>ML977338.1:0-663109 GCA_010015825.1 Lophiotrema nucula
TTTTTTTTTTTTTTTTTTTTTTTTTTTTTTTTTTCCTTTCTCTATCTTTCTCTTTAGTAGATTCTTCTTAATCTATATTCTTAGATACTTTTTATTATTTAACTATATTTAGTATTTTATTATAGCTTTTTTTCTAGCTTAGTAGTTTTTATATAGTTTTAATAGTATCTTATAAATTCTAGATTTTTTAGTTAACTTAAGTTTTCTTTTTTTATTAAGGTTTAGATAGTATACTTAAAATAAGTAAGTAAAAGCTTTAAATTAAGCTTAAACTTTTATTTTTAAAAAGTAGCTAGTTTTACCTAGAGCTATAAATTAACTTTACTATTATTATTATAAATTTTAGCCTTAGTTATAATATTTAGTACTAGTTTAATCTCTTAGTTAAAAGTAGTCTATATAATTACTATTAAAATCTAGAGCTTACTAAGTAGCTTATTAAAATTATTTTTACTAAATAACTTATCTTTAAGTTTACTATTAGCCTTAAACTTTATAGTTTATAAAACTATAGTATTTAAAGTATTACTAATTAGGTAGATAATTTCTTAGCTTATATTACTAGATATAATATTTAGTTAAGTAGTATTTTTTATATATATTATTTTAGATTTTTTAACTATATATAGAGCTATTTAACTTTTTTTAACTTATAAGTAGGGGGTTTAAATCTACTTTTCTTTACTTTAATTTTTTTTACTTTTTTTACTTTATTTACTATAACTACTCTATTAATTCTCTTATTTTTATTAAATTTTTTATAAAAAATTCTCTTACCTTACCTACCTTATATAGCTTTTATAGCTAGTTATAAAAATAAAATTTCTTATTTACTTTAGTATTTTTTCTTCTTTCTTTAGAATAAACTTTACTATAATAAATAGATATATAAAAATTACTACTTAACTAAAGATTAAGCTTTAGTAGATATATTACTATTAACTACTTAAGTATTTAAATATAGTCTTAAATATAAGTAGACTAAATATTTAAATATAGTCTACTTATATTTAGGATAATATTTAAATACTTAAGTAGTTAATCTTAATATATCTACTAAGACTTAATCTTTAGTTAAGTAATAATTTTTATATATAATATTTTAGAATTTTTAACTATATATAAAGCTATTTAATCTTTTACCTTATAAGTAGGGGATTTAAATCTAGCTCTTACTACTTTAATCTTTTTTACTTTTTTATAATATTAGTACTTTATTTATTTTCTTACCTAATTTTACTTAAATATAGAAATTTACTATAATATAGATTAGCTTTATAAGCTTTATTAGATTAATAGATAAGAATAATAACTTTATATATTACTTAATTCTTTTTAATATCTTTACTTAAGATAAGGCTTAGTAGTTTTTAAATAACTCTAGTTAAACTCTAATTTATATAATACTATAATTAAAAAAGCTATAAATATTTAGTAAATATATTATAACGCTTAAGCTATTTTTAAATAGATTAAGCTTTAACCTATTTAATTATTATAGATAAGCTTAATAATTTCTAAATAACTTTAGTTAAACTTTAATTTATATATAGCTATTAACTCTTATATAGAGGACTAGTCTTAAAATACTCTCTAACTTTTAATATATATACTAATTTCTATATTAAAGCTAACGCGTATTTAGAATCTAGTATAATAAGAAAAAAAAATATAACTAATTAATTAAAGAAAATAGACTTTAAAGCTAGAATTTTTAAGTTAACGTTTTTTATATAAGTCTTTAAATAAAGACTTATAACCCTAATATAAATAAGTATACTATAGATAAAAGAAAAGTTAATTACTTTATATATACTATAAAAGTATATTATATAAGATAAAATAGACTAAGCTTTAATTTATATAATACTATAACTAAAAAAAAGTACTCTTTATTAGAGTAGCTCCCTTTAGTAGAGGTACTTCTTTAACTAAGAGATAAAACTTTTACTAAATAGTATAGTTTTAAAGCTTTAAAGCTCTAAACTATTTTCTAATTTTCTAAGCTAAAATAGGAGCTTTAATAAGCTATTTTAGCCTAAAAAATTAAAAATATTATTTTTTTTATCTTATTAAGTTCTTTCTTTTATTTTTTTTATTATTTAGCTACTATTTTTAAATTAAGTAGGAAGCTTATTAGATCTCTTTACCTAATTTAGAAATAGTAGCTTATTTAATCTAAATTAAACTTTAATAATATTATTAAATATAGATAGATAAAAACTTATATATTAGTTTTTTTATAATATTGCTAGAGAATAACTAGCTCTCTAAATAAGTCTAAATAAGTTATTAAAACTTATTTAGCTAGTTATCTTTTAGTAATATTACTTTTAAATTTATTAATCTACTTAAGTTCTTAACTAAAGTTTTAAGGCTAAGTAGCTATTATAAATTTATTAGAAGGAAAGTTATTTTAAGTAATAGTAATAATAAAAGCTAAATAGCTATTATAGATTTATTAGAAAGAAGATTATCTTAAGTAATAGTAATAATAAAGGCTAAGTAGCTATTATAGATTTATTAGAAAGAAGGTTATCCTAAGTAATAGTAATAATAAAGGCTAAGTAGCTATTATAAATTTATTAGAGAGAAGGTTATCCTAAGTAATAGTAATAATAAAGGCTAAGTAGCTGTTATAGATTTATTAGAAAAAAGGTTATTCTAAGTAAGTAGATATTAATATATCTACTAAGGCTTAATCTTTAGTTAAGTAGTTATTTTTATTTATATAATTTTAAATTTTTTAACTATATATAAAGCTATTTTAATCTTTTTTATCCTATAAGTAGGGGATTTAAATTTAGTTTTTATTACTTTAATCTTTTTTACTTCTTTTACTTTAATTACTCTATATACTTACTATAGGTAGGTATTTATAAATTTATAAATTTTAGGTTCTAGATTACCTTTAGTTAGAGGTTTTAGTATACCTAATAGCTTTTTTATTATACCTTAGCCTATAATTAGCTATATTAGCTTTATCTACTACTTAGTAGTAAACTTTATATTAACTCTAACTTTAATATACGCTATTATATATCTCTATAAAACTATTAGATTTTTTTAATCTAACTAAAGTAAAAGATACGTAATAGCTAATTATATAATATATATAAATTATATTAAGATTTAAACTTATTATAGGCTTAATCTATTTAGCTAAAGTTTTTAAATAGATTAAGCCCCTATACTTTACAACGCTTAGGCTATTTTTAAATAGATTAAGCCTTAATCTATTTAGTTATTATAGGTAGAGTTAATATTATATATAACCTAAATAAAAGTATAAGCTATAGTTTAAGATAAGCTAATTTACTTTAACCTAAATTAAAGCTAGATAAATAGATACTCTATTATAATATTAACTTAAGTATTTATTATATATTAGTATAGATATTCTATTAGAATAGACTATTTTTATTATTTATAAAGTTAGATATTATATCTATTATAGTTTTATAACTCTTTTAAAGATCTATATTAACTTAGAGTATAGATATATTATTACTACTTATAAACCTAATACTAGTATTAGTAGTATAAATAGAACTACCTAATATAGACGTTGTCTATTTACTTATTAAAATCGCCAAGGTATATATATATCTCGATAACGATATAGAGGTAGTAAAAAGAAACTAATAAGATACAAGTATAAGTAGTCTCTTTTGTACATCTATAGCTATAAGCCAGTAGCTTTTTAAAGTACCGAAAATGGTGCTATCTTAGTCTCGCACCATTCAAAGTAGGCTTTTGCCTCACCTGTTCCACCTTCTTCTTTCATTTTTAGTGCCAACAGCAGGTCAGACCTCTGCCCAGGATGCCACCTTCCGTCGCACGTAGCATATCTACCTGTTACAGCTTCGCTCATCGTGACATCGTCGCTGAAGGCCATCCATAGATATGTGCACGCGGAGGGCTTCCTCAGTAATGGAAGAAAGGGCCAGTAGAAGATTCTTGGGGTGGTACGCCAGACGTTAGTCGAATAGGAGCCCGGATTTCCAGCGATGCTTATAACGCCTGTCTGGCGGCCGAAGCGACGAGAAATCTCGGATGCAGCAAACCAGTTTCCGACTTTTGACTCAGCATAGTGCTCGTTGATATTCTCGTCAGGGGCATCGAGTTTGCTTATGCGGATACCACCCTTTGGTGCCAAGGTCTCGCAAAGCATGGATGCAGGCCAAACCACGCGGACGCTATCTGGGCGGCTGAGCTTTGCAGTGTCGGTGAGGAGTGGCTTAAGAAGGGTCTCAAGAAGGATATGAGCTACGCTGTTGACACCTATATGGTACTCAAGACCTTGCTTTGTCTTCTTGCCAGGGACGCTCGCCAGGCCAGCGTTGTTGAAGAGAACATCCAGCCGCTTCTCCTTCCTAACGAACTCGCGGGCAGCAGCTTGGACACTGGTCAAATCCTCAAGATCCATCTGTATGAACTCCAAGATTCCAAGTTCGGGGCCGTCGGTACCCACATCTCTCTTGATATTTAGTATAGCGTCGTCGACGTGCTGCTTCGTGCGCGAGAGGATGTATACTTTTCCACCAGCAGCATACAAGATTTTCGCGAGCTCGAATCCAAGACCTGAGCTGCCACCTGTTACAATGAACACTTTGCCGGTCTGAGTAAGCAAATTCTTTTCCGTGATGAGTGCTGGAGGCGGAAAACACTGCGTCCATAGCGCACCAAAACCCACGCCAGCTAAGGGCATGATTTGTTCGTCGGCTCTTTCTGGTGTAAGTCTGTTCCCTTGCGTTGACTTCCACTAGTCTGCTAATTGCACGCGGATGCTGATGTGTTTTGCGAGACTAGCGTGAAGCCCTCGAACAACTGGTGTTGCAGGACCGGCGATGATACTGATAATGGAGGTAAGGGTAGGCTTTCTTGCAATGAACGCCCTAATCACGCCTAGCTTCGTAAGATGAAAGGCTTGATTTACAGATACATCACCATGGACTTCACGTAAGCCGGTGTGATATGGTGTCAGACTGCGAAATGCGGCACAGCTACGAGGCTGCGGGGCTTACGTGGATGACGCAGCCCCGGTCTTCAGATCCGGCTAAACGTCGACGCACTGGGCAAACGCATCATGCTACATCGAATGGGCCCCATGATCATGTGTGTGCTTAGCCTTCACAAGTTTTGTATGATTCTACTCGAGCTCGCGAAGTAACACGGAGTTCATTGGACTTTGGTCTTAAGAACGGAAGTTAAAATCATCTAAAGCAAACTACCAGTGCGCCCAATAGTTGTCTTTCCTTGCTTTCGACATCCGGTATTCTTCTCCTTCTGGATTCGCTCCGATACAAAGATTTGATTCGAATCGCTTACAACTTGCTCTGCTTCGACCCCGACCCACTCGACGCAGTCGTCCATTTTTCTTGATCATCTTCCGTATCAGACTACAACCACAACTCTGGATGATCTACGAAAGATAAGTTCAAGATCAATACAAGCCGTTTGGGCCCATCTGAGCCGCTCCTTCCAAATCCGATACTATGTGAGGGCTTTTGCTCAAATCCTTTAGCCTACCATATTGACTATTTTCCACTGGGTGTAAAGGCACTCCATCGACGCTGGCCTGAGCCTTATCACCTCTTGTAGAGTACATAGTCCGCCTCCCGCTCGATGCGAATGACTTGGCCCAAGAGATGGCTGATGAAACCATCAATGAGTTAGCGATGTGATTACCGGCGGGTCGGAGGAGAGGCATGCAAGCGAGTATGATGCCAAGAAGCGGTTCGAGGACAGTAAAGAGATACAGGATACCGGCGTCGTACGTGAGCTCTGGAGAAGTGATATCAAGCAGCTTGTAGAGGGCGATGCGGGCTATGGACACGGCACAGATACTGGTATGCTTAGTAAAAGCTTGCCTAGAATCGGATTGCATAACTTACATAGCTCCTAAGAAGAACATGCAGATGATACCGATCTTCTTGCCCAACTTCATTTGTAAACGCCACAGAACGAATACCGGGACAACTGCGATTGAAAAGTCGATGAAGACGTTAGATGCATGCATAGCGATATATGCACCCGTGGTGTCACCGCACTTGCCACCAGGAATTGAAGGATTCCAGAAGTAAGCAAGTGGTTTACACGTCGCAAAAACAGCAATCCAGTCTCCCAGGTACCATAGAAGGGAGAGCACCATGATTGCCAAGCATGCCTTGCAAAACCTCGGATGGGCCGTGCCAAATATGTTGATGTAGAGAAATAGGATCGAGAGTCGAACAAAGGTCATGGATGAGGACCAGATAGGCTGCACCGCAAGAAGGCTCTGAATATTGTTACTATGAAAACCCCAGTGGTAAAGCGGGGAGAACAGATCATACCTTTCCAAAGACTATGAGTGTTCTTGCCGCGTCCGGCGAGGCATAGACGTCTGCGCCATGCTGCCCTAAACCACCGTACTGCACGTCTGCAGCGAGTCAGCGGATAGACCACGACGACAGTGAACCGTCTTACTGATTATGAGGAGCACTACGAGCCCAGTAGAGCAGAGAAGAGCGCACAAGATGAGAGCATCGTGCGCGAAGAACTTTCGTCTCAGCAAATGCCTGCACCACAACCGCGAGGCGACAGCAAAATAAGCCAGGAAAAGGAGAGCGAGCGACACGCCAACAATGGACGGTCCTCTCCCAGCAGTAAGCGGAGGTATCATTTAGACGAAAGAGAGAAATTGTTTACGATATTCAATGCCACAAGAGTCAAACCGGAAGATAATAGGTTGCTTGTGTCCGGTGGAACAGCCATGAAATCCGTGGGAGTTTTCAGCTTTATGTAAGGTTCTTCACATGACTTGTAGATTTTTGAAACAGGTACACGCTTGATGGATGCGACCGGAGATCAATTGCATATATTGACATATAATATTGCATGCGGCGTAGTTGTGGTTGCATCTCCTCGGCGACTCCCGCCCTCCCGAATCAATGCTGCTCATCGGTACGGTGGAGTAAGATGCGCCCAATTGGTCCCATCGCCACCCATTTGCATGTTCATACTAAATTGCGGCGTAGTCCTCACCCTCGAGGAATTATCGAGGATTCATTGATTTTCCGGGTGTTTGGCTTGGGTGCACCCAAGTCATTGGGATCTTTCATTTGCAATGGATATATGGTGGTTATGGAGTCTCCTACAGCTCGAAATAGCTCACTGGCACCCAAATGGTCTGGCTAACGCATGGTATCACACCTAATGCAAATGACCCTTCAGCAACATTAGATCTATATTCTAGTCATAGCCCGTCATCCATCGCACGCCAACCCTTACTTGTCTATGCTAATGCAAGAGAACGACGGTCAGAAGAGTTGGGAGAATATCCGGGATGCAAAGGAGCGAAAGAAGATTCAGAATCGAATAGCGCAGAGAAGTTATCGTTCGTCTATTTCCTAGGGTTGCTACAGAGTATAGCTAATGATCACAGGCGAACGAGTCAAGCGGCGTTTGGAGTCTCTTGAAAGACTTCATGGAAGTCACGCACAGGACGTAGGAGAAAAGCCCCAACGGAGATGCTCACATACGACTTCCGAATCACAAGACCACTTGGAAAGCTTTGGACGGTCCTCAACACCAGCATGTTTCGACCTTTCCTGCAGCCAGTATCACGATTCCCCAATCATGTCCAAAGAGAGGTCAATAGAGTTGACCTTTCCTTCAAACGAGGTCTATCAAGACTGGGATATGTTATACAATCCTGACATTCTTCCGTCCTGGGAGACTTCTATGGACACAGCGCAAACACTTGGGTTGAATGGCCTTGATCCTGCCAAAAACAGTGAACTAAGAGAAGTTAATCCGGCCCCTGGATCCCAGGAGAGCCACAGCCTGGAGTCAAAGGCATCCCCTCCGCTCACGCCTGCTTCGAATCCTTCATCGCTGGCTACTTCACAAATCGACGTTAGTGTACACCAAGGAAAGACTGCTCTTCACATCGCCGCAGAAACGGGAAAGGCAAACATAGTCGCGATCCTTGTGAGCTTGAAGGCTGAAGTAGCGGCAAAGGACGGTATAGGACGCACTCCACTCCACATCGCTGTCGAAAATGCCTACGAAGACGTTATCGCTGAGTTGACAAGTTCCAGTGAAATCATGGACGTCCCAAATGGCAAAGGCGAGACAGCACTTCACATTGCCGCCGCAAATGGTAACCAGCGGGTCGTGGCGCAGCTGCTCATCGCGGGCTGTAACCTGGAGGTTAGGGAGAGAAATGGGAGAACGGCACTACATCTAGCTGTTTTGCACGGGCATGAAGGCGTGTTGAAGTTATTGCTACAGCATGGCGCGAACATCGACGTGCGCATTCAGCCTTAGCCTAGTCACCCTATTGAGATCAGATATTCACAGGCCTCCAGGTGCCACGTACCTGTCCAGCCCGCCATATCTTGTAGTCTTCGGCGACGCGCCGTTCCGTGCCCCACTTCCCCATATTGGCCTCCCAAACTCCGAGCCTTTCCATGGTTCTCCTTGCAATCCCTGCACTCGGACTTCTTACCCTTGCATGCTCAGTGCAGGGTTATAAATACCCAGCAAACCGTTGCCGAGCGTCAACCTTATCTCCTCAGGGATCAGCATCTTCGGACTCCGAGAATATATTGAGCATTCGCTAGGAGACGAAATGCATATCCTGCGCAATGGAGTCACAGCACCAATGTACGCGGCGTGACACGAGAGCTGCGCCGCCTCAACATTCCGAAAGTATCAGCATGATTGGGTTCTCGAATGTCTTCCACTTTACAGAGCATGAATGGGTGTTGAGGCCGTGTACATTCTGGCTACGTTCACCAGAGGCTTAACCCTCTCTACTCCCACATACATTCGCCACAGCCTTTTCAGCAAGCTCCAACAAATTGGCCGCGTTCACAACATCCAAGGTCGTCAACTTGGTTTTCAAAGAGACCCTTAACCAATTTCTTAGATCGACCGCTGCTAGTGAGTCAATACCATAACTGCTTAATGACCGCCCTAGTTCTATGTCTGCGGCCAGCCCTAGGTTCTTGACTAACTGCTGGTTGATCAGTCGTGCAGCTTCCTTCACTAGTATTTGTCGGTCCAACTTGGCTTCTAACATCTGTGCAAACGCGGATGCAGAGCCTATGGTAGCGTCACCAGCTAAGGCATCAGTTCCTACCACTCGCGATAGCAGGAGTGTCGAGAATCGAGCATCCGCCAGAAGAGGGGAGTCGATAGGAAGGGGCATCGGAATACCGGTTACGAGCTGTGACGCGCTGTCCTTACTGATGGTGTTCGTTTGCTGTAGGATCGAAAGCTTGAGAATCATGTGCAATTGCCGCTCATTGATCCCTTTGAACTTATTGCGCGACTCAATTTTCTCCAAGGCAGCTTCGTTGCGAACAAAGTAGCCCACGTCTTCGATAACCCCGAGATTGACAGAATGTGCCCTCAAACCAAGTCCGTGTCTGTACTTTGCGAAGGCATCAAGGAACGTATTGGCTGCTGCATAGTTGGCTTGACCTCGCACGCCAATGATGCCAGAGGTAGACGATAGTAGCGTGAAGAACTCCAGTTCTGTATTCGTCTCCAGCGCAGTGTTGTGAATATTCCAAGTTCCATGGACCTTAGGCTTTAGGGCCGCGTGGAAGTCGTCCGCAGTCATTGCCTCAAAGACCTTGTCGCGAAGAACCATAGCTCCTTGAATGATACCCTTGATCGGACGAGGAGACGCGCTAAAGGTCCGTTTGACATCTTCCGCGGCCGACACGTCTCCTATAGACACGGTGACGTGAGTGCCCAGCGAACTCAAGTCTCGCATCACTGCTGCTGACCCATCATCCTCAGCTCCACTCCGAGACAGTACAACTAAACGCTTAGCCCCACTCCTCGCAAGGAAGACTGCTAGGCTGCCACATAGACCTTTCAGACCACCAACGATCAAGTATGCCCCATCGGGATCTAGACGAAGGGTTCTAGACGCAGCTCTAATTGGAACCTTCACATCCTTGCCGTCGTCAGATATGACAATCTTGCCAATATGTATTCCAGCGCGCATGTGTCGCATAGCATCAGGGATCTCAGCGAACGAGAATTCCTTGATGGGATCGATTGGCTGTATATGACCCGCCTGTAGGAGATGGGACAGTGTTGAAAGCGTCCTTATCTGAAGTTCCAGATCGTGGTCGATGCTTGGATGAGATATATCGATCGCACGATACGAACAGTTACGGTTGAAAGGCTCCATGGGCAACAGATTTCTGTCCACAATGTCCTTCTTGCCGATTTCTAACATGACTCCTTTATCGGCTAAACACATCCATGATTCATGCAGCAGGTCTCCAGTAAGGTGATTCAGGACAACGTCTACGCCTCGTCCGTTTGTTGCTTGCATGAGCAATGGGCCAAAGTCCGTTGTTCGTGACGAGAATATACGATTTAGGGGTATTCCAAATCGTTCGGAAAGGGTGTGGCGCTTCTCATCACTGCCTACCGTTGCGTATATTTCAGCTCCAAGGTAGCGGCATATGTGTATGGAAGCAATGCCGACTCCACCCATCGCAGAGTGTATGAGAACGCTTTGCCCTGGGAGTAACTTGTGAATGTCCATAAATGCGTAGATCGCGGTTGAATATACGAGAACAAGAGTGGCGGCGGCCTAAAATCTGGTCAGTACGCTAGGATTATTCCATAACCAAGTGCGGCCCAATTACCTGAAAGCTCATATGATCGGGGAGTCTGAGTGTCTTCTCTGGCTCTACCTGCACCCTGTTTGCAAAAAATCCTCTCTTGAAACCGATTACACGGTCGCCAACACAACGAGTTCTGACCAGCTTTCCGACTCTTCGTATTACACCAGCGCCCTCCAAGCCGAGCTGATACTCATTCTCCGGCACCAATCCCATGGTAGTTGCCAAGTCTTTGAAGTTCAACCCTGCCGCCTGAATCTCAATCTCGACGCATTCGTCTCGCAAGTCTTGCTCGGTGTCGGAGACCTCATAGTATTGCAGTGAGTCCATAGCCCCAATACGTTCACACCTCATCCGCACTGGGTTTGGATTCTCATGAAGCCAAGTCATTTTAAGATCAGAGCCAATCTGACCCTCGAGTTCTGCGAGGATCAGACGCTCATCTGGTACTAACCGGCTTATGTGAATCGTTCCCTCTCTCTCGCAGAACTCAACTTCGAATGTGCTCTCCTCTTTGTCAAAAAGACCGAGAACATTTTGAACGACTTTCTCGGTATGCGTGTCATGGACGGATGTGACATCTAAAGTTTTGAGGGAAAGACTCTGGTCCTCCCCTCTTAGTGAGCGCGCGAGCCCGAGGAAGAGCGCGGTATCAGGACTTGTGACCCGAATCTGTGAACCGGAAGTGACATATAACAGTTTACGATCGGGTTTCAGGAGCTGTTGAAGCATTGCTAGCTTCTCCTCATTGATGACCTTCAGGAAGTTCGATGATGGCGTGTCAAGCAGCACGATGGGCCGATCGGTAGGAAGGTCCTGAGCGTGTGCTTCATCTAACGTGAGGCTCTTCCAGCCGAGGTTCCGCAGCCAGTGCTGAGAAGAATCTAGTTTGGACGGAACGTGATCACAAGTCACGACGATGGCATCAGATCTAGATGTCGAAGTATCGAAAAGTGGACGTGCTGAGCAGAGAAACGCACAGTGGGACACGTTTAATGCTTTCCGACCAACCGATTTAACGAAAATCGGAAGACCCATTGAGCGAAGTGTCCCCTCAGCCTCGAATGGTATCCCGTGACTTTGTTCTGATTGACAGTCCGGTTCTTTTGCCGTGTTTTTCGAGTTCGAGACAAGCAGAACGCCCCTTGCGCTCGCGAGTTTCTGCGCCTGGGCAATAACCGCAGTAAGATCGCGGGCTGTAGTTGCTCGGGAGGTCTTGATGATAGTAAGATCGAACTTTGAATCGTTCCCAGGGAGAAGGGTCTGTGAACCAACGTCGTAGACATGGAACCTGGTGCCTGCTAGATGCTGTAATCTCTTTTGTGCATTGGCCAGCCCAATGGGCGATCGTGAGGCAACGACGTAGTGAGAGATGAACAGCCGAGAAGGCCGCTTGCCCCAGTCTTCTGTACATGGGTTGGTTTGAACCTCATACTCTTCGTATTGGCTCATGTCAATTTCCAGTACGGATATTTGTGCGAACTTAAGCCGAACGAGGGCCACTAGTTGGACGGCCGATGTGGAAAGATCCAAATCTTTCTCCAGGTCGGCAATTCGTGAAATCGAACCGATGGATTCGAGGCTGGTATCTCGAAGCAAAGTGAAGTCTGGAACCCACTGGACACATGCGTAATCAAGAGGCTTGATGAAGTTTGGATCAACCTCGAGGAGCTCACTATATCTCAAACCAAACAACTCGAAGATGCGTTGTCCTTTGACTTCATCAAACACCTGAGCATTCGATATATAGTTCAAGATGCTATCCTCTCTGCCGATTCTAGTCCACTTGCAAGTTGAAAGCGCGATAGAGGTCTGAACCTCAAATGCGCGGGAAGGGATGTTGATCTCGTCAATAATCCTGGGAACGAAAACTCTATCAATCATTGTTCTTTGGCATTCGTAGAGTGGCGGCACCCCCGCCTGGAAAAAGGAATCGATGATAGTAGGATGAATGGCATATTTGGACTCGAAACTCCTAGTTCCGGAATGTGACCATGTGGACCTTGCTCGACTTTCTCGTCTTGGAGGTATGGCTTCGATTTCTGTCAAGTTTCTGAAAGCAGGACCGAAGTTAAACCCAACGTGCTGGAGTGACTTGTACCACAGGTAACTGCCAGTAGGATACTGGAGAGGTCCCAGAAGATGTGCCTGTACTATTGATTCACGGGCGTCGGAAACCGCTCGGATCGTTCCGTTTGAATGCTCGGTCCATGTTCCATCTCTCAGGGACTGGATACTGAAATGATACCAGGAATCTTTGGGGCCTTGGTTTGGGTTGAGGAAGAGGTAAAGATGATGATCAGACTCCTCCTCCAAAACTAGCGCACGTAGGAAGCGAACATCGCGCAAGCGATAGCCAACACCCGTAGCATCTTTCGCGCTCTCGACTAACTCGAGTGACACGGCAGTCTGGAACATCGCCTCAATCGCAGCAGCGATGTAGCCACTTGCAGGAAAAACAACATCCGATCCAAGACAATGATCCCTAATCCACGGCAAGTCTCTCAAACGCAAGATGCGACGAAATGATGGCGCTTGCCATGAAGTTCCCGGGATTTTGGTTCCGAGCAAATCATGAACGGGGAAATTTCGATACCTCCAATCCCGACTGGCTAAAGACTCGTGCCAGTACTTGATTGAATGGTTCCATTGGTAGTTGGGAAGGTCAAAGATGACTCGGGGCTTATCGCTTGAGCTTATGGCGTTTACTTTCATTATGTCGATGTGTGCACCCGCTACGAAGAGATCGCCTGCTAGCTCGAACAGTGGTCTAGTGGAATTGTCTCCTCTGGCTAAAGTGGCATGATAGTCAATATGTGCTGCCGAGCTACTCATCCTCTGCTTGATCTGTGCGATTGGGCCTGCCAATGCTCCACTAGGACCAAGTTCGATAAGGTAGTCGGCACCCCCATCGATGATCAGATGCTCCATAGCGACGTAAAATTTGACAGGGCAAACCATGTTGCTGAACCAATACTCGGCATCTGTTCCGATCTCCATTAGTTCACCAGTGACAGTGGAGTAGAACGCGATGTCTCCAGAGCTAGAAGTAGATCCCAGATTCATGCAATTCTGCTCCAATAAGCCAAGGTAGTCCAACGCCATTCCAGTCATATACTGTGAATGGTACGCTAGATTGACTTGCAGAGGTCTAGCAAAATGACCTTCGCGCTTCAAAATACTCTCCAGCTGCTGCAGATCATGTGCCTTTCCAGACAGCGTGATGCTGTTTGGACTGTTGATGCACGCTACCGCCACGGACGGAAATCGGTTAAGGTAGCCTTGAGCTTCCAATTGACCGACACCAACAGCAAGCATTCCCATATCCTGCGCCGATGCGTTAACTGAAGCCTTGCCGCGGAAGTATGCTACCTTGATGGCTTCTTCCGGCGTTAGACGCCCACTGGCAGTTGCCGCGGCAATCTCACCAGAAGAGTGGCCGATCACCATCCCTGGTCGAATACCCCAGTCTTCGAGCACAGCCAGAAGCGCAAGCTGGAGAGCAGTGGTCAAGGGCTGCGAAAACTCTGGCAGGCGTATATGATCCGCACGGCGCGGTTGTTCGAGCTCGTCAAGAAGGAACCAGGATGGTGGCTCACAAAGCCTCTGTAAAGCTCTGTCTAAGCCTTGGATGACCTGGCGTGCCACCGGAAACGTTTGAATGAGATCCCGTCCCATCTGGGGCCACTGCGCGCCCTGACCTGTGAAAACGAATGCCGGTCGGAACGAAGATCTCAATTTGCCATACACAAATTGGTTCTCTTTGAAGCTTGGTGTTTGTGATAAGACATAACCTCGGTGAAAGTGTCTCGTTCGTTTCTCGGAAAGGGTGTAGGCAAGGTCTGTGGGTTCGATGCTCACTGCTGGATTTGCTAGAAGCCGCATGTAAGCTTTCAACAAGGCATCGAGCGAGAGCGCGTCGTTAGCAGAAAAGACGAACAAAAGGCTTCGCTCTGCCCTCTTGTCATTCTCGCAGCTGAAGATGTCGCCCTCCCCTTTGATGTACGACGAGACGCCCCGTGGCACATAGCCTGGAACAAGAATGCCAGGATGTTCAAAGATGGCATGCGCATTAGAACCTCCGAATCCGAATGAATTTACGCTCGCACGCCTCAGCATATCAGACGGCCATGGAGTTACAGTGCCGGATGGAGCTAGCCGAAGAGCTTCGAAATCGATGTTCGGATTCGGTCTCTCAAAGGTGGGATTACCGGGTATGATGCCGTTCTCCAAAGCAAGCACAGTCTTCAAAGCCCCCGATATCCCAGCTGCAGGCTCCGAATGCCCTATATTGCTCTTCACCGATCCAATTCTTATAGAGCATAGGCGATTCTCAGAGAAGACCGAAGCCACCGCTTTTGTCTCGATTGGATCCCCTGCCAGTGTCCCTGTCCCATGACACTCGATATATGCTGTGCTCTGTATATCAGTAATACCGGCTCTCGCATACGCTCTACGCATAGCGGCTGCTTGGGCTTCTGCGCTGGGGCTTGCAATTCCCGGTGTGTACCCATCGCTGTTTGTAGATGAACCCCGAAGAACAGCCCGGATAGGATCACCGTCTCGAATGGCGTCATCAAGTCGTTTTAATATGATAGTGTTGATTGCTTCTGCTTTAATATAACCATCGGCGCGCTCGTCAAATGTCCAGCAGCGCCCCGAAGGAGATGCGGCACTAGTCATAGCCCTTAGGTCCATGTTATGATCTGGTGACATGTAGAGATTGCAGCCCGCGACAATCGAGCCGTCAATGTCACCGCTATCCAGATATCGACAAGCGAGATCCATCGCAATCAAGCTGCCTGAGCACGCGGTGTCTACTGTCATGCTAATAGTAGTTAGCATAGGCCTCCCAAGCGGCCATGTCGCGTACCTCGGTCCTGTAATATCAAGAAAATGCGAGATTCTGTTGCTCAACATTGCACGAGCATTACCGACTGTGCAGGAAGGTGTTCTGTTCTCTGGATCTCGGCTTTGAATGTCGCTATAGTCCGAAGCGTATGATCCAACAAAACATCCGTACGACTTCTTTTTCAAAGATTCCAAAGTCAAGCCGGCATTTTCAAGTCCTTCGTACACCACCTCAAGGAGTTGGCGCTGGTTGGGATCCATTGAAACTGCATCAACTTGCGAAAGGCCAAAGAAGCCGGCATCGATATCTCTCGGGTCGATGTTGAGACACATGCCCCCAGGACTACGCATAGTTGAAGGCCGCCCTGAACCATCGTAATGCCCTGAAATACTGAACCGCGAATCCGGGACTTCGCAACTTGCGATACCGCCGTCAAGTAGGAATTTCCAGAAATCCGTAGGAGAGTTGCAGTTTCCTGGTAGTCTGCACGCCATGCCGATGACCGCAATTGGAATCTGAGTCCCCCGGAGGCCTTTCTCAGGAGCTACGCAGGCGCTGAGTTTGGCGTCGATCGGTTGCTTCTCCATTGTGTCTGGGCATAGGTAACAAGCAAGTGGGAAGCGTAAGGAATACAGAGACAGGACAGGACGATGGAACTAAACTATCGCAATAGGCGCGAATATCGAAGTACGGTATGACCTTCGCCGATGTACAATGACGAGGAAGCCGACTGATCCAATGTCATGCGGCATGGTGTCAGGGCCGATGATCCCATTCGATTCAACACGGGCAGTGCGGCTGCAGGGTCCAGTGTTCCCAAGCCACGAAGACGTCGCAGGGATACCAGTCACGAGCGATTCGACTTCGACCTAACTCGTATAGTAACGCCTACCCATCTTGTGTTCATCCGTTATACAGCCGAAGGCGAAGCGTGAGATTTGTCGTTCTGACGTGAGGCATGCTCTCAGACAATGAGAGAAGCTCACCAAACGCATACGCGGGGAGGTCAGATGCAATGAAACCCTGGTAGATTGTCTTGACTAATGCATCGTAAGAATTAATCTAGATCGGGTCATGCGCCTACCTCACGAAAGCGACCTTCAAGACATGACCGTCTAGCTTTCCTTATGATGTTAAGATGAAAGAAAGTCATCGACCTGCATTTTCTGAGGTGAGAAATTCTCCGAGTTCCGCGTATCAGAACGCTGGCGCAGCACCGGCCGTGCTTAGTGGCTTGGCACCCTCTGTCAGACCTCAGCAACCCCCTGCGCAGATTGGTATTCTTGACGTGCCTTGATATTTCATATACCAGATTTCATTCTGACTTCGCGAGCGATAGCAAAGAAATTCCATGCGCTATCTTGAACATCGTCACAGAGACTGGCGCGCCTACACCTCCGGCGACGCAATGAGCTACGAAGAGGTCGAATTCAGGGCTATAGATGGCACCACCCTGAAAGGTCGACTTTTTGAAGCTAATCAGCCTGGTCCAGCAGTTGTCATGTGTACGGGATTTAACAGTGTGATGGATATGCTCTTCCTACCGGAAACCGCTGGTGACCTGCAAGCCTCGAACATTACAGCTCTTCTGTTTGACCCACGCAACACGGGCGCATCGTCAGGGGCCCCGCGCAACGAGATCGACCCTATGAAGCAAATAGAAGATATGTCCGATGCCTTAACATTTCTCAGCTGCCAGCGGACTGCAGACTCGACGAGGCTCGGTTTTTGGGGTTTCTCGCTTGGTGGTACGGTTGCACTCTGCGCAGCGTCACTGGACAAACGCGCAAAATTCGTCGTCGCCGTCAATCCACTCACAGATCTCGAGTTTGAGCATGGGAAGCAGGAGAAGGTGCTGGCGACAGCTATCAAGGACCGCGAATCGCAAAGTCGCGGCAATTCCCCTTTCGCATTGCAGATGGTGAACGAACACGGTGAAAATCCGGTGGGCTTCGGTCATGGCGCGGATAAGGAAAAATATTCGAAGATCGTTCAAGCTGGTCAGCCTCTTGGAAAGAATCACGTCAATGAAGTGACTTTGCAGAGTTATTATAAGATGGTCATGTGGCAGCCATTTTCTCTGTGGCGATGGATAGGCCCAACAAAGGTACTGTGGATCACTGGGGCTATGGATAGAATGAGTTACTTCGAAGCGCAGAAGGAGTACTTCGAAGGGTTGCAAACAGAGAAGCAACATCATGTTGAGGAGGGTGCAGGCCACGAAGATATTTTGGCGGACCGGAGGCGCACAAAGGCTGTGGAGAGGATGGTTGGCTTCATAGTGATGTCCACACAGCGTGGAGACTAGGAACTTCAGCCTCTGTCATAATCTAGTACTATGAATATCGTCAACTTTTACCTTCCAAATTCCGACCACTCTGTTTTGATAAATGCTGGACCAACTGATCATAAAGCAGGGCTTTGATATATTCGCTCGAGACCTCCACGAAGAAACTAGTTTTGATACTAACTATGCCATTGAGAACCTACTTAACCATTGCTCTGATGCCCACGCTGTCAGGCCTAACATCCGGTGCCATGTTATCCCTCACAACTCTAACATCTTTCTCATACGATGTCTGGAACAAATGGAAGTCAAAACTTCGCATCAACGTACTCAGCCCTATCAGGATCTCGGCTTTCGCCAGGTTCATTCCTATGCAGTTTCTTGTTCCCTTGCCAAATGCTACCATGTACTTTCTCAGAGAACGCCCGCTCGTCGTGCGCGGGTCGCTCAGCCAACGCGAGGGCTGGAAGGTGAAAGAAGACGGAAACAGTGTTTCGTTATGATGCATGTGCCATGTAGCGCTCGATATAGGTGTACCGCTGGGGATCTTGTAAGTTCTGTCTGAGGTTGTATAGAGGATAGGATGATCAGCAATGCGCGGAGACCGTGCCATCTGGCAAACGGCAAGGCGAAGTGCTGTGTGATGGTCAGTCTATGTATTCGCTCAGCTCAGCAATCCATTAACAGACCCTCCTCAATACAAGCACCCAGATACGGGAGTTTCTCCAACTGGGCCAATGGTAGCGGTGAGTCAGGATCCGGCATTGCCTCTTCCAGCTCTTTGCGCAACGCTGCCCGTATTGCGTGGTCGCTAATGATATGATAGCAAGCAGTTGTCAACGTTAGTTGAGGGCTCGCGATTCCCGCACCGATCAAACCGGCAGCATGGTCCTGCAACTTGTCTATACTGAGCTCCTCTTCTGGCAGATTGCTCGTAAGTATACCATGCATGACCGTCCGATTCGCATCAAAATTACTGCCATTTCGCACGTCATTTTGCGCATCTCTTATCAAAAGCCTCATAGAACGTTGAAAGTCCTGCACGGACAACATAGGTGGCTGCAGGTACCTCACCACTGCTTCGGGCAATTGTTGCATGAACCAGCCTAGCCAAGGAAACTGAGTGCACGGATGTGCGATGTCTTTGAAGCCTTTGATGGCCTGTACAAAGGGGCTTTCAAAGTTTTTATCACCGAGATAGTCGAAATTGCGGTTGAAACTGTACATGGTGGTGACATCTGCGATGTAGCTTGTGAACATATTGCTCAAGTTCACAGGCTTATCCTCTCGCTTGAAGCTTTCTTGTAGCCGCCTGCACATTCTGTCTGCTATGGCTTGGATCTCCGGCACCAGTTGATTAATTCTTCTTTTGGCAAAGAAAGGTTCCTGGGAGATACGGCGCAAGCGATGGAGACGATGTTCCGGAGTAGAAAAAATGCCACTCGGCGAGCCGAAACGCCACTTCAAGTGCACTGGCTTATCGAACGCCTCTCGTAAGGTGTAGATTGTGTCGTAGAATTCGGGGTCATCGATATGAAGTTCCCACGGGTTGATGCGAACGATTGGCCCTGCGTTCTTGTCAGCTACAATACATTAAAAGACCATTTTGACAAACCATGTTGCCTGTGCATATCCGCGATGCGAAAAGTGAACTGTCCGCCATAGCCGTTGAGGATCTCATAATACGTTTCATACCACCCTGTAAGAGCCGCCAATTTCGGACCTGGGAAATGCGCAAGAGGACTTAAAAAAAGACGGTATAAGGCCAGGGCGACCATATATACGAAAAGACCACAGATTGCTATGAACTGCAAGCTCATGTTTTCTCTTATTGATTGGAGACGAGCGCAGCGTTACATCGGACAGGATCCTCAAAAGTTGTGGGGCGATCATGTTAACCTTGTAGATGCTCGGCTGTAGATGCTCGGCTGTAGATGCTCGGCTGCAGATGCTCGGCTGACGATACGCTGTGTCAGCCGTGTAAGAGTAAGACAACGCAGGCTGACACACTCCTCTCCTCATAAACAACATAACGATTTTTCCATTCCGCATAGAACAGGGCATTCTACATGGAAGATCTAGATCTCAGTCTCCAGTCACGCTTAAATTCTTTGCCACAAACTCGTTCAAGATCATATGAGCAATGGAGAAAATCGAGATGGAGTATGAAGCGGCTAGAGAGGCGCAGATCCTGCCCGGATATGCGCTATTGGCGGGAACTGGAGACAGTCAGTTTGAGCAAAGTGCGACAAAGATCTACTGCCTAACTGTCGAGAACAGAAATCCTGTATTCCACCGCTAACGGCGTGCAATCCTTACGTTCAGACCATGCACAGCCTTTCCAACTCGATACAATCTGCGCATGCGCGTCGATGACGAAGCTTGTAACTGCAGTCGCTGTTCTACAATGCTTCGACGCTGGGCTTCTCGATTTAGATGTATCGGTTTCAGAGCAACTTCCGGGTATTGGAAAATACGGAGTCATGACGGGGTGGGATGACGAACTGGACCAAGCAATTATGACTCCGTATACCACCCAGATTACGGCGCGATCCCTCTTGACCCATACTAGTGGACATGAGTATGATTGGTTCAATCCTTTGCTTGGAAAATGGCGCCAGGGTCGCGGCGAGCTTCCATGGCAGGGCGCAACGGTAGAGGAGAAGTCGCAACTCCCCTTGGTGTTTGAACCAGGTACACGCTTTGCATACGGCTCCGGTACAGACTGGGCAGGTAGACTCATTGAGAAGATAACGGGAAAGAGCCTGGATGTCTTAGTGGCGGAGAAAATCTGTGCACCACTCGGTATTGTCGATGCGACGTTCTACCCAAAAGAGAAGCTACACATGGAAGGGCGAATCGCTGACATGAGTACAATCAGCGAGGAGGGTCCGGCACAACATCTTGAGTTCGACATCCTCGGTGGCTGCACGGAGTGTCTTGGTGGAGGCGGACTATTTGCTAGCGCGGAAGCGTATTTCGCAATCCTCCAGGCGATTCTACGTCGTGAACCCTCGCTACTGAGCGAGTCTTCATGGACAGAACTATTCCGTCCTCAACTGGATAGCCAATGCAAGAGGGCACTAAATGAGTATATCAATTGTACACCTCAGCACACGCAATTTCTGGGAATGAGTATGCCTGCCAGCGTGGAGAGAAACTGGGCGCTCGCTGGTATGGTCTGTGAGCAAGACTTAGAAGGGCAAATGCGAGAGGGAACAATATTCTGGGGCGGTGTGCCTAGTATGGCCTGGGTGAGTAGTAGTCTTCGTGTTGTGGAATACCGGTTAACGCGTTGCAGTTCATCGACACAAAAGCAGGCATATGTGGAGTAGCAGCTTGTCAGGTCCTCCCCCCAATGGAGCCACGCATCATGGCTTTACATGCAGAGTTTCAGAGTGGAGTGTTTCGGAAGTTCGGAGATCCAAAGTAATAGAAGAAGTCTTTACAAGACATCTTATACTATGTAGAATGGTTAAATTATAGAAATACGAAAACCTTCTCCCCTGGCCTTCGCTGATCGGTCGTTGTTTGTAAATAACATACATGACTGGTAGGACTAGGTATCTAGAGCTTACCATGACTGGCTGTCGTATACTCAATAACCGTCCTATCTTCCAGTCGCAACTCTAGCCACTATACAGTCAGTCCTAACGAGCTTCTGAAGCTTTCATGAGGCGATAAAGTCTTTGACCGGGATTGAGTGCCTACCCTCTTCGTCTCCTTTTCAGATATAGGAACGTTGGTGATAAACCGAATTCTCCGAGCCGCGAGAATATACCTTCATGCTCTAAGTATACAAGTGCGTATTCCACACTCGTATAGCATAATCAATTGCCTCGACAACGGCAGTCATGAGCCTAACCAATGCCAATTTGCAGATTTCGACTTTCAAATCCAAATTTCAATCACTAAAAGATAGTCATCAATTCCCCAGAATCTCGCTCGCTGAGAAAGACTACCCACTTCTATACTTTGGGCGAGGTACTGATATATCTGGCTCTTTTTAAGCTCGTTGCTTTTTCGTAGTAGAACAAAACGAGCCGGCTTGTGAGATAGGTAAAGCTTGTGCTAGTAGGTTCCATCTCAAAACTCGCGCAGAAGAGCAAGGAGAGGGAGCGTTTGCGGCCTAAACATCGCGCTTGGAATCGACGATTGTGCTTGGTCAAGACATACGACGTGTACTTACATATTAGGTTGTCCAGGGGTCACATGTCATACTTCCAAATGCGTTGGACGATATATGAGTCATCCTTAGGCTAAACCTAAACGGCTAGGCTCTACAAATGTGTAGTGATGTAACGGTAGAGATGGGTCATCGATTGTGAGTCACCGCACGGAACACTCGCTTACGCTTGCTTTGGTCGACTCTTCACCTTATACCAACGCGAATTTCCGCAAGATGATGAGTTTCGTCCAGTCCTTCGCATGAAATCACTTGAACTTCTCCTCTCTATTGTTGAGCTGATTGCGTCTTTCAACACCTAGTCAGCCTTGGAAATGACTATCCCCAACATGGATGCCCTCCTCCACGGCAAACCGAAATTCCACAGATTCTTCTGCCTACCTCGCGAGCTGCGCGATGCCATCTACATTTTATTCTTCTACCACAGCCGACAACTGAAGCGCACCCTAACCTACTTCCCTAGCTACGTTCCCCATCTCGTCTATCGCCCGATCGAGTTTCTCCCTACAATTTGTACAGCCTCCCGGCAACTGTACTACGAAGCGACGCCGGTGTACTTGGGGAGCTATAAGGATTCCTACTACGTCGTTAACGATGGCGATGTGGTGCGGTATACTTTGGACTGGCTTTCTTATTTCCCCCGTAACGAGGGATTCAGTGCGCTGCAGAGACTTGACTTTGCGCACTTCGATGGGAGGGAAGGAAGCCCTGATCTTGACCTGATCAAAAGCTGTAGGAGGCTCAAGCGACTGAAGATCACTATCGATCAGTTGGACTGGCGAATTGTGGAGTCGCCATTCACAGACAAAGACCGGAGGGACAAACTCTTTGGCACATATGATCGCGCATTGTACGAAGAGAGGGGACGAGTGTTGACGCTGCAGAATGCGATAGATGAACATCATTGGGTGCAATTGTTCACGATGACGGCGAGACCGCTGGCGTTGACGATTAGACTGCAGGGCTGTGGCCGCGACGGGGAGTTAGAAAGCTCTAAGGACCTTGCCAAGTGGCTAGAGGAAAGGTGGACGGAACACCGCGATAAGCTGAACGTGGGCTTCGAGTATGATGACTGGACATGGATACTTTGCGGCACTGTGAGACGGCAGTGGATCGGGGATGTGATGTAAGCAGTGCATAGCATGGCCGTCCATTTCTTCCCAAGGGGCTGTGCATGTTGAGCAGTATTCGACGACCTATCTAGCTGCTCCTAAAAGAACTTAAACACAACCGGATCCCACACTTAACTTATTAATCAGATTATAATCAACCACCTCTAGGCCCCCACGTGCACACCATCCACCCATCTCTCGAATCCGCAACCATGCACTCCCTCCTCTCAGCCTCCCAAAGTTTCTCGAACCACATACGTAGCGCTTGCCTCGGGCCTGGCCTAGCATACGCGGCGATGACGGTGAGCACAACCTCCCCAACACATTCCACTGCATCCAACAGCCGCACCAAGTCTAACTCTCCCACAAATTCTTCCAGCATTTCGCGGCAAGCTTCCTCGCCACCATCTCTGTTCCTCACGAACTGGGCTTGACAGAACAAGAACCACCCGAGGCTGATATCGACGGTTTGCAGTTGCGTGCACTTCTGGACGAAGGCTCGGACGCGCGATGGGAAAGATTTTTCGATGCGAAGAAACTTGCGGTTGATTTGCAAGCGGCGCAGTGAGCTCCAGGCCGAGTTGCGCGGGAAGGTATCGAGCCAGCGCGCGCAATACTCGAAGTCCGTGTGCCGCGAGGCACGGAAGCTGTCGTGCGCGCGGAGCCAGAGGGGCGTCGCTTCTTCGTAAACTTGATGCGAGACTTTGCATAAGGCGGGGAGCAAGTCAAAAAACCGCTTGAAGGGAATGTGCGTGCGGAATTGTTGGTTGTGACGGATTACTGCGTCTTTGTAGTCGTGATCTTGGTGTTGCGGATCTTGTAACTCTTCGTAGTCGACATAAGGCAGTGTGAGCGGTATATCTCCGTGCACGTTGGCGTCGGCGACGAAGATACAATAGGTGTAGATTTCATCGCGGAGTTCGCGGGGAAGAGCGAGGAAGGGAAACGGTTTCTTGGCCGGGAGGAAGTTCATGTCTATGGAATTGGTCGTAGCAGCTGTGTGTCCTGGTGTGCGAAGATCGACCGTGTCTGGCGTAGTCATATGATGATGTTTTACAGGAATATGGTCGACACGATGAGGCAAGTGTTATACTTATGTTAAGTGCTTAAATTCAAGGTCTGGCGCCGATTATTGTTTCCAGAGTTGAAGTCGCGTCGGGTTTCCTCTGTAGTGATCATTAGAGTAAGAAGCTAGTACTAATTAGTTGTATGTACCATTCAGGCGACCTATTCTTTTGTAGCTAGTAACTGAGCCTTTTACCGACTATTACCTACTTTACCGGGTTGGACTCTACCATCCTGTACACACTGTCAAGGTCTTCGCCCTCAATACTGTTGATACCGCCTCGTACAGCCTCGTCGATTGCCTGACCTATTCTACATCACCCTCAAACAAATCAAACCAACCCCTTGTATCAGTGCGTGAAAGTAAACCGAGGGCCATGGTCGCAACATCTTGTCGTGTGACAGTCCCCACAGCACCCGCCCTACCCAGACAAACCTTCCCAGTTCCCCTCGAATTCGTCATCCACGTAGGCCGCCAGCCCGACCAAGTACTCATTCGCCTCAAGCTTGGCGCGATGAATGTCTGGGAATCCGTCCCGCGCGCTCACCCAGTCCCGATAGTCTCTGTCGGACCACCATGGTGCTCGTTTCCTGCGGCCGCAGGAAACGAGATGTAGAGGAACTTGGTGACGGAGGGCGAGTCCACAGAGGCCTGCATGATGTTTTGGGCCGCATCGCAGTCCACACCCAACGGGTTGGACATTGAACCTACCAACCCAGCTCGTCAGAATCCGTATAAACGGAAAAATCATTGGAGTGCGCATTTCGACATGCGGGCTTACCCGCTGCGAAAATAACATAATGCGGCTGCGTTTGTCCAAGAAGGTTATGCGCCTCGACGAAGCTCGTCATCTTCTTCAAGTCGTACTCAACGACGCTGAGCCTTCCCTGTCCGCTCTTGCCCAAGCCACGTTGCACGACTCTGAATGATATGAAGATTTGACATGCCAGACCAGGAGTAAGGCACCACATTCCAATTCCAATCTCGACACATCATCACTCTCCTGGCCGCAACAACAACTTCAACCATGGTGCCCGAAATGAAATACGTCAGGTATATACCCATCCATCCATCCATCCTTCGCTCCCTCCAAGAAGCAATCCTACCCTAACCAGCACCCCCCAGAGTCGGCAAATCCGGACTCAAAGTATCCCGCGTGATCCTAGGCTGCATGTCCTGCGGCGACAAGAACTGGCAGCCGTAGCTGCTGGACAAAGACGAAGCGCTGCCTATTCTCAAATACGCCTTTCGACCGCGGGATAAACACCTGGGATGTCGCGTCGTGGACACGTACTCGAACGGGCATTCTGAAGCGATCCTCGGCGCCGCGATCAAGCACCACGACATCCCGCGCTCGAAGCTGGTTGTTATGTCCAAGTGCTTCCAGTTCGTTAATGAGGCGAAGGGCGCGATTGATCCCGCGATGCTTACGAGTAATGACGGACGGCACGAGGGTTAATCGTGTTGGGCTGTCTAGGAAACATGTTCTTGACGCTGTGGACCGCAGTGTTGAGCGCCCAGGCACTTATATCGAGGTGTTGTAGATTCATAGATTGGATCGCGATGTGTCTCTAGAGGAGATCACAAAGGCTCTAAACGATGTTATTGAGAGCGGGAATGTGCGGTATATTGGTGCTAGCTTCGGTAAGTAGATCATATCTTGCTCCCCTACGGCCCGAGCCAGATGGAGGATGTGAGAAGGCATAGAAAGCTGGCTGCTGGACCAGCACAACTTCTTCAACTCTCTTTCTCGGCCCTCTTTCTCAGCACATGTATGTGACTAAGGCTGACTCGTGCCCTCATAGATAGCCGCCTAGGAGTTCCAGATGCTCCAAAACGTCGCTCGACGAGACGGCTGGCACGGGTTCATCTCCAGGCAAGGAATGTACAACCTCCTCTATCGCGAAGAAGAGCGGGAGATGAACCCGTACTGCAACGCCTCAGGCGTAGGCTTGTTTCCCTGGTCTCCGCTAGCAGCGGGCGTGCTCACACATCCCTGGACCGACCGCAGCGACCCGCGGGAGCAAAAGGATCCATTTCTCCAGATGCTGTTTCGCAGCGGAAAGGCGAGTGCGGACGAGGGCATCATCGGCCGCGTGGAGGAGCCGGCGAAGAAGAAGGGGTTTTTCATAGCGCAGATTGCGCAGGCGTGGTTAATGTCGAAAGGAGGTATGCCGATATGTGGGCTGGAGACGAAGGAGAGGATCGATTAGGCTGTGGGGTCGGTAGGGATTGAGCTGACAGCAGACGAGATCAGTTATCTTGAGGAGTTGTATGTGCCGAAAATGCCGTTTCCGTTCTAGAAGAGGGTAAAATTAACGCGACCTTCGAATTACCAAACACTTCAAAGACTTGGCTGCTGTGTTATGTCTGCTCTCAGCATGACTTCCAATGTCGGGTCTGGCCCGATTTGTGCCCGACTTGCCCGATCACTACGTGGTTTCTCGGAGTCGCATCGCGTTGTGAATACCTCTTTACAATGATAACAAGGTCTGCCCTGGACCCTCCATTTGGATATCTTCGAATATGAACCTCAGCCGCATTCTCCAGTCTATGAATGATTGCACAGCTAAACGCCACAAGTCTTGCGCCGTGCAAACGTGGATGAAGCCACACTTTAATCCCTCAAGAACATCTTGTAGCTCGGGTTGTTCGTGACTTCCTCCCACGGGTATTTGATATCCCTCAAGAACTGGTTCAGCTTCTCCCTCTCATCCTCCTTGCACTGTATACCAGCCAAAATCTTGCCAACATCGCCTCCGTAGTTGCGATAGTGGAAGAGCGAGATATTCATGCCAGGCTGTAGTGTGTGTAGGAATTTATACAGGGCGCAAGCTCGCTCAGGGAACTCGAACATAAAGAGATTTTCGTCAGCTGCATTGCTGCGGCCGCCGACGAGATAGCGGAGATGCGACTTCACGAGCTCGTCTTGGGAGAGGTCTTGCGCAGTCATGCCTTCGACGGCGAGACGGGCGATGAGGTCGGGCAGATCGCGATCGCGGCTCGCAGCCTTGACTTCGACTCCGATCAGAACATTAGCCGAGCTGGGGCTGGTGTAGCGATACGCAAACTCTGTAACAGCCATGCGATGCACGATGGAGACAAGCTTGGCGAATGCACCGGGCTTCTCTGGTATCGTGACAGACAGGAGAGCCTCCTTGTTCTCGCCGATGGCAGCACGCTCGGCGACGAAGCGTAGGCGGTCGAAGTTCATGTTGGCGCCGCTTGCAATTGCGACCAGGCCTCTATCACGGTTGGGACTGGGGTTCTTCGCGACCCACTTCTTTAGCCCAGCCAGAGCAAGGGCACCAGCGGGTTCGACGATGGACCGAGTGTCCTCAAACATGTCCTTGATGGCTGCGCACGTCTCGTCTGTTGTGACCTGTATCATCTCGTCGACCACCTCTCGACATATCCTAAACGTCTCTTCTCCAACTGTCTTGACCGCGGCACCGTCTGCGAAGAGTCCAACATCTTTCAGGACCACGCGCTTGCCAGCCTTTAGCGACTCGACCATGGCGTTCGCATCGTACTGCTCCACTCCAATGATCTTGACGTGCGGCGCTATCCGCTTGAGGTAGACGCCGATGCCTGCTATCAGCCCTCCACCACCCACGCAGCAGAAGACTGCTTCCAGATCCTGCAGGTTCGTTTGTCGCAATAGCTCCATTCCAATGGTGCCCTGACCAGCAATGACATACGGATCGTCAAACGGCGGTATCGAGACCAGCCCGTGCTGCTTTTCCAGCTCGTGCGCCTTCTCCTTCGCCGCGTCAAAGTCTGCGCCGTGCAGTATGACGGAGCCGCCCAACCGCGAGACGTTCTTATGCTTGATGTCCGGCGTGCCCGAGGGCATCACGATGGTCGCGGGGATGCGCAGCTTGCGGGCCGAGTATGCGACGCCTTGGGCGTGGTTTCCTATCGCGCACGGTCAGCGGCCTCGTCTCGAGCCTAAGACGGGAGTCATACCAGCGCTGCACGCCACGACACCTTTCCACCGCTCCTTGTGGTCCAGGTGTGCCATCTTGTTGTACGCGCCCCGCAGCTTGAAGCTGAACACGGGCTGCAGATCTTCTCGCTTGAGCAGGACATTGCATTCGAGTCGGTTGCTGAGGTTCGTTGCGTTGGTGAGGGGTGTTTCGGTGACGACTTCGTAGACGCGGGATGTGAGGATGAGTCGCAGATACTGGCAGCAAAATTTAGCACAGTCTTTTTCATCCCGTGCGGTTGGAAGCACATACATCCGGGTACCCAGTCGGCAGCAGAAACGCGTCAGGCACCAGGCCTTTGCTCTTCTCCTTCAGCGACTCGGACGGCGGGCTGGGATTTGCCGTGTATTCCGTGAGCGCGAAGCCCGTCTCTTTCGGTGTGCGGGGCGTCAAGAATCCATTGGTTTTGTTCTCGGGCGTCACGGGACGCGAGTAGTCGGTCATGAGGGGCAATTGTTGTTTGTTTGCTGTGTACGACAAGTTGAGCTTGAAATTTTGGCGGATGATGTCGGTGGATCGGTGGGGGACGGCGCTGACAGGGGCCGCCATGGTCGCCATGTGGGGCGAGCTTTAGCTGTAGTGGGCTGGCCTGCAATCGAAATCAATGACAGCGTTGTTTGCGCTGAGCTTTGACCATAAATCTAACATGAACAGATAGTTTGATTGAAGGACCTTCCAAATTGTGGTCGGGGAATGGGGCAGGCACGACCCTTCGAAGGAAAGAGGAAGGAGCAAGTCATGGAGAGAACATGCATTCCCATTTTTCTTACTCTGATATTTTGTGTGCTCTGCCGATCCGATGTCGGCAGCACATCCAAATACATATACCCAATCTGAGTTTCGTATACTTGTTGCACCCGCTCCGAGGCCGTAAGCCGACCCCTCTAGCTATAGTGCCATTGGGCATGTAGAACGAGAAAACACGCTCTGTGAAACCCAAAGAAATTTTACCCGCCCAACCCCGCTTCGAGGTCGCTCCATTACATATGCACGCCCTTTGCTTCACCTATCAACTGCTTGTCAGAAGTCCAAAGTGAGGAGATCAGACGCTGCGATCCCCGTCGCTGACCGACCTTCTGGTACCTCGGGTGCCGATGCAGCAAATGGCTGGTGATATTACCGCTGAGCTTGAACGGGCATTGAACGATCGATAATAGCTTTCCACAATAAGCATGAGAATTCGACGATGGGCAATCGCCGACGAGATCATTGTGAACTAGTGCGATCCATCTCTTGATCCACAAGAAGATTTGCGACAGCGTTGCTTTCCGGGTTTGCGATGCGAGAAGCGCTAGTGTAGTAACCTGTACTGAGTGAACGTATAGAGTTTCGACGGGTCGAAGAACGGCGTCGCGAGGCCTTTCTGCAACTGCGAGTTCGGCATGCTTGCCTCTTCAACGAAATGAGAAGTCGTTTCGTGAACGAACAGACCCGGGAAGAGGATTTTCAATCCATCCTCTGTAAAGGCGTCACTAATGTCAATCGCATGGCTCTGGAGGACGGCCTCTGCGCTCGTTGGTATGTGTTCATCCATGGACGGCAACGGCAGCACGATGTAGAAATAGAGCAAAGGAGGAGGTTTGACAGCGAGGTTCTTGAGTGAGAAGGAAGAGGTGAAGACTTCCAGCGTTACTGATGCCACGAAATGAGTTGTGCCACGATAGCTGGTGCTGAAGACAACGGTCTAAAGAAGACCAGCACAAGTGGTGTAAGGAGCTGCGCGTTCAACAGTGTAAAATTGTTTGGAAGGCCAGGTGCTGGTCATACTCGTCGGACACCTTTCGTTGTAGCAACGGTAGCAGTGAGGGTACTAGGGCTGAGGGTACTCGTACGATCGTGATCTATGCGTTGCCGGGAATCTTAGCAAGATTACTCGCGGTACATGTCGAAGACGGCAGGGGCCTTCGATTAAAGAGCTGTGCGGTGACGCTTTGATCAGCAACGCTGAATGAAAGCAAGCTAGTAATGCATACAGCTTGAAAGTGAGAAGAGACTTGAGAAGCCATACAAGGTCGCGAATCGCGCCGACTTTTGTTTGTCTTTCCTTCGAATCCCTGTTTCGAGTCGCGGGTCTAGATATCGTATTAAGATTCCTAAGGTCCTTTGACTGGGTGAACGAGATCCCACCTACGCAGTGTTTAGCAGACGAAACGCGCCTATAGGGTAATGCAACTATACTATCAGTACCCCTACTCCAGGAACGCAATGGCCAGGTTCTTCTGGTGGCTACACCGAAGGGGATGCATCAGCATATAGCGAAATATCTCGTAACCCCTGATCTGCCAATCTTCGATCTTCACTAACGGACTGATGGGGGTATACGCCCTTAGATATTCATCAAGCCTCCAGAGAATTCCTAGTTGGTACTAGTTGCAGTTGATAAGAGAGATGACGAGACTCTTTCTGAAGATACGCATCGCGGTATCTCGGGATCTTACGGACGATTTCGCAAGACCAAACGAGCTAGCGCACTATCGCAACTAATAATCGTCATGATGTTTTGTCAATCGGTACCGTACTATCTTCCGTTGCAACGCTTTCGCGGCCAGGGAAAAGCTGCAGACAGGCTGTCAAGGCAGGCGACACCCGGTCCTGGGACACTGCGATCTCGTACAGCACAAGTGTGTGGTTTAAAGTCCTCACATTTGTATCAGTAGATATCAGACCGAACTTGCATCTGCGTCGCCGCTACCCCCCAAGCTGAACCAGATGAGGAAGGATCACAGCTGTAACTGAGGCGACAAGAATCGAGTGTTCAGGATCATTCTAGAGGCATTGCGCGCAGTTACTGGATTGCGATTTCGTATCTTGCTTAGGTAGACAAAATCATGGCCATCAGCCGTCAGTTTCGTCCTGCCCATTTTAAGCCGGAAGAATGCTGTAGAAATGTCGTGATACATCTAACAGATGAGATGAATAGATTGGGTTTGGTCGAACGATGAATGTATTCGTGAGAGCGGAATACTTGTGGCTGAGTTATGGTGAAACGGGCTGGGAGGTGATTGTTGGAAGTCGCGAGCGTGAAAGCGCGCTAGTCGCGAATGAGCGCGCATCTGAGTTGCATACCTTGAAGTCAACCGATTGCTCGTCCTTTTGGGTGGTATGACGAGATCTGAGCACGTTCTATTTCTGAGGAGCTGCTGTTGCGTCACTTTTGAGTTTTGGGCATATACTCGACGATTAGGGATGTGAGCACATCAATATATGTGTACAGTATGCTGGCTGGGTACTTCAATGCCTGCGGCAGCTTATGGTACATTGTTCTAACATAAATCTCCATGCTACAATCCTACATCTTACCACCGGTAAGCTCTTCCGCGACTCTCTTGATCCTCTCTCTTGCAAGACCCACACCTTCACCTGTCCTCAGCTTCTGCAGCATATCACCAGCACCTTCAGGTATAGGTCCTTCCCACGGACTCTTGCCATCGTATCCAACACCCATCTCGCCCTTGCTGTTCCAGCGCACAGGGCTCTGCTCAGTGCCGAACGCTTTCTCAATAGCCTCATCCAGCTGCTCCTCATCCACAATGAACTCCCTCGCATTGATGTACAGATCGTGCAACCGGGCCTGACGCATCGCAGCATGCTTTTCCATCCGCCGCCGATAGTTCATGCGGCGGCCTTCCGTGATCTTCGAACGAGACGTAGACGGCAGCTGGTCCTCCAAGAAGTCGCGTATGCCCTTCTGCACCGAATTTGTTGTCATGATATCAAAATCCTTCGGCGGTGCGAACCTGGCTCGGTTCATCTCAGCCCAATGACGGTCCATGTAGGCAGCGTGTTGTTCTTCCGTCTGCGTCTTCCTCTCGTGCAGCTCCCTGACACCTTCTCGCAGCGCCGTTTTGCGCGTCTCCGCTAAGCGCCGCTTGTATAAGGTGAATTCGACGTCGCGAGCGTGGGCGGGCGGTGGTTTGACGTTCTGCTTGTCTTGGGTGGATGCGTCGATGAACTCTGGCGACTCCTTCGGGATCGGCGACCGTGTCTTGAAGACATTGCGAGGTATGGGGAGGACACCTTTGACTCTGGGCTTGGGATCGTAGGTCGGCTGGACGGTTTTAGGGACGTCGATGTAGTTGGGGCTCTCCGGTCCCAGAGCTTGCGAAGGGGGTGTCGAGGTGAAGGAGCGGGCGTGCAGCGACGCATTGAGCTGCAGCGCAGGTTGCCGTGACGCCCACGGGAAGCGGACAGGTATTCGCGGAGGCATCCTGATGTCTGCTGCGGCCTCGAGCTGGATGCGGAGGTGCTGGTGATGGCCGCAAGCTGCTCGTCGGCAGATTTGTCTAGCGTCGCCAAGATTTTAGCGTATATCCAAAATTTCGAATTCGACCCGCCGACTTCAACTTTGCGATATTCCTCACCCACAATCACAGCCGGAGCACGACACCGCGAATCAGGCGAAGTTCTGTAAAGTGCAGAAGTAGTCGACTCCTCGGCTCGCTCACTAATCGAACAAGAGGTCCTTCCAAGCAACGAATCGCAGCGATGGGGACGCACAAGAAAGAGGCGAATCGGAAAGAGAGGCAGGGGAAGACGCCAGGCATGGGCAACGTCAAGACAAAGGGAGAGAACTTCTACCGCGACGCGAAGAAAGTCAAGGTGCTTAACCGCTTGACAAAGGGTACTGCCACGCGCAACGCAGCCGGAAAGATCACCCAGTCAGCCGTATACCAGTCTCGCGATGCACCGACCGCGCGCGTTGAGCCGAATCGCAAGTGGTTCAATGCAACCCGAGTCATCTCGCAAGACGCGCTTGCTTCGTTCCGAGACGCCGTTCAAGCACAAGCCTCCGACCCGACCAGCTACCTACTGAAGAGGAACAAGCTTCCCATGAGTCTGATCGAAAGCGAGAAACCGATCAACGGGCTGAAACAGCACGCTGCAAAGATCGCACGAGAAAGCCAGCCCTTCAGCGAGACGTTTGGTCCCAAGGCTCAACGGAAGCGCGTCAAGCTAGATTTCTCCACGGTCGAAGATCTAGCGGGCAGAACCGGGGACATGAACGAGAACTACGTGGAGCGGTTAGAGCAAGCTCGACTCCTATCAGGCAATTCTGGGGACGCTGAATGGGAAGATAACGGCGAAAGTGGCACTTTGACTGTTGCTCGAGAAAGCATCTTCTCAAAGGGCCAGTCAAAACGCATTTGGAACGAGGTACACACTGTCCTACGGGTTACAGCATGGCAACTTTGCTAACTCTGTTGCAGCTCTACAAAGTCATTGACAGTTCAGACGTGATACTCCACGTTCTTGACGCCCGTGACCCCCTAGGGACTAGATGCAGGTCTGTGGAGAAGTATCTTCGCGAAGAGGCTCCCCATAAGCACCTTGTTTTCGTCTTGAACAAGATCGATCTAGTGCCCAGCCGAGTCGGAGTACGTATTTCCTCATCCCCTTGTCACACTCCCTGTTCCCTTCCCATCGCTCGAGTTAGGAACCATATCCTCATTCCATGAAATGGTTCTGTTACAGCTTTGGGAGATTGATACTAGCTCGCCTCTCCTGTGGCCGTCTTGGTCTATGGGTAGACTGTGCTTCCGTTCTGGTCGCTGGTCGCTAGAGCAGGGTGTTCCGTATTGAGTTGAGACTGCCTCTGCCTTGTTGCGGACTCATGGTCGTTCTCTTAGAATCGTTTCACACATTCTGATATTTGTTCACATTATTTATGAACTGGACTAAGCACTAACTTCGTGCAGGCGGCCTGGGTTAGAACCCTGTCTAAAGAATACCCGACCTTGGCTTTCCATGCAAGCATCAACAACTCGTTCGGTAAGGGCTCGCTCATCGCTATACTACGACAATTCTCCTCTTTGCATTCGGATAGGAAGCAGATATCCGTCGGGCTTGTGGGATACCCCAACACGGGCAAAAGTAGTATCATCAACACCCTGCGCAAGAAGAAGGTGTGTACTGTCGCGCCCATTGCAGGAGAGACCAAGGTCTGGCAGTACGTTACTTTGATGAAGAGGATATATATGATCGACTGTCCTGGGATTGTACCTCCGAGCATGGGCGATAGCGACACGGAGCTATTGCTGAGAGGAAGCATTCGAGTGGAAAACGTCGAATACCCAGCGCAATACGTCGACACGGTTCTGCAACGCGTCCAACCAAAGCACATCCAGCGCACGTATGAAGTCAAGGACTACACGGACGCAACAAGCTTCTTGGAACTCCTGGCGCGTAAACAGGGCAAGCTTCTGAAGGGTGGCGAGCCTGATCTCGATGGCTGCGCAAAGACAGTGCTCAACGATTGGATACGAGGCAAGATACCATGGTTCACTCCACCGCCGGTAAAGGAGGGCGAAGAAGGCAACACTGCCACTGGCGTCGATGGCCGTGAGGGCAGGCTGGGCGAGATGGGCAGGAAGAGGAAAAGGGATGATGAGACCGTGGCGACAGAAAGTATAGCGCCGACAGAAGTCTCAAATCCAGCGGAGATGGAAGAAGACGAAGAGGAGGGCGATGACTTTGAGGGCTTCAGTGACGAAGAAGGTGGTCTAGAGCTAGACGCTGAAGAGAGCGACAGCGAGGCGGAAGAGGAGAGCGATGAGGATGAACCAAACGCAGAAACTCTCGTTGCTGATGAGGAAGAAGAGGTCGAGGACGAAGTACAGGCCATATCCGAAGTTTTGGCGGATGCGAAGAAGAGGCAGAGAAAAGCCTAGTCTCTAGTCTCCGAGATCATGACTGCTATGATACCCGATGAATCCAAAACTTGACGACTTCAAACGTGTATTCTTCGAAACGCTACCGTGATGTTTGACGTTCGAATTCGCGTGCGACTAGGCTTCAGAACAAGTCCCGAGCCTTTTCCCCGCCCCCGCATATCCTGCAGCTGCACCGACATCGCTGCATGCTTACGTACCCCGTCCCTGAACATCACTCTTTAAGGAACCCAAAGAGCCTCTTCCAGTTATCTCATGCCCATCAATTAAGCTTCTCACACTCCAGCAAAGCTTACCACAACAACAATGCCCACCAGCTGGAAACGCCTGATCCGGTTCGAGTCGACCGATGGAAAAGTCCTTCGAGGCGAGCCGATCCTGCCCTCTCCCGACTTCGACATCGGCTCCACGACCGCAGAGACGGGGTTAAAAGCAAAAGTAATCAGCGTAGCGAATAATGATATCTTCGACCCGGACACGAAAGTCACGGATGAGGAGGTTGTGGTGAAGAAATTGCTGGGGCCTGTGGAGCAAAGGGAGGTCCCGATTATTCGGTGTATTGGGTTGAATTTTATTAAACATAGTGAGTGGAGCCTGGTCAGCTGACCAATCGATCAAGCAAATAGATAAGAGGAAGAGGGAGAGATGATACTAACGAACCATATCATTTAGTCCAAGAAGGCGGCCGCACCCTCCCACCCTACCCATCCACCTTCATAAAAGCAAACACCTGCCTCGCGGACCACAACGGTCCCATCGTGATCCCGAAACTCGCGCAAGACAACCAAGCCGACTACGAAGGCGAATTGTGCTTCATCATCAGCCGCGACGCGCTGAATGTCAGCGAAGAAGACGCGTACGAGTACATCGGCGGCTATCTGGCCGGAAATGATGTGAGTAGCAGGAAGTTACAGCGCGATCCGAAACTCGCGGGGACGGTGCCGCAGTGGAATTTCAGTAAGGGGTTTGATACGTATGCGCCGCTGGGGCCGCAGATTGTGAGTACGACGGTTGTGCCGGACCCAAGGTTTGTCCTTCCCTACCAATTCAATTCCCTTCACCTTTCTCGGTATGAGAAAAGAAGGAGATGCACAATACAGGGCTAATGGAAGTAGTAAACTACATCTCAAAACCGTCGTCAACGGGTCCATTCGGCAAAACGAAACGATCGATGACTTATGCTTCAAAGTCCCGACGATCGTGAGTTACTGCTCGCAAGGCACGACGCTGAAGAAAGGTACGGTTATCATGACGGGCACGCCAAGCGGCGTCGGGTACGCAATGAAGGAGCCGCAATTCCTGCAGCCGGGGGATGTGGTCGAGGTGAATATTTCGCCGGAGATTGGGACGTTAAGGAATGTGGTGGAGTACGCGTAGAGAGGTGGAGTAGTGGAGAAGATGGGTTTGAGATTTTTGAGGATCTTGGGGCTTGGTTATTGGACTGCTAGCTCGCTAATATCTTAGTGTTCATATCTAGGGGAATGAGGAGTGGTTGTTAGGCTGGGTTAAGGGCTCAATTTTCGGCTTTCTAAAGGTCGCCTACCTGCATCGTAGCTCATCTCCAGTTCTCGAATTGAGCAGGTTACCGGCAAGTCGATTCTACTCTTGGTACCAGAACTCATTCCAGATAGTGCATACGTGGTGATTTTGCGAGTGATTGGGAAGATACCCACGCGTGTAGGAGACACCATTTTGGTTTTGAAATCCAGCGTCTTGGACCGCGTGCGTTAGGAAGGAGTATGGAAAGAAATATTAAAAGAAACAAGAGCCAAACCAATCGTTGTCGCAGGAGCGAAGGTTGGATTGAGGCTCAAGCCATTAGGGTGCGTAGGTGGCAGCATGGCAGAGCCATTGAGTTGATGAAACTTGTCCCAGACTTGAAGGGATGCTCGGTACGCTGGTAGTTATTAGCGTAGTAGTAATTGTGCATGCGAGAGTGTAGAGATACGACGAGGTGACTCTAAGCGTCGCACGCGAGAATGAGGAGATACGCCGAACGAGTCTTATCGTTACTACCGACGGTGTGTTACGTTTGTGGAAGCCTATAAGCAATAATTAACATGATTAGGATTGGACTCTAAGGTAAAGAAAATTGTGCTAGGCTGAGTTGTCCAGCCTCCGCAAAGGCAAGACTTTGCGAAATATTAGGAGATGGTTGACGCAAACGGTATAAGGTCTGACCGAGAAATCTCCGCTCTGTTCGACGGTCTTGGACTAAACATGTGGTGAATATTCCTGTGCTCTGAGCTGACGATGAGGGCTGACGTCCAAGTACCGCAGGAGTTGGCGACCGGAGACTTATCATGAAGTGCACTACCGCAGACGGAAAGTCGTTCAGCACGGTGTGGTCGCACCCTGAAGACTTGGATCCCGTGCAGACAAGCGACAGCGCTCGCCGAGATGAACCATCGCTTTCACGGCCATATTCCTCGCTTGGTCAAAGTCATCATCTTGATGATCCAGTAGGCGCCAAACTGGTTTTTGGTTAGTAGAAAGGCTTTAAAGTATTGGTGGACCTCATTCAGTCAAGTCTAGGCACTTAAGGTCCCACTCCTGCTAGTTCCTTGCGTGTTAGAAGGTGCAGCAATAGCACTTGCGAAAGGGCTGCATTAGCTGAATCCCTGCTTCAGATAATTTCACGGGCCAAAGTTTACGCAGTAATGAAGGTATTCGAAGACCTAAGGCTTCTGAGGACTGGACAGATACATGAAACTAGCCTCGCCAATGGAAAGTTGTAGCATGTGGCTGATGGGCCAAGCAAAGAGCAAGAGACGCAGATATGCAAGCCGAGGTGCAAGAAGATTCTTTCGCTTAAAGCTTATATATTAGAAAAATCCGATGATTCAGCTCTTAGCTTGTGGTTGTAGTATCATGGGAGAGATAGTGCTGGTTTGGAACGAGATACTGGGGAGAATATCGAATGGTGACTCTGAGAATGGCCCCACTGACTCTGGAGCCGGAGTACTTATCTTTCCGTCGGACGAACTCAACAAGCAACGGTCAGACCTCACGCCCGATGTATTGTTGCATTCGGAGAGATTGCACAGCGGGATCCTGATGTCAATGTTTTTAGCCTTCTGATGGTTTCGTGCGCTATACCCATCTGGGGTTGTGATGATTAGGGCGGAAGCGGTTCAAGTGTCTATACCTGATGAGGAGTTTGTTAGCATGACAGATGTCGTTCAAGAACTCTACCTGGGTGTTCTCATTCGCTGCAAGAACTCGGTGACGTTGCGTAGAGTTCTTGCGTCACTAATTCCTAGATGGTGCAGGGATGCACTAGCTGCATGCACAATGGAGAATTGTGAATGGAGCATTATGTAGTCCAATCTTGCCCATCATTCCAATGAAGGAAGACAGTTTCCGAAGCAGCCGAACAGAAACAAGTCCGCTTAGATAACCACGCTCTAGTCGGAGTTCACTTGATGGATAAGTCTTCTGTTGCCTCCCCTATGACGCAGTCATCAATAAGTTTGGCCGATCTTCTCGTGCAATGGAGTCTAGAAACCAGGTCAGAGTATTCAGGAAGAGTACTCAGACGCGAAGGCCTCATGTAAAAACGGGCTGTCGTACCTGCAAGTAAGTACTTCGCAAACATTGACCTCTCACTGGAGCAAACAGTTGATGTGATTGGTACAGGTCACGGAAGGTCAAGTGTGATGAAGGGCGTCCGGCCTGTCATCGTTGTGTGTCGACGGGCCGCCATTGTGACGGATACGGCATATGGGGCGGGGGAGGAAATGTCCATTATCCACAATATTCGGAGCACATCAGTCGTGATTCGCTCACCGAGCCGCCGATCAACACCAGAACTCTAAACACTCGAAGCACGATCAGTACAGAGGAGCACGTATACATGGAGTGGTTTACGAGGAGAGCTAAGGTCAAGCTCCCGGGAGCCTGCGAGTCCTTGTTTTGGAACACATTGGTGTTGCAGTCAAGCGCAGAGCCAGCCATCATGCATGCAGTGGTTGCATTGCTTTCTGTACACAAGATTAAGGCGCTGATGTGTACGAGCGTTGCAGGACAGAAAGGCATCTCAATGGAAGAGCAATTCCTGCTTAAGCAGTACAGCAAAGCGATCAGCTCTCTCCAACCTCATTTCTCGGCCAAGAGCAATGCTTCGGTGCGGGTGGCGCTGATTACTTGCGTCTTATTTGTTTGCATAGAGCTTACGCTTGGACACTATCGCACCGGGAACACACACCTGCGCCACGGGTTAAAGCTATTGGGATACTTGCAGGCGAATTCCAGATTATCGAGCGAACAAGAAGTTTTCGTTCTGGGACCATTCCCCCAGACGCTCGACGAGTGGATCACTGAGACTTTCATGAGGCTGCTTTTTCATGCCGGCCCCTTCCGCCAATGCCCTGAGCTCTTTCAACACATCGTACCACCGGAAACGGCCATAGACCTGTTCAAAGCTATGTCTCAAGCGAGGCAGTGCCTCGATCGACTCTTCATGAGGATTTTCGGTCTGGTCGAAGAGTGCCGCCAGGAATGGTTAGCCTGTGGCGTCGTTACATCACTCGGTCTGTTCGATCGCCAGCGTCGTCTAAAAGGAGACCTCGATGTCTGGCTACGCAATTACGAAGTATATGATAAGACTCGTATTCAGCTTGCCTCTCTGAGAGAGCGAATCGAATACCAGTTGCTCCTCTCTTACCATACGATGGCTAGTATCATGACCCAGACCGCCTTGTGGCCGGGATGTGAGATGAGGTACGATGCTCAGAGTGCAGATTTCGCCCTGCTAATTGAGCAGACGATCAATGTTGTTCGTACTCTATGGTCCACTGGTTCAGTCGAGATGCGGCATGGTGATGAAGATCGTGGCGAAGAGATGAGGGAGTCTTTCCCGGATCTTGGATGGGTACCGCCGCTCTATTACACGATAGTTAAGTGCCGGGACCATCGACTCAGGTCGCAGGCGCTGAAATTGTTGAATGATAATTCGCATAAGGAGACGATGTGGGATGCTAAGTTGGCTGCATCGGTGTGCCAGGCTGTTATGGATGTAGAAGAGCAGGACTTCTACAGCGGGATGATAGAAGCGGACGAGAATCCGATGTCCAGCATGCCAGCCGAAGAATGCGTGGCAATTCTACCTGTCTTGCCGCACACACATCGAATGCACGAAGTCCAAGTCGTATTGCCAAACGACACCACGGAAGGTACTAAGCTCTTCTGTAAGAGGCGTGAAGATGATGGACGCTGGTATATATTAGAGTGCGTGCTGAGTCCTCGTACCCGTAGCCCATCTGTTTGGATAGAGAAGATAGGAGTGCCTACGGGAGTGGATTCAGCGCCGCGTGAGTCCCTTGGAGAGACGGACAGCAGAACTGAAAACCTCCCAAATGGGCAAGACGGACAGAAGCGATACGCTGTTGCAGGGGTGTACCGAGGTGTATGAATAATGAATAGTAAACAATAATGGCCGAGCAACGACCGGGCCTTCCATCTTCCCCGCATTTAGAGCTTCGAGGCAAGCATAGCTTCCTTGAAAGCCTTGAATTCTTGCTGTAGAGCTTGCATCTCCATCACCAACCTCTCATTCTGTTCCTGCAAGGAGGCCCCGCTCATTCCATCAATCTTTTGAACTCTTCTCCCACGTTCAATCGAGTACATTCCATCGTCCCCTTTAGAGCGCTTTCTGGGGCTTCGAGGTCGAGTTCTCACTGGCGACTGACCGCCGTCAACGTTTACCCGGGACTTCCTGATGCGCCAAGTCCGTCGCCTGGGGAAGTTAGGTGGCGATTTCAACGTTGAGTAGATGCTGCTTTCTGGCGAATCGTGAATTGGTGATGGGTCAATTGGCTGAAGTGCTCCAGAACTCTGCGGGCTTTTGATGTGGAATGAAGCTTGAGGTTGGCTCTGTGGATCACTCCAGATGTCTGACACGATCTCGTCATCGATATCTGAAATCTCTGAATCTGAACCCGATACAGAGGCAGGACCAAGAGCCCCAGACATAAGTGGCACGTCTACTGATTTGAATTGCCCTACTGGTGTTGCTGGTGACGCTGGGTTCGGTGATTCTGGCTTGCTTGTCGGAGTTATAAGTGATGTTGTTCGACTTGCTGGAGCCGTGGGTGATTTGAATGTCTCTGTAACAATCCTCGGGCGTGGAAAGGACTTTCGTGGGGATTTCATCGTCCATTTAGCTGGCTGCGGGGTTTGAGACAGCATGTCAGTTGGTGCCCGAGGCAGCCAGTCCAAAGGCTTGTCTGATGATATTCGAGGCGACCTACGCACAGTGCCATCCTCTTCCTGCTGGGCCAGTTCGAATTCTCGCAAAAGGTTGTCGGCCACAGGTCGCAAAGGAGACGTGGGCGTCGTACGACGCGACCGCAACTGCGAAGGCTCATTCATATCGCCAACCCACTCGACGCCAATGACCGGTAAGTCGATGATAACCTACCAATTAATAACATGATCAGCCATCTTGCGTTGTAAACCGCTTTGGTCGTAGATCGATTCTATTCGCTGCTGCCCTCCTGAAGCATGATGTACGCACCTCCTGGACGAGAAGTCCCAGCACGTTGAACACGAGCACCTTTCCTGCCTGTGTACCGACAGCTACGAGAGTCTCCAGTCCTTCATAGAGTCGAGCCTCGTCATCACCACCAGCATCTCCACCTATGACGACGTCTCTCTGCTTCCGTCCAAATGTCTGAATGGGGCCATGGGAGGTCACTGCTAGGCTCGTCGCGGGTCCGGAAACGTACTAAGTTCTCAGCACCTTGGGGCCTCTTTCGAAATCGGTCAAGCGACAGCGACCGTCATGGCCCACGCTGACAATCCGGGCATGATACCCTGCTATGAAGTCGATCGCTAATACACCTCTCATTGACGCCTTGTGTAGTCTCTTGACAGAGCCGAGTTCCTTAGGTCGCGCCAGGCCATTGTCGTCTGTAATGACAGTAGCAAGCGGCTGAAGAGACGGCTTCGCAAACCTGAACAGCTTCTTGTGAGCTCCTGAAGCTTCCCAGGCAGTATGAAGCGACGAAGCGACGAACGTACCTGTAGACTGCAACCGTTCCATCTGTAAACCCGATCGCGAAAAAACATGCCGAGTGTGGGTGGAAGGCCGCGCAGGCAGCTGGGGACCTAGGTATCATCACGATTAGCGGACTTTTGATCAGCACCATGTATTAGAAGCACTTTGTCGGATAACACAAGGTCTAATCACAGCAGTAGCCCGATGCTAAAGTACGGGCAGAATTGCGTCCCAGACACGTACCTAGTGCTCGGCTGAAACTGTACCGACGCTCCACCTATTACTCTCAAATCCTGGATGAACACGGTGGGCGGCGTTGGAGATGCCGAGAGCAAATCACTACCATCTGGACATATAACAAGTATGTTGGGGGGCGAAGGATGCGCATGAAGAGGAGGCAGTAGCTCGGCGGTCGGAATCGAGTAAGCTTGGATTGCGGGATTAAGCGTTGTGGTGAAGTAGAGGATGGATGACGTTGGCGAAAACAGAAGTAGGCGGGGCTCTCCGGAACCACTCTTCAGCTTGTATTCTTTCTCCGTTCCGCGCGAGAGGTCGTGGAGGAGCACGAGATGGCTGTCCGCGACAGCTATAAGCCCGCTGTTGTCGTTCGCCGGCTTCGCATTTACAATGCCGTCGTCAGGGCCGCACGCGAAAAGCCTCTGCATGAATTATGAGTTAAAAGCGTCTGTTTACGTAATGTAAAGCTCCGCCCGAATGTATCAAAACGTACCCTGATATCTGGGGAGATGTGCAGGAGAGCTGCGCGTGGCGTAACAATAAATAAATTGCGCTTTGCCATAGCTGCAGAGGCTCGGTAGTGTGAAAGCTAGGTGTAAGAGTACGAGATGTTTAAGGATATCAACAGCAGGGAAGTTTGATTAGGAGCTAACGAGATCGATTGGAAGGAGGATCAGTGCCACCTGCCGCTCAAATGCAACCAATGAGATAACATGCCATTATAAAATGAGAGAAGGAAAGTGACGGATACGGATAGCGGAGGTTAGAAAACAAGAAACCGAGACAAAAATAGGACATAAATGGTATGACTGACTCCAGTTGTTCTCTGAAATGCGGCCTATGAAATCCCGCTCTGTGATCAGTTCACCTCTGGGGCCCAGGGATCCTGCCAGCCGACAAGGCGACTTGCAAATTTCGACACATAGTTTTTATCACCGTTTCCGACTGTAAGATCATAATTGGGCGCATCTCCGCCGGTGTAAAATCTTGCTGCGCCAAATGGGTTGCCGGACCAAATTTGCTTAGTCGGGTTTTTCCAGAAGATTTGCTTATTGCCGCTCATAATATCGAGGTATCCAGGAGTACCGTTGGCTTGGCCGACGGCAATGTGGTTGCCATACAACATGTCGCGTATCATGTTGTTGAGTTTCTCTTCAAGGGTTGCACCAGCGTTATCAAATTTTCTGCCTCCCATCATTTGGAACATGCCGCAAGCGACTCCATTCAACTTATTGCATCCAATTGCGACATTCCCAGCGGCCTAAAAGCACATTAGCCTATCAATAATCAAAAAGCGTTGAAAGTAGCTCATTTACCTCGTTCAAGAAGAGCGAAAGAATCAATCTCGCGTCCACCTTGCTCTTGAACGATTGATTCTCGATGGCATTTTTCAGAACGTTGGAATCCGGGAGTTTGTCTTTGCTCGCCCTTTTGATTTCCGGCTCATGAAGCTCCCACATATTGGACCAAGTTAACCAGTTGTTGATCGCCGGGTTCCAGACACCATTATGACTCGGGTTGATCAATTGGGTGCTGGGTGATGTCTGACCCGCAGAGGTCGCATTAAAGTCGCGATACCAGTCCTTCTGAATAGCAGGGTCCAGGACTGCGTTAAAGCCAGCGTCGGTGTTCCACGGGGCCGAGGCAGTCTGCGTCTGGGTCGCTGGAGCATTCTGTGGTAACGCAAGAGCCAGAGGCGCAAGTGTAAGAAAGTACGTCGTATAATGCATAGTGATCAACACTGGGTGTTTCTCCAGAGAAACAAATAGAATGAAATCGGACGATGGCAGAAATTACCAAAGCGAAGATGCGACTCGATAGATGCTTCACAGAAGGAACAAACAAGAATACTTATAACACCAAGTATTAGACGGATCACCTACTGCTACATGAAAGAACAGACGTCGAGAAAGAGGAGTAGGAAGTTTAAGGATGAGAGCGCATTGGCGTCGCATTGCATATGTGTACCTATTTTCACAGTACGAGCTTCAAGAGGATTAGTGTGGAGTCAGAACAGGTGTCAAAAATAGAGGGCGTATACAGCTGAACTGCGCCTTTCTGCCATCTTGGGGCTGATGTTTCGTTTTGCGAGTTTGGACATCTGGCAGCATCGTCGCAGTCGAAATCTTCCGATGTTTCGAGATTGTGGAAGCGTTTCTATGCACATCCAGTATCGAGCGTAGGAGTGGAAGATCGCAGCCTGTGATCCGCTGCATGAAGAGAGAATGAGGGGAGGATCTTTTTAATTGTCTCAAAGTTGTTCCTCGCCGTTGAGGTTGAGTTTGTGACAAGGCTGACATGAGTTGAGGCGAAGTCGTGATGACAGGTGGAGCGCGGACGTTCATCGTGCCGAGGCCGCTAGGCTGAATGTGGCCAGGGCCTAACTTTGGATGTTCCTCCAGCCTCCTTCTCGTTACTCAAACTACCTGTACCGTCATCTGGCAGAAAAGGACTCGCACTTTAAACACAATAAAGGCATCAGCGGACTCCGTTGTCCCTCGCGCTCTTGCAACGTCCTTCGACACTATGATTCTCGTCTTCTCTCACATTATAGATTCAGCATCCTTTCAAGGCTGTCTCCACGTTCAAGTGCATTTCGCGGTCATTAAGTCTTCTTCTAAGGTTTTATCCTTACTCAAACGCCCGCTCTACGGTGGCTTCGCAACGTCACGAACTCGGGATATCTCGATCCAGCTACATCCCGAAGTTGTATCGGGGCCTTGCGTATGCTGACAGGTATACGCCAGGGACTGGAGTGGACTCAGCACTGTATATTTGAGCCTGTCATACCATTCTAATCTCTCCCAGACGGCGTCATCTTCACCCAAACACCGTTGTCAGGTGACATGGTCAGCCCAACGTGGTACTTAACGTCATCGACCCAGTTACCCTTGCTCAAGTCCACATCTTTTCCATCCGGGTCAACAGGCGTCAGTGTCTTCAACTTCTGCAAAAGCCGACACACCATGAATTTTGCCTCCTCTACCGCAAATTGCTCCCCCAAACAGATTCTGGGGCCGCCAGAGAACGGACGGTAGGACCAATCCGTGATCCGATCCTTCAAATTTCTCTCGTGCGACCATCTCGTAACGTCAAACTTCCTGGGGTCATCCCACAGATCCTTATTCAGGTGGACAGCGAACGTCGAAAACGCCACGAGCGCTCCTTTGGGGCAAAGGATCGGAGACTGACCATCTACTCCACCTCCACGGGGCAACGTTGTATCTGTGTTACAGAAGCGTCCGTTAATTGGGACCGGTGGGAAGAGTCGGAGTACTGGATTCTATTAGTCACCATCCACACAGAGCAATAAGTCGGGGGCTTAGACTTGCCTTCGCACATGTACTGATCGAGCAGCTTCATGTTTCTGAAGTCCTCTGCCGTTGGTACACGATCACCAAGGACACCTCGGACTTCCATCTGAAGGTCCGTAAAAACCTGCGGCTCCCTACTCAAAGCATATACACTCCAGCATAGCAAACTCCCACTCGTATCTCGTCCGGCAAGCAAGAGGCTCAAGAACTGATCTCGAACCTCAGCCGCATCGCTATCATCGCGCATCAGACGGAACAGCGCGATCTTGCTCTCCATACCTGCAGAGTCTTCGACCATCTTCGAAGTCCGGCTTACAATCTTGTCGACCAGCGCCCGTGCTTCGTTGCAAGAGCGCCGGAATTCAAAGCTGTCGATGAGAAAGTACATAGCCTTCAGCCTTTCGCGCTTTGAGATCCACTTGAACGCCGTGTTGAACGCTTCGGTGAAAGCCTGACCATCACCCGAGGCAGTGGATGCAGAAGGACCGAGCATGAACTCGGTGATGACAGACAGCGTTAAGTCGAATAGATATTCTTTGAGGTCGATCTTGACTTCCTTCCCATCATGTTCAGAAGGAACGATCTTCGAATACAAGGACTGGAAGTGCTTCTCGAAGACCTCGAATGGGGAGAGGTCCGGTCTTCTGATCAAAGGCGCAAGCAGCTTCCTCGAGTGATCCCAGGGCGCGCCATCTTGCGTGAAGATGCTGTCTCCGAGTAGCGGTCGTACGCATCCGGATCGCGCGTCGCCAATATCGAAGTTCTTGAACTGCCTTGCGAGCAACTCGCGGATGTTCATCGTGTCTCTTGTGATGATCACATATTGAAAGGCTGAATGCTGAGCGTAGGTGTCGCCGTGCAACTCATGTTCCTCAAGCATCGCAAGCGGATAGCGTCGCGCCTTCTCTGCTCGGACGACTACCTTGAGTTTGTCGAGGCCGAACGGTAGGAGCCATGAGTTGGGAAGGTACTTTGGTGGCTTGCAGCCTTGTCGATTCGAGAGTTCATCGAGCGCTTGCTGGTGTTTTCGGTGCGCGAATAGATAGTAGGTGGCACTTGCGACGACAATCGCGAGTACAAGAGCCTGCAGCATTTTCGCTACGTAGGGCTGCCTCCGCTGAAAATTTTTGGAAGCTCCAGCTCTTTTGATCGCGAAATTGACTTGGAGGTTGCGGGCGCTAATAGAGCCCTTTTGCATCATCACGACTTTAGCCCCCAAATGCCGAGATTTTGGTGGCGCTGAGTTATTTTTAGTATTCGCAACAATACCTTGCGGGTAAGTTGCTGTTGAAAGGTAGGTGCTTTTAGACCTCAACGCCGCGCACCTTGACGTAGTATGACATTCGAGATATTAGAAGTTTCAGTGATATGCCTCTGTTCTAGTCACACTACTATCACACTAGGGAGTAAAGCAATCAAAATCAAACTTATCAATTCTCCATAACTCCAAATCAACATTCACACTAACCTTGCTCATATGAGCATCTAACTACGGAAAAATCATGGAACCTCATCGTTCGCTCCTTCCTTTATCATATCTTTCGAGTTTTGGGACACATTTGCCGTTCCACTCCACTCAGCTTGAGCAATCTCAGCGTCCTCTCCTGACACCTGTGGTGCCTCCCACGCCTTAGCTAAGCCTCCAGTGGTAGGCGAAACACCCACATTGGTCGTATCAGTGGGGCCTTTACTGGGTTCCCGATTCGTGCAAGCCCTCACGCAAATATATGACTTGCGGCAACCGTCTGGTAAATCCACGGCCTTACAGAGCTGTTTTGCCATATATCCACAATATTGGAATTCTCTGTTATCGCATCTCTTCACGAATCGTTCCTCCTGACCGTCGGTAAATTTCAAGTCGATGGGCATGGACATGACTTTCTCTAGCGGGGGAAAAGTTGGGAACTCCCAAAAGCTCTCTCCAAAGACGCTTGATTGATTCTTACAATGCTGGCAGACTGTCCGTGCTTTCCCCTGAAACGTGACAATATGGCGCTCATCTTGGAGTTTGTGGAGCAAGTCGTAGCAGTTCTTACAATACTCGGCCTGGTTCATTCTTCTTTGCTCAGCAATAAATGCTTGAAACATTTTCGCGTGGCTCCGTAGCGACTTCGATGCAATTCGTTGTGTTTGTAAGACAAGTGGTTTCGGTCAACGGTACAATATTAGAATTATATAATTCGATTAAAGTTGAAGCTATTGGTAATTTTGCAGTAACAAGTAGGTTGCAGGAAGCATACTTGGTCGTAGAGGAGTTTTCGAGCTTCCATATAACGCACAGCACTTTAGGTACAGTCATGCCTCTGACACATTAGCTGACCACAGATCCATGCGCGTACATAGTCGACGTAGAAACGAGTGATACAAAGTGCCTCAGCCTCCATGGTCTACCTAACGAGCGCAGGAAGCTCATATATTGGCGACGTACCCTCCACCTCATGAGGTTCCATGGTCTGTGATGCTCTGACTGTTTGCGCGCGACCCATCTCGCTTTGACCATGAGGCGCGCTTAGCTCTGCAAGTTGACTATCTGGACGCTCGGGCTCCTGAGTCGATGGATGATTCATCGCTGCTTGTGACGCACTCAGTTCGGCGATCGGACTCATGGGTGGTTCTTCAGTCACCACAGTCGCATCTTCCTTGATAGCTTCCGGTGCATCGTCCTCTGGGCTCCGCTTCTTATCATCAGTGTATGCTGTATCAGATTCTCCGTCCGCCTTTGGCCTTTTCCTGAACTTGAACAACCATACCACGGCGCATATTAGAAGAGTGAGCAGCAGACCTCCGATCGCGATGCCTGCTATCGCGCCAGCTGAGAGCTTCTTGCTTGGTTTTGGGGCAGGAGTCGGGATCGGTACATCATCAGGCGGTATAGCAACGATGTCTGCGTCAGGCATCGGCGAACTGAAGTGTGCTCTGCTGATATGCAAAGTGTGACGCTCCCAATCGACTGTCAAGTATGTCTCCTGAAGGAAGACTCTACCGACACTATACTGGCTGTCATTTGCAGCTCTCCTGATCGGGAAGTAGTTCGTTGGAGTTGCGAAAATCGGGTAGCTTGCTTGGACATCGAACGCAGCATAAGGCAAGTCGATAGTGATCGAGTCTCCGTCTTTAACCGAGGTACCGATGGTAATACTGATCGTTGGCGCTAGACTCTGGAGCTGGATATGGGCTTCATCTGTTAAGGCGTAACGATCTGCAGGCTCGAAGTATGTAAGGTTGAAGGCGGACGCGAATCTGTCGCACGCTTCCCGAGGCAGCCAAAGTTCAGCAACTCCGCTATCGATCACACTGAGAACGCCCGAGTCCAAGAGGGTAGATGTCGTACCATTACCAAGATCGGTGGTGATGCTTTGGAGTCCAACGACTAAGTCATCCCCACCTGGAATTTGCAGGGTGTCGTTAGTGCCATTGGATATACGTGATCTGTCATAGCCCCCCAGCGTGAGACTCCCCGCGATTCTCGTGAAGCGATAAGGCGCTCCAGCATTGTATCCAAAAGACAGACTTGGGATGGAACCCTGCTCTTTCAAACTGCTCAAGAACGAATGAGGTTGGTCAGTCTCGCTCATGTTCAGTGCGAACTGCGATAATCCGAGTTGACCAAGCCACAGATCTGGCGTAGCGTATGCAGAAATGGCTTGATGTTCCAGGACTGGGGTATCTGTGGAGCCAGCAGTACCAGTGCCAACGGTGTCATATCCAAAGTAGCCATTTCCAGTGAAGCCAAGATTGGTGTCAAGTCCGACTCGATATATACCGAGCTCATTCCAAGTCGAGGACTCATTCTTTTGGAAACCGTCACTAGGCCTTTGAGCGAATACTTCGACACCCCGAGTGCCACCACAATTGGTGACGTTCAGGCGCCGGCAATCCTGATCTATAGGGACGTAGAGTGTCTGGCCTTGCGTTGAAGGAACGACATGGAAATGCTGAGGCGGTGTGCCCGCATGCACGTAGAAGCTGCGCAGCTGTTAGCGACAAGGCTGAATATTTCCATCGCTCGATCGTGTCATACGTCGACCAACTTCCATCATTCCCCAACCATCGACCCGAGTTTTCCACAACCAAAGGACTGGCAGATGAGTTTCGGGTGTTGTTACTCATGTTGCATGTCGCTCCTGGGCATGGACAGCTCTGAAAGTTGCTTCGAAGTCGTTGTCGATAGCCATCATGGTGCGGCTGTAGTCCAGATCCTAAGGTGATTGCCATGTGTTCCTCTCGTATCTTTGCTTTTGGACATGCAAGGCTGAACACCAAACCATTTCCGGCGATTTGTCGCGCCTGGACTTCGCCCATTGCAGGCCAAAATTCCTTCGTCCCTGCAGCCTAGTATTGAGGAAAATACTATTCGAGAGCATTGAAGCGAGGTCGCTCGTGTGCGCCAATCGATGATGAGCAAAGTTGCGCGAGGTTGGAGCGGCTTCATGGCACTTAACCTGTGTGGTTACAGCACGCTAGGTGCGAAGACATGTTCGTAACGGCACTGACCGGAACCTGGGATATAATAGAGAAGGCCGTCAGGTGTTCGGTGTGAATTATCACCTTTCTCTCACTCGTACATTGGCAGCCTCTTGCCGGGTCCACCTCTCGTTCGGTTCTGCTGTCTCTGAGCCAACATGCTTTCGTTCCCCAGATTTTGGGCTTCGGCCTTGATCGGCACTCTTTTGATCGTTCTGCCTCAAACAAGCTACGCAGGTTAGTCTATCAAAAGTGTGCGGAAAGGCCACGGCTAACAATTAAATCGAAGGTTACGAACCTGCCTGTACCCCCATCACTACGACCACTTATGAAATTTTCACAACAACTGTGACGGTTACTGGTACCACGATCGTGTACGCCAACGCCACCAAGCCCGCCGACTACGGATATGGGTACAAGGCTCGAGGGTACGATTACAGCTACCCCACGTACAATACAACCTCGACTCCACCTCCGTACATACCCCCGGAGACCACATGCCCCACAATAACATCCACCTTATCAACTACTGTGACTGTTACCTCGAGCGAACTCATCACCGAGACTTCGTTGATTTACGGTCCAACTCCGACCCCTCCTACATTCAGTACGAGTGTTCTTGAGACATCTGCTCCTCCTCCGCCACTCGAGAGTACGACTGAGCTTTATCCCACTCCCACTTCTTCAGTGCCGGCACCAAGTAGCGAGCCTCCACCGCCATTCGAGAGCACAACAGAGCTGATTCCCACCCCTTCCGCTCCACCACCATTAGAGAGCACAACGGAGCTGGTTCCAACCACTGTCGCTCCACCACCCCTTGAAAGCGTCAGCTCTCCAATTATACCTGGCATCCCTTCGCCTCCGACTTTTGAGCCCCACCCTCCTCCTCCCTCTTCAACCCCTCCTGTTTCAGAGTCGAGCCCACCTCCTGTGCCGCAGTCGCAAGTGACACCGTAAGTGCTAATCCAGATATCTTCCACCTCATGTTCTGCATGCTAATTAGGTCCAGTCCGCCCTCATCCGCGTCCGCACCACCTCCAATCTCTTCGCCACCTGCATCTGTACCTCCTCCAGTCTCTACTCCTGCACCATTCGCACCCCCAGAGTCTTCGATATCTTCGACATCTTCGATAGCCCCTAATTCGACCACAAGTGTTCCTCCAGTGTTCACAGGCGGGGCAGGCAAGATGGCCGGAGGCTCTGTAGTTGTTGGTCTTGTAGGGTTCGCTGTCGCTATCGCTGTGCTGTAGCAGTTGGGTTGAGCAACGAATGGTCAGCTAGTACAGTCTTTAACACGATGATACGAGCAATGGATTAATGTAATGTCAATGTGCCTAGAGATTCGGATTAGATCCGCTTGTAGATAGCGAGGACGAGTGTCAATAGCTGGAGGCGAACATTAATCGATGAATGATGCATTACATGATCTGTGTCTTCAGGTGTTATTGATGGTGTGTCTAGTAAGCGCAAAGAGAGTGGTACGGATCTGCTGCGTTGAACTGCATCCGTGACTCGATGCTAAGATCCCTCGATATTGAAGAGAAGCAAACGTTGGAGTGAGGGAGCATAACAGAACCGCGAAACTGAGGCACAGCTCGCAACGTGAAGAGTTATTACGACCATTGGATGCCTGGAAGGCCTGGCACGAGGTGTGTCAAAGTTGTTGGATCGCTGCTGCTTGGGTGGTCAGCGGGGAGCCGGGGGCGAGAAACCAAACCTCCCTAATTCCCCACCTTTTGGCCCCCAAGCGCGATCCCAGCGCTTGCCATCTTCGACATTGCCATGATCCGGCTCGCTGGCGGAAGAAGCACCTACGTCGCTCAGCCTGATGCGCCTCTGCGACTTCCTCAAACGCAGCTTCCTGCGAGTACACCCGCGTCCAAGAGTCATGCGTCGAAGTTTCGCCATCCTACATCAAGAAGCGCATCCACATGGACCCATTTTCGGTCCTCGCCAGCAGCCTTAGTGTTGGCGACGTCGCAGTGCGGCTGATTAAGTTCCTGCACGAAGCGAAGCGCGGCATCAGAGGCATTGACGACGAGCTCGAGGGGATCCTGAAAGAGATAACATCCCTGAATACGATCATCGCTTCTGTCCAAGGGCATCTAAGAGCGGACGTCAACACATCGAAGGAGGACGCCGAGAAGGCGGACAAGAAGTCGGATCAGGATGCCGCCAGCGATCTGTGGCGCGCGTTCGACGAGGGGCTGGACGACTGCCGCGAAACTTTAGAAGGCTTCGACAGTTTACGCACCAAGATAGATGGACAGTCTTCCTCAAGTAAGCCAGAACTCTGGCAGCGGACGCGACGATACATGCGAAAATATCTAAGAGACGAGGACATCGATAAGTTTCGGCAGAGGATCAGCGCTCATCAACACAACCTGCAGCTGCTTTTGAACATGGCCAATGTTCTAAGTCTCAAGAGGCTCCAATCAACGAACGCAGACATGGTAGCTGAGATGAAGTCGCAGCGCTCCGAAATACGGCGAGGTTTCTCTTCACTACAAGAAAGCAGCAAGTCACAGTTCGGGCGACGAGACTCAGTGATCCAATGCGCGCAGTCCGTCTTGTCGATTGCTTTTATCAACGAGCATTTCGACACCCCACAGCCTGTTAGCAGTCACTACAAAGGCAGAACACAGGAGCTTGCCAGTCTTAAGATTGAGGTTCAACGACCATATGTTACCAATCAACAAAAGCGCTTTGTGGTGTACGGCATTGGAGGGTCTGGCAAATCTCAATTCTGCAGCAAATTTGCGCAAGAGAATCGAAACAGCTTTTGGGGGGTGTTCTGGATTGATGCCAAAACTCTCAAAACAGCCAAGGACTCTTTCGCCAGGATTGCCAGAATGGGAAAGGTGGAAGCGAATGAGAACGCAGCAAAAGCCTGGCTCTCAAGCAAAGACAGACCCTTCCTCCTGATCATAGACAACGCCGATGACCCAGAAATTGCCGTGGACCAGCACTTCCCACAAGGCGAGAAAGCCTTCATTCTGATCACTACGCAGAATCCTCAGTGGAGAATTCATGGAAATGTTAGCAAGAAAGGCTTCTTCCATTTCAAAGAACTGGAAAGCGATGCAGCGCAAGAGCTGCTCCTGAGGAGTGCCGGCGAAGAGCTACCCTGGAGCACCATGGTGTATGAGGTAGCTGCTCAAATCTGCCAGACGCTGGGATTCCTGCCTTTAGCAATCATCCAGGCAGGAAGTGCTATCTTGTCAAATTTCTGTACCTTGCACAGTTATCTCAAATTCTTTGACCAGGATTGGAATCGGGTCAGGGAGGGTCAGAGACAGCGAAGAGGCTCGTTCACCAACATCACCGTCTACTCGAGCTGGGAAGTTGCCTTTAAAGGGCTTGTAGCAAAGCAAAATCAGACGTCTGAAGACGCGGTGGAGCTTCTGAAGACCTTTTCCTTCCTTGAACGTGTACGGATACGGGTTGACATCCTCATCCAAGCTGCGACGAATCCAACTTTAGAGATGCGAGATGCAAAGAAGCAAGCGCTGGCTGCCAAGAAGAAGCCCGGCAAGCGAAAATCTTTGGGCCAAACAGCCAAGGAGCTCTTACGAACTTTGGTCATCGCGATTATGAGACTGGGCGAAGTGCCGACGCTTCCAAAAGTCCTCCGAGACGTGGATAAGCGAGGCCGGTTCAACGATTACAGACTTCGACAGGCGCTCAAGGCATTGGTCCAGCTATCGCTGATAGATTACGACCCCGTTACCGACAGCTACTCTATGCATCAGCTTCTTCACAAGTGGGTACGGGAACGACCAGAGATGAGCCTCAAGGAGCAGGCTGTATGGTGCCAGGCCGCAGGTACTGTTCTCGCCCAAGCTCTATTACTACCCCCACTTGGAGCTAGCCAAGCGGCTGAAGATCTTCGTAAAGACATTCTACCGCATGTCATTCACGTACACGACCAGGAGCGCGATATACAAAAGAAGATCGAGGAAAACCAGATCGACCGCACGAGAAGTTGGCCGTCATTGTCAACTGCACTTGCACGCTCGCAGGTCGCACAACGCGCCAAGTTTAGCCTGGTATATGCGCAGAATGGCTACTGGAAAGATGCTCTGGCGCTGCAGAAGGACGTCGCTGAGTTCCTGTATATGTCGTTGGGCAAGGATCACCCGGTGACGGTACGATTATCCTTGCTCATGGCGGATATGCACTGGGCAATGAGTGAACCCGACAATGCCAGCATGATTCTCGAAGACCTTCTCCATCACGTGAGGGCCTCGAACGGCGAAGATCATGAGGACACTGCAAGAGTGCTGGACAAGTTGGGAGCAACAAGATGGATGCAAGGCCGCTTCAAAGATGCGCGAGATCTGCACCGCGATGTCCTGGCGAAGTTCACGAAACTCTACGGCACACAACACCCCGAGACACTGAAGGCAATGTCCAATTTGGGTCGTGCGATCGGCAAATACCTACAATTCGACGAAGCTCTCAAGCTCCATAAGAAAGCTCTAGAGGGTCTTCAAGAAGACCCAGATCATGGCAAGATGCACACGGACACGCTCATGGTCATGGACAATCTCGCTATGACCTACTTCGACCGCTATTACACCAGTGTAGGATTCGGCGACCGTAACGATATCGACGATGCGTATGAGATTATCACCGAGACTGTGAAGGGTCGCAGGAAGGTCCTGGGTAAAGAGCATGGCTTCACACTATGGTCAATGTGTAACCAAGCCCGCATCAAGGCGCTTCGCGATGACGAAGGTGATATTCAAGAAGCTGAACGCATGATACGAAGCGGCTTGCGAATAGCGGAGCGCAACCTCGGCGAAACGCATCTTGGCACTCTTTATGGGAAGGCGCAACTGGGCAACGTATTGATGCTCGCTGGCAAGTACGAAGAAGCTGAACATACCTTGCGAGGCATTCTGGTCGTTTACGATGAGTCGAACAAAGGACACGCAGACCAATTCGTCGCGATGGGCTACCTTACTGGATGCTGTCAGCAACTAGGAAAAGAAGCAGAGGCCGCAAGACTTCGTGAGAGGTTAATTAAAGGCGCGCGCAGCCTCTTTGGAGAAGACTCACCGTGGGAAGACTTTTTCTATCGCAAGTATGGCCGATGAACGACAGTTGATCGTACGAAAAACAATACATACCCGCTATCGCTCAAGCCTACCCAAATGGCGGCCGCGCGCCGAAATACCAATACTTCGCGGTCTCACACATCGGAGTCGCATCTGTGCATTCTGGTCCTGCGAATAGATTAGTCGACCTCTCGTGGCCCACTTTTACACCTTCCGGACTCTATCTGGATGGAGTTGAGGCAGGCTTGCTTGTGCCAACACTGCTTGAAGCAGTCGCAGTCGCGCCTATTATTCCGTCGGGATGAGCTGTAGCGCACGTTGAGTTCACTCCGTCTTCGCAGGTGGTCTTTTAGCAGTCTTGGGGCTGCGATTGGTTTTCGTTGAACATCTTGGCATACATAGAGCAGAGGAGGCGATGATACATGATAAAGGTGCGGCGGTTGGTGCGCATTGTGGTAGGAGCAGGATGACTCGCATAAGCCATAATGTCTAATCTCAACAACTATGTGCAACTAGTAGACCAAATTCCAACACCAACACCACACATGACGCTGAAAAGTTTTCTATTGTCTTTGCTGATGCTGCCCAAGGAATTGACTGGGAAAGACGAGTTGCCGTAGATCGTCTAGTGAGTGGCTCACGAACGTGGCACGGCGCATCTATGGCGCACGTCCAATCTGCCACCGTTCCCAGCAGCACTTCGAGGTTGGCAATGACAGAATTTAGCTAGCGACCTTTTTTCTATACAGGATGCCTTGGTTATGAGGACAGCCACAAAGTATCAGAGCAGCCATCACTCGAGTAAATGTGGATGACCGACGAAGATGTCACATCATTTGTTTACTCACGTGGGATTCATGTCCAGCTGGATGGCCACTCATCCTCGAACAAACCTTTGCTCGACAATACAGCAGATCCTCGAACCTCCTTGCCATAACACGCAGAGAAAAATACACTCTAAATCGACCGGCAAAGATTTCCATAATATAACAGTATGCCTAAGCCCAGTAAACGATCTCCAAAGTCACAGAGACAACCGCGCCAACCCTTAAGCGACCAAGAGCAAGCTTCATTCGACCAAAAGTTCGTAGACGAAATGGAAGATCGCAAGCGTGATTCCGCTGTGAATCCAATCCGAGGGAAGGATATGATTAAACATCTCGATGCAGAAGAAAATATCAGATTGTCAAAACCTAAGAAACCAGAAATTGTGAGAATTGTAGACGAGTACGCTGGAGCCGGATCACGATTCCATATAATGAGAAATACTTGCAAGAAAGTAAGAAGGCTCCAGATACGTACAGATAGGACTGTGTTCGAACAGGGACACGACATGCACTAATACGAGCGACAAATATCTATATCCTATCACGCGTAATCACGAGGTTCGGGGACGAGAATGCAAAGCGTGTATAGCGAAGAGTGAACGGAATTCAAAATCGAACGTTTCTCGGCTTGCTAATAGACCCTACAGCGGAGAGTCTATAGTTGCTAGGGGCGGGCTTGATGGAAACAAGGCAGCTTGGAATAAGAACAAACACATCTGGGTTTCACAGACTCCTGACGCACAAGAGGAAGATCCGGATGCAGACGTAGAAAAACCTGATGATGAAACTGAGAGTCAAGACACTTAACTAGAAGCTCCAATGTAATGCGAAGCTCAAGTGAATGGCAAAAGCCACATTACCCTCCCGACAGCGGAGCTCTCCAAATGCTGACCGTGCCTCTCCCAGTCACGACCATTAGTAATGAGCATTATTTAGATAGATGGTGAGTGGACTCCAGATTTCATTTTCTGTCAGTCAATTTGAGTTCAGCTCTGGTGACCTACTGCGTGGTCCTGTTGTACCAGGAGAACGAGTCTAACATTCAGGCAGTGCTACAAGTTATTACCATGCAATGTATCTCTCAAAGTGGTGGCCAATAGACTCGACAGTATACCCTCGTTAGACGGCCCGCCCTGTATCTCGAAACAAGCTTTCAGTGCTACTCTCTCTTCCATCTCTCGTGCTCGCCTTGTCTCCAACCTTGACATCGATATTCGTCACGACCCGGATCTTGTCGTCGCTATCACCGAAATCGTCCAGCCGCTCCGCTCCTCTCTGACTCGACGATAGCGACTTCAACGGCATCACCATACCAAAGTTGAGTATAGAGGATCGTTGTCTACCATACCCTTTCTGTTGACCACTGCCATTTGTGCCCTTGGAGGACGATGAAAGACCAGACATCCACTGCGCAAGCAGTGGGCGTAGTGTTGGCAGGCATGCACAGATGATTGCGACGTTAATCTCGACGACAGAGAACGTTGCGGTGGGAGCATTGTCGAAGGTGGGGTCTGAAGAGTGTGTGACGACTAGGAGCGAGTGCAGTCGCACGATCGAGATGATACAGACACTACGATGTTGTTCAGCTGGGGAAGCTAGCAATGATTGCGTAGGAAGACTTACACGGCACCGAATGCAAATACGCCCATAAGTAGATACTTCTGCCTCTTTCCCAACTTCAATTTCCTGACGACTGGCATAGGTAGGATGATGATGATGAGGTCTGTCACGATGTTGATCACTGCATTCGCGAACCAAGATGCGAATTCGTTGATACAGAGCCCAGGCTTGCCAGTCCAGAAGATCGAGATAGGGGTACAGACGAAGATGCAAGCTACGACTGTGGCAATCGTGTATGCGATAATAACAGCTATGATGGCCCAGCACCATCGCTGAAATGTTTGGGTGGGGAAGACGCGCTGGTACTGCATCAAAATGGCGAGTTTGGTGAGACCGATAGATGCACAGTAGGTACTGATGCTGATGTACAGATTCTGGAAGGCTCTGGTCAGCATTCTCATCACAATTCACGGAGGCCAGAAGTTCGGACACTCACCAGCAGCAAATTTTGCGCCTGGGACTCACTTAACTCAGAACCATGTTCACCAAGGCCGAAGTGGACCTCTGTGAGATAACGCTGTTAGGTTGACCAACGAAGCTGGAGCGCGGCAAACGTACGAAGTCCTATGGTGATGACCGTGGCGACAGCGCAGAGCTATACGAGAAGTCAGTCCTAACTTCTAGAAGGTCGCGCAAGTTTGAGTTTACACACCCACGATGCTATGAGTACCCAGTCCTCCCATCCAGGAGCCCGAATGATGACGAATCGAGTCCATAGCCTTAGCGCGACGAAGAGAGTACCTAGGGATGAGAAGATACCGATGATAGCAGCAGTCTGTACTCCACGCTGACCCAGAGACATGGTGTCGATACGAAAGTAGTAAGAAAATGAAGTAGGTGCCTAGAAGCGTTGCGGAGGCTGTGGGTCCGGAGCCAGAATGAGGAGGATATATACTCTACACTCGCTGCGCGGCGTAGCCACCGCTTCTTGCAGTCATGCATTCGCTTCAGCTGCACCGTGCCTCTATGCAGGAGATACTCAGGAGCTTGCGACCGCGCGGAAGGGAATAAGAACGCCCCGTCGAACGTTCGAAACCCCATGTTGAAATTGAGTTTGCGGGGGAATGCCTCCGTGCAGGTTGAATGGCGCAAGCCAGTGGTACTTGTACAGAGAAGGCAAGCCTAACGACTCAAAACGTGAGCTAGTGACGAATGCTCACGCTCATTCTTATCGTGCAATGCATGCCGCGAGTAATGCTACACAACACGTTATCTTGGCAGATTGCGACAACGGTATTGTACCCTGATTTGAGCGAGGATCGGACGAATTTAAAACAGGTGATTCCCTCAAAGCCACAGAAGCTATCGTTGGAAGCAGCTGGCAATGAAGCGAAAAGTATCTAGAGTTCATTGGATCACAAAGAATGGGTGGTGGAAAGGGGAAGCTGACTGTTCAGGTGGACAATGCATGAGCATGATCCTGAGCAGGGTAGAATTCAATGAAGTAGGCAGGTGCCGGCTCCCCGTTCTTAGCTCGACTTCACACCCTGCGCGACCGCTGTCAGCGAACCTATCCAGATAGGTACAAAACCCCCCAAGGATCAGAATCCATTCTACGTAAAGGCATTCAACTCAGTCGTCGAACAGCACTTTATTAGGTTGGTGATGCTTCCACAGCTTATGTAGAAACGTAGGTAGAGTCTTGCACATTGCGATTCACCACTTGACCTCAGTGTGCGAATTGGAAAGAGGCGTGAACTTTCCTGAAGCCACTGGTTTGCGGCTTGCCGTGTGCAGCTGGGATCTTCGGTTACACGAAAACGTGCGTCTCGCATTTTACTCCTCGTGGAGGATCTTCGCTCGGCTCATCCACTTTGGGCAAGCTCCCGATCCTTCGACGTGCTCAAGCAGGTTTGCCCCGCATTTCGCTTCACGGTCTCCTCAGCCTGACTCTTTCATCGCCCGATCACTTCTTCGCAAACTGGTTTTCTCCTCCTCTGGAAGCTTCGTCTATCGGGAAAGACACTAGTCTGATATTCAATCCGGTCGGCCTACTCTTTTCTTTATTCAACGCATGTTTTGCGGAAGGGATACCTCTGCTTACACGTCTGTGTTTCGATATCACGGCAAGCTTTCATGCTCACCGATGACGGGCACCGGCTCGGGTCGCTTCGAACGGGTCTTACCTGCATTGCGCTATACTGGCTTTCAGCTATACGCCATTCAGATAAGAACTCTCTGGGACACGAGTACCGTCGCACAATTTCCAAGCAGATTTTTGTTTGGCCAGAGGTCATCCCACGCTCATTCTGTAGGGCGACAAGGGCGACTACGTGGTAGGATGCATGAAGGTTTGGGTACCTCCCACCGCGTGAGCTGACAGTAAGCATTATGGACAAGCATTGCACTTAGCTTCAACGGCCATCTCACGGTGCTGCCATGTAACGAGCGAATGCGATGGCTGGTAGCCGCGAACCTGCAGTGGTGAGATACAACTTGCTACACGAGACCGGACCTGAAACCATATATCTGCACCCCACGCATCGTGTGCTGCTGATCCTAAGGCTCACCTTCGATTGAACCTGCGTTCTCTTACATGCATCTGGAGCTCGGGAATGGGTGTTCACATTGCATCAAGTATTGGGCAAAAGCCCCAGTATGTTGCTCGAGCTCGGGTAAGCATAGGGAAGGCGTAGTACGAAGTTATTGCAGCGTAGACCAATTAGATCTTCTATGATCGATATATCCGACGAATTACTCTTAAGTTCGACCCACCATCAATCTTTCCATAGGTCCCACAAAGTTGTTATACCAGCGTGCCAATATTCCTGTCTTACACCACGACCTTGGTGTTACGACAGCACGCCCCGGCGTACAAAAGGTGGCCCCTACTCCTCCCAGCCCTCCTGCAAAGCGAAGATCGCACCTCCAGCATCTGTTGGCTCTACAGCTACCCGTTTGACAATGCGCTCGCGCATACCATCTCGATCTTCGAACAGGTCTTCATCGCTCTTGACTCGTTGCTCCGAGAACTTCTTCTCGAACAGCTGCGCTGCTAAACCGGTGATATTCAGCCTTGTCTGCACCTGGTGGACGCCTGTTGTTGTTGCTTCTGCCAGTAAGGCTGCAACAGCGAGTGCAACTGCGAGGAGAGAGAAGAGACAGTTCGCAATACCAAGTGTCCATATTGCAGCCTTTGGAACTTTCGTCACGACTTTAGAGCTCCGTAATTGCACAAGTCGGGCCGGTCGAGAACTTGTTTGATCCGCGAAGGGAGCAACATATGCTTGACTCATCCCGCGGGCAAATTCCTCGACCACGCTATGAGATGAATTGGCAATAATGTTCACCCGTTGCAAGACTGTTTGTGGGAAGGAGCCGAAGTAGCCCCACTTTCTAAGAGCTCGCATACTTGATATTCCTGTCGTAGAGCTGTTGCTGGGTCTACTTTCCATACTCACGATTTTTCCGTTCATAGCAGTGTAGTTGAGATCCAGAACTAGATGCAGTCAGTACTGATAGCTAGAGTACAGTATACAAAGATTGTGCCTCCCTGTATGATTACATTGAATGTATGCCAAACTGTAACTCCCGTTATACACAGACATCGAATAGACTGTCTGGTTCTGCTCCCCTTCGGTTTCGGCAATTGAACGATAGGCGTGTTCGATGATGTTGAGCTGATTGAAAGCCGACCACGGATTAGTGAAAATACTGCCAGCATCTGTGCTGGATATATTCGAAGCCATTGTACGTTCCTCCTTCGTGGGTTCGGGATATCTATACGCCTCGGGAAAAGGCGGCAGGTCTTGGATGTATTTGTGCCAGTCATAGAAATAAGTTGCCATGGCAAAATCAACAGGTTTAAACTCGATGTCTAGACCAGCACGATCCATTTTACACTCATACCGTAATCTACCGTTCAGAATTGTAGTGTCGCAGTTTTCGAGTTGTAAAGGCCGGCACTGCGAAGAGACTCCAAACGATGTTGCTTGGAAATCAACAGTAAGTCCAGCAAGATGAGGTGCCAGAACCGCTGTTTGAGCCCCGCTAGCCTCTGCAAACGTCCAAAGAGACTTTTCCGTGGAGACCCCAAGAAGAACTGCTTCCATTTCAGTCGATGCGAATGGGCCAAACATCCCAGTTGCGCTGAACCTCATACCACAACCCCAGAAATTCGTGTTATTGATGCTACCAGAGGTAGGACGACTCAGACATTCTTCCGATAAACCTGAACTGTACTGGTGGGACCCGGAGAGTTCCGTGGTTATTTGAGTGAAGTCGATCGCCTCCGTGGCAATGTGAAGATAGGTGTCTGCAGCTTGAATGAACAGACTGGCCTACGTTAGCCTACTTCTCACCACTTAGTGCTTGTCAATATACCTGGCAGCAACGACGCATGTCAGAGTGATAAGGGCTGATCGAAGCAACTTGGGCGCTGATGGAGCTGTTGTGCTACTTTTCGAGCGTTGCCAGAACACCTCTTTCAGCTGCCTCAGAGTAAGCTGCAAGAACACGTATAGCTCCGCATTTAGTGCACGAAGGAGTACACTAGTATGGAAGGGAGTCGGAAGTAATTCATCCCTATTGGAAGGACGGGTCGAGAGATGTGTCCAATTGCGCGCTATAGTATAGGCGTACAGTGTCATGACAATACCGGTGAGCGAGAAACTGGCGGTCGAGGACCATGATGCAATGAACACCAGTCTAGCAGCGGGATAGTCCACGATATAGTCTTTATTCGTGCTAGTTCTGTTCAAATCCTGGAGAGGAGGGCAGAGCTCCGGGTACGGACAGTGTTGGTCGCTGATTCTGTGTCCAAAGATGAGCCAGAGAATCGTGGCGGTGAAGGCCAGCATCGGTAGCACAACAATACCACACAGAAGGCTGATCTTCAGTGTAGCCCTTGATTTGATTAGACCTACACCTAGACTTCGTGTACCGTCCTCGGACCCGGCAGTTATGGTAAGACCCAGCTCTGGTGTCGCAGCAGCCAGACTCTTGAGGGAGGCGCTCTTCGAGTTCTGGTCATGATCCATAGCTAACAATGTATTCCTGGAGAGTACGAGCGATCAGGGTAAAGAGGCCCTGAATGAAAGATGGTGAGAAGGCGGTGTTTCGGGATACTACTCAAAGCGGACCAACAGCATTACGACTTATATAAACTTTAGAGGTTGCCTTAAAGCCAAGGCAGAAGGCAAACAAAATCAGTTCCAAATGAAACGGCCCTACATATTGATACCTTGTTAAAGTCATGTCCCGGCTCTATCATTCCGCAAGTCGCACAAAGCCCCCAAGAAGGCACATGGCGACTATGCTAAAATTACGACTCATCTTTACTTTATAGGAGCCGACGGCGGTCGTCACGGCTAGTTGCAGCCCAGAACACATTCGCATGAGATTTAACTAACTCCATAGCCGGATCGTGATGTGACAGCCTTAGATACATGTGGTTTCCTGGACGGAAAGTCCTTATTTTATCAGCTATACTCTGGGCGCAACACGAGATCCAACGGTATAGGAGCCTGCAAGCTTACAGGGTGCGTTACTCGATCGAGCCGGCCTTGAGCGGGCATTGCATATGGGAAGGCTTGTGTTGTTGTTCGCCAAGTCATCCGGACCAATTATATCCATATATCTCTTATCTTTCCATAGATTTACATTAAACAATATGTTGTGCAACATCGTTACCCCCCGATAGGCTGAAGAGCCGGACTAGATAATAACATAGATCGATCCTATTGATCGAGCAATTAACTGACACCTTGAAAACGGAGTCCGTGGAAAGCATTCGACTGAAGAGTGAGGCGATGCGTGACTTTTTAGGTTCTATCGAGCGAGGCTATATGATGGTTGCTGCAATGGCACTAGCAGGATGGGGTAGACTACCGTAGGCGATTTGGCCTGCAAACAAATCGAATAATTCGATAGAAAGCCTTGAGAACGAGGTGCTCATGTATTTCAGATCGGTAACGCCCTTGATCGTGCAACGCCCTTGATCTTGCGTCATGGTCACCTTCACATGACACACGTAGGACGAGACGGCCTATGGTTCACCTTTGACTAACGCATGAGCTAGTAGTCGGAAAAAGCAGGTTCTGATAAGCAATGTACTGTACTATCGGTGCATTGATTGAGGCAGAGAGAGCTTGATTCGTTGTGCTGGTTTAAATTTACCTATACCCTATTATCTTGACTAGGGAACCTTATGTCATACTCGTATTTTGTTAAAAAGTATTGCCACTCAGCATTAAATTGATACATCACCGCATCATATGAATAAGATAAGAGATGAGGACGCAAAAAAGACGTGATATAGCGGCTTGCATGTCGCACGTCGTCCAGGTCACGTAATTGGTGAGAGGACGCCTCGGCGGGGCGCAATATTTGGCCCCACAGCAGACAAGATTGGCGAGGCTGCAGAGAACTTCACCCAAACGTTCCAGACGCAGATGACACTATTCTAAGTGATGACTCTCCCTCATAGAACCTAGTTCTCGTACGACTCATCCCCCTATTGCTCGGAAAGTGCTCAAATTTGCTATTTGAGGCTTCGCCATGCTTCTTGGCGATGCATAGCAGGACTACAGACTTGGCTAATCTAGGTTATACAAAGATGGATTATACCCACTTGATCACGATTATTACTTTTCCCATCGGATCATCTGAATGCTTACTGGATACTAGGTTCCTTCGATATCCGTACTTTTCAGTGGTCTATCAGAAGAAAATAGAAAAAGAAGGAACTTGCCAAGATGATAGTCATTTCTGTAATCGCTGGATTTCTTCTTGGTCTGTATACTATGCAGGTGCAAGCTGACGACACAGGACTGATCGGAAGGGGCAAGACCTTATATAATCCGACGTGCGCTTTCGCGTGTCCGTATGTGATCAAATCTTATACACTGCTAAGCACACCCGAGGACACTTCCGAGAACCAATGGAACAGTACTTAATCCCGTAGTAACTCTTCCGGATTGTTTTACGTCTAATCTAGCATTCATGCGAGCCATGGCCGTCTGCATCGACACGTACTGCTCATTGAGCGGCGATCCATCGATAGCTTTGATTGAAGACCACCGGGCTTGGCATCTTGGAGTTTCGACTATTGGAGACTACCGGTATAAGCCTACTGTATCGTACGAGGAAGCCTTGGCGCTTGGACGCGAGAATGAGCGCAATAGTGTCAGCCCCAGCCAAGTGAATAGGACGGAGCACGAACACCATAGCAAGCGAACCGCGTATGTTAAGTGCCAACACAGTCACAAAGAAACAGAGAAGCCAACATTCGACTGCCCAGCTGTTTCGAGCACGGTCCCGATGGTTGCGAAAGGTGACTCATTGAATGGTACGAGCTTGATCGACCCTTAAGCCTGGCAGAAAGCATTCAACGGCTTGGCGGACTTGGAAACGAATAAAAATGGTCATTTGACGTACAGCAACAATCAGCTCTCTTCGAAGACTAGTAATGATTCCACGACTAGTATTGATTCCAGGGTAGGCGCGCACAGCAAGATACTACATCGAACAGCACGGCAACTCTAAATCTAGGCATACGCACTCCTGTCCTTCCACCCTGGCTGCAACCTCTTACCGTCGATTTTCCCAAACCCGAACCCGCTCTGGAACTGTGCATACTCAAATAAGCTGAGCGTGCTCAACTTCGCCCCCGCATCTGTCTGCGCCCACAAAGCAATCGACAGCGTATTCGGCCCCTTCGTATTGAGTATCCCAGGCGGAACAGGGAAGCGAGTCTGGGGGCCAATATGAGGCAAAAACTTGCCATACTGGTACCCATTGACGTACAGCAGCACTCTCGCAACAGTCCCACTCGGCGCGCCAAGTTCGATACCGAGTGGAACGTCGAGGTCTTCGTCGATATTCAGATCGAACGTTGTTGTGTACCACCTAATACCAGAAGTTTTCAGACCATCAAGCGGGTTTCCAGCCTCCCATTTGCCGGTATCGAAGCCAGGAAGATGCCACCCCAAGCGCTCGCCGTGCAAGCCGCCCTCATTCATTGGCCCGCGAACTGGGTCGATATTCTTGTTGCCACCAGCGTTACCTTGAATCTTCCACTTGTCAAAGGTGAGGGTCTTGCCAGTTGAGTCTTTGAGTATTGCTCCCAAGATACCGCGGGGGTTCTCAGCACCTGCAGGTCCAGTGCTCGTTTCATCGTGGCCGTTGTAATCCGTCACAACCGTCAAGACATTGCCCTTGTCTTTCAGAGTCACGTTTCTGAATTGTATAATAGCGTTGGTGGAGGTGAGCGATGCGTTGCCCGGATTATAGCCGACGAGCTTCCCGTTCAGCCACGCGTTCCATCCAGCCGCTAGAGCACCTTGAACTGTGAGGTTGAGCGAGGCTGCAGTTGTTCCCGAAAAGTAGCCACGATATAGCTTTGCGCCGACATAGAAACCGTAGTCACTGCTGAACAAGACTGGAAGACTGCCAGGTTTCACTGGGCTTAGTGTCGTTGTCTTGTTGGCGACTATCCACTTGCTATCATCGTAGGACGGCGCTGCCTCAGGAAGCGAATCTGCGGCTTTGAAGCCTGTCAACGCTGGAAGAGAGATCTTGCGGTCTTCTGTCCCAGATATTTGAGCTGTAAGGGAACCGTATGGTGTACTTTTCGTTGACAACTCTTTCCCATTCCAAGAAAGTTTATTCGCTGATTTGCTGGCGTATACCTCGATTGTGGTGCTATTTGCGTTGTCTCCCACCACCTGGACTGTGCCCCGAGATAGCTTGGCTGTTCGCACCAGAGCAGGGCCGAGGACGAAGACCTGCTGCTCTGCCTGAACTAAAGAATTTGACGTAGTGGGAGGAGCGAAAAACGTGTAAGCGGTCGGGATATCCAGCAAATATGCAATCACTCCGCTCGAGAACTTGACGACAGAAGCTCCTTTTCCTTGCGTGTACGAGAAAGAGGTCCCGTTCGCATTCTTCTTGCTCTTGATGTCGGACTTCGCGCCATAAGTTTCGAAAGTGGTATTCCCGAGGGATCTGAAGGCAAATTCTCCGACTTGTCCCTCTTTTAGATAGAATACGACGACAGGTTGATCGAAGACCCCGTATGTCAAGATTGGCGCGGATGAATAGAGCAGCGTTGCTTTTCCTATCGGGTAATCGGTAACGACCCATCGGCTTTCCCGACCATTCAATTGCAAGCTCGGTATAGTGACTTTGCCTGCCGAGGTGTTGACGGTAAGTGCAAAGTTAGTCACGGCTCTGCTGCTCGTGACATTGTTCTCTGCGAGGTAGAAGCGCCCTTGGTTTTCCGCACTGCGCAATACCCAAGTCCAGATAGCCGAGGTGTTTACTGCGTTTCCGGTGCCATTGCTCTCCATGACCGTGTTGTGGAGGCCTTTGCTGACACGAGTAAACAGCGTCAGCAATTTGAACTGCTTAAACTTGTCTCGGACCTCTCGAGTTTCTCTAAGAGGTGCGTCGTAATCGTAGGAAGTGTAGACCACTGGAGCCGCGCTGTGGCCCCAGTTCGTCCCTCCGAATGCCATATACAGATTCAGCATTACCACTCTCTGTGCAACCACGCTCTTGTAATAAACATCTGAGAACTCGGGGCTCTGTTCGGCCTGACACTGATCGAAGAAGTAACCGCCCCATGGCTGGAACCATCCGCCTTCGAACTCGGCCAGATACTCGGGCTGCGTATAAGAGACGTTCTGGAACCACTGATAGTAGTTCCGCGGAACGCTGAAGCCACTGTTTGGGTTTGTGCAACTCAAGCCGCCAGGGTACCCGTCTAGAGCATATATATCGACGGCTCCGCCTACGTTGTGGTAGTCGGTAGACCAGCTCTTCGAACGCTGGCCCTTCTCATTGTGAGTCAGCGGCACGATAATCCCGGCGTTGCGCATAGTGGTCTTCAATTGCTCCATGTAGATTACCAGGGTGTTGGTAGGATCGTATACAGTCTCCTGAAGCTCGTTCTCGATTTGAACCGTGATAATCGGACCACCATTGGTGATTTGGTTCTTCTCTAGAATGACACCCACTTCTTCGATCCACTCTGACCATGCCTGGTGATAGGTCTCGTCCGATGTACGATAGTTGCCACCGCTGCCATCAGATGTCCACAAAGCAAAGCCTCCAGCGTTCGTCTCAGCATTGCAGTAAGGGCCAGGGCGCGCGATGACGTAGAGACCGGCTTCCTTGGCCATGTCGAGCATGAGCTGGATGTCTTTACCTGGTGTCGTGAAGTCGTACGTGCCTTTCGATGCCGAGTGGTAGGACCAGAAGAAGTAAATGCTATAACATATTAGTGTGCATTAACTTGCAGCTTTTCACTGTGTCTACCTCACAGCGTTCAGGCCGTTGGCCTTGAACTTCTGAAAGACGTCCAACCACAGCTCAGGTACCGGTAAACGCTGATAATGGAACTCCCCGCTCATGATAATGATCCTTTCGCCATTGATGAGGAGACTGCCGTTATCCCATGAGACAACCCTGGTGAGCCCATCGTCGTTCGCAAGGATGACCCCGAATATGGCCAATAAGCCCAGCAGAACACCAAAGAGATGCATCGTGAGACCTTCCAGAAAACTTCTGTGAAGTGTAAGTGGTCAAGGAGCCCTGCCATGATAAGCTCCATCCCGCAGTGACAACAGGGAAGAGCAGGGCTCGGTCCCTCTCTGAATTCCTCCAGATCGTCGCATGGACGGTGCGCAAAGTACACGCTGTCATTGACGGTTTAATTAATAGTCTCTTCTAGTCGTTATAGTCCCGGGACATTGAGGGCGATGAATGCAAGGTACGCGTAGCGAATGAACGGGTTTGCGGGGGATCAGCCAGGGACTGGGGTAACATCGTGCCGAAAACCCGAGCAGGCAGTGTCGTAAGAAGCATCTGTACCGTGACAACGCGCCCGGCTCGCGATGCGAAATCGTCTTGGACGATATGGCATGATGTTGAAGATGGGTGTTGCCGTCCTGTCCTTGCCCAGACGCAACTTCCAAGAGAAAAAGAAGGCCCGATGGTCTCGGCACCCAGCCCCCGCATTTGGCAGCTGAAATACCTCACGTCCAATGTTCTGATCCCAAGCTCAACGCAAGCAATTGAACCTCTACTTTAATTTCATAGGCACCCGGATTCACGATGAGCCATTCGAATCACCATTCCTCCGGCGAACGTCAGCCCTTGCTACACAACATCATCCCAACCCACATCCACCCAGATGGTGAGAGCGGACGCAGCGGTTTCCACTTGAAGCATTTCCTCAACGTAGCATGGCGAAGCGGTAGCAATGCCGCCAAGTACGTCAACTTGCTCTGGCCATTGGTGCCGGTAGCCATCATCCTACACTATGCTACACCAGGACTTCCGCTCACCATCTTCGCGCTCTCGTACATCGGTATGATCCCTGTCGCCAACTTGCTCGGTTTCGCAGGTCAGGAATTCGCTCGCAAGATGCCGAAGGTGTCTGGGATCCTGATTGAGACGGCTTTTGGTTCAATCGTCGAGATCATCCTGTTCATCATCCTCATCGCGAAGCACAAGTCAGCCCACGGCAGCTCCGAACATGGTAATTTGATACCGGTTATACAGGCTGCGATTCTAGGCTCCATCCTCACCAATCTACTTCTCTGTCTCGGAGGATGCTTCTTCGTCGGTGGTCTTCGACAGCAGACGCAGAGGTTCCACGCTTCAATCAGCGAGGTCGGGACAGGATTGCTATCCGTTGCTGGATTCGGACTCTTAATACCAAGCGCGTACTACTCTGCTCTCAAAGGCTCGACGGTGCCAGTTGCCATTGGTCATCACGTATTCACGGAAGCGAAGCTGCAGTACAATACGCTCAAGATCAGTCAGGTGACATCCATCCTGCTCATGATCGCGTTTGCGATGTGAGTCTCCTATCTCTAACCCGAAGGATGGCTACTAACATGACACAGTTTCATATGGTACAACGCCCGTAGCCAGCACTCCATTTTCGACGAAGTCCTCGAGCAGGACGAGCACCACGACTTGGACCGCGAATCCGACCTAGCCAAGCCCAAGTTCACCTTCACAGAATGCGCCGTCGCACTCGTCCTAGCTTTAGTGCTTGTCACTCTCCTAGCTGTCTTCCTCGTCGAGCGTATAGAAGACGTCGTCGAGTCTGGCGTTCCAGATCAATTTCTCGGCCTCATCCTCCTCCCTTTCGTCGAGAAGGCAGCCGAGCATCTAACAGCTGTCGACGAAGCGTGGGATGGCCAGATCAACTTTGCGCTCTTCCACTGCATCGGTCCTTCGATCCAGACAGCGCTCTTCAACGCGCCCCTCGTTGTCATCGTTGGCTGGATTCTGGGTAAGGATATGGATCTTAATTTCGAGATTTTCATGATCGTCTTGCTGGTCATGTCTATCTTCGTTGTGGGTAACTTCTTGCGAGACGGGGAGTCGAACTACCTTGAGGGGGCTTTGCTGCTGGTACGTTGCAATCTTTCACCTAATGTGTCCCGCAGCTAACACGAGCGCTAGATCGTATATACCATCATCGCAGTAGCGTCGTGGTACTATCCCAACCCCGACGTCGCTGCCTCGAACGGCAGCGAACTGTTGCAAGCTATCCGCCATCCTGAGCTGTAACTCTAGGCTGAAGCCATCGCGAGAGACGCGCGCGAGACAAAGAGAGTGTGTGCCACGCTGTCGCGGCAGAAAGCATGCGACACAACCGCGTAGTCCATCTCTCATATCCCAGAAAATATCGACACTGTTGCTACTTCTTTGGGGAATAATCCAGGCTTGCGTAGAGAATAGACTTCTGAATTATCCATGTCGTTCCTATTTCAACTTTTGGGGACATGCAAGCTTCAGCAGATGGCATTCTTCTCTACCACACCATATGATTGTGGAAATCGGGTAGTGACTATCCGTGTGATGTGCTCACGAGACGAAGAAGTCGAAGAATTCAAGTACGCGGCTTGATTCATTCGGAGTCCCTACTCATCCCATATACTGCAGAGTCAAAGGCAAGCTTCCTACATACGATACTTTTTGAATTTCCCATGCTCCTACAATCTAATCTGTCTTGACGCGTCCCCTCGTCTTCGTAGCAATGTTACCCAGCAACTGTACGTACAATGAGACTGCGATCGCGCAATGACCAAGACTGCGACAAGCTAGCCCGAGATGAACTACAGCGATCACTTGATGCAACGTAGTTTCCATTATCTCTGCGTCAAGATTCCAGATCCATGTTGATAGTGAGTAGTGCCGTCCCAGCATTTGCCCGGCCTAAAATGTGTACTAGTACAAATGCAATATGTGCAACGAATGTATGTACATGTGCTATCATGAAATGCCAGCCGTCCACGCCAGCACACGATATAGCACCAAAAGTGCAAACGACATCTACCAGATGCCACGAGGTATCCCTTCACCCCTCAGCTCAGCTCGCACTTCCTTGATATCACATCACGCTCATTTCCCCCCCTCAATCCCCCTCTTCAACTCCTCCGTCTTCTCCCTCACCACCTCCGTCACACTCCTGCCCCCCTCCTCCCCCTCGCCCCTAACCCTCCTCGCCAACCGCGCCTTAAACGCCTTATCCTCCTCATCCCTCATTTCCAACTCCCTCAACCAGCGATCCCGCTTCTCCCTCGCCTCGCGCTCCGCGACCAACTTCTGGTACTCCTTGCGCTTCACGCGATCTTTCTGCCAGTAGACGTTGCCCGCGCAGAGCACGGCGATGGTGAAGGCCTGCGCGTAGAGCCGGCGGCGGAAGTACAGGTTCGTGGCTTTGTGGTCGCCTTTGCGCATGCTGCGGGTGGCGCCGACGATGGCCCAGACGGTGAGGCCGCAGCCGAGCGGGATGAGGGGTTCTTCGCGGAGGCGGCGGAGGATCTTCTGGAGCCCGTTTTCGTTGTAGAAGTCTCTGGAGAGAGCGGAGAAGTATTAGTCATTGGGTTAAGTGCAGCGGGGATATGTTTGAAGGGTAGCGTATTGAGGAGCGTAGGAAAGAGGGGGGCGTACTCATTTTCGTCAAAAGACGAGGGCATCGGCGCGCTGTTTGGTGGTTCCATGATTGCTGTCTGTCGTCCTCTCGTCCTCGAGTAATCGTGGCGGCGACGTCGCCTATATAATCCAATGCCACTCCCTAAATCCGTCTTCCCATAAACTCTTGACTCCAATATATATCTCCTCTCAATTCCAGAGCTCCTCGAAGCGCTAAAGACGCGGTATCGTTTGATGTAGTTGCACTTGTTCACCAACTGCGGAGCTGCCAATCGATTATCTCACCACTTCGATGTCGGGCGCCGCAGTTTTTCCGAACGCCGATCTCCGCCGCAAGCTTCACGCATCGCATCATCGCGACTGCCTAAGTAAGAAGTATATCGCTTTGACAACGGACGTGCTTGCTCAATGAGGGAAGCTTCATGAGCAGAAGACCGAGTGCCATCTGTCTTCCATCGCGCCATGAACGATGAGGCCGAATCCTCTCGCGCAGGACAACGCTACGATGCGGACGCTTCGAACACGGATGCGGAGGCAGCCTCACACGATGTGGTAGTAGATGAAGAAGAGGCTGCGAGAGCACGCGAACAAACGGTGAAGGAGAGACGGGTAGATGCTAAGAGGAAGAGAGTGCTGTACTTGGACCATCTGTTGAGAGAGCTTGATGGCTTCGTCTATTTGGAGCTCATTACTATCTACTACGTGGAGTATGTCGAATAGGGAGGTGATGGCGAGCAGCATGCTGACAAGACTGTAGCTGCTCATTCTTCTGGTTCGCAATCCGCAGTATCATCCACGGCACGCTGCTCACGCCTCTTCCCGACCTCGCTCTCGCCCGCCAACACGAAGAACACAAGCCCTTCATGCCCCTGATCCTCTTTTCGTTCGCCATCAACTTCTTCCTACATCTGCTGTACTCTGCGCCCTCTGCCGGCGAAGACACAAGAGGCTATCTGCATGGCGGGTTGATGATCGACTTCATCGGACAACAAGGACCGACGAGCAAATGGCGGCTGGCGTTCCTAGACATAGCGGTCATGGCGATGCAGCTAGTCATGGTGTCAGTATACGTGAAGAGACGGGATCTCAAAAAGAAGCTTTCGAAGATGGCGGGAGGGAGCTCAACGACGCGGTCGACAGAAGGAGATACTGCGGAGCCGGCTGGAGAAGCACCCGCGCAAGAGACAAATGCAGAGCGAGACCAAGATGCTGACGCTGAAGAACGCGGTATGCTACGACGAACCGATACCCTCTCAGACCTCGGAGCCGACCCCGACGAAGAGGACGTGCTGCTCCCTGCGTCGTCCGAGACGGGCCATGTCGACGCCTTCGATATCCTCGCTTCTGGTCAATGTCTGATCGGCGACTTTCACGTCATCGAGACGCTTCGACAAGAACACGACGACTACCAGACTTATCGCCAGACACGCACCGACACTGCGGGGAGCTCGCTTCCGCCCAACGCTTTGCGTCAGCTGAACACGTTTCGAGTCAGATTCGGTGTTGGCGGTGGGTGAACGGGCAGACCGACTAGACAGACGATCTTTCTTCCAATACCCTCGTCGATATGTGATGGCAGGTGCGTCTTTGTAGAGCCGGAGGAATCTGCCCACGGTGCTGTAACCGATGGTGCACGACATCGCGATATCCTACTCAATGGAGTCCAAGGCCGAGAGTCGAGCATCTGTCGCACGGCATAGACGACCCCCGCGCCACTGGATATATGACCCGGCCCATTCGTGAGAGCCGCAAATCGTCCATCTCGCTTCGACGTCAGTATCAGTATCAATCAAGCGCCCGCAAGGCAAAATCGCATCGGGAGATCAAATTTGATGGACACGCTCTCGTGACCATCACGCGAGGAGGATCTCCAACAGGGCACCGCATCCCGGAGCACATCCCAACCTACCAGTTCAGTTGCGCCATCAGCCCAACCCAAGCCGAATCCTTCCAGCAGCAACAATCGCGCTTCAATCACACCGACACGGTCCGATCTCCTACCTCAAGACATTCCACTATCTGTGCCGCAGCGGCAACGGACAGTCAACCGGTGCCCCGACGGCATCTTATCAAACTCAAAACCAGACCAAATCACGGACACTATAGGACACTATGGGCCGGAACGTCTTTGAGTGCATACTTTGCGACTGTCCTTGGTCGCAGAGTGATAGCGTACCGTGCGTGCCGTCCGTTTCCTCACCGATTAGTCTGTTCCTAGCTAGGAGAAACACAACTTTGCTTTTGTCGCACGCACGCGAACGGTCCGCGACGCTACCGGATTCTGGCTTGTAGGATTCTGATATGCAAGCGTTGGGGTTGGGTTGGGTTGGGTTGGGTCCCGTTGCGAGCTACGAGCTGAGCTGAGCTGTGCCACAGGCGTACATGCAGGGAGCATCACGAGGGATACCGGTAATACAACTTTGAGGCGTTTCTGGAGATAGCCGTCTCGCTCGGTTTGGTTGTTGCGCCTCTGCTGTTGGTGGTGGTGTACGGTAGGAGTGAGGCTCGCTGATGTGACCCCGACTGCGCAGGCGCAATCTCCACATGATGCTGTGATCGATGATCCGAAGATCTTTGTGCGGTGCCGTTGGATAGTGTAGCTCGGACGGATGAAGCGCGCCGCTGATGCATCCAATCTTAGAGGCAACTCGTCAGTGAATCCGAATCCGATCTCCAGTGCCTCAGTCCCATCTACCTCCCTTCACGTGTAGTCAGACCCCCTCCAATAATCGCTATATCCGCCTGGTATACCCCAATGAGAAATCCGTCGCGCACGAATTTTCTAATTGGATGGGATCGGTCCGGGCAGAGGCGGGGCCCAGGGAACCGTCCCGCTCACATGACTGTCGTCAGCTGCACCTCATCACATCCACATCAGCTGCGCGTGGAGGGGCTGAAGGCAACTTGTCAGGGAGCTTGGGCTCGGGCAACTCATCTGAGCTGATCCCTGTCGCTGTCGACGCGACGCGTGCAGCATGCATATGCGCGTACTTTTCTGCATGACTGTGACTGCGTCTGTCTGTGCCGAGGATACGTGGCCATACATATTAATAAACTGGTCTGCGCCCAATGAACAATGTGTCGCCACTGGAGGGGAGCTTGTTGCACGGCGTGAAGAGGAATCGATAGATATCGGATCACGATAATGAAGCGTATGCAATTTATCCGTGCATGCGCCGACTCGCTGCGAGGTTTCGCCTGCGCCGTGTTGGGACGGCGTAACGGTATGCTTTCTTTTTGGAGGGGTAAGTTGGTCGAGATGGAGATTGCGAGGCTTGCCTTGAGCCGTCGACTGCCGCTCGCACGCAAGCCAAACCTGATGGCTTCTGCTGTGCGACGCGACGCATCGGTACGGTGGTGGATTGCGTTCTCTCGCGTACGCAACGCAAGAGCATCTTGCGCAAGCCCGCATGGCCCATCACATGCATAAGCGCCCACGCGCCCCGCTGCTACTCGTGGGTGGAGGACTCGAGGACTCGAAGGACAGCTGCGTTGGCCGTGCAGATAGTGGCCATTCAAAAGCTGCTGTGGAACGTTCTGCCTTGCGCGGCGGACGCTCACGGCCAACTGGAACGATTTGGTGGCGCTGTGGAGATTGCCTTGTAATGAGGCTGTCGGGAGTTGGGACTGAAGATGTGGAGATGGTAGGGCTTGTGTGGATGGAGTTGTGAACTGAATATCGGTCTTGCATCTCGGAGATGGGCGCTGTTTGTTGAGATGCTGGGATGAGTTGCTGCGGTCAGCATACAAGATCAAGGCCATGCAGAGCCGTCAGTTCGGCTCGAAGACTGACGGATGCAAAGATGCGGTGAAATTGACCCTACACGTGTCTAGGTGAGGTATGTGCTACACAGCAGTAGTGGAAAGGCAGAAACAGGAAATAGAGTAGTCCTGCAAGACCTCATCTCCAAAGGCTCCCGAACGTCCAAATTAGACTTCTGCATGCGTCTGTCAGGCACAATGTGTGACCTGTGTTGTGAGTAGTCGGCATCAAATTAGGGAATGGCAATACCGAGATGAGCATACTGAGCCACTTGTTTTGGCAGCCGAACCTCACCTGAGCTCAAGCCATCTCGGGCCGGAATCAGGTTCGGGTGTTGCACGGCTTGGTGCTGTCAAGGCCAGGTATATCCGAGTTCTTAATATGACGTTGGTTGCAAAGACATTCGATGGGAGGGAAACCGGTGAGGGAAGAGGGACCAGCTCCGAGATCCGAATGAACGGCGCAGACGAGCATCGAGGACCCGAAAGTGTCAGTACCACATGCGCGGTGGAGCAATCCATGTGATCTGGAGCTCAGGTGGGCTTCCATGTCGCTGTGCCTCTTTGCTGCAGTGGAACAGTCCCGGACCGCGGGAAGCTCCAAGTGGAGAATGCAGAAGCAGAAGAACAGATGATTGACTGGGGGATGGATAAGTGGTTGACGAAAGTAGCGTTCAGCATGAATCGTAGGGTTGGCTGACGATGCTCTCAGGTTGCATTGCTGGACCGCGCAGACACAGGAAGAAGTGACGTTGGAAGAGCGGTGAGGGTCGAGCGTCGCGGGGAAGCGGATATGCAGCCGCGCTCTGTCGCAACGATGAATGCGCTGGCAGCGAGGCCAGTGTCATAAGCGTCGTGGAGGATGATGCAAGTCAGATCGCCGTGCAAGGGGAAGAGAAAGTGGAAGGGACGATGCATGGGTGTTGATGCCGCTCCAGCCTGACAGTTGTCAAGGCGGAAAGCGCGACTCACGTAGTCACGGGACCTAACACCCATGCGGGTCATCACATACAGCAGCTTGAAGGATTGTAACTTGACATGATTGGGCTATGGTTTTCGCCCGGCTGGGATGTCTGCAACGGCGAAGTCGAAGGCATCCAGAAGTAGCTATGCCTTTCATGGCGATGTGGTTTCCCTTTTGAGTTACTCACCTCAACTCGCTAAGCTCTGTCTGCTCTTTTTACTTGACCTAAAGCGCGGTAACCGGTTGCGCTTCCATCAGGGATCTCGCTGCTTGTTGAGAACTTAGCACATTCGGGCCGTTTGTGATAGATTGTGCACGTTGTTGGACCGCCAGAGCCACGGCGTGTCCCGTCGCTCGCAACACGACTACCGTGTTTTCTACCGAGCGCATTGCGATGGGCGAAGTAAACATTGGCGCCAGCTAGCGGACCATATGGACTATCGTGATCGGCTTCTTACTCGTCTCTAGTGATTAGGGACGCAACGCCACCTCAGCCTTTCCATGCAACAATGGCATGATGTCGCGAGATGGTGCGAAGTCTGGTACAGGTGCTTAAGCTTTGCTAGCGGATCCGGGTCGCTCCGGTGCCAAGGTTAATGAAACTATGATAACTCTACCCCGTGACGACACCAAGTGGTTCTGTGACGATGGTTGTAATTCCAGCGTCCAACTTGTGTAAGAAGACTCGATGTGATGCGCGTGGCGAGACGAGACGACGGCGCTATTCCTGGGTACACAAGGCAGTCCTGTGTTTTGACTGAGATAAGCTTGCAACTAGCGAAGTGTATGATGAAGAAAGCCCAATGAAACAGATTGGAAGGGCAGAAAAGACTGAGCAGCGCCCTACTCCACAGGGTAAGCGGGAGCTGACGTTCTTTGAGAGATGCGAGAAAGGAGACAGGAGAGTTGGCAAACAAGGAGACATAGTGAATGTGCCTACCAAAGGAACTAAACACGAATCGTAATGAATGGCCCGCCAAAGCCCTCAAGAAGCGCAACGAGCCAAGAATCATTTGGTGGAGACCGTACTCCCCTACTGCACGTAGTGTGGTGTACCTACAGTAGTATTAACTGACGACTCTGACATGGAGATTTTCGCGCTCGGACATTGCAGATGACGCGCCTAGCTCTGACTAACATGGCTCGAAGCAGGCGACTGGCGCAAGGCTTACTTGCGTGTTGGGCAACGCGAAGGGGTGGCCTGGCTAGCATTTAGATTTGAAAACGTCTTTAGAATTCCCGTAGTTCTTTCTTCCGCATCCGCGTACCAACCAACGGCCAAGAGTCCAAGCTGTGTCGGTGTGCACGACCACTCCTTCATAACCACGTCCGTCCGAAAGATGTCGGGTCTACGTGATGGAGATAGGGGGATTAGTACCAACCGAGTAAGGAATATTGACACGAAAGGGAGATCCCCGAGATTGGCAGTCTCTTTCCGTAATGTACGTATATTTCCTGATCGAGTCCCTAGGAAAAAGCAAATCGAGGCTGACGAGATTGGATCTATCTCGGATAATGTTGGCTGGCTAACTTCGATTTAGAGTTTGCAGGATCGTGATAGACTGTGGAGCCATGGGGCTGCATCTAAGATTGATTTCCAATGCTGACGAGAGGGCTGGAACACGGGTCGTAGCCGGGGAACGTGCGCTTGGAGCGGGATGAAGTAGCTTGCCTTGGCGGAGTAATGATTGGGATTGACGGACCTTCGGTCATGTGCGGCTCTTTAGTCTTCCGTAGGCGTCAACTCTGCTTCGGACTTCCAATTTTGCCATAGCTTGCACCTGCTAACATGGATCCATTTGCTGTGATGTAAGTAATACTGTGAAGCATGCTGATGTAGGAACCCAAATATAAGGATACTCGAGTCCGAGAATGGGGCAACGGTCGTGGCTGAGGTTCATATCTGTTGCATTGGGTATTGAATTGCGGCATGGTGGTCCAAAAATCGAGCGCTCTATGGTACAGCTCAGGTGCTTCTGGTCCAACCAAATTGATAAGGAGAATATAGTACAAACGATAGACAGGACAAGTGGAACAGCCGCGCAGTGACTTCTGCGTAACAATAGACATTCTGTAAATATGTGTGGGCGTCCGCGAGGACTTATAACTCTAGGTGTATAGAGTTCTATATGCATAGCTTGGCGGCTGAATGAGTTGAATGCAGGATAAAGTTGCAGAAAGATTGCCAGCGACGATGAAAGGTGTGACAACTGTAATCTAGTAGATCTACTGGATCAGCCATGCGAAGCAGTACTTAGACCGTGATTCGACGAGGCTGCTGAGAGACAAACTGCCTTCGGTAGATGTTTCGCTGAAGAAGATCGAGACTGACGATACACAACGCACGAAGAATGCCAAACAAAATGCCGCTGTTGCCTAAGGGGTGGGTATCAAAACACAAAGGAGATGGAATGGTGAGGGGACCAAATGTTCTTGATCCAAAACGATGCGACGGCGGAGCCTTATCCTCTGGGGTCTCGTCCTGGTCCTGGGGGGCCTGGAGTCCAGTTTCTGTTATCATATCGACTGGGATCGGATGCGAATGGGTTCCGGAAGCCAGGTGCCTGTGAAGAGGGGTGCTGTGATTCCTGGACAGATCTTTGGTCGCGCTGATCATAATGTTGTGGATGCACTTGGGGCGGACCTCGATGTGACGGCGTTGCGGTCGATGGAGGGGGGTTCATAGATGAGAAAGGTGCCGCTGGATAGGTTTGTGATTGTGCGCCAGAGCCATTGACATGTGAGGGTGGAGGCCCAGGTACGGGATGGTAGCTGCTCGTTCTCCTTCTGACGTTGCGGTCGACCGGTTCTGGGGACTCAGAATACCTGTCGTACGAGGAATTTGATCCTCCTGCCACGGATGAAGTCGCGTTAGATGGTGCCGAAGATCGCCTTAGGCGGGGTGATGGAGGCCGCGCATAGTGTCTTTCTGCTCCAGGCTGCCCGAACACAATAGATTTGAAATGGTCTCTCTCGTTGCGATAGTACTCGACATCCTCTGCCGCGTTCCGAAGCTGTTGCTCAAGTCTTGAGATGCTCATAGAAGCTTCCCTCTCTTTCTCTTTCCGCCTTGCGCGGAACCTGGCAGATGCTCCTGCATTCCGCTTTCGTTTTTCGTCTGCCAGCTTCGATGCTGCTTGTACATCTACCGGAATCTGGACATGGTGTCCTTGTTGGCTCTTGATCGTCATGATCTGAATACTGCTCTGTCCAGAGGGCGCCATCGGAATGAGGTTTCTTTCGGTTTCCATTGCTATTGGAGGGTTGCTGAACTCCTGTCCTTGGGTTGGGATCGTGATGTATGAGCCTTGTTGGCTGGAGTTATCGTATTGACTGGATGCCACCGATGCAGGCTGACTGTATGGGGAGTAAGAGGTTATAGGGCTAGCACTCCCAGATTGCGGGAAGTTGGTACTTGGACGACGTATATCGGGTCGAATCATACCCGGAGGTGGAGTCGGCGCAGTCGGAGGAACACTGGAAAAGTAGCCTGTTCGAATACCGACTGAAGGTGTAGGTAGGCCAAGTTGCGAGCTGATCGGGTCAGGACCGAGCGGCCTGCTGTTTGCGGTGAGGAAAGGCGATTGATGAGCGTCGATTGTGCCGGTAGGAGGATTGAGAACACCAAGACTCTGGGTGCGATGCAGGTTTGGCGATCTAGGGCTCAGTAGGTGCCTCCCTGGGCGGGCTGGAGGCTGGAACTGCCGGGTGGGAGCAATCTCACTTTGGGAGTCGACACTGGTCGGCCGGCTCAAAGGTGGAAGACTCGGAGGAGCTTGAGACTCAATAGATGAGAGGGACTCCATCTGTGAGGCACTTCGGCGTCGCCCTCGTTGCTCCATCATTTCAGCTTCAGGATTCAACAAGGAGTGAAGTCCCCCAGGCCGTCTCTCTGAGGAGGGCGTCGGCGGGGTACTGGACAATTGCCGAAGTGGTGGTAGAGACATTGGTGGTAGGTGATGCCCATCGTGAGGGCCTTCTCTCTGGAATGGATGCATGCCTGGCCGAGGATGCGTGGGTGAGACTTGGGGAGTTACTTGATGAGATCTCCTAGAGACATCTTCCCCAGGACTTGACTGAGGTCCTGACGCTGGAGGCCGCGACATCAGGACCTGTTCGTCAAAGTCCCGCTGTTCACGTCGAGCAAACCATGAGCGATCGAGCTCTGGTAACCGCGAGTCTCGGGGAATTGGGGATTCGTCCAGGCACGGCTTGGGATCGTTCGAGTATGGTGGTGTCAATGAGGGTTGAAAAATACGTGGATAATGAGCGTGAGGGTGCTGGATAGCAGGAAGAGTGTGGGCAGCCAGTGTGAATCGATTTGTGGGGTCGTCGAGAACTCAACGACCGCAACCCAGAGATGGTATGAAATGATGGCGATTAGGAAAAAGCAGAGGTCGAAGAAGGTCCAGAAACAAGGCAGAGTAAGCTCGAATGTCGTCAGAATACCGGGCGCAAGTTGGCCGTTGACTGTCCAGAAACGGGGCTGTTCAGTTCCAGTGGAGGCCAGAGTCCATGCTGTGCTCAGTTCAGTCAAGATGAGCGACGCAGCAACGAGTCTGGAGAATGATGTGCACGATAGCAGTTGTGACAAAATGAAGCTGGTGAAGTGAAGCTGTAGGATAGGTGTCGGCTTAGGGTGTATCAGACCCGTGACCTCGCAGCAATGCGCGAGGCGCCACTGATATAAGAACGAGAATGTGCGGTGTGAGGTTGGGATGGAGCGATCAGCCTTTGGCGGCCACGCAGCAAATCATTAATGATGCATGCTGAGCAGGGCCCCTGTCTACTCCATCTCCCGCCAGAGAGGAAAGGGCATCAACCTACATCATGCTACCCTGCCGGCAGCTTTGAAGGAGCTAACGATGATCCTAGTAAGCAAGGACGTGCTGGCAAGTCGACAGACGCAAGACGTCGACGCCGGCTAACGCTACTGCACGCTGGGAAAACAGCCACGCGCGGAAGACGGGAGGGAGATGGGCTCAACCGCACGCTCTGTGCCCGCCAGCAGCGGTCAGAAAGTGTGTGTGCACGACAGCACGCCCCGCCGCAGAGGATATTTCAACTATAGCGACGCAAGCGCACTGGTGCGACGGCTGGAGCTGGAGCTGCCCAGACCGACGGCGGACGCTTGAAGTAGATGCGACTCCAAATGGCGGCGGACGCTGTGATGGCGAGTGCCATTGGCGACAAGACGCCGTATCCCAGAGCACGGCCAGCGGGGAAGTGCCCGGACTGGCTGTCATCTTTCTGCATCGCGCACTGCATCTGATGCCAGGGAGTCTCTCAACAACGGGAGGCCCTCGTGTGCCCACAGCGCTCGTGTGTCTCCAACGGAAGCACCCCAGCTCGCCTCCAGGAAGAGAGCGATGGCTGGACGGCTTGGCCCTGCAACACCCCTCGATCACAGTTAGCATACCGGCCCCAGTTGTCGAGACCGCGAGCGGGGCAGGAAGTGGAAGGGGGCGTGATGTGCAAGTCTCATCATGTGCCAGGGCGAAGCTTGCTGGTGCACGCCACGACTGTTCACATTTCCCTTCGCTCGGGAACGCCCTGCCGTTCTGCCCAAGTTCAATTTCCCTCCCCTTCTTTTTTTTGCCGTCCGCTTACCAATGAGCACCCGGCTCGCGAACAAATGTCCGACGCTTAGAGCAACCCTCAGGCGCCGTCGTGAGGCGTGTGCTTCGTCTCACAGTTAGGTAGGATGCACCGTAACGAGCATCCCTATGTGAAAACCAGCTTATACAGGGCGAACTACGTCCGTCCGCTGCTCGATTCGCGCATCCTGCACTTCTAGCAAGCCTCTCTGAAGCCCTCCAGCCACTACAACTAGTAGTAGGAGACGTCGCGAAACTGTCGCCGTATGTGCTCACCAGCAGTACACAAACGCACACCGCACTACGGAGTACCTGTCAGAAGTCCACAGCCCAACGTGCTCTGCTGTTTCTTTTGCGTGCCCCTGTCTGGCGGCATCTCAGGCGCATGGCCAAGGGCAAATCGGCCTCGAGCTGCCGGCATGCCAGATGGGACCGAATGCGACTGCTGCATGCATGGTCCGGCGATGAATAATAGGTCACCCAGTTGCGATGATGATGCGAGAACGACGTACATACTCGACTCATCTCGGGCAGCAGCAGCACCCAGCGTTTTCGGGCCAACGTCTTTAGGGGCTCGAGAGATTTGCTTGCGCCACGCCCCAGCGCCCCAGAACCTGATCGGCTTCTCGAGGAGCCACGGGACTGTGCCTGACGTGCGGTTGGACAGATTGCTGAATTTAGCAGCAGCCGCCGCCGCCGCCCGTGGGATGGGGAACGGCTCGATCACTTGGCGTCTGAGACTGCAATGGGGCTGCTTAACACAGTCCAAGATGTGATAACTCAACTCCAAACAGTTCTGACGTCGACATGGTCGAGTCACCGCGCGTGGGCGGAAGGCACCTGCAACAGAAGAGTGTGCTCCAGCAGGCCTCGTCATGAGCCTGGCACCGTTGCTCCCCCACGCCCTGCCTTGGCTCGATTCCGTGGGGGTGGTTCGTTTTAGAGCTAGGATTTGCCCAGGCTAGCTCGTGAATGATGCGCATGGTCGCTCCCAGCAACGAGGGTTGGGCTCTCATCTGCTCCATAACGCTATCGTCTCGTCAAGCTCCTTTCGGGTCGTAGGCCTGCCGGCGATGGCTCCGCGTGTTCGCTTGTCCTTATGCAGCCTGATGAAGCTGCTGTTTCTTCGCAAGTCGAGCTGGTGCCTCGCAGCCAGAGCAGCGCAGAGCATTGCAACTCGAAGCTGGATCCCTGCCGCATTGCATATATCATGTGCTGCGTATTCACTGGCACTGCCTTCGGTGGAGCTGCTTTTCAGGTCGAGCCAATTATGTGATTGGCTGACATTAATGCACCGGCGCCGGAACTGCTGCACAACACGTCGCTACGTGCTCTCAGGATGTGCTTTTTGGCCCTCGTCTGGCAGCCCGCGGTCGTGTCTCAGTCTGATGTCGTCGTCAAGCTAGGGACGCCGTGGCGGATGAGGGGAGCGCTGTTGAAGTGCCAGCGATCGTCGCAGCAGCCCTCCGGTATGCGCCCACGTTCAGTGGCTTTCGTCCGCGCCGACCTACTGCAGGCTCTGTCGAATGCATCCTAAATCGCGGTCACAGGACGGTTGCACACGTCGTTTCTCGTTGCTAGAGGCCATCTTGGGAAGCGTGTGGGACGCGAGGACGGCCAGCATCGGAACGCGTGCTTTGCGGGGCAGGCGCGAGGGGAACATGCACTGCACTGTGCACGGCTCACTCACGCTCTTATGCAGCTCCACATTGCCATCGACACCAACGCAGGGACCGTCTCGTCACGCGTGAGCACACCGACGCTCAGTCTGCTTGCTTTTTGTCGCTCTGCAGACGAGGATCCGTCCGCGAAACGGCGCAGCTTGAGCGGACGGCCAGCTCTGCGACTCGCGGACACTCCACCATGTGGTGGCTATCAGCGCAGCACGAAAGAAGAGAAAGCTCCAGCGCCGCGTCCCAGGGGCGGTGGCTCGAAGCGTCATAGCTCGCATCCGGGGCCATGGTCAGTCCAACGCCGTCAGCTGGATTGGGCTGATCGGGAAGCCGTTTCAAAGCTGATCGAAGATTCCGCGCCATACCCAGAAGATGAACTGCCCACCAGTTTCCGGCTCCAGGCTGCCGGTTCGCGCCCTGAGTCCAAGCAGAAATTCAGGAGACACAGCCCTGATGGCGCGTCACGCGTGCTGCGACACTCATTATCGACTGGACTGCCGCGCCAAGCGTCATATCTGGGCCAGTACTCTGGGAACACCTTCACATATCAGTCAATTCCGGACGAGATGATGTGGAAGCCCGACAAGGAAAGGCTTCGGACGTGGACTGCCACCATAGCGTCGTGGCTTGAGAATTCCTTTTCTATCGGCCTAGAAGACGGCATTTCGAGCATTGACAGCTTGAGTCACGGTTTGCCGCAAGCGGCATGTCGACGATGTGATAGCCGGCCGGTAGTTTTTGGCTGCCTCAAGAGCTTGGATCTTGTTGCTCTGCCCCTGAGCTCTGTTGATCTGGCATGGACAGGGCATGCTCCGCAGGCGATGACGATTGCCCCGTGATCCTTTAAGCGTGCACACTTAATCAGCATTGCGTAGTGTCAGGTACCAGGCCGATTCGGCACTGAATCAACTGCTATCAGCACCATCCCGTTCAACAGAATCCAAGCGATCTTCACTGTAGCGCATCTTCAGTTGAGGACATTACTCCGTACTGAGAGGCAGGATTCATTCTCGGATGTCGAGTATGTGCATCACGCGGACATGCTGTAGATCAGTGGCAGTGTGCAATTTACCGGTAGAGTGGGCGATGCATAGCCTTAACAGTTCGCCCACCGATTCTAACAAACGCGGTCTAGGGTACAATGATCGAGACTTTGCACAAGCTACCACAGCACGACTGAACGGATCGCCGTGACTCGTATATTGACCAGGCTACCGTTCATCAGAAGACGAGTACTTCCACGGAGACACATGTAGTATTTTACGTATCTCACTTACTCGATATGTAAGACGGGAGCGAAAGTTGATCGTCGTACCGATATGCCTTGTTCACTCCAAGCAATTACCCGCCAACCATCGGGCCCCTCCAACTTGTGCACGTCATGTCAGGCTGCAGACTCCGTATCAATATCTCACCCCTTCCTAGCCAGGGTCTTCTGCTTCGCGTGCACACAGGCGAACATCCAGGGCTCGATGCACGACAGCTGTTCAGAATAGGAACTGAAGCCTGCTCCCGGACGATATTGAAACGCTTATGCCTCTCGGTGCACAGCCATGGCCCTTCCATCCTTGGAATTTAAGACCAGCATGAGCACTTATTAAAACGCTGGACAAAGCTAATCCAAGTATTATTATCAAAGCTTCAGCTCTCTCATTGGCTGTTAATTGTTTGCTAATTCCAATAGTATCCCATTCGTATGCCGAGCTGCCACACCAAGTCATCGCGATTTAGCCGTTCCCGAGGTTAGGTACAAGAGTTTTAAGGCTCGGCTCGACGGGCACCGTTGAAAACCCTTGGGATGCGAACGCGATTCACCGCGGAAATCCTTCGCGTAGTCTTTTTCGAGAAGAAACGTGGAATTCGCCGCAATTATCCGGTCTTCTGGCCAGAGTTTGCGGTCTACTCGTGGAGTCACTTCACTTGAGCTTGTCGCCAACTTCCTTGACACGTAATCGCCAGCTCCAGGAGGTGACTCGCCACACATCATCGCCATGACCTTCTCGGCATGCGCAACGTGACTCTGGACGAGTTAGAAAGCTGAGAGCTGCACATCGCTTTACATTCCAACGCTGAGGTTCCGGACATGGAGATCCTAACAAGGCCATCATCAGTTCCAATCACTGCATTTTGTGCAGTATATCGCATCGATTACTTGATTCGATCGCTGTTGCTGTATTGAATTACTTCTCATGTAGAGCGATGCACATTGACATCAGCTGTTGGCGTATTCATCACGGTTGTCAGTGCGTGTTCAGCTTTGCTGCATTAGATACACAACCTTATGTTCACCGTCTAGGACTATTTATGGTACTTCGTATTGGTTCAGCACGCAAGTTGCTATAATAGCTCTGATATAGCTATGAGATGTGGTCCGGCGCCGGGGAATTAGATCCAGGTCAGTCACATGTCAGATCACATCGGTGCATGCCGCTGGATTGACAGATCTGCTACGCTGACCGTTCGCAAACAAGGACGACATGCCTGCGTGTATCGAATGCCCTGCGTGGCGACCCTTAGAAGGTTCACGCCTCGTTCTTCTATATTGAAGAACGACATTAGCGTGCATACAGCGATCCTTAAAAGTGAGGCTGCGGCGGCGATGCCCGTATCGCCAACGGCGAAACCACTTCAGACTCGAGACGTTATCACGAAACAAATCATCAACCGATTCGGACATCAATGCCGTAGTGGCGAGTGGGCCCGAAGGTACCTTCAGCTCGTACTTGTGCCCTCGGCTCTTCATGTGCTGCTGCATGCTTATTGTTCACAGGCTGTTCTTGTAATCTGTCTCTAAGGAGTCTTGCAATCGCCAGGTCCAACACTTACGGTATTGCAAATGTTTAGACATGCTAAAGAATGCCCTTCAAGTTTCAAATAAATATATATTCAGCAGTCTCCGCGGCAAGCGAGCTCATATTTTTATTTTCATTCACGACTCGTTTGGTGTTTCATCGAGTCCCTTCCAGCATCACGTTAGCTACGCGAAGCTGTCCTCCAGGGTTGGCACTCCAATGCCTTGGACTCCATATCAGATCACATATACCCCAGCCAGCCGCACAAATTGCGTTTTCAAGCTTGGTGCAGCGCACGCGGAGTACCCTCCGTACCGAGCATGGAATCGGATCTTGAACACGTTTGCTGCATCGATCATGCTTGTACATATGTCAACGGTTATCCCAGCAGCACGTATGTCGCCAATTCACCACGACACATGCGGCAACAGGGAACTATATTGCCTACATTATAGGCTCAATGAAGGGTGCAAATCACAAGAATGGATCAACAGCCTTTGTCACTGCATAACCAACCTGTACCACGGTGGGCACATGACATATCTTGCGACTTTGCGGGAAGTATTCGAAATGCAGTATGTATATGCGCACGGTCAAACGAGGAGCCCTGTTCCAACTTCGACTTGCTGTGTCCCTCGACAGCAAGCACACCGCCTTCCTGAGACAGCTTCACCTCTGCCGTTAAGTCGCTAACAAGCAACTACGAGCAATGTCCGTTCATACAATGCTCTATCGGCGTGCAATACACCTTCCTATTCCAGCCAGATATTGGATGGAGAACCTGTATATCCGCGGTTCAACGCTTCAACTCGCAACAAAGGACGGACCTATGATATCCAATTCTTAATCTATACTTCGGCCACGCCGACTCATGTTACCTAGGCCTTCGCGGTTCAGTCTGCGTCCTCCGCTTCGGACTGTCTACCCCTCATCAGGTCAGCGCAAACCTATCGCTAACGCACGGCATACGGATGACGGACAGCAGGGTCAGGGCACATGCCGTAAGACGAATCCTCCAGAGTTTCCTTTACCAAGGTCATCCCTTCCACATCGCCACTGCAAAGCCTCCCAAGCGTCCGCGACATCATGGAACTGTCTAGGCGGCTGTAACGCTGTGTGGAGGCAGCAATCTGGATATTCGAGGCCGATTGTTCGACCTGCATTGTCTGAGGTTGCACAAGCGGATGTCGCGGCCAATCGTCCTAGTTGGTTCGGATGCTGCGTCCGTTGCGAACAGGGGAGCTTTATCAGGGTGCGCCCTGATGGCGCGCCGACCCCGCCATGTTGAAGCTTCCAAAGCTCGAGCAGTTGCTTCCTTTGGGATGGCACCAACATTGTTCGCCTTGCGATGCGCCGCCAGGGATTATGTTGGTTCACGAGTACCTAGGCTGACTCCTCGGTCCTACAATATAGGCCGCGAAAGGCTTCATCACTATTTTCAAGGATCTAGCGAGCTGTATGCTGCTTGCTGATCTGCGTTCATTGCATGGCTCGGGCCTAATGTTTTGCGTACGAATCGAAATTCGGATCACTTATTGTAAGAGTGCATACAAGATTACACATGGCGTACATCCAGGATCTTGATTTGGCCGGCATTCAGTACCTATCAAGCTCGGTCGTACCTCTATTGTATGTCAGCACTCTGTTGCGATACCTTGCGCTTCGACTCCCGCGACGACCAGCATCCGGGGTATTGGAAGTTCACCCCGACTGAGACTGAGGCTCGCGTCATTTGTCTGAGTTCTCATTCGACAACGGAAGTGTAACTGCGAGATTTGATGCTCTCCACCATGCAGGGAAACGATAAACGCCTACACCGCTCTATAATGTTGATATCAGCTTTCGATTTTCGAGTTTCCAAATGCTGGTACCTCCAGCAAAGCGATCGCCAACTTTTTCTCGGCATCAAGCCATTCTCAGGGTCGACGTGCGTGCAAACTCGGCAGTTACTAGCGGCTGCGCATTGAGAGTTAGCAAGACACCAGTCCGATGTTGGGCGACTTGAACCTACAACACGGCTTAGATACCGCATCCCGAGCCGCTCTCTATTCTGTCCACGCTGCGTCCCGCTTCTTCGCGTCCTCGGCCCAACTCTCAACAATGTTCCGAGTCGAACGTCTAAAGAATGGCCCGACTAACAACCTTTAGCACGAACCGCACCCGCTTCCGCGCGAAAATAAGACACCATAAGAGCACTACTTGGGTACAGTCAACGGCCCGCCAAGTGTATACTAGCGCGTTTTCTTCTGCGCCCTCCTCCGGCGATCCCGTATCTCTTCACACCGATGAAGAACCTTTTCGTTTCGCTTCTTCAGCACGCTCTAAGCGAGCCTACAACTCCCGTATAAGGGAGCCGAGAACTGCGCCTCGAGCTATTTGCAAAACCGTAGCAGCGGATCCGCAGCTCATCGGTTACACCTTCACAACCTATTCGGGCAGAAGGCTGGACCGGATAGGTAAAAGCTCGCTTATGCTGTGATTTTCGTCCGATGGACTCTGCTGTTGTATGCACGATGGCCTTGGTCGGGCTTTCCCAACGGCCCTACAATCCTCTCTCCTGGGTCGAGCATATTTACTTCTGGGCCAACGATATGAGCACATACTCATAATTAGGCCTAGTAGACTACTAACCTAAGATACTCACATTAGGTAGCTACCCATTTCCAGTAGTTACCTGATGCTCGAAGGGAATCCATGTACCGTATTCCAGCGCGTGCCTCAGATCTCGTTGCATCTCGTCTGCTGCATGCACAAACGCCACATCACACTCCATCGCATCTCATCTCATCTTATCGGTCAGTTGATCGGAGCACATGTGTCTTGGAAATGCTGCGAAACCGAATGCGGAAATTATACGAGAATCTTGAATCCTGGGGATCGGATGTTGCGCCGAGCCAATAGGGAGGTGCTGGATGCAAGGGGGGCGGGTTGGGTCCTATGTGATCGGTCTGGTGCGGGTGGTTTGACGGGTTTTGAGATCCGTGGGGAATGGGACGATGCTGGAATGGATTATGAACGGTGGTTGGATTCTGGGGTAGGTGGGTGAGTTGGGAGTGGTCTGTATGTGTGTCTTGCGAGAGGGGAATGGATCTGGGCATGATGGAGGACTTGGATAGCTTTAGAAGTCTCGATGTTAACAGTATATCTATGTCGACCATTGTTATCTTATATCGTAAAGACAAATATTCTTCCTATGTCCCTTGATATGCAGTCAAGCTGCTAACTTTACTTCTTCAAGTCTACATACTCTTCACGATTCTGAACTCAATCCTATTCGATAGACCTGTTATCGAATCCGATACCCCCAAATAGTAGTTTTAGATACCCCACCTCCTCATGCTTCAACCAATTCCTCAGGTGATTGAATAGGAAGCGTCAACAGGAAGTCAAGTATGAGCCGTACTATTCACCTAGCTACTAAGCATGACTGATTCAGAACGCTGCTGTGACCCAAAATCCCCTTTTCCCTTAGACAAAGACACTATGTCTTCTCGCTCACAATCCGATCCTTGCGCTATCTTGAAGACGACAATTCTGTGTATTCTAGTGACGGATGAACCGGTCATTACCTAGCCTGCAGACGCTCAGCTATACTAATCTCACCATTTCCTATCACCGGAGAAAAGCCCTAAATATTCCATGATTCACAACCTAGTACAGTAATCTAGAAACGCTGTGCCGAGTAGGATCCAGTCAAGTCATAGTTACCCATCAACAGCATCAACACCTCAATCTTCCTGCCCAATGAACCTAGGCAAGAACCATTCCGGACTGTGTCACCCGGAGACGGGTACAGCTATCGAGGTGGATTACCATCTGGGAGCACTTCAATATCCAAATACTACATAGGTAGGATCGTGCTCAAAAGCCTGTAGGGCTTCAGCAACCGTAATGCTATAACGAGATGCTGAGATCTAGACACTGAAGCTAGCTGCGAGAGAAGTAGTATAATTGTCTTGTTTCTTGGTTCATTCAATATCATTGCGAGTCTATCCAGGATCCAGACTCCAGGATCTAGGGCGCTTTCAAGGAGGGAAATCGCAAAGTCTCTCAAGTTGAGGACGCAATTCGAGTCTTGGGAGTCCTCGCCTTGGTTGGAAAGCCGTGGAGTTTGCTTTCGATGGCCAAGTTGTTTGCATAAGTAGGAATGTGTAGAGTCCCTGAAGGCTGCCCGAATTTGCACGAACAGTAAGTTTTTTATAATGAAAATAAGCCGTTAGAAGAACGTTGTCTGTACTTGAGTGAGAGAAGTAGGGAAAGAGAAAGATAAAGATTTAAGCATGGTAGCCAAGGGGAGAGATGGCTTGGAGCTGTCATACGCATCCTACACATTCTGTTTTGTGGGAGATTTAAGGAGGTTCGAACTGCTAGAAGGGAAATTGCTGTTGGGAACATAGGTCTAGCATTAGCCTCTGACTTGCTCCAGCACACTTGCAGCTCTTCCTGGCCATTACTGTTACCCCAAAGCGCTAGATAAGCCTTTGTCCGCTAACATTTTTCACTCGCCAACAACCTTCCCATCCACCTTGCCGCCCTCGATCTTTTCACCGCCCTTGAACCTGAATCTCTTCATACCTCCGACACCAACGTTGATCTTGAACACACATCCTGCAAACTCGTCAACCGGCTTGCCACCCTCACCACTCGTTCCCCCCGCACTCGTAATCACCAGATCCTCGCCACAGAAGGCCGGGCATGTAGGTTGACTTGTCGGCACCTTGATCTCACCCACAAGCTCGCCATCTGGCGAAACCTTCAAGACTACTCCACCACCATGAACGGCTGTCCACATGTATCCCTCCTCGTCGATGCAGTGGCCGTCTGGCACAGCGTTCTCGCCGTACGAGTCTGGGATTCTGAAGAAGGGACGGCGGTTTGTGACGGCGCCGGTCGCAGGGTCGAAGTCGAATTGCGATATTGTGCGCGAAGGCGAGTCGGCGAAGAACATCTTGTTGTCGGTCTTGTTCCAGGTCGTGCCGTTGGGGATCACGATTTGGGAGAGGGGACGGTCGAGCGTCAGATCTGGATTGAGACGGAATACGGCGCCTAAATACCAAATGTGTCAGGTCATCCAGTCTCTAATGGGAAAGTTCAGCAAGGTCGTACCTTCGTCAGTAATTTTCGCGACCAACGGGTCGTTCATGTATCCAACCCAGAATCTGCCCTGCGAATCCACAGCTCCATCGTTGCCTCTCATCCTGTCAGGCTTGCCGTCCTTGACCTCCTCCTCACTCCACACTTTCTTGATCCATCTGTATGCGCCTGTCTCGCGGTTGCAGATGCCGTAGCCGAACTTGCCACCAAAGATGAACTCCTTGTCGTTGCCCTCGATGTCTGCAGTGCAACCCATTGAGATATCCATCTCCTTCACGACTTTGTGCGACGAGGGCCCGACATTGAGATCGACGGTGTGGAGGTACATTTTTTCAATGTCAAGGAAGCGGAGGGTGTTTGTCTGCTCTTCCCAGAACGGGCCTTCGCCGAGGGCAGTGTGGATACGTAGCCATGGCTGTACAAATGCATATCGTCAGTGAGTATCCAACATGGTAATTGGAGTAGCAATTGCATCGCAGCTTCTTCTTTCCGACGCGTCGTGTAGCCTCAGGCCTCGAAGACTTCATAAGTGGGGAGCATGCAGCTACCCCTCCATGCTGTCCCTCTTCCGTCATCAACATAAATCCACATACCTCAGTGATCTCCAACTTCAAGAAGCTCATGACTGGCATCGGTGTCGGAGGCTTCGCAGCAGTGTTTGATGTAGGAAGTCGTCCTTCTTCAACGTCGATGTCCTTATTGGCATTGACACCGTTGCTCTTGCCTCCGCTAGGGTTGCCGCCGCCCGTCAAAGCTACCTTGATCGTGCCCCACAATTTCGACAGCGTCGCACCCATCTTTTCTCGTGCCGCTCCGATTCTGATCCCAATGTCCAATTTAGCGCGAACGCGCGATAATGTCCCTTTGCGAGGACGGCCGAGACGCGGACGAGGTGTGTTTGGAACGAGGCAACTGCTTGAGGACGTGAGAAGTCGACGATGGGTATCAAGAGAAGGAAAAGACGTGTATTTCCTGTCGCTCCTCCCAAGAAATCTTTTGCAGCAGCGTACCCAGGTACATATCTCGCCATATTCGCGTTCCTGGGAGACGGGTACGGTCGTGCGGTCGCTCGGTCAGTAGGCGAGTGTTAATGAAACCCTCTCGGCCCTAGCCGCCATCTTCCTCCATCATAGGCAAAGTCTCTTGTGAGACGCATGGAGTGGGTAAGAGAGGTAGTATAGATGCAGTATAGTGGTGTATAGTGTGTTGGAGACAGTCATTGATGAGAAGCAGGCGAGCGTACGAAACATCGGCTGGCCGGTCCGACATCACGGCTTTACGTCCAAGCGCTCGATTGGAATGATAGCTGGAAGGGAGCAACGAATATCCGTTCCGGCTGATGATGATTCATTTAGAGGCTATAGGCGGGCTAACTCGCAAGGTACATCGTAATCATCCGACTTTTGGCTGCAAGTCGCTCGATGGGGAGAGATCGTATCGTGAACCTGAGGCGCGATGGCTTCCCGACGGCACTGTTGGGACCCTGGACCGAACAGTGGGCGCAATCCAACGGTCCGCAATGCGCAAACACTTGCATATGAGCGGGAACAAGCCTCTGATCTCCGGCTGGAGACCCTGCGTATCGGGGCTACTTCATCACGATGCCGCCAAGGCGAGCAGAGCCTCAGGATTATGTTATCAATGCCTACTCGCCCACGTCTACACATTGAGACATTCGATGCATAGCAGTACAGGAAATTGGGTCTTGCTGTCTTGGAGTCAACGATCCAACGATGAGTACAACAGGGCCAGTCGCACAGTCCTCGCGCACGTGCCATCTCTTTGACGCATACTCTCAAAGATCACGAGGAATCTTCGTGCGATGGCCGCATATTCACGAGCCTTGGGCGTCCGAAGAGTCGAAAGAATCTCTTCCTACTACGCGCTCGATAATGCAACTAGTGAATGCTTCCCAAAGTGGTTCAAGCAGCCACTGACCCCGATGAGTTGCCGGCGAGTTTTTCATTCAGAGGAGTTGCGCTCTGTTCGGGTGCACAACAGTGCTTGGGTGAGGGGATACGGCAAGCACTGGTACGACAATGAACAGCGAGTATGTTACCCACAATCTTCAGCGTTGTAGATGCTTCATAGCGAGTTTTCTTTTGAGTTAATACTTACCTAGATATTAGCGAATTAGGCTTAGAATAGATTCACAATTCACGATTCACAGGTTTCATAGGCGAGAAGCACTTCAGTGAGACGTAAAACTTCCTATTAATTGAGTTATAACCCTAGAGGTTCCCACATATAACAAGTGGCGATACGGATTTGAAGGTGCCAGTGCCATGATGTAGTAAGTCGTCAATGTTCAAATCAAGCTTTCTGCCACCCTCACCCCTGACAGACAGTTTAGGAAGCGCAGCGCAGCACAGCAGATTTGTTTACTTTGCTCATGAGTCCAAAGCTCTAGTCATATATCCCCGAACTGACCAGGCGGTGGTCATGGCTTATACAGCTGACTCGAGCAGCAGCTATGGGCAGCTTCGAGTAGTTGAATTAGGTGTGACTCTTGGTATTGCATCATCGTGTAAACTCACCGTTGACACCGCGGCGGCATTGTCATAGTATGAGTCTCTTCGGATCGTAACAGTATAAATACCAGGCTCTAATACCCTCTCCTTACTCTTCTTCCAAGTTTCCTACAGACAACTTGGTAGTTAAATTCCAAATTTTCTGTACAAACGCCCAGCTACTCTAGATCATACAGCCGCTTCTACAAGGTCAGTTGTCAATACTCTTCTTGCTCTTTACGCTACTTTACGAGTACGAATATTCGTCTTTCGAGCGCCAATGAGTTCTGACGGCAAGAAATCTGATTCGTTGAGTGGATCCCGAGCCCCTATGAAGGGGGATGATCCCAGTGCAAATGCAGAAGAAAGTTGGTATAAGAAGACTAACCCCCATCTCAATCAAGAGGGTGTTCTGGTTCCGCCCAATCCCGGGCTGGAGACCCTTACCATCTTCCACAGCAACCGCCAGACGCTTCAGGCCCGGGAACAAGTGTAGCACCCCGGAAAATGTTCCCCAACGCACCTGTGCCAAATGCAGATGGTACGGTCAAATTCTCAGATGGGACTTTGAGCCCCTTTTACAACATTCCTGGTGGACCAGTGGCCACGTCGAGCGGAAACTCTGGCTCCTCACCGTCTGGCGGACAAGACAATACACAGCAGCAGTCAAGCGAGAACTCATCTGGTCGCTAGATGCGATCTCCTCGCCTACTCTGAATGACGTATTATTACGTGCCAGTAGGAAACATACTGGGCTGAGAATCGTGGTGGGATGGACCTTTTTCTACGGTGTTTCGGCGGGGTTTATGAATAGATAGGATCCATTGACTGCACTCTCATTTTTGTAGTAGATTAGATACAACCTACTTTAAGCCATTCTGATCAAATTCGTGATTGAATACCTCTAAAGCCCTCGATGATCGACGTCAACTCGGCGATTCTGCCTCCTGCTTCTCGTTGCTCTGCTCGCATTGGGTGCCATGGCGAATGCGCCGAATGACAGGTTTACGTGCTGAGCCTGAAATTCCGAGTATCCTAAACAGCTCGCTGTGGAGCTTTGGCGCTGTGTATTGAGTCATTGTCGTCGTGGTTGCAAAACGTAGTCATACCATTGCGCAACTGATCAGTAGGTGGCCAAAACTCTGAGCAAAATTCCCGCAGCTGGCTCGAGCAAAAGCTATGGTAAACTTCTACAGCTCCACACTCCACTTGTCATAGTTCGATAGACTCATTGATTACAATAGTACAATACTGTCATAGTATGGAGGTATAAATACTACTTTCGTAGTGCCTTCCTTTCGCTCTTCTTCTATATCTCCTATTGTGGACTTTGACGACCTACTGAACGGTTCAGGCTTAAATTGACAACTGCGCAACCTCGCAACACGTACATTGCCAGTTCCTACGCGGATTAATATATAAACAGAAACGATCTGAAGGTGTAAAGCCGAAACCACGAACATGTCAAGTTCTACTGCAGGGGTAAGCTCACTCTCATTAATATGGCCTTGCACAATGCTCATGTTCCCAGGTCTGGAGGTGCGGAATCTGCTATGAAAACGGAATCAATAGACTCACGCCAAACGATCGGGATACCTGCGCTCAAAGCCATAAGAAAGCTACTTCAGAGTATGGTAAAACAGAGGGTACCAAGAAAAACGATTACTGGTGCTTGACTTGTTGCTCGGCACACCCCAACGAGCCTGAGCGGAGCAGAGGAGAAGTGGAAGCCGAAAAACGAGGAGAGAATTGGGGTCCAAACAAAGCATCGAACATGGAATGCGAGTACTGCGGAACTCCATTTGATCCGTGCGCAAAGTCTGTGAAATCAGCGAAGGGCTTCATGGTTCCCATCGTCTCCCAAGCTACGAAGATGGACCAAATTGAGTCTTTACGATACGAAGTATGGAACCAAGACCATTGGCAATGTCGCAAGTGCCTACTGACAGGAAGGTCATACCGAAGAATGAACATGGACAATGGCACGTGTAGTGCTTGTCGAACATTGAGTGGGACGGAATTACTCCGAACGAGAGACCAAGGCATCCCATCACGCCGAGCGAGTCATTCATTCAATCCTGGTGAAACGCAAGACTATTTGTTCTTGGAGACAATTCGGAGTTTGGAAGGTCAAGCTGGGCCAAGCAGAACCCAGCGAGGCGAGGCTTCCTCATCGATGGCGCAACGAAACACGCAGCAAGATGAGGCTGCCTCAAGCATTGCGAATACTCCTAGTACGAGCGCACAATGGGAAGATACGGACGCAATAGGCTTGGTCATGCCAAGTAACGAAGACGACACTCCTCTTAACCCAGACATGGCATGGAACAAAAGCGATGAGGATGAAGCGCAAGAGAGCTATGCTTACATAAGCATTCCACACGATCCTGAGGATATAGAGGAGATACCCGAGCACTTGCGCTGGTAAAGTAGTCGTTGAACAAGTTCATGTGTAATCTTGACTATTCAGGGCCACTATTTACCGACTACGAGGAGTGGGCCCTCTCAATGGAACTGTAAGATCCAGGCAGATACCACACAGGGTGTATCCTACTCTTTGACCGAATGATTGAGTGAGTATATAGATCTTGTGAATTGATTGGTGCCGCGATGCACTCTATAACTTTATACACTGAGTTTACCGTAATGCCTCGCTCAGTAGCAGTCCTTGTAAGCCCCTTTTGTCGGTGTAGCACTGTTGAGGGCAGCCAGTCTCTGTTTAAGTAGATCTACGGGAAGAATTGTTAAAGAGACCTAGGAATCGTCCTGCTGAACGTGTTGATATGTTGTAGAATACACCTTCTGAAGGCTGTGAGTAGGCGTAACTTGGGAGCCGTGCTCGTGTCGACTCTTTATTGGACTCTAAGTGTAGGGAGTCTGCTCTACTCGATTGATGAAGTAGAAGGTCTCTGCGTTTTGTAGGTGGGAAATGCGAGGAGTCGTGGTAAGCCCGGGATGATAGTGCCCAGGCTAGGACGAAGTGAGAATAGTGTGTTTGAAGATGTCCCCGACTTGGCACCGAATTACGCGCTCAAGTCATTGCTTCAACACGCACGCTGAATAGCTCGAGGTAGCGCCGAGATACAGTCACTCCCGACCTTCTGCATCTCTACAAAGCACAGTGTTATCATCGCTATCAATTTCCTCCATGCTGACCTCTTCTCGCTTGTCTGCTCAGTCTCGAGCCAAAGTCCAATGCGTTCAGCTCGTATTTCGGGATTTTCCACCTCAGCCTTGCGGCCAAAATAGAATCACTCGGGCCTGGGCCACGAGCGCGATAATGCCATTCGCGAAGGCAGTGAGCAACGTCCTTGGCAATGTCTGTCGACCGTCCTCCTCTGCTTTTCCTCCCTGCAACCTGTACTTGGCACAGTGCCACGAACTTAAAGCGAACCACTCCGATGCGCGCATATGCAGCCACATTCGCTTCGATATGCAGGACACGAATTTCCTCAGCATTTATTGTGATGCTATTGGGCGCAATTGTAGCGATTACGAGACGAGCTGAGTGCATTCGATGCACCTTTGAAGTCCAAAGGCAGTGGAATGGACATCCAGAAGCAAGCCGTCCGCGGCTGAGCTCCAGAATCTCGACCTCTCGCGTAGTTATATGCATGCGATGTCCGTTGATCCAGCCTGATCGCCCATCTTTTGCTGGCACTCGTCTACCATGAAGATCCACTCAGCTATACTGTCGCTGGCAGTGCTGGCTTCAGCATCTCCTTTCGCTGCTCGAAGCCTGCAGAAGCGCGGCCTTGAGAAGTGCAAAACCCTCCAGCAGGACTCTAATAATGGCGGCCGGAAAGTTGCCATCGTTGTGGACGAGTCGGGCTCGATGTACTCGTCGGACCCGTACAATTTGCGAAAAGATGCAGCAAAAGCGGTCAACGACTGGCTCATATCCTCTAAAGAAGCATCAGGCGGCAAGAAGGCCGATGAGGTTGCGGTTGTTGGCTTTGACGATACGACAAGGCTCCTCTATGGACTCGGTGACCCAAGCGGCGCGGACAAAGTTTTCGATCAGATAACAGAACTGGGTGGAACATACATCTCCTTGGGCGTGGACGAGGGTATGAACCAAATCACGAAGTCTGGACATGATCCGACCGCAAATCGCTCGGCAATCGTTGTTTTGACGGATGGGGAAGACTACGATACGCTTGCTCTTGTCGATTCTATCGATAAGGCCGGCCAACTTGGTATTCGCGTGTCTTTTGGTTTCCTTCAAGCATATGGTTACAGTTACCAGGACCCAGATGTGCTGAAGGCTATCAAGGGGACTGGTGGCATGTACGCGACCATCGATGGTTTCAACGCCCAGAACATGTTCGTCAACGCAATGATCGTCAATGGTCTGACAGACAACGACAACGCGAGCCCCGACGCCAATACAACCGTATACAACGGCTTGTCAATCGCTTTCATCATCGACGGCTCTGGCACGAACACTTTGACATATACTGCTCAGTCCAACGAAAAACTCACCTTCACCATCACAAGCGTTTCAGCGGGCGAGCTTAATGTCACCGCAACGGATGGGGGCGGCAAAGCGTTGAATAGCACCTCGGTTGACGAGTTCAGTTACTTGCCGGAGGAGCTAGCAGTCAGAGCTGCGGGCGATGGGACACTACAGTTGAAGATCGAAGGCGAGCCGAACCAACAGGATGCAATCTTCATTGTCGGCGTAAACTCCTCTATACCCTTAACCAACTGTACGCTTGGGGACCCTAAGAAAGACGGTCTGTCTACGGGAGCGAAGGCAGGCATTGGTGTTGCGGTACCCATCATCGCTGGATTAGCAGGCCTAGGGTCTTACATGTTGTGGAAATACTGGAAAGGTATCCCACCCAAGGGAGCTCCAGGTTCTTCAGCACATCCTGAAGGTCATGGACCGCCTGTCGATTACAAGCAGCCTTATGTTCAGTCAATGGACCTACCAACACCAAGTCCGCAGCCGACCGCTGCTCCACCTGGATCTGGATGGGCGTTTCCTCCCATGATACCTCCAAAGTTCCACACACCTGGGAAGCCTGGAAATCAGGCCGACCATCCAGACAACAACTCCTCGGAGAAACCAAACTACCATAATCACAGTACTGGGCCACAACAACCGGACTATAACGCGCCGAATCAACAGCCCTATAACCCACAAAACCCATCGTATCCTTCAGGAAGTGATGCACACGCACCTCACGCGCCAAATGCTCAAGGAGATCCATCACATCCTTCCCAATTTGACCCTCAGCATCCATCCCAAACAGATCCGTCACATCCGACTCAAGCGGACCCATCACATCCTGCTCAAGCGGACCCATCGCATCCTACTCAGGCCGATCCATCACACCCCACTCAAGCAGACCCATCACATCCCACTCAAGCAGACCCATCGCATCCTACTCAGGCCGATCCTTCGAACCCTAACAATCCCCCTAATACTGACCCGAATCCGAACCAACCAACTGATCCAAATCAGAATCCTAATGCGCCTCCCAATGATCCGCTTCATCCTAAGCGTCTCCCGCAGACTCGTACTCAATCTCGCTTCCCACGTCTTCCTTTTGGACGCCGTCGAAAGAAGGATGACGAAGAGGAAAGCCAGAACCAGCAGCCGCAATACGTTGGTGCAGGGTCTGTTACGATGCCACCATCCGCAAACAGCTCACAAGCGCAGCGTCCATCTTACTTGTCGGCAGCTTACTGGACTTCTTCGGTGACCACTCCTCAGAACCAGACCCCAGTGGCTGCCGGTGGATACTACAACGCTCAACAGCAGCAGCATCAACAAGGAGGATATGTCCAGCCACAAGAACCTTTTGGATACGGTGCTCCTCAACAATATTCATATACGCACTCGTACAACACATCTCAGCCGCAGTATGCTACTCCTGGCCAGTCCTACTCCACTCCCCAGCAGTATGTCACGCCGGTGAACTCGCCTCCCCAGCAGTACGCAACACCGGCAACTACCATCCAGCAGTTCTCACGTCCACCGACAGCAGGACCGGAGGACGTCAACAGGACTCAGTACAACGTTAGTCCTGTACAGTCGCAGGCGGAATATGCTGCTTCGCCTGCAGGCGCAAATCAGCAGCCGCCGGTAGATGTTATTAGTCCTGTGAACACGGGCTCAATCAGCAGGAGGCCGGTTGGACAATAGACTGAGGTATCGAAAGTTGCTATAGATTGACTACTTGGGTTCATGTCTATGGTGTGATGCGCTCTCGTTTACTTTGAACGGTAATGTTAATGACCACCTTCGATCGTTGCTACGCTGGTTTGGGATGCTAGTTCTGGACTGTCGTCTTTACTCTGCGCGTTAGTATCTAGCGTCTTTGGAGCAATCATCCTCCCTATCACTATAACTACTCTCTCGCGTATGAATCGTTCTTTGAGCCCAATGCATGCCTAGCCAGCTGGTCAACTAGGCATCATGTGATCTGAGTAAGCACCATAACCCTACCTTTATCATTGCTAGCCGAATCAAGCTAGGTTTTGGGGCGCAGTACGTACCCGTAGGAGATCTATCAAAAACTTTAAACTTCCAACCTCTCTTCAATTCCAGCGTCAAAACACAGTATGACGACCTCAAACCTAGGCACCGTTCTAGTCGTCGGCGGCTCAGGCTTCCTCGGCTCCCACATCGTCACCCGTCTCCTCAACGGATCCCACGCCTCCTCCATCATAATCACAAGCCGCAACCTCAGACCGCACAAGGATCTTCGCGTCACCTGCCATCCCGTCGACATCGCATCCCAAGAATCCGTAGACAAGCTCTTCGAAGAAACGCAGCCAGATGTAGTGATCCACACTGCATCACCACACCCGCACGCCCCAGCCTCCTCGCTCCACGCTGGAAACGTAAACGGGACCAGAAATTTACTTGATGCCGCGAGACGAAGTAAAAAGACGACAGCGTTTGTGTACACGAGTTCAAACTCCGCTGTGCACCCGTCTCCCTTCCAGCAGACTACAGAAGCAGAAAGCATCTTATACACTGCCAGCACAGCGCCGAACCCGTACGCAGCCACAAAAGCTGTCGCGGATGCGCTGGTCCTATCTTCCAATTGTGAAGGGTTGAAAACAGCGGTGTTGCGAGTGCCAAGCGTATACGGCGAAAACGATCGCAATTTCATCGCGCAGATTGTCACGAGTATTAGAGCGGGGAAGTATAGAGAGCAGGTCGGGCCTGATGAGAAAATGCATGAGACTGTGTATGCTGGCAGTGCTGCGGAGGCGCATATCCTTGCCGCCAAAGCGCTATTAGATGGGAGCGATGGGGTGGAGGGCGAGGCGTTTTTCATCACGGATAACTCGCCTTCCCCCTTCTTCGCGTTTTATCGACGGTGTTGTGCTGCTGCTGGGTACCCAGTCGCGGAAAATGAGGTCAGGATGAATCCGTTCTGGGTCGTTAAGGCGTTTGCGAGTGTGGGGGAATGGGTGGTGTGGATTGTGAGTCTGGGGCGGAGGATGCCGGAGTTGAGACGTGAGGATATTGAGCATTTGGATCGCGGGTGGTGGTGGAGTTGTGGGAAGGCGGAGAGGGTGTTGGGGTATAGGCCGGTGATGGAGTTGGATGAGGCTGTGAGGGTGAGTATGGAGTGGGGGATGGAGAATTGTTGAATTAGGGTAGTGTTAGTGTGGATGGTCAATTGATCAGTGGATTTTGGAGGAAGCCTGTTCAATGAAAACCGGTTGTGAGACCTATGATAGGCGTGGCTCATTCGAAGGGGGAGCTCAGAATACTTGACCTAGGGAGGACACGGTCACGTGCGCACTTGTGGCGAAACTATCAATCAATCACAGAGGTAACGAAATTCTGATCTGATGAAATTCCACGTTGAACCAAGGCCGAACAACGATGAGAAGAAACGCTTCCTATAGTGTGAAGTGAAGAGATGAAATCGGCTTATCGGCTTGCGTCGGTTGGATCAAAGCGCATGTCGTTCGAGTCTCGCTCGGACCCAATATCCAACAAGCAATAGCCCGGAGCACCTCATTGAGATGCGTAATGATGCAGTAAACTTTGTGGTCTACGACACTTGGCTTAGATGCCCAGATACAGTGAGGCGTTGACTTACAGCGTAACATGAGTCTTCGAATTTGGAAGTGTGTACGAGTACGACGAATTGGTCCGATTGCTGGTAGTTGCCGCTGCTTCCTCCTCGCCCGTTATCCATTGTCGAGATTGACACGACATGGATATTGCACAAGTTCGGTGTGCGCCAATAGTGTTCAGATCCAGTGATGCTGGCGTTCGCGAACCAGATACCGGGCTTCCCCATCCAGCACCAGATTGTAGAACCGGTCCTCGGGCCCGCGGCGAACTACTCGGTTTCTGACCAGGACTCTTGTCGCGTGTCCAAGCCAAGCTTGGCTATCTTAATAGCGCCAGCAGTTGCTTGTTATCATTATCCGTCGACGTCGATGGGCGTCGCGACCTGCCTAAGACGGGTGTGGCGCCGCCGCTCGCGAGGCTAAAGCGCGCCTCGTTGCGACTCCATCTCGAGTTCCTCCACTCCTCTTTGCTCGAAGACTCTGGCTCGCCATCGCCAAGCAGGACTGCAGAGCCAAGCCAATTTGCCAACCGGCGGCCTGGTCCTGTGTAACTGGAGAGCGCAGGAGCTTGCCCGATCGACAGCGACAAGCTTCCTAAACGGCATAGATCTGCAGGAACGGTCAGCAGCGACGAGGGATCACCATGTTGTCTTTCACCCCGCCTAATCTACAACCTGCCTCACAGGGCCTCTCACCCCGGGTTCCCCGCCAGCAGAAGGCGTACTGATGAGCGCCTGGTATATTTGCTCGCGCGTTATGACGTGCTGGAGATAAAAGGCAGGCGTGCGCAGCTGCGATAAAAGTCGCGGAGCTTCACGACTCGTCCTGGTCCTCTTCCCACTCACTCTCTATTCTTCCAACGTCGCCGTCAAGCTCTTGGAACAATGCGGAGCTTTGCGTCCCTCTTGCTGTCGGCAGCCTTCGCGGCTTCAGCTGTCCTCGCCAACCCCATTCGCGCTCGCTCTCCGTACTCTGTGAAGGAGACGCATTTCGCACCCCGCGAGTGGAAGAAGCTCGACCGCGCCGATGGCGAGAGCGTCATTCAATTGCAGATTGGTCTGAAGCAGGGCAACTTCGACGAGCTCGAACGTCATCTTTACGAAGGTAAGATGCGACTCTGGTTCTGGCCTGCGTTCTCGCCAGCATCTTTTGGGTGCACCATACCGAATACGACGATTGCAATTTGGATCAATTGCACCACCTGGCGCTCAATTGGCGCAATCGCTTCATCATATGCTATTTTTGAGAGCACCCAGCTAACTTGAGATAGTCTCGGACCCGTCTCACGCACGCTATGGCAAGCACCTCACGGCCGAAGAGGTCAATGACTGCGTCAAGCCGAAGGAAGAGACCACCAACCAGGTTCTCGAGTGGCTTCGCGAGAATGGCGTCGAGCCCGCCGGCACCACCTCTGCCCAGGACTGGATTATTGTACACCTGCCGATCAAGGACGTCGAGCGTCTGCTGGACACCGAGTACCACAACTACCGCCATGACGATGGCCACATGGTTGCACGTACCACCCACTGGTCTCTTCCGCGCCATCTGCATCGCCACATCGACACTATTCAACCTACGAACTCATTCTTCCGCGCCGCTGCGCAGAAGGCTGACTGGGTTGTTACTGATGAGGCCGAGGAACCAGCAAGCTATCAGACGCCATCTGATCCTGCAGTCGCCAAGGTCTGCAATGTCACATCCGTGACCCCCGAGTGCTTCGCTACCTTATACAAAACCAAGGGCTACAAGGCCAAGGGCGGCCCCAAGAGCAGCGTTGGCTTCACCAACTACCTTGGCGAAATCCCCATTCGACCAGACACCAAGCTCTTTCTCCAAAAGTATCGCCCCGAGGCTGTTTCCTCGGCGTATAGCTTCAAGCAATACTCTATCGACGGTGGCCCAGTTCAGGATGGTCCTCTAACCTATAACCAGTCAACTGTTGAAGGAATTAGCAATGAAGCCAATCTGGATGTGCAGGCGATTTCTGGCATCAGCTGGCCGATCAAGATCACTAGCTACTCTACTGGCGGCTCGCCTCCGTTCATTCCTGATCTGTCCACTCCTACGAATACCAACGAACCGTATCTGGCATGGGTCAACTGGCTTCTCGAGCAAAAAAGCTTTCCTAAGGTCATTAGCACGTCTTACGGCGAGCCTGAGCAATCCATCCCGCCCTCGTATGCTAAGCGAGTCTGCGCGCAATTCGCTCAAGTAGGTGTACGAGGCACTTCTCTGTTGTTCTCGTCTGGCGATAGGGGCGTCGGCGGAACCGGCAAGTGCTTCTCGAACGACGGCAAGAACACGTTCAAGTTCCTCGGGGACTTCCCCGTATCTTGCCCATACGTCACCGGTGTGGGCGCCACCATGAACTTCGAGCCCGAAGAATCAGCTTACCGAGCTGCACGAAACGTTTCAGGTGTCTTCCGCGATCTGTACTCCAGCGGCAGCGGATTTAGCGACTACTTCCCGCGCCCAAAGTACCAGAACAAGGTCGTTCCAGCCTACGTCAAGAGCTTGAAGGGTCAGTACGACGGTCTGTACAACAAAGCCGGCCGTGGCTACCCTGATATCTCTGCCCAGGGTCTCTATTTCGCGTACTTCTGGAACGGCACTGAGGGCGTCATCTCCGGTACCTCTGCGTCTACTCCCCTCACGTCTGGCATCATCGCTCTTGTCAACGACGCTCTCATCGCGAAGGGCAAGCCTGCGCTCGGCTTCTTGAATCCCTGGATCTACTCCAAGGGCTACAAGGGCTTCACGGATATCACGAAGGGCTTCGCCTACGGCTGCACGGCTGATAATAAGGGTTTCCCGGTCCAGGAGGGCTGGGATCCGGTCACGGGGTTCGGAACTCCGATATTCCCTGAGTTGGTCAAGCTGGCTGGTGGTCATCACCATTGAGTGATGATGCTGTGTGGATGAGTTATTACGATGTTATGAGTCGGCCAGAAAGACTGAGCCTGGGTTAGATGCCGGTTCCATACCCTAGATAATGTACAATGGATAATGTGCATGATCTGTTACCTTTCCTACCCTTATAGAACTTATAATCGTGTCCGTGACGCTTTCGTTACCTTGGATGATGATGTGTTCGTACATTGTTTCCACGAATGGGATCTGACGTGTAACGCAGCTGTGAGAGCTAGCATCACCGCAGTGAAAGCTCGAGTAGCACGATAGAAGTGAAGTGCGCATGCATTCTCGCACAGCAGCCCCGCCCGCGCTTTCCATGCCCGTACTTTCCATGCCCGTGCTTTCCATGCCCGTGCTTTCCATGCCCGTGCTTTCCATGCTCTAGTATAAAAGCCCGCCGAGCCCTACGTCTAACCTCCCCTCTACAGCAACAATAAGAAGCAAAGCAGAACACCTTATACCCACCTCTGACCGCGCGGGAGACCAAGAGAAGAGCCAGAGTAACGCCGGCAGTTTTGATCCCTTGCAACAAATAGCTCGATCCCACAACTCAACATCTGGAGCATAGTTTTGTTCCGTTCTGAAAATCCTCGCCATGATGGATGACAGACAGGAGATCATCCAAGATAGAAAGCTTGACCTCTGTCCTACAACCATAGATTGGTCTGTACCAGAACTCCTTCAAGAATGTCCTCGTTGCAATGACTTTCTGTTATATTGCTGCGCATGTCACAACCAATTCCTTGATCTTCCTCGAAGCCGTCGACCAGCTATTCCGTGCCATCAATATCGCATCATATTCACTGATGGCGCGTGTACGAATAACGGACAACCTGCAGCAAAAGCAGGAGTTGGTGTAGCATACGGCAATACTGATGGTAGCCAACTATCCATACCTATCACGGACTTGGCGGACAACTTCCCACTGCGGTCGAACCAGCGAGCGGAACTCTATGCGGCACAGTTAGGTCTGGAATTCCTCGCCGAGGCCGACGGGGCCAATACCAAAGAGCCAACGGGCAAACCCAAGGGCAAGTCGGAAGCTTGGATCATCGCGACCGATTCCGAGTATGTTGTTAAGGGGATGACCGAATGGCTGCCAAGATGGAAGGTATATTCCAACCTCTTCCTGACAAGGGCTTTTAGAGACTCTTCTGACCGAGCTTGTAGAGGAACGACTGGTGCACGTCCAAAGGTACCACACCAGCAAATCTGGATCTGTTTCTCGCCCTCGATGGCGTGATGACAAAGCACGAGGCTAAGAATGTGAAGGTTAGTTGTCACATCCAAAAGTACCCTGGCGAGATACGAGACTAAGAACATCTAGATTGGGTTCTGGCATATTCCTAGGGAGCATAACAAACTCGCCGACCGTCTTGCGAAAGCGGCTGCCGTCCACGGTGATGTGGCTAGCATGTAGGCTCAAAAACGACCGGTGTGTCCTCCTCCATCACCCCGTTCCACGCTTTCTCAGGAACCGGATAAGGGTTTGTTGTCTCATATCGTTGGCATCTCTTCCCATGGCTCGTTGCCCTACACAAGAGATACGATACCAAAGTCAGTAGTGAAGATAAATGGAGAGATAGGAGTGCCAGTATTACAGCCATAGCCATTTATGGATGAAGTCATACAGGAAAAGGACAATTTTTATTCCGAAAAACTATGGCTGAAGTTCCTCACGAAATCTGCGTATGTTCTTCTGGAAACAAAACGCCGTCGTCGTTTTCTTCGATGTCCTGCTGCGCTAGGACCGAGCCGTTGAACTCCTGTTGCTAGTGTGTAAAGCTTGAACTACAGCAAGGTCGTTGTGGTATTGTTTCCCTACTCACAATCATATCGTGTGACTATGATCATGCTGCGTTTTCAACTGGGAAACTGCTGCCACAGTAGCAGTTTGACATACCATGCGATTATGAGGCAAACCAATTTGCAAACATGCTTCATCTACATAAGTGGATAGCCAATGTTGGCTACACCGAATGAAAAGATCTGAAAATCTTAGCCATGAACGAAGTTCTTGATCCCCCAGATTATCATACGAGGTTTGTAAAGGAAGTCAAGTGCAGATGGTGCCCAACCTGGTTTGCGACGAAGAAGGACACGGATCGAATTCCCGCGTGTGAGAGTTGTCAGGAACGGAGGAGCGAAGCAGAAGACGAATGGAACAACGCCGCTTCATGGGAGGATCTCTTGAACCTCAACCAACGGTAAGTCGTGATCTTCCCTGCTACATATAGTAGAACTAAACCGCATTAGATATCTCCGCAACGAAATTTTCGCATCTTCCAGCTACACGATGCCTCCTGACCGCGAAACTATGCTCATCACACCTGGTTTACTCCGCTTACATGATTACGGCATTATTACTATTGAGTCACAGCCAGAGCTAGACTATACCGAGCAGAGTCCTTGGCTCGGCGGAGGCTGGCATCGCTGGGTACAAAAACCTTGGATGATGTTCTTAATCCCGACGGAACACGACTTGGTTGAGAAAGAGAAAGTCCGGCTTCTTGCGAACAAGCTGCTGGAAGACGGCAAACTTACCGTGAGTGTATGGTCTGAGTGTGATACTTATCGCCATCCAAAGAAGAACAAAGGTTACGACGAGACTAATGTGGCGCCTCGCCGTACACCACTTGGGAATGATGAGCCTCTTCGAGATGCCATGTTCCATTTCCGAACAACTACGGTTCGCATCCATAACGATGATAAGAAAGACGACCAAGCAAACTGCAACGTAGTCACGAGATACAAGCATGAAGACTCGCGAAGCGACTTGACGGATTCTCCGTGGATCAACAAAACCTCTCTTCCTTACAGAAATATTGACGCACTCAATGAACCTGGAACAAGCCTTGGATGTGACGGTAAGGCTGGAGACGCTTTGAAAAATATGAGACCTCTAGCCTTCTGTGTGGCGGCAAAAGAATGGGATGCTGGACTGGACTTGCAGAAGATTGTGGAAGATGCGTGCATTGAAGTTGGTATGAAACCTGCATTCGCTAGAGCGGAGTAGGCCTGCGTCACGTTGATTAGTGAGATTGGTCACGGGGTTGAAGGGTTGAGCCATTAGATTTATATCTCGTGAAGTGTGACTTGTACATGCCCATACCGATCGGAGCAGTTCAGGTCCTTGTTTCCTGTGCCAATTAGAAGTATTGCGGATAGTCAATTTTGGACCTCTCTTCCTGGGAAATTCAACTTGATCCAGGAGATTGACTCAATACGTGCCTCAAATCACGTGATTTAAAAAACAAGATTTGCTAGACTTACCCGAATCGATCCTTTGCGCACTGCAAAGGTAGAGAAGCGCAAATAGACAAAGGACTCAAGCGTACGAATTTATGGGAAGCCCTAATCATCTACAATTGTGAATCTCTAGGCGAGGCAACACTTACATGAAAGAAACTTTGGGATGACAGGGCGAGGCTAGCTTCCAGGTATAGCAGTATTTTGGACAGATCTAAGTAGGCCTAGACACGTGGCATGTTCATTGTGCAATGGTAATGGGATTATGTGTAACTGTCAGATCAAAGAGCCTTCTTGCGCGAATAATATAGCGTGATTTTGATTGACAATGAAGAATTCTGCCGCCAATCATATATGTTTGAATATTACTGCTATTGATATCTGCGTTTCAATAGGGGGAAATCAGAGATTTATAGCACTAAGTTAGAATGATGTGATCTTATCGATGGTGTTAGAAGCAAGTATATGCTCCCAACTGCCGATAGCATTTTAACCTTTTCCCTGACTCATCTTTCTACTCCTACTCCTCTTCCTCCTCTTCGGCGAAAAGCGGCTGCATGCCTGCCTTGACGCAGAGTTCCTCCACGATCTTCTGTAGATCTGTACCTGCAGCCCACTCCTTCGCTGCAATAGTAATCGACAACGGCCATTGCTCGGCTTCGGACTCAAGTAACTCGCTATAAGAGGTGAATTCCCCCAGGTTGTAAATTCCCGTGTCGTATATCCCAGCATCAGCGCATCCTGTCCACTTTGAGAAAGGGGATTCTGCCCTTGTTTTCGCCTCTTGATACATACTAACAGCGTATACCGGCTCTGGGCTCGTCGTGCGGAAATGATATATGTTGCAGTCTGCACAATTGCATTCTGAAGTTTCACCATAGCGAATAGGAGCCACGTCCGTCCTATCGTAGTCTGCCACGTCTCCTGACTAAGGGTACTGATCGAGCTCTGAGTATATGGATACGATGTTTGGTGTGTGAAGAAGTTTGTCTAAAAAAAGTTTGATGACCGACTTGGGGATGTAAGAAAAGTCTTACTAAAATATAAATTAAGGCCCTTACTTGCAAGGCTGTAAGGGTAATAATAAGATTAGTAATTTTACTAAGAGTAATACTAAAAAAATTAAAAAGACCTAATATTTACCTTAAGCATAGTATAGATATCTTTATATGGATAGATATCTACTAATTACTGTAAAGTCTAAGTACTGATAATATTTCTTACTATGAAGTACTTCTCGCTACGTAATTTAGAATACTAGTCATATTCTTCAACCACCAGCATATCTAATCTACAGTGAATAGAATATACAGCGCTAAATTCTATTCGTATGCAAGTTCCAAAAGTGTTGCAATACAAAACGCCTTGCTCAAGCATTCCCAAAGAACCAATGTCAAATGCCAATGCCAACCCGCGTCCGTTATTCTCTTGGATCAACCCATCCAGCACGGGTTAATCCGCTTCTTGAAGAATTTCCAGCCCCCAATTCCGGCCAACTTGAAGCTAATGACCTCTTTATCCTAGGCGCGGTTGTAGGGAGACAGGATGTGGCATCAGTGCAAACGGCATATCCGCAGCAACTCGCCACCAAGCACAGCTTACCACCAAAGCAATCATCCGAAGTGATGCATGGTTTGTCAGCCTCACACCAATCATCAGGAAAGCAAAAATTGGTTCCCTCCGTACTCTTTCCACACAAACATTGCTGGCCCATGCCATTACAATTTGGCTGGTATGTGTCGCAGGTGGCTCCGTTCTGGCAAGTTCGGCAGGATACATCCGCATTCGAGAAGATCGTGTATTGGCCAGCAATGTCTGGAATCTTGCCGTGGACGTAACTGGAGTACAGATCTGTGAGGCGGATCGATGACGTTCCCGCCTCTAGCACCACTTTCAGCGGAGGTGCCTTTCGGTACAGATCTTCACACAACATCTCTGCAATGCTCTTGCCGTTGGCGTACTCGACGACCGACACGAGGACCTGTAGGACGGCAAGCCATCCCAATCCTCTGCTCACCAGCTTTGGAAGAAGCGTCCGCAAACCAGCTGCGCTTGCTGTGGTGACGTCCTCCAGAAGTGTCTCGTAAAACTTCGCAGCTCCACCTGCGAAGCCTTCAAGGGTCATTTCCCCGACAGTTCCCCAGTTTGTTACAGAGCCGCTGATGCCCCCGGTGAGAAAGCCAATGACGCTTTGTACATCGTTTTGGCAATGTGCGATCCCACTGTTTGCGCCGGGGAATGAGCACAGGAAGTCGTAATGCGAACTGCCGGAACCTGGCACTCGGGCGCACATGGTCGGACCCACAAATACGTACGGGTTGATGTCGATTGCAGGCTTTTTGCATTGAGTGGCGAGGTCAACAGAGACGAAGAACTGTTGTGTCGCTACGCGCTTTAAGAGGACGTTTCGGGACTGAAGCAGGCTAGGATCTCTCATGCGTTGGGCAGCAAGTGCATCCACTTGTGCGGTGAAGTTACCGATCTCGATGTCGACGCTCAGAGAGCAGTCGAAAGAGGATAGATGAAGACCGGTATTGTCAATGTATAGTGCGTTTCCCTCCGCATCGCTTACTCCAACTCGCCCTGGAGTCGAGAAATCGTAGATGAAGGTGGCGCCATCAGTGTCTAGAAGCGAGACATAGCTGGCTTTGTTTGGAGTGTTTAAAGATGCATTTGAAACGAATAGAGATTGGATAGGAGTAGTAGTGTTTTCCCGAGGTATTGGTATCGCTTTCAGTAGTGATGTAGGAGTCGGTAGACGGTTACAGGCAGTTCGGCTGGTTTGGATCTTGTGACTGACACTCTTGAATGCTGCTAGTGAGCGATTTCGGGGCACGAAAGGCGTAGGTGTGAAGGTGAGAGTGTTGCGGAGAGGGCTTTGGATAGTGCTCGGGCTTAGAAGAAGCGTTGGAGTTGGTGCTGAGATCGTTGCTGATGTTACTGAGTAGCTGGTGTGGTTCGTCTGTCGTTCAAATAGGTTGAAGGGCCAACAGAATACCAGTGGGACATATAGACAAATAATGATGGAGACGTGGTTCATGATGCCCATTTACGGGAGAGCGAGGAAGAGACTTAAGATGCTAGCTGCCCGATATCTGGGCATGCAAGTGGACGACGGAAGAAAATTTTGACCTAGATCCAATATCGTGATCACATTCTTCTTTTATATATCTCAAAAAGAGCTGAGGTTTGGCTTCTCCTTGGAGCTGCACTAGTGTGCACACGAGAAGGCTGCGTGGCTGAGCAAGGAGACCCAGATGTTTCCCCCGCTGCAGAATAGGCATATTAATTGGGTGCAGTTGGAAGTCAGTAGAAGGCTGGCGGTGGCGGAGCCGAAGGCAGCAGGCATAGGGCGTAGCGAAGGTAAAGAGCTAATCGCCAAGCGCTGAAGGCATCAATAGACGACATCGTGAGTCTGGGAGGCTGAGGCTGTAATGGAGCTGAGATGGTACCTGGACAACTGTGTGCACGATATAGATTAGAGGGATCAATTCGGGGCGCCCTCCCCACAAATGCCTGCATCTCGCTTTGATTGGATCCAGCGCAGATTCCAATGCGAAGGCCTCGCTTGTTGCGGGTCGCGATAGGACAGAACCTGAGTGAGAAAGAGAGGCGGAGCAGGCACAGAGCTTCAGCTGAAGGTCTTGGGAGTGCTTGGGTCTCGGCGAGACGAAATTCTCGCGGAAGCCACCGCCATGGCCTGTTGGAGCATAGCGCCCGTCTCTAAGCGCACGTGAGACCAACCCTGCTTACCGACCGTATAGGTCGCAGGGGCTTATATCTTTCTCTACACGTCTTCTTCTCCATAGCTCGGAGTCGGTCCGTCACATCTCAGTCCGTGACAAATCATCGAAAGCTTCGCGCTCGTGCTCGAACATCAAGGACGTATTTGCCCAGAAGCGAAATTCACGCTATAACGTCGATTTAGATGGACAGTGGGATCTTTCACTGAGGGTGGTATTTAGGTGCGGGGCTGCTCGCTAGGACTGTCCTGAGTTTTGTCATTGGTTCTAAGCAGATTGTATCTTGAGTCCCGTGACTAAAGTGGACTGCTGTCTGCATTACATTCCTACTTGCTAAAAACCGCTACAATTTAGCTGCACTGGAGCTCAGTCTCTTACTTCATTCCCGGAGAGGTACAAGTAGTTCTTTACACAACGAAGCGTCGCCGTGACTGAAGTGGACTGCCGTCTACATCACATTCGTGCTTGCTAAAAGCGGCTACAGTGTAGCTGCATTGGAGCTCAGTCTCTCGCTTCGCTCTGGGAGAGGTGCAGATAGTTCTTCACACAACGAAACGTCGACGTGACGGGGAGCCCAACCTCATCCACGGTGAGGCCGAGGCTGTATAAAGAACAGACAGACTCGAGCAGCGCTCGCGATCTTTCGCCTATTAGAAAGTTTGAGAGCAGGAAACGTAATCGCGAGGCAATCTGGCAATACCTGGGGTATCTGAATCATTCACGGAATCAACGAACATCATCCAGGCATGGCAATTGTGATCTGTCCCGTAGCGTGTGAAACAAGTCAGTAAAAACAGAGGACGGTAGCGAAGTATAGACCGAGTTGACTGTATATACCAGCTAGCATATCCCGACAAGTAGCCCTATAGCCACATGCCATATAGCTATACAAGACCTAGAGACCCAACCCCATAACCGAGTCCGCGCACCCAAGCACAATACAGTGCAATGCAATACACTCAATACTCATATGTCCCCACCTCCACGTAATGTACACCCACATGCCCAAAAGCAGCCCTTCTAATCCCAATCTAAGAAACCTTAGCGTAGTTCATGGCGATCCGATCGTTGATTGAGAACTCACGATTAACCCTGAGAAACGTCAGCGAACCGACGAAGATGCTCTGAGCGCAGGTGGAGGATAGTTACCAGTCCGTTGCCCAGAGTGCCCTCCGGACCTGCGTTCTCTGCATCCTCCATGACGGTGTCATCTCCAGCACTTTTGCCGCTATCGACGCCGCCGCCGCCGAAAGCGCTCTTGCGACGTGATGATGAGCGTGGAGCATTCTGGCTGAGTTCCTTTGCAATAGCCAAGGCAGAGCGAGGTGGCTTGCCGCCTGGTGTGGTGGATTGCTCGCGCTGCTCCTGCTCCTTCTTGCGCTTCTTCTCGACGTTTTTGATCTTCCTGGCGCGAAGAGCGGGTTCGATCAACTTCTTGCGCTCCTCGAACGACAAACCAGTCCTCCACTTGTCACCTCTTCCTGTCTTCCTGGTGTTGCTCTCGGAATTGCTGTCAAGTGAATCTCCAACGGAGGTGGTCTTTGTCTTCTTGGCAGGTGGTGGCGCTGGGGTAGAGGCGGATACGGTGTTGTTGTCTTTCTTGCTGTCGCGTGCAGACTTGCGGCGCTCACGGTCACTGGGACCAGCTTGAGCATTGATTTTGCCATCAGCGTTGTCCTCGTGCTCGCTGCCCTCACCGGTGTCGGTGACCCATGCCTCTTCTTGGTCAGCCTCAGTAACTCCGTCGAGATCTTGATTTGCCTTGCGTTTGCCCTTGCCCTTCCCCGTTAGCGGGGCTGCGGGAACGACAGTGTTCTCGACCGTATCATCGCTGATCAGTATCGCAGCGCTGGCATCAGAAGCTCCTGCGACGGCCTTGCCGGCTGCTGTCTTCCTAGAAACACCGGCCTTTCTGCCGCCTCTCCTCCCTCCCCTAGCGAACGCTGCCTTCCTCTTGGCCCTCTTCTCTTCCTCGGTCTCCTCATATACCTCGACAGGAGTGGGGTCGCTCGGCTGACGCCGGGATCCGAAGTAGTCTTGAACTGGAGCGGGTTGTCCAGGCTGCGGAGGCGGTGCTAAGGTAGGGCGAGGCGCGCCTGAGCCGGCGACGGTAAAGATAGAGGTAGTACCAGCGACGCTCGAAGTTGCTGCTGGAACCCATTCGATGCGAACTTCACCATCGATGAGTGCGGGATTGATGAAGACGCCTGGGACTGGTTGGTACGACATACGGGTGATACCGTTCTGTGGTCTGGAGAGATTTAGTACAGTGAGAATGAGAGCGCAAAAGAAAAGTGAGCGGTGTGGATGAAAACAAATGCGAGAAAGAGAGAATGTGTGTGTGCATAGATGTATCAGTCAAGCAGTCGCGATCGAGTGAAGTTCCCGAACAGGCAACCGCTCTGGATCGTTGTGCGAAAGGCAACGTGACAATGGCGAGAAAGGAGCACTGAGACCCACAGATTATCTTGCTGATTGCTTCCCATGATGCGAAGCTATTGAGACGTGTCTTGGTGGAGTACGCCGTGCGTTCTGCCATGAAGGAGTCAGTGTTGCGATCTTGTTGACATTTCTTGGGTGGCAGGAGCGACCTCACACGCAGAGAAGCAGTTGCGGGTGATCGAGAACACTGAAGATACCGAGCCAAGTACGAGCGGTGCTCAAACATACGGCTAGGTCGAGACCCGAATACAGCTTGCCGCGTTACCTTCGATGATTGAGGTTCGGTGTAGAGGTCGGTTGGTGCTGGGGCTGCGGGTAGAGTAAATAAGGGAGGGGCGCGCGACAGTAACTCGAGGCAACGCGGGAAGAGGGCCAACAACATGGCAAAACAGGCTTACATCATCAAGAGAACACTGACAGCGAGCCGAGTAGTAAAAAGGCGATCCCTCATAGGAAACAGGATGGATTATAACGAAATGAAAGACCCCATCAGTACCAGTCCTGGCCCCTCTGCTTCCTACCCTCTTTTGAACTCTTATATAACCCTCTCTTCGCTGTCCTTGTGCCCATTCTACAAAGACCTGCAAGGTGATGCACACCCGCCACCACACCATCAATGACCTGAACATCCTCACCCACCGCCGCTTCAACTGCCTTCTTCATGTTTGTCATCCCCGCACAGCCTAGCGTCAGCGTATCCGCACCATCTTCCACCAATTTCTTGCCTACCTCACACATGATACCGAGGACTTCTTTCTCGGGCTTCGATTCGAGTTCCAAAACCCCAAGCTTGCAAGACCGCACGCCGGCGCAGAAAGATTCCATACCATAGTGTCGAACCGCGTCTTGAGCCATGTAAACTGACCGATCCGATGTGGCGACGATACCAAATCTACTGCCCAACGTCCTAGCCGCGAACAGACTCGCCTCCATGATGCCGATGACCGGCTTGTCCGTCTCTTCCCTCAACATGCGGATTAAAGCATGATCGCTATAGCAGGCGACGAGGAAAGCGTCGTATTGATCTGCGATGGGGACGATGGCTCGAGCGGCTGCTGCGCCAGACATGATGTTGTCGAAGTTGCCTTCAATCGCCGAGGGTGCCGGTTTGGGCGCCGTGAAGCCGTAGACGGAGACGTCGGGTGGGAGAGTTGGCTTGACCATCTCTAGACAGGCGTTGGTCATGAACTCTGTGGCGTTCGGGTTGCAGAGGAGGATCTTGTATGTCTTGTTGAAGGCGAGCCCAGACACTGATCTCAAGGGAACATCGTGCGCGCCATTGGTGACTCCGTTCACATAACCATTCGTTTCTCCATTCGAGGTTTCTTTTGCGGGTGGGGAGGATAGATGCGGGGGCTCAGTTACTCCAGCCTGTTTCAGCATCCTCTCATAATGCTCTACTCTCCTGTGTCTCCCAAAATCAAAAGTTCTCGTCTTTCCAGCCCTACACCTTTCAAGATCACAGTCTGCAAGGATAACCTCATCTTCCTCCGTCTTGCTCTCCGCAATGATCTTGCCATCAGGTCCTACGATTGTCGACCCAGCTATCAGATGATGTTTGCCATCGTCCCAGCCACTCCTCGCCGCGCTAATCGAAAAGCATGCATTGGTGTAGGAATGCGCCTGCATGACTAACTTATGATGGAAGACTGCATTATCCGCCGCCTCTTGCGGATCCTGTTTCGTACTCGTACCCCAGAGATGCGGCGCGAAACCCGTAGTATTATACCCACAAAACACGACCTCCACACCCTGCAAACCCAGCACCCTCCAAGCCTCCGCCCACCGCCTATCATTGCATATCATCATGCCGAATATCGGCTCGCCTCTTTCCTCCGTCTTATCAGCCAGGTCTGGGACGCGAAATGCTTCGAAGCCCAGATCGCCAGGCTTGAAGTATCTCTTTTCAAGCTGGTTCGTCGCATCCGGGTCCGGAAACGGCTCGTAGTCGCCCGGCAGATGCACTTTCCTGTACTTCGACAACAGACTCCCACTCTTAGCATGATAGTATACGCAAGTGTTATAGTGCTCCCCACCCTCCGTCGCCTCTGCGAACCCAATCACCACATCGACACCTAGCTCCTTCGCTTTGCCAAAGATCGCGCGCGTGTTCTCGGCGGTCGTGATATCGCCATGTTCGAAGAAGGCCTCGAGCTCGGCTTCGTCGGCAATGAAGTGCCGCGGGAAGAAGGTGGTGAATGTGCATTCGGGGAAGAGGACGACTTGGGCGCCTTGGGAGGCAGCGTTCTCGAGGAGGCGGACGAGGCGCGCGAGGGTCGCTTCGCGGGTATCGGTGAGGTTGATAGCGCCGACTTGGGCGGCTGCTATGCGTATCGTTCGTGTCATTCTGTATCGGATGAGATGCAAGGGACGTGACTTCAGGGCGGTCGAAGGTGGATGGTTAGGTGTAGAAGACCTCTTTCACGAGGCAATTGTGCGTTTTGAGGCATGGCGAGTCGTTTATGCACGCTCGACGGCCTATCCGGCGGTCGATGGAAGAGTGGAGATGGTGTTGATGTCGATCCTGGGCTTCGATAGGCAAAGATTCCGCCGTTGTGGCCCAAGCTCCAGCTTCGGGAAGAGTTGAGGCGGGGCTCTGCTTCGGATGTTTCTTCTCTACCGACCGTCAACATTCAAGAATGAAGAACGTCTACGACAGTCAGAATGCTCTGCAAATTTGTCTCTACTCTTCCCCCGTCCGTCCTTAAGAAGGGTATATCTAAGGTGGAGCAGGGGCTTTCCAAGAACGCTCCGCGACACAACACATAGATATGTCGATATCTTTTGTATCGTTTCTGGAACTCCTGCAATGTCACTTCTAGCCAAGTAGCTGCGGAGGCGGTACCATGATTGGACTTTGATTGATCCTCAAGGCTTTCTATACGTCTTGACACTAAGCAACAACCTGGGAAGCTTACAACAAGCACGAACCGAGTCACACGAGACGTTGCAGTCCCAACGGGAATGCGCACGCTATACCGAATGCACAGTGTGCAAGACGAGGCTGAAGATTATTCATCCGAAGGACGGGATGTAGGCGACTCCGTGGGGAGTCTACGCGGCTGAGTATCGACACCTGAGATCATCCTCTTTGGACACAACGCGACCCACCAGCGGCTTGCAACCTGCGTCGTTGTGTGACCTTAAAACCAATGGCCGACGAAAATAGCGATGGGATCTACGATCGCGTTGCGGTTTTACTTCTTCACTGGGCAGACGACCTCCACAGTCTCGTCAGCAAGGCTGAGGTACTTTCTACGTGGTCAAACCGGCACACGTACGAGCAGACTAACATGGTGTCAAGGTCCAATGGCTCGAGAAAATCTTCAGGCTTCGCTTCTTCTACGAGACACAGATTGACGAACTGAAAGCCGCCTCCAATTCCCAAGAACAACTCGACGAATCCATTAGATCCTTTGTAGAAAAGTACGATGGCATCAATTCCTTGTTGATCATCTTCTATTCGGGTTCTCTGGTATATCGAGAAGACACCAAACAGCTAGAGCTGCGGCGGAGTTCAGACTTGAACAGATACGATGCTCATGCCAATTGGGAAAATTCTGATAGGCTCCTACGCGAGGGTTCTGTCAATGGAGATGTACTGTTCATCTGTGACAAGGTCTTCGTCTCGAACTTCAAGCGGATAGTATCGGACTACATGCCAGCAAACACGCCTCCTAACGAAACAGAGGCGTCATCGATAGGAGCAGTACAGAATCTCAGGCATCATTCCCGGGAGTATGTGTTGCTTGCGTGTTGTACACCTCCTACGACTACAGAACATTCTGGGCGATTTCCCTATACTCGCATTTTCATTGACACGCTGCAAGAGCTTGCTGCACAAGAGTATGACTTTCCTCGCCTGACATTGAATTTGCACGAGCGCGTTGCTCAGTACGGTGCCCACGTTCGGGTATGGGATCGACTGGAGATACAGGAGAGACACATTCGCTTAAGACCTCTCAGTATTTCTGCACGCCGAACTATCACCTCGATCACCAACAGTCTCAACGACATCAGTCTAAAACCAGTTGCTGGATCTTCCAACCGAACGGATAATATGCGAGTTTTAGACGAAACCTTACCAGCGGGTGAATTCTCAGATACAGCATCCCTTATGTCAGAAAGTGAAAGTGTCTGGTCAGCGCCATCAAGTACAAGTAGCTTGTCGTCGTATGGTGTGTATGAGGAAGTCTCTCGAAGTGCTGCGACCAAGATGGCGGAAATACTTTGGGGCACACCAGATCTTCAAAAGTTGTACAAGGAGGCTACGTTGAAAAGCAGCAGAGGCGTGTTTGCACGTAATCACGACTCTATCCTTAAGAGGTATTATCAAGATCTGCGTGCTGAGGTCACTGCTCCAAATCATCTACGTGCTCTCCGACTGCTTCGCCATCAAGCGCAAAGACAGGGAGTTACAGAGCGCATTTACGACCTTTCGAGTCCGGCAATGGAGGAAAGTGCTCGGCACGCTCGCGAGAGCTTTCTCGCTCAACAAGAGGACCGCGACGAGATCTTGAACCGATATCTTCGACCGCAAAGTTATCTTGACCATACTGTACTAATCGCAGGCGGGCTCGATTCCGAACATGTTTCACCAGGCCATGCTAGTGATCGGTTGGATTTCACCAGCGAAGAGCACGATGGCGATGACCAAAGATACGATTCCAGTGGTGACGAAAGCGGAGATGACGACGACGTTGTCACCTCCGAAGAGCTCACGGCGATCATAAACTTCCTCACCGGCGGATTGCCATGGCAAGTTCTGCGTATCAGCCTCTACTCTCTACTTAGACCAGAGCAAGCGATCTCGCAAGCCATAGCATCCGGGAATATCAAGGTCTTGCAGATACTATTGGAGAGGTATTTCACAAGGGTTGCAATCAGCAGTTACAGCTGGATCACCGAGCTTGATGCCGCGGACTATACCCGAGAGGAAATTGCGAGCCTTCTCTTCGAGGAAGCGCTCGACACACCCTGGATATATTTCGAGCCCAAGGTCATTACTCAAAAACACGGTACCTGTCTCCCAAACTTCCATATCCAAGGATGTGTCCATTGCTTGGACGAGACTATCATCGAACACCACTCAAGCGAACACAGTCTCGAACGAGATAGTGCTCTCACTGAGCAAATTCAGGCCTTGTGTGGTCTCGGTGGGGTCGCACCAACTTCCCGTGATAGTGGCAGTTGGGGAGGCTCGGTCCGGTTTCCCTATAGCAATAACTCTGCTGTGGTGGATTACACTGAGAATGATGGCCACCAATGGGTTGAAGCAATCTTTCGGAAGTCCATCTCCACACTAAAGAACGTCTTGCGCGCAGGACATCTTTTACAACTGGCACAGGGCTGTTGTGATGGCTTTACGGTGGCCATGCTTAAGGATTTTCCCTTGTTCGGGCCACCCGACTCTCCGGCGCCGGTGGAACTCCATCGAGTCCAATACTCAAGCATCATCAACTGTCTGGAAACAATGGAAAGACTCGCAAACAGTCACTCAATCGAACCCTCTTCCAGTATCGATGCGTTTCAGAGTGAAGCTCGGGACATTCTTGGATTGTTAGGTGCGCATGACTTCACTGGGAATTCTGATATGGAAGGCATTGTAAATCATGCAGCTCTAGTCGCCCAATTCGTCTCTTTGGCTTTTCTTTGCTATAACCAGGCTCACATTGGTCCAATCCACCCGTTTTTCTTGGACACACCTCAGACGGAAGTTCGACTCTTAGGTACGGGAATCAGTCCGACTAGTCCCATTAGTCCGACCAGCCCAGGTGCGAGGTCATCTAAGATTGTGGCGCGATTGGTAAACCTGACGTGTATGGGCGATATGCTACGAGGACCTATCATGGTATTTAGCCCCTGGCCTCAAGCCCTATTCACCCCTGAAGGCCGCCATCACGATCTTGTAACCACAGCGTACGACTTGCTAGATACTTGGGGTCCAGGATCCTTCGTGATCCCGCCGGATGCCGAACTTGACCCACAGTTAACCAGGATATACGCCATACGTATCTGCGGTGGTATGGTCACATATCCAAGCAGCGACACTGGTAGTCTCCATTGGACTCGCGGTTTGACCCAAGATGTCGGACGAAGAGTGTTCCTCGCTTCCAACCGGGTACGGATCGGTGCTCTGGTCACTGTCAATACGAATTGTCATATCAAGGAAGAGGACTCCTGGCGAGCTGCGTACCCGGCGTTTGAGACTCTTGGGGTGCGCGACGATTACTGGAAATACGACGAATTCCAGGCCGGGGTGCAAGCTGGACAATATGCCCTTCTGCAGTTCAACCGCATAAGGCACAAGATTCCTGGCATGTCCCTCAAGCGCTGCATCCTCCTCAATGACTGCGAGCTTGCTCCACATATCCTCGATGATCTTTGGGGTCTTCAGGTCAGCTATTGTACGGGTGTCACGCGAAGGGTACCTATGAGAGAATTGTTTGCAGATTTGATACCGAGACTCGCCAAAACTGTCTCTCCCGATGCAGGACTCTGGGAGCGCATCGAGTCTGAGCATAGGGGTGTGGCGGCGCTCTACACCGACACTGCGCGAACCTGGTTAGACATGTTGCCTTCCGACTTGCGTGAGTTCCTAGTCAGACTCATGAGGAAGCTTCTTTTCAGCTTGGAAGATACCGGCATTGACGAAGAAGGAAACTATCTCAAGGTGGCGTGGATATACAAGCACCCACCCTTTCGATGCCTCCACATCCCATGTCACGACCGCAGAAACTCCTGGATGCGTGTCCTCGCAGATTCCGAGAATTGCGCGACCTTCGCTTACATGTCCACCCGATGCTTTGAGGCTAGCACGATCAAATGTCGAGGGCCACACCCGGTCTGGCACAACATCGCACCATTGTTGGAGACTGCCGTCCTCAGGCACAACCCTAACCCAAGCAGAAGTCTAGGCCCTCTCGAGCACAAGAAAACGTACTTCTTCAAGAAAATGGACTCTCTCCTCAGCGTCACGGTGGAAAGACAAGTCAAGTCGAACGAGATCTGTCTATACGTCTCTCAGAGCTCCATCCCAGCACGGTTTCGACAGAGAATGTACCGGATGGAAGGTATGCGAAGTCGGTCTGAGCGTATGCAGATCAAAGAGAGAAGGGAGTATGAAGAGCCAGGAGCTGAGCTTGTCGCGATATTGACAAAGGTCGAGGGGCTGTGAATTGAAGAATCTTGAACTACTGAGAAGCTCATGCACTCCGAGATAGTGGGTACATAATGGATTTTGCCTACGGAATGTATTGCCACGAGTCATACCAACAATCACACGTACGTCGCATATGCCTTGAAGTACCATCTGCGTATCTTATTCGATGAACACTCTCTTCAGTCCGACCTCCAGAAGCATCCCCTCGAGCAAATCCTGTAGATCGATTCCAGTATCCCATTCCCTCGTGGCAATGTTGATCTTCAGCGGCTTCGCTGCAACTGCTGCTGGAAAATGGTCGTCCTCATCACAATAGGCATCAAACTGGCAGCACGGAATATCGGCCTTTCCTGAATGGTTCACTGGAAAGAATGTCCGGTTCTCTACCTCTGCATATTTCAAAGCATCTCGCCTTGAAGCGTACTTGTCGATCGTTACAACGTTCACGTCCAAGTCGGCTGTTGAACGAAATCGATAGGGCCGCTTTTAGATACTGTTGAAGTTGTCAGGGCCGAGGGAGAGGAGTGGCGCGTTCTGCGGATCGATATGTGGACCAAAGACTGTCAATCTATCACCGTCAAAGTTCTGATGGCAGTGATACATATCGAATTCCGAAAACGCGCTCACAATGAGGTCTAGGTGCTTCAGCAACTTTGTGACCAGATGATCGACATCGCGAATCGAGATTGTGCATATGTCAGTCTCTTCCACAAAGAGAAGGACAAGGATGTACCCTTTAGGTCAAGAGTAGGCAACGAGAAATTCAGGTACGGACGCTGCGTGGTGTACCACCACCCTCCGTTGGCTTCCTTCACGATATGCTCGTGTCATGGCTGAGAATTGCTTGTGATGACGCCGTAGCCATGTAGGCGAAGTAGTCCAGGAATCAAACGGTCCGTCTCTTTGAGGAGAGGTCCGTGGTAGCCTGGATTGGTCTTAACCTGTCCTCGAAGGAAACGGCGGCTGAGTTTGACCATCTCTTCCCAGCTCTTACAGGTTTGCCACTCATTGACACGCTCCCAGTGTTCGTCTGTGCAATCATGGCACAGACCCTTTTTCGAAACAAATCTCCTGCAGACGGAGCAGTGGTAGTGCATTGTGGAATAATCTGGATGGGTAGACGATGTCTACCTTGTCAGCGTTACGTACGTTTGCGCAGTGGACGTCGCACACCAGGGCTTCTAGTAACATTGATATCTCGGATGGCGAAGCTGTTTGTTCAGGTGGGTAGACGAAGCTGCGGGGTCTCCTAGACCGCGCCTTCCTTCCAGGATTATTTGCTGTCCAGTCACATGAACACGCGCTTGCAATGGGAGTCACGCCTACGTCAGAAGCACTTTTAGCTTTGTCTACTTTCAATTGCCGCTTCAATCCTCAGAAAATACATGTTTGAAGCACTTCGACCTCATTTTATGACAAATGTGGGATCTTCCGCAGCTATCCAAAGCGCTCCTGCCAGATGAATCCAACAGCACAGTATATAGATCCCGTCTCGGGGCCCTCTTAACACCCTCTGCTTGAGTATTACTCAATATTTGATCTACATTCCAGAGTACAAATAATAAGAGAGCACGAGTCGTTTGCGCATCTCGATAATGACACTCACGACGTGCTCCTAATCTTCAAGCTCCACTTCGAACTTCTCAAAAGTCTTCTCAAAGCCCATATCCTTACACATCTTCACCAGCATCCCCACTACCTCCATGCCAGCATCCCACTCTCGCGCTGCTATATGAAACACCAACGGCCTCATCGCCGCAGCTGCTTGAAAATCACCGTCGTCGGGTCCTGTCAGTATGCTACCCTTCTTCGTGATTCTGCTCGTATTATTCGCCCAGAACGTCCTCGACTCGGTGAATTTGCCTCTACCCTGCTTCAGCTCAAGGCGAGTTTTGGCCTCCCACCACTTCGTGAGAACGTCCTTGTCTTTGTCGGCAGTGGATCGGAAGGTGTAGATGCGCTTCTCGACGTCCGTGAAATGTTTGTATTCCGGCGTAAGGGGGATCGCGTCTTGCAAACCCTGGCCTTTTGGCGTGGGATAAGTGGTGTTGTCGCAGTAGGTCGTGACTAAGAGATCTTTGCGCGCGAGGAGATTGGTGCGAAGGCCGTCGATCTTAGAGATAGGTATTAGGGAGTGTCGAGTGGGCAGGACGCAGGTGAGATATGCGCGCTGTTTGATAAGGTGCCACTTTTTGGCGATGCTGAGGGAGACATGCTCCATTTCTGGCTGGGAATCTATGGTTATGAAGCCGTATTCGTGCAATTCGAGAAGCTGAGCAATCAGGGGGTCGGTCTCCTCCCATAGACGGCCGATATGATAGGGCGCTGTAGCTGATTACGATGAGCCATATATCGCTCTTCATCTGTTGTAGATACGTACTAGTGTCCCCACGGATGAACCAACGGTTCATTTCCACAAGCTCCTCCCATTTCTGAGCGGCAGTCCAGAAATTCAGAGTGTTGAGGTGCTTCTCATCGCAGGTCTCACACAGCCCAGAGTCATTCTGTGTCGTGTAGAGCATTGTCCGACATGAAGCACATTTGACGGGTCGTGCGGCGTGGCTAGGAAGGATGGCTTCGAGCGTTATCTTCATATGATGATCGTGATTCATCGTGGTCCTGTGGGGCTGGAGGGGCTCGGTATGTAAAGGTATGTAGTTGTTTTGTAGGGTCCCGTTAAATTTTGTCGTTACGTGTGCTCGTCGATGTAGGTTTTTATAGATCAGTGAGGCGTAGGCGCGTTGTCGGGGTAACTTAGCCTCACGTATTCGACTGTCACGTTGCGCCCTGACAAACCAGTAAAGAGAGTCAAATTCTCGTGTATTGGCAAGAAGTTTTGGTTCCAGGAAACCGCGGCAGCCTGAAACCCACACCGTTTGCTTCTCGACAACGCTCACCGGCAGCTTTCTTTTCTTACTTCGCGACCAACACAAACCGAGGGCAGCAAACCACCGTTGTCGTATATCTACTGTGTAAGTTCAACAAGATGTCCGAATCTCTCCAGCATCGTCCAAGCGTACCCTTCGCGGCTACTATAGAAGACGAAGTCATGACGAACGAGTCCGATAACTATATAACCTTCCACAAGTCGAGTATACCCGGCGTCTTCATCCGACCTCAAGACGTAGATGGCGACTTCGAAATTATCTGGTTCCGCGACTCTCACAAACACGAGAAAGACGATGAGACAGCTTACATCAAAGCCTCCACATTCATCCCGGACACGAATCCTCTACCACAAACACGTGAGATCAGCACCAAGAACACCAAAGGTAAGACAATCAATCATGGCATTCAAATCCCCGGTCTATATATTATCAATGCGGAATTGGAGGGCAGGTTGAGCATCGCTTGGGAGGCAGATAGCAGCACGCATTTGGAGGTCAAGTTTCAGATAGTGTCAGGGCTGGCAGAGAAGAAGAAGTTTGATGGCAGCAACTATGACCTACTACCAGGTCTAGCTTTCGCTGGCGAGCACGAACTAGGACCGCAGCCAGCCGAAGGTAGGATGAAAGCCTTTAACCCGATCGCCGTACCAGGAGAACATACCCTGAAAGGAAAGGCAGATGCGGTCAAGACGACAAAGCCCCTTCCGGGTGTACCAGTCGCCAAGGGCATTGCTACAGACGAGGAGATGGAAGGCGAGCCAGAACCTGATCCAGAGCTCTTTCTCTACGGTCGAATGTCTCGCTCCTCAAACGCCAAACTCGCGCTCGACATACAGCCTCCTGAGTTGCGGTTCATCACCGAGAACACATTCCATAACAACAAATCGTTCACCTTCAACAGCGATTGTAAGTTCCTCCCCGACATCCTCTTCTCACATTGAGACTAACTATTTCACACAGCGGTCGTACAGATGTACCCCTTCAAGAAAGGCTACACCTTCCGCATCGTCAATTGTGGAGTCGTGAGCAACCACGGCTATCAGGACCACGAGCTCCATGCTTTCTACCCCGAGACTAACGACTTCCACCACGAGAACTACGAAGGATACGAAGACACAAAGAAGTATCCAGTTTGGGATGCTGGGAAGGCTGCGCATAATTTGACAGCCTGGGAGGAGTTCACTGCTGTTTTGCAGGGACTTCTGGGTGACAAGTTCATGGCGTTGAAAGAGAAGAGTGACGTGGGAGTCGCGGTGAAGAAGGGTGTGGCAAAGTAGGAGATATCAAGGGCTTGAGAGATTGAAGACTGCTATTAATGAGGCTGAAAGAGTCGTGCATTAAATAACGAGATTCTACTTTGATTTGTCTGCGTGTGTAAGTTTCAAGCCTAATAGTGTTTAGGTATCACAATTCCTGAGGTACTACAATCGGGCGAGCGATATCTTACATACGTAGTACTTAGTAGTCGAAGTGCTCCTGTAGGGTAATACACCTAGACTTCCGTCCCCCTACTCCTGGGCTCTCAAATATCTAATTGAGTTCTTTCTATATTGTATCTAGTGGAATGGGCCTAGGGATTCTTGTGGTACCATCCATATCTGAGATTGGTTTAGGGAGATACTAAGACTAGTTGAACATCCTTGGGACTTCCAGTTGATCGCACGTAGAGCAATTCAACGATGTTAGCTAGCCACGATACTCTCAACAGTCTTCTACAGAACTTTGATTGTGTCTAATCCGAAATAGCGACTAAGGTCATGCTCTAGGTACATTATCCAAGATGTCATTCCTTCTAAATTTAATGATCACTCCCTCAAGATCATGAGCCTATTACTAAGCAATCGGTACTTGTGGTGCATAAATAAAATAGAAACTAGAACTACTAATCATAATGGATTCTCGAATAGTTACTAAACGCTCAGGCTTCGTGATATGCGGAATCAAAGATGTAGACTTAGTTTTGCTAAATACCTAGTATTTTGCTAGACCTCTCTGGAGACATTGATAATACAAGATAATAGCTTATGTTGCAGAGCTGGCTAAGAACTCTAGCTAGGCTTAGTTATTGTATACTATAACTTTAGTCCTTCATCACACAAACGATTAGGAAAGAGTAGACATGAAGCTAGAATTTATTTGTATCAACTCGTTGTGGTGGGTGCTACGAAGAGCTTCGAAGACCACGAACTATATCTAGATGAGAAGAGAAAGCATGGCAAAAACACCCGGAGCGCGAATAGCAAAATTTAGACAAGATGCCCAAGGTAAAAATCCTATTAATAAAAGGCTCATTAGAGATTCCACGTTAGAGCACGTGGACGAGATTGTGGCCATCAAGAGCTTGAGAAGCTAACGAATTAGATAGCTGCTCGGTGAATGGACACATGTGTAATGGATGCTTTGTTGACTCAACTTGGAATGATTCGCAGAAGGACTGAAATGTGAGAAGACTTTGACAATTTACATAGATCTGTCCTACGATAGACGATCTCGATAATTCAGAATAGAAAACCTATAGTCTAAAAGGCATACTGGTATCCGTTCACTCTTTGACATCCATACTCTACATGACCATGATCTCCAAACCCTGAGTCCCCCTTTCCACAGATGTGAGTTCCTCTCAACCCACTTGACACGATCGGCTAAGATCATCAGGCACTAGGGGGATTACCGGGGTCCAGTCCACGGAAATCGTTCACGTTGCCTGTTCTTCCATTAACACAACTGTGTAAAACCAAGGAACTCAATGGATTGCATACCGTGGTGAATGTTGTCACCGCTGTAGTTGGCACTCCCATAATTTGCAGTTGCTCCAAGAGTGTTGTTGCCAATGTGCTGGGTTGATCCAATCCGAGGAGCAGTGCTGCTGTTGTTCTGGTCGATTTTGCCACCGCTCCTCTTCAGAGCGTCATCGATGGTTCGCTTGAGCTCTTGCAACAAAATTTTGTAGTCGCGATCGTTGCGGTCGCCGAATTTTACCATGTTGGTATGATCAGCATCGAATGAGATAGAACCTTGATAGTTTGGAGGAGTAGCGGAATGCTCGGGCACAATCTAAGGGAAAAGTCAGCAACGCGCATCAGCTATAGTTTCCAAACATACCAGATCGGCCATTCCGAACATCTTCTTGCTTTCGCGAAAACAACGCACGTGGACCTTGTCGCCATCAGAGTCGCGCTTCTCGAGAAAGGCAAGCCAGCGTCCCTCGATCTCACCAAGGCGCTTGTCTTCCTTCTTGAGCTCTACAAGAAGGTCGGCGTTGACGGGGTAGAAGAGCCCAACAATCTTCGAGAGTGATGCACCAAGATCAGCTTGGCGAGAACCAGAATGCGGAGTGCCTAGAAACAATACCCCGCGAGCGCTTTTCGCGATGGGTGAAGCTTTGTCGTGCGCATCGTTCTCGTTCGAGTGGAGCAACGCCTTTTTGCACACAATGCCACCCATACTATGAACGACGAAGACAATGGGTGGGTGATGCCCAGACGTTTCGCGTACATTTGCAAGCTCAGTGCAGAGCTTCTGTGCGTGTCCCACGATCGTCTCAAGTGAAACTGCATCGGTCGGCTTCAAATGTGCCACATCGGCTTCATAGCCCCAAGTGATGACGCGAGCATTCTCAAGATCATCGCACAAGAATTCCTTCGGCCAGAAAATTTTAGTTCCATCGTCGAGAGTCTTCGTCCAAGTCTTCTTTCTACCTCCTCCTAGTCCATGAATCAAGACGACACTGCGTCGATTAGTGACACAAGATTTTCAAAGAGACGAACGTGGTGTAGACATACTCAACTTCTATCTGAACCGGCTGATTCAAGACTTCCGGGCCGTGATTGCTTGCGTTAGCCGGTGGCATCCTTTAATCGATTAGCAGACCGTGGAGATACAGCGAGAATTGAACAGACCTGGATACTGGCACGAGAGCCTGGTCGCCCGAGCTCGACTCGGCCACTGCGTTCTCTTGTTTCTTCCTATGTGAAGATAGAAATTTCTTCATTGGATCTGCTTCGTTGACTGACATGGCGCTGGTGATTCCTATAAGAGTCTCAGGCTATGCAATTGATTGATTAGCATACGCGATAGCAAATTAGACCAAGCATGCCCGTGTTTTGGAAGCACTCACAAGCGATATCTGCGGCTTGAAGACGAAAACACTTTTGTAAACAGGCCATGTTGCTTGTGGACCCACAAATATCGCTCAATGCGATGGAGAAACCTGTAGCTAATTGGCTAGCAAGGGACCCATGCAACACAAGCTGCTTGATCCCGTCGGGCTAGCAAACACAACGGCTAGATCCTGGGATATATTGAGCGCTTTTCCGGAGCTATTGACTTGCTCAAGCTGCGGAGTTACACCAGCTTTCGCTAGTCAACATGGCAAGTAGGGTTGGTCGGCCCGAACCCACTCTGAAGTTCCGGTCTTTGTACTAACGGAGTTATAGGATGGACCCTCCTTTTCGGGAAACAATACGTTAGGTGCAAACTTGAACCAAGGACCCATACACGCTGATGGCGACATTAACCTTGGTGCGTCTGAGCCTCGTGCGGTCGTAGTCCTTTCATCGCTAATCTTAGCGTTACCACCACAGGCAATGTTAACAATCTCGGCAACAAGGATGGCGCGAAACCATACGAAGAGTGCTTGAAACGATTATTTCGTGCAATTCCTGATGACCCTGTTGATTACAAAGATAGCCTTGTGACACGCAACGGGCGCCGCACACCTGGTACATGCGGCTGGTTGCTCAGTACGACACAGTACACCAAATGGGCCAGTGGCTCCGCCGAGCTCCTATGGATTACTGGTGATGCAGGTAAAGGCAAGACCATGCTTTCGCTTTTCCTAATCGAGCATCACGAGGCCATCATCTCTCAGCAGGCAGAATCTCAGAAACTGATCTAGTTTTTCTGTGGCTCTCAAGAAGGTAGAAACACTGGGGTAGCAATCCTGCGATCTCTCATCTATCAACTACTCAACGACTCCAAGGACATGTTCGAGCACATACGCGATGCTTTCTTCAAACATGGCAGACGATTGTTTAGGGACGACCGGTTCGAGACGCTGTGGAAAGTGTTCGAGCGGATGATCCGAGACACTAAGTTACAATCTGTCACTTGCATCATCGATGGACTTGATGAATGTCTTGAAACAGAGCTCGAAGGATTTTGGATCAAAATTCGAGCACTCTTTTCGGAAAGCAAGCTATCAACCGTACCGAAGAGTGGACTCCGCTTGATTCTGACAAGCCGCAACTCTCCTGATTCGTTCGACCATCATCTCCATATCTTCACGCGTCTTCGTTTAGATTCAGATTACAGAAAGGAAATCGAAAGCGACGTCGAACGGTACATTGATACTCGCATGGAGGAATTAGAATGCGCCCGGCGTCTCAAACCTACGGTATCTTTCAATACCCTGAGGCACAACGTAAGACGCAAGCTCATGACGGGCGCAAACGGTACATACCTCTGGGTGAGGTTTGCTATCAATATGTTGAAGGGTCACAAATGCCCCGATATCGAAAACGAACTGGACAAGTACCCTTCCGGCCTGGACGGAATGTACCGGAAGATGTTCATTGGCATTTGGCCCCAGAAGAAAGATATTGTCATAAAGATGCTTCAGTGGACGCTTGGAGCTACAAGACCTCTGACTCTCATCGAGCTCGGTACTGCCGCAGACGTTCCGAGTGCAACTGGTCAAAGTCTTGATGATGCGGTGGCGGACTACGTGTCGTACTGCCGTGATCTTCTGACAGTTGCAGACAGCACCCCAAAGTCTTCTCAATTATCCGACGACGACGACGTCGAGAGGGAAGAGAAGCTCATGTTGAGGACTGTTGTTCCTGTGCATGCCTCCCTCAAAGACTTTGTAAGGGGTATCAAAGCCAACGACGTGGAGCTTTCTCAATTTTACTTCAGCACGTTCAAATGTCACAGAAAGCTTGCGGCCAAGACGCTCGATTGTACATTGCAGGCCATCGAGGCAGAAGACGACGAAGTGATCGGTTGTACCGAGAAGAACACCTCTTTTTACAAGCCATACACTAGACACCCGTTGCTTGAGTACTCCTTGTCTTCAGCGCTGCAACACTACATGAAGAGTCGACGAAAGAAGGAGAAGCTCGACTTCTCTCATAGATTGTTCAATGTGCACGACCCTGTGCACATCAAGTGGCTTCGCAGTCAATCCTTCTTTCCAGGCCTTCTCTCGACTCCAGTCAAGTTAACCTTCTTACACGTTGCTGCCCTACTAGGCCATGTCACGATCACAGAAGTCCTTGTAGCAAGCGCTGTTGGGGGTCATTTTGCCATCAACCAAATCGATGTACACGATCAATGGGGGCGTACGCCACTGTTTTACGCTGCACTGCGAGGGCATCTTGACGTTGCAAATTTCCTGCTCAAGAACGGAGCCAAAATAAATGCGAGAGATTGCATCGGGCAATCACCCTTGCATATAGCTTGCTCAACCGAGAATGAAGACATGGTCAGTCTTCTCCTACAGGCCGGAGCTAGTGTGAATTGCCCTTCTACAACACTTGCAAGCAGAAATAGCGCGACCGAAGGCGAAGGCGAAGTGGTTAGCATGCTGGACGATGACAGAATGGAGGATGATGAAGGTTATGATGTCGGCCACTCAAAATATTTCTCCAGTGGGACGCCTCTACACATCGCTGCTGCTTACAATCAGGTGGCAGTAATGCGCGTCCTTCTTTCAGAAGGAGAGGAAGTCAACGCCAACGCGCAGGACGACAATGGGGACACACCACTTCATCGAGCTCTGGCGTCAATCGTGGACAATTCCGAAATGTGCCAAGTCCTTATTGACGGCGGAACTAATCTTTCCCTAACCAATCATGAAGGTCATTACCCAATCCACATAGCCGCCGAAAATGACGATTGTGCCGGAGCTAAAGATTACAACAGTCCAATCAAACAGTTGCTCCGGTCGGGAGTTCACATAGACCAAATGACACAGGCTCAAGGAAACCATCATGGGGGCATGACAGCCTTGCAGATTGCATCTAGAGAAGCGTATTTGGGAACTATCGAATATCTTTTGGAAAATGGGGCGAACGTTGACCACAAAGACAACAGAGGCCGCACCGCTCTTCATTGGGCATGCAGTAAGCCTTCTGATATCAGTCAGAGTAGAGCTGCAATCGCTTCACGTCTCATTCAAGCCATGGAAGAGTCAACAATTTTCAGGACTGACACGGAACAGCGCTCTGCTCATGATATTGCATTGGAGACGGACAAACAATATGAGCAAAACCTGGAACGCGCACAAAACCGAAGCCCACTCTCCAGGAATCTCGCTATGATTTGGGGGACAGCTCCCGGTCATCAGCCAGTGGCGGGCGTGATACAGAACGCTATGACCTTGATTCAACTACCGATGACAGAGGAGCAAGAGAAAGAGAAAATGTTTGTGCAGGGTAGGAGAGGCGAGGATGGAACGATTGTGGAGGCATGGATGAGTAAGAGGCGTGCTTACCGTGATAGAATGCGAGACAATTGAGCCTGTTCATAGGTAAAAGGTTGGATGTTGATTGTTTTCATAGTGGTAGGACATCATAGACGCTGATATACAATAATCGAAGCTTCAATCACTACGATGCTGTTCCATCTTGAAGTAAGAGTGCGTCGCACTTGTTGCCGTCCCTCAAGATCTGGACTTACTCGCTAGGCATGGTAAAGTATTAGCGACAAGTAACAGCGATAAGTGAGCGTCGTTGGTGTGTGAGATTCGAAAGGGTCCAATGTCTGCCCTCTGCGTGATGACGGGAACGGTTTTTCAACCAACACTAAGACCAAGTCCAATAGACGATGGTACAAGAGCAGCGCTCTGTCCATCTAGCTGCCTCTGTGGTCTCGACCTGGTTTCGAGCACCAGTTCAATTACAGCAAGCAGTGTATGGCTGCAAAATCCTATGGGTTGTCCAATACAAGGATATAATATTTGCTTGGAGGTGAGATATGAACGACAGATATGCTGCGCATCCGAAGGGTTCCCATCTCTATGTGGATAAGTATTTACAGAAGATTACTGCATGTACGTGGAAAAGGAAAGCGCGAAGGGCAACAGAAATGACCACAGAGCTATAGCACAATGGAATGGTCAGGCCGACTGGATCCAACCTCATACGACGGGCCACCCGCTTGAGAAACTGAGCTTATTGATGCCGAATTGCTTTTGGCCATCCGCATATCCAATGCGAGTATCAACTGCGTTATGTTAACATGTAAGGGAAAAAACGCAGACTAAAAATTACTCACCATAATGATAGTATAGCACAGGGCCAAGCGACGGGTCGTTGAAGACACCCTGGCCACCAGGCCCATACACCCATTCATGGCTCTCAAGCACTGTCGTTCCACCACCGGAAGTGCATTTCGTTCCCGCGGAGTCCACGAAGCCAGAGGTTGCTGAGCTCGAACGGCAGACCTTGATCTTGTACTCTCCACCGCTTGCAGGCTTGCTGGTGTCGTAGCCGCAGCATTGACCGACCGAAAAGAAGAGGTAGTAGTAGCTTCCGTACTTGTACAAGAAGCTTCCCTCCTGCGCATGTGAGCCGCTCGGCACGTACGCAATGTTGGTGCTCGTGGAACCGCTTGCGACCTTTGTCGGTGGGCTCGCAAGCTTCACTTGGTATATGTCGTTCCAGAAGGAGCCGAACTGCATATAGTAGTTTGAGCCATCAATGAGCAGATTGCCGTCGATTGCGTTATACGACTTGCCGGAGGATGAGGAGACGCCGGTCGAACCCAAGTCGGTCCAGGAGTTCACATCGAGCGTTGTAGAGGTTGCTACGCCGATGGCAGAATCTTGAGAGCCGAAGCTGGAGACCGAGTAGTAGAGGTAGTACGTTGAGCCGACTTTTGCGACATCGGGGGCCTACTATCTTCAGCATGGTCGGACTGAAATGTTTTTGATTCCGCCGCTTACCCAAAGATCGTCGTTGCCAGCTTTGTCGATCTTTGACCCACTGGGGATCGCAGCACCTTTGTATACCCACGGACCCTGGATGCCGGTTGCGCTATGAATAGCTATCTTACCTCCAGTTGAGAAGCGAAAGTACGTTCCATCATCGCGACGGATCAAGGCTGGATCGTGCGCATTCGTACAAACACCAGAGCAAGACAGTGGATTGGCGTACGCGTCAACAAGCGCAGTCAACGCAGAAAGAGAGAAAACAAATGTATTGCGCATCGTGAAGATAGAGGCTGGGCCCGCCGCCGAGGGTCAAACAAACTGCAATTGAAAGGTAGAGGTAGTAAAAGATTAGGCAAATAGCGAATAGAGGCGACGGTAGTTGAGATACATGAAGGTATGCGAATTGCGCAGGGCTGAACGGCCGCTTCCGCTGCCTCGAAGTCCTGTGGAGAAATTGGAAAGCCATGCTCGTCGTTTCCTGGTATGAGTGGTGGAAACAATCAATGATGGCTGCGAGGGAGATCATGCCCAATCAACATAGATTAACAGGGTCATCTTGTGTTCGCCGGCATCACGCCAGTTGATCTTAAAGTGCGCTGGCATAGGCAATTCCCTGCATCATTTGAGTGCATTTGGCCGGGTTCGGTAATGGTGCAGCGGAGAATTGACTTGCTGTACCCCGGTCGTCGGGAAATTGACAGCTTTGATGAGGGGTGGTGGAGTGGGGTCGTTGAAACGTGAAACAGATCGTTGTTCCCGAACGTTGTGGTGCCGGCACGGCATGGAACTCGGACGCGAGTCGTGCAAATTAACAATCTCAAGAATGTCCACGAACAACTTCGGATTGTCGATAAAGGAGTTCTGTAACGCACAAAACGCTATCCTGCTGAGTGGTATGTTTGAGCAATGCACAGCTTTACAATGGAGGAAATTTTCTCTATAACATTCGACGGTAGCGTGCAGTTGATTAACAATGAGCAGTATTTCACGTTCAAGCTTTCACGTGACGTTTGTCGAGCTCAAAAGTGACTTACTCCTGCGTCCGCCTCTTCCCTTAACCTTCCTTTGCGGCTATAAAAGTTACCTATTCCTATGATCGACACCAGAACACCCTGTCAAAGAAAGTGCATTTCTTCAACAACCATGGCATCCTCTTCGAAGTCTCCCATGTCTACAAATACCGCCGAACTACAACCTTGTCAGATCCAGCAACAAGGGGACTTCTTCAATAAGCTGAGCAGAGATGTTCGCCTTGTCATCTACGATCACTTGTATCCGTACCTACCTCCTCTTCTACATTTCAACAAGAGCGTGGACTGTCGCGGCATGATATTATCCTGCAAGCAAGCCCATCAGGAAATGGTAGAAGCTGCCGGTCGTCACCTGATCACATTCTTCGCGAATTTCGCCGCTGAATTCCAGAAAAAGCATGACGTCAGCATAAGTTTACACAAGTCTATCCCTCTCTATCAGGGGTTCGCAGCCTTGCGGGACGTGACGCTCTCTGTACCGTGGAGCTGCTTTAAATTCCAGATCGATTCTGACAGGCGGCCAGCTGTCTATTTCCTAGAAGACAAGTGGGGCAGCATAATACATAGGCATTTTGACAAACTCACGCTTTACGTGCATGGCGACAATGCTCCACCTCACACCACTGAAGAGGAGCGGACTCGGGTCTTTCGCACGTTCAAGTTTTATCTCTTTGAATTTGCTTACATCATCAAGTCGGGAGCCCTTGACAATATCGATCACTGGACTTCAGAGTATGTCGAACCGAATTTAGGCGATTTCCCTAATCGCAGGCATTATACGAAGATGGAGGCTTTCCACTTCGACCTTGTCCACTGGAGGCGAGCACAGGCTAAGCGCCAAGAAATAAGATATCGCCTCGAGGAGCAACACGGCTATCCGAGACTACCAGTTAGAACGAACCACATCTGTATCGCCTGGAATCTTCTAGGCCCCGGAGAAATGACGCCCCAGAGGTTGACTGGCAAGAAGCTCAAGTACACCTGGCAACACGTGGACAAGTTGCGCGAAACTGATATGCTACGGCTGCGGTCCTACGATAATGTCTGGCCGCACAGATACGAAGTTACCGGGGCCGAAGGATTGGTCGGTGAAGTTGGCCTGGCGCACCCAGATCGATGGGAACTAGCTACAGGTGAAGCTGATGGGGAAGAATCCTTCATACACGACATGAAGGAGGTGGTGGATGTTTATACCACTGGCATTGGCGAGAAGCTCGTTCCTGTGTGGGTAGACGAAGATGGAGAGGTGTATGAAGAGTGGGAGTCCGATCCTCAAGACGAGAGTGAAGACGAATCTGAGTACTGGGCGAATTTCGAGGAGGAGTGGGGAGATTATCGACCGGAATGGTACGATGGGTACCAGGAAGTCTCCTCCGATCTAGAAGATGAAGAGAATGAGGACGACTTTTTTCAGCGAGGCTAAGGAAGAAAATGAAGATGACGAAACTCACGATAGCGATGAAGATGACGATTCTGGGAGGGGAAGAAGATGACTAAAACAGTCAAGGTTGCTATTGAGAGCCCTTGGATACCTCGAGATTCTTGAAAGCTTAGTCTAACTGAATCAGCATAAACAGTCTTCATTGCGAAGGTCCACACTGTGCTAATCTATTAACGAGCCGTCTTACAATACCGTGTACAACATACAAGAAGTTAGACCTCCAGTGCCAAGTGTTCACAGTGGATGAAACAACCAGGAGGTGGAGCCATATCTGCCTCATCGCTGTTCAGGTAGTAGAAGCAGATAGTCCAACAAGAACTTCCCGTGCGACTCGTGCCGCGCGCATATTACCACCTCGAATTTATCCTCCGGAAGCGAAGTGAGTTGGAACGCAGTTGATCTCTAATATCTGTGGAAAATGGGGTAGAGAGGTGAGTTATCGGAGGGGGGCGTGCGTTACAGTGACTCAGTTTGCGGGTGTCCATGCGACTTGACTCAGATCACGTTGCGGGGCGCATGGTCCCAGTACCAGCACCCCGGCTTGACCAAACCCCAGAATGTGATCCAGACCCTCGATTGACTCCTTCACTCGCAGCCCACACTATTTGCAAAACTGGACTCTTGTCTTATTGCGCAAAGATCACCTTTAACCTGCAACCTCCCTCCTTCCACGCCCCTCCTCCAGTTCCCGAGTATCTTACCGCCCACAGACATTACTCTCCGAGAATGAGTCAATTTACAGCCGCTATGAGGCTATGTGCTCTTTTAGCAATAGCGACAATACTTGCCGTTGTTTGCGCAGTTCCCGCTTCCAACGCTTCCAACGTCATCTCCGCCAGAGCGCCGTCAGAAACAACCTGTCGTGGCATGGTAGACCAGGTGTTCTGCAACTGTCCTAACGAAATCCACGGGGACATGAAGGCTGGAACATGCAGCTTCAATGCCAGAATCACCCAGAATTGCTGCAAGAAACATCCGGCGGGGAAGCACCAACACACCACCTATTTTCGGTATTGGGACTTCAGAAACGGCGTAGACGAGAAACTCGATCTGTGCCTTTGGCCAGACCTCAAGACTGAGAATCAGGACATGGTAGTCAATGAATGTGCACAACCGGAGACCGGATTTGACCTTTGGTTCAAAGGTTTCAGCTACGGCGCACTGGCGTTTCGCTGGTATGAGTGGGAGACCGGGATGAAGATGACCTTTTCCTACTCTCGTACCACAAACTGGGATTCGGTAGGCGCATTCAATCCCAACGCTGATCGAGAATTTCGAACCTAACGAGACAGGATAATCCGGCCGATGGCGCGTACTGCCAACACCTCAGCAGAGACAATGGAGGATGGACAGCCACCGGTACTTGTAAGCCCAAGCATCCCAACTCAAGGGCAAGTACATCTTTAACCTCTGTATTAGCAGCCTTCTAACACAACACAGACACTGGATATGAAATGCTATTTCCCTTGTTAGGTGCGAGGCCTACCTAGCGTGACAGAAGACTGCCTAGGTAAGGATTAGACTTGTTGCCGGATCTGAGCAGCTGGGCTTTTACATTTGGTAACTCAGCGCTACTCAAGAAGTATTACTAACGCATGAGCAGGCTGGAATCATACTATCGGGGGATTCTTGTCTATCGGGTTTGGCCATCTTCGTGGGTTCGTCTAGAACATAGCGAATAGTTGGCTTCAAGCTGGTCCAGTCTTCATGTCTGATCGTCATGGAAATGAATGAAGCCACGAATATAACATAACTGCTTCGATGCAATACGTAACTCTAACTCACCTTCCACTTTCCCCTTGTCCTTGCCTAATATATCTATCTAGGCTTCTCCAAGGCTCTCGTTGATAGTATACAGACAGCTCTTACTTCTATTAGCTAGGAATTAGGTCCATTCTCATTCCAATCCAGAGTCGCTAATGAAAGAAACTCAACCCAGGAAGTATCAGGGCATAATAAATGGAAGCCAAGTCGCGACCGTGCATACGGCAAGTAACTCTCAATGAGAAGCAGGCTTTTTGCAAGAGTCCCTTGAAAGACAAGCTGCTAGAAATTTTCCTCAAAAAAAAACCTCACTTGCCACTACTTTTCTCGGGAAACCTTTATGCCTGGATTGGCGCGACCTCTTCTTGGGCTCGTACTTCAAAAGAGGCCACCCAATTGCTAGCTATCGAGAGCTCTCTTAAATACATGAATACTTATTAAACTAATGGAATTTTGCAACTTTTGGTAATATCCGTCTGCGAATTGGGTATGCTGGTGTCGGACACAACGTTGGTGTCGAACACGTTCATGCGATGTAGATCTTTTGGGAAAGACACGGCTTTCTGAGAGCTTGACGAACTTTGTACGGGAGCTTTTCTACAAACTACATGAGGCTTCAGGAACGCCAGGGAGACAGACAAGACATCATCTGCATTTTTGTCGAAATCTACCGATTTCAACCGATCGTGGGAATAGCAACCCTAAACTATAACGGGCGAGCACGCGAAGACAAGACGCGAGCAACTCCTCACGACAAGGACCGAACATCGACACACGGCTCTGAAGAGCACACGGAGAGATACTGAGAAATACTAGCACTCTACTCCCGTAGGAGCACTGGTTATACTGTGAACTTAACGGGTACGTCCCATCTAAGTCTGTTCTGATTTCCGAGCACGCGAAGACGCTGCTCGTTGGTGTAACGCCATTACTCGCTATCTTATGGCCTGTCATACAAAGAGAGACCCAGAGTAGATAATATTGAGTAACTTCGAGTCATTGACGCCATGAATTGTGTTTACAGTGAATACAATTTTCAAGTACGCTTGCAAAATGGAAAGTAAACAGGGATCGAAGACAATCGGATGCGGTCAGTACAGTTTACATTCACAATGAGAGCGGTAGATACGTAACGGTGCTATGCTTATTGTATAGAAGATAGAAGCGATAAGCGAAATCTCTCTGTCGGAGGATTTATCGCTTTAGGGTTTCCTGCTTAGATTGGGGTTGTGTATGTGGCGCGACTCACAGCCCCGATCTCAACTGTGTTAGTGCGGGTATTAGAGATTGGATTCCGCCTTGTGTTGCCAGCCGCAGATCCAGTGCTCTCATTCCTAGAGCGATTAAACTCTTTCGGGAAGACCGGCTGGCCAAGACAATGCGCCCGTTAAAGTGGGTCGTGCGAGGCTGTCAAGGTGAACGGAGGGCTGTGCGAACGGACGCGATGTGGTTGGTCGACATTCCCGATCTAAACCGCATTAGGAGAAATCTGTGCAGGCTGAGTGGGTGACATCATCTGGCGGCACCTACTCAGGAAAATCATTCCTCACGATCAGCTACACTTCAACCAAGGATTTTCAAGACGTGCATATAAGATGTTCCACAATCCGCGAAGTCAGACTCATCACTTACTCCAACACCACTATCCTGTCTACAAATACTATCATACCGCGCCTCTCTATCTCCTACACCATTCTATCAGTTAGAACAACACTCGTTGCGAATCAGTCCCACACTATGGACTCTACCAACTCCCACCAACAAAATGCCCATCCAGAGATCCGAACCCTCAACGTCGACTTTTCATGGCGAAAGAACACGATTCTCATGTTTGAGGCTGAGGGCCTCCCACCAAGCTACATCGGCAAATGCAACCCATTAACGATGAAGACCGTGTTCAAGTCTGGTCCTTCTGCAGCGAAGTCCTTGTCATCAGACTCAGACGTCGACTCAGTCAACCTAGAAGCCGTGAATGACGACGTTATCGGCCAGAGCAAAGTCAAGATATTCCACATAGACTGCAACACAACTATCAGAGGACGAGAAGTGAGGCTATCAGCCGATTCGAGGCTCATGACAAGATACAAGTACCCATCAATCGCATTCGCTGAGAATGAAAAGAAGCCAACGATCATGACCTGGAAATGCAATTCGAAGTGGAGATGCTTTGACTTTGACCTTCTGGACGAGAGTGGAAAGGTCGTCGCAAAGTTCCTCCCGAAATACCTAGGTGTTCGCAAATGGGCGACGATCCAAATGTATGGTCCGAGAGCTTGGGACAGTTTGGCGACGGAAGAAGTCATCATCACGGGCTTGTCGCTGTATTTCTGCATGATCTATCGCGCATCCAGCCCAGTGCCACTTGTCGGCGCATTGACGTCGAGGAAAGGCAAAGATTTCGGCACTGCAGAGAGGGATGCGCAAGCGGAGTATGAGAGAAACATGGCCGGAGACTCCGATGGCCTTCTGCAGCCTAATGGTTCTACCTTGGATCCGAAGGAAGTTTGGTCTCGCGTCAATGAGGGAGCCGAGACCACGGAAGTTTATGCTCATTGAGGATACCCACGATCGATTGTTGTATCAGTACTTTAGCTAGACGTGTCCTCTCTTTTCATTTTAGTTGGATATCCTATATGAATCTACAGCGCTGATCGTATTTATTTCTACCTCTTCCGTTTCGTGTATCTCACCATCGATCTTCTTTAACTACGTCCCCGTTGATTATCTCTAGACTGTCTTATCTAAATCTTTCATACGATTCGATGTGAAATATTGATCGACCCTTCCGCATGGCCTAATTCGACTATTGTATATTTAAGCTTGGAGCATCGCAAAACTCACTTGCTATTTCCGTTCATTGTCCAAGGTGTATAGCTTCCTAGGTTCGGAAACATTTAGTGTGTAACATCGTTGGTACGTCCGCCGCAGTAATCACTTTAACAGGGTAACGCAATCGTCAAGGTAGACATTGTAAATAATGTTGCTCGCCGCATTCACAGAGATTGTCACATAATACACTTACATAGTTCAGGTATATTCTCTATCATAGTATGCTAGTATGCTAATCTGTAGTATATGGTACCATGCATGACACTACATTGGGTAGGTTCTTGACAGTTTATGGATTATTGCCTAAGCCACCGCGATGGAAAGATCGTACTCAAAGCAGAATGTCCATCCACAGACCACGCTACATATTCGGTCCTGACAGTCATCGTTGATAAGAACAGTAAGACACACCGCAACCGTCTCCCAACTCATGAGTTATTGACTAACAGCCCTCATCTAGACGTTGCAAGTCTGCTAGAAATTTGTCTTTATTGGCGGCGACGCTGCGAAAGCGAACAGTTCGCGTAGTTATTCAGGTAGATTGATTGATTAAAACAGGACTTCACTCAAATTTACGAGATTTTTAGATTGTTATATAGGGTACCTTTTAAATAATATCAATTTAGCTAGATTTTCAGTAGCCTATACCCAAGCTATTCGTGTTCAACTCATGACAGAGAATCGATTCCGGTCAAAGACCAGTAATCAAAATAAGCAGCAGACTCACCTTATCATTTTCTACTTCCACCCATCACTAGATTCCTACCGACCTGCAACTACATGTAATTACGAGTCTGTATAGTAGTTATATTAATGGCGACGGGGCTCGCCATAGCCTTGGCCAGACGTTGAAGCATACGGAGATTGGTATGGACCACTACTAGGCGTCATGTAATGGCTAGTCGTGCTAGTTGTGGCGTATGTGGATTGATAAGGACCACTACTAGGCGTCGTGTAATGGCTACTCGTGCTAGTCGTGGCGTACGGAGACTGGTATGGCCCAGCACTAGGCGTTGTGTAGTGTCCCGTATATTGACCCGAGCTCGTGGTTGCAGTCTGCCCCGTTGCAGTGTGCGCTCGTGATGTGTATCGACGGTTTGTTGTGCTGTCGCGGTTTTCGTTGCCGTAGTTCCAGACAGGCGCAGGAATGGATGGAGTATAGTTTGCCCACTCGGTCGTCTGACTAGATGATGGAGCCTGCCTAGAGGCACCGCTTGCACGAGATTCGCGTTGAGTCCGCCTAGTTGAATGGCTTGAACGAGCTGCGCTGTATGGTTCCGCACCGCCAGGTAGTCTACTGGAATGGTACTGTGACGTGGGCGGGCCTAAGTAGGACATGCCCCCTGGTGTAGTACTGCTTGGTACGAGAGGTGGTGCAGTAGCGAACACAGTCCGTGGGGGGCCCGTTGTTCCCAAGGATGTCGGCTGCTGGGAAGAGCCATACCGATACGGGTCTCCCACTAGATTCCGAGGTGGATAGTTTCCTCCCCGTACTGGATCATAACGCTCCTCGTTACGATGCATGGTGTCGTATGCATTACCCGTCGGATCATCCTGACGCCGTGCTGGGGGCGGGCGCGGAGATTCTGGACCGGATCGATGGCCGTCCGACATGCTGCTTGATTTGATAAGTAGTTTTGAGAACTTCTACTGGCAAGGTCAAGTGTTATTGGAAGTATGTACAGCTGAATTCATGGTAGCGCCTGGAGAAGGCGGAATAGATGGGAGTGTGCGCAGAGGAGTTTTGGACTCCATCGGAAAGTTTATCTAGTCAATGAAGAGCAGTGAAATTCTATCTTCTAGGAGCATTCCTCGTTCTCAATGTGACGCCATGTACAATCGCTATCCTCTGTGAAGTGTTGTATACAGAGAGCGGCGAAGTGCAAGGCATTGCCTCTTCATAATACAAGTCAGTATATAATCACTATCTTCTTAGTTAGATAGGTGTCTGAATTTCTTTGGTGATCATATACGTGTGTAGGGATGTGTTGTAACAATGCTGTAGAGCTTTAGGTGTCATCTAATTATTTTTAGTATATCTTGCTTCCTGAGCTGTGCGTAATCAGGGCACTTGTGATCTCATTGTGATCAAACAGCAAACTGCGCTTGTCGTGCATCATTTGATTGCATCATACAATACAGTACATTTTTTCGTGGCCGACATAAAAACATATTCTATTTTAGCTCAATGTTGTTTGCCAATAGTAACGTCTTTCTATGAAGGTTCGGGCTTTAGAGTAGATAGTGACATAGCAGAATCCGTAGAACTTGAAGACACCTGATAAGCATCTCGTGGAAACTCACCCCACTTGTATGCAATCTAGAAGTACCGTATTACTGGAGTAAGTCCTACCAAGCCATGCAAAAGAGCTTACGTCCCGGGACACCGTCCATCAGTTCGGCCAACCAAACAACGGTTCATGAAGCACAAACTCCGACTTGACTTCCTCAAGCTCAACCTGAGCAATTCTCTCCCTCGTCTGTTCAAAATGAACACTCCCATACCGCAATAGCTCGCCAAAAGTGCCAGGCGCAGCATCCTTCCCCTCGTTCTCCGGCAGATCCAACAACGCGCCGCACGCAAGGTCAATCGTCAAATTCTTAGCATGCGTAATCTTCTCCATGGTACTATCAGTCAAGAGCCTCCACGTACACGCATACGCCTTCTTATACTCCTCCGACTCCGGGTCCGCATCAAGCCTCGTCGTCAAGACATTGAAGAGACCTTTGCCTTCCCACCCAACAATCGGTTCAGCCGCCCAGTCCTCCTTCAAGACGTCGAACCAGAGGACGTTGTTCTGGGAGTACGCGACGCCATCGAAGCCATTGGGTTCCTTGAGCCAGGAGAGACGCGTCCAGGCCATGACTTGGCCGACGTAGCCCAGCGCAGTGAGCTCGTCGACTTTCCAGTTCCAGCTCATGCCGCGTTCTTGGGCGGCGGCGAAGCGGATGTTGTGGACGAAGGCGATGAGGGGCGAGTCGGTGATGCCTTTGTAATCTGTGCGGCCGCGCCAGAAGTACATGAAGAGATCGTGCCTGGAGTGTCTCAGCGTCAGCAGTGAAGAGATTCGAACGGGTGGGCTACGAGATGGGAAGAGTTGAGAGCAAAGTCGAGTTGCAGATCCGTCGCATAGGTTAGCTCTAAGGTACCGGGCTATGTACTTACCATCTCTTGATGAACTCATCACCCTTCCGTGCAGCGACAAAGTGATTCGCCATATACTGCTGAAACATCCACGGCACAGCGACATTATACGGACACTCCTCATCAGCCAACTGATTCCAGCAGACTCTATCAAAGTCCCTAAACAAGATAGTGCCCACATCCGTCCACACGCCTCCGTACCTGTACAATGCAGCGCCCCTCAAGAAGTCCGCACTATGCGGCCCCGTCCACGGCCCCGTCATTGTCCCCTCGACAAAAGCCTCTGGAAGCTCTTTCGCATCGATCCACTTCAATGCGTGATTTGGCGAGCCAGGAACTGTGTCTAGGACTCGGATAGTCCAGGTATCGTCGTGTAGACGGACCCAGTTGATGATATTGCGCTTGCACCAGTTGGGCATGTTGCTGATACCCGAGTGCCAGTACGTCCAGACATTTTTCTCGGAAGTGATGGGGACGGAGGTGTTGAGCTCTTTGAGGATCGCGTCGTCGGTGCGAGGATCTTTGGTCTCGACGTAGCGGAGTTGGGAAGCAAACTCGGTGGGGATTTCGAACTTGGGAGCAGTCATGTTTGTGAATGGATGTTTGTGGAAGAGAGGCAAGGCAGTCTGAAATGAGGAGGGGACCCGTGGAGCGTGAGGTCTTGCTATATATACGTTCTCCACCAGTGACTACCCAACGCCGACCTTGGCTTCATTCTCTCCATGGATCCAAGGTCTAGGTATAAGCACGAGGCATTGACTCGGTGGCATGGCATATTGGCTAGCTCCTTGATACAGTTGCGTGGTGCCACGACTGGCTGTGACGCTCAACAATACGTATGAAGCTTATGTCAGACAGGGTAGGCCTCCTACCTACAAATGCAGCGTCAGTAGACTAGCAATAAGGTACATGCCCGCCTAGGAGTCATTGGAGCACATTATTGGGGACCCGGGGCTTACATCAGTCTGGCTATCTCAAAAGGACTTGGCGATGTTACGGAATCAATATCGGTGTTATAGAATCCGCCGATTGACAACACCGTTATCCTGGATGGGGATAATGCGCAAACCGAATCACGATAACGCTGTAACCTATCGGCGCTTTGTAGACTGGAGACCTGTGCTTTGACGTAAGTGTTCTCGCCTGAAAACCAAGCGTAGTGCGTACCTCGTTGTTCCACTTGTGTATCCACTTCGTATAGGCCCGATCTAGAGCACCCAACGTAAGAAGTAAAATCACCTTCAAAACTAAGTCAGTCACCCTCCGTGGACGTCAATGGAACGGCAATGAATTATGACTACCATTTTCGCAAATCGCGTTGAGATAAGGTGGCACCCATGGAGTACACACGGCGAGTTTCCCTGGACTCGAGGTCTGACAGCCGCAAATTGTAACCCTGCTGTTTCCTGCTTTTACATCTACTCACGATGCTCATTCTCATTGTGGCGACACGCAAGAGCTTCGTTGCTTACACCGCTAACTTCTCCTGTCAAGGCCATGGCTAGCGATCCGTACTGGTGCTCCACTCACTCCACACTCTGCCTTCCTTCTGCCAATCTCAGCTCTTCTATCCGTCCTCCCCTCTCCCTTCTCCCCATCTCAGCTCTTCTCCCCATCCTCCGCCTCCACCCTCCGTCTCTGCAACTCCGCCCTCAACTTCGGCAAAAAATCCCGCGCCATCCCGACATCCACAAACTCACTCCACTCACTAATCCGCGCATCCTCATCAAACGCCATTTTCCAGACATACTCATTCCGATACTCGCCCACCGCCGTCTCACCAAGCGCTTTGACATACATGACGATCTTCTTCTTTTGCTCTAACCCTTCTACGTTGGTAGACGTTCCTTCGATGACGTCGTCGACGACGATTTTGAAGGCGGTGAAGACGCCATTAATGCGCAGGAGCTGGGCGAGGTATTCGGAGTTGTCTTGCGCGGGGAAGTTGAGGGAGGAGGGGAGGAAGATGCGTGTGCAGGTGGGGGAGCGGAGGGCGACGATGCGGTGCGGGTCGGATGCGTTGAAGGCTTCTACGACTGCGTCTGCGGTTTGGCGTTCTCTTGATGGCATGGTCGCAGATATTCAATGCAGCGCAAGTGCTTGAAGGATGGCTGGAACCGTTGTGGGATGTTGGTGAGAGGTATGGTGCAACTTGTTCAGCTTGTTGAGAGAGGGGACATCGAGGAACGGGCAACAAGAAAGCAACGAAAAGGAGTGTGCGAAAATTTGTGAGCTGGACGCTGTTCGGTGATGAGAATAAATAGTGCTGTCACGTGCTGACCTAATAGCGGGATCGGACAGCCTTGCAGCTGTTAGATCAAGCCACATACTGTCCGGCAGAAGATGGTTCCGAGAGACACTTACCTTATCGCAGCTGCGATAGGCTCATAGCGGGGCATCGTGCAGGAAAAGAAGCAAGGGGTAGTTGCACAGCTAAGAAACAGAATGACTGAAGTGGAAGAGAGTTGTTGGATCGTGTACCATTTACGTGGGATGTTCTAGCGCCAGTAGGTTTGTGTCGTCGGCTTCGCTACTTGCCACGCCTCATCAAGCGCCTTTACCACGTCGTCGGGTAGTGGTCCCTTCTCAAGGTCCTTAAGGTTGCCTTCGAGCTGCTTGAAACTTGACACGCCAATAATAACCCCGTCGTTGCCACCTTTAACTCTCGTCTTCAGGTCTGAGTGGTGTACGCACCATCGGAGCGCAATTTCGAGCAAGGTGAGGTTATTCTTCTGCGCAACGGGTTCGACGATCTTCAAGGCGTCGAATGTCGCATCTTTAAAGTAACGATCCCGATACATCTTGCCCGTGCGCTCCGACTTTTGACCAAAGCGACCTTCGGATGGAACCTCAGAGCTCTTGTACTTGCCAGAGAAGATGCCTCCAGCGAGTGGGTTGTAGATGACGATATCAATCTTGTACTTGCGGCAGGCCGGGATTAGTTCGCTCTCAATTGAGCGTGCTGGCGAGCGGTCAGTACATGTTCTTAGACGTTTGACGCGCACTCACTGATAGCGTTGTACATGGCCTGGTAGATGGTCGGTTTCACCCAGCCTCTCTCGTTGGCGATGTTCCAGATCTCAGCAACTTCCCATGCGGCGAAGTTGCTCAGCCCTAGTTGTACGAACTTGCCCTCCTTGTGCAGTTTGTTGACCTCTTCCAGGGTTTCTACGAACGGAACCGTCCGATCTGGCGCATGCAGGTAGAAGATGTCCACGGTGTCCGTTCCTAGCTCTTTCAAGCTGGTTGTGAAGTGCTCCCTCAGTCTGTCGGGCTTATGTACGCCCGCCTCATATGGATACACCTTGGTGGCAAGGGTAAGGCCGCGGTCTTTCCACTTTGCGTCTCGCGAAAATGCTTCCTGCTTGCCACCAACATACATGCGCGCTGTGTCGACCTCATTGTAGCCTTCCTGCTGGAAGTAGTCGAGGCATTTGTTGTACTCGTCGAGCGAGGTGATGCGGGCACCGGCACTTTCGTCGGGGCCTTGCTCTCAGTCAGTATGTCATTCCATTTATTCTTCTACCAATCACTTACCAAAGGTCATCAAGCCGAGGATGACTCGGTCCTTGGGGTTCTGCGCGATGAGAGGCATGGTGAAGTGTTTGGTCGCTAGCAGAGAACAATTGTCTGATGAAAAGAATAATGAGAGTACTTGAGGGGTATATGATATCTCTGACGGAAAGAAGTGCGCTGAGCTAAAATGATGTCAACACCGATGGCGGGGTCTTCATCAATCATTCCGGTGCACTCGGAATTAAGTGGGGCTTGTTTCCGACGTTCCTTCACCTACATTTCTCGCATTTCTCGTATATACGCACTACAGCCGACATGTTCGTTGCTTACATGTATACAATATAGTAATCTTATGCCGAGGGAAGCAGTGATTTCGAATAGAACGAGTGCGAGAGATCGAATGAACGCATAGCAGGTGCTCTAGTCATAAGGAATCGCCCTGATCGAACTGGGAACCTTCTATCGTGTGGCAATGCCCTGAGAACTTATCAGCATGGAGACATTTCTTGAGAACTGTGTTCACACTCTCGCCTGACTTACGAAGAGTACTCGCAGGGCTTCCTCTCCAACGAGGTCTTTCCTTGACACTCGAGCATTGTAGCCCATTTCAGGGTCGACTCCGTCGCTAGAGCATCGTTTCCTGAGTGCATAGGCTTCGTAATGTGAATCGCCTAAGAATGTCGAAAAATCCAAGTGAATATAATCGCGTTTGCATTGTGACATCGCCCACGCTCGAGCCTGCAGCCTCCGTCCAGACTCCCTTGACTCTGACTTCGCGCTCCTGAGAGTACATGGTCTGGTAGGGTTGACGAACAGGTCATTGCCTCTTCTGCATGACAATCCGGGCGTCGTAACCAGAACTTGGACGATTGGACCAGAGCATCTCTTCAAGAAATGAGCTATGGGTCGACCCGCATGTTCTTCCGCTCTGGGAACCGGTTCCTCAGCTGTTCGCGACTTCCTCTCGTGATTCGATCGCATTTTGAGCATCTTCATCCAACTTTCCACCACTACACTTGTTGAGAAGCTCAGCGAGGAAGCAGGTTTCATTGCACAGTGCGCCACCTTTCAGCAAGCTCCCGATTTTGCTCGTCATCGTCTGTTTCCGGCTTCGAGGCATCCCTCACGTTTGCACTTGGCCACAGCCGGCGAGCTTCGCACCCTCCACCATTACTCTCGTCCACGACGAAAGCGGTCTTACAGCACGTCATTGGTTCTGCCTCATCTCGCACTAAGCCTCCACCAACGCCATCCGGCAAGCGCATCTCGGAGCCTGCGAGGCGAAGTGTCGCAGCGACTCAGCGACGCCCGGGCGTGCGAAAAGAGGGCGCACAAGCAGGTACCTGCAACCACCCGTGCCGTCCGCGCTCCTCCACCGTGACAGACTGCGGTGTTTGAGGCCTGAAACCGGATCCTACCTGACATTCGCACCTCGCTTGCATCCAACAGCTGTGGGGCGGAAGCTTGCCGGCTGGCCAATGGCGCCTGCAGGGCCCGATAACGATAAGGTACCCCGACGTCAGCTCAGCGTGTCCACCCCTCCAACACCTTCACATGCAGCTAACGCACGCAATCACTCGCCGCTGTCTCGACCTCCCCTCTAGAGCGCTTTCAGCATCGCAATAAACCGTGCCCAGGATCGTCCCGCCCGGCCCGCGCAGCTCTGCGCTGGCAGTCGGCCACGTAGCAAGCTGCAGGAACGCACAGAAAGCGCACAGAAGAGGCATAAAACCGCCTCGAAGGGGTCAGACTGCCCATATAAGACCTGCACGACGCCCGCGTCTGCTCTTGACGTCTTTGCGCACCGTTCTGCCGCAGCAACAGGCCCGCTGCGCGCCGGACGATGAGTCGATCAGCTGAAGACTGAATGATCACATGGCCCTGTAAGCCACCCCTCCAGCAACTTACGAATCAGTTGCATTCCCACACACCATCACTTGGACTACCGCCTGATTGGACGGCGCATCCACAATACAAGGTACATTGTATGAATCCTTTCTTGTTTTAGCTCCTCGCCATGCAGTCACATTGCTTTATTGGAAATCGGCTTCAACGCCGCCGTGGACGCCCGCATCCAGTGCCCATGAGATCATGCTACCCTATCTGTTGAGCCCATTCCTCTTTCTTATCGTCAGATAACCTGCCTGCCGTTGCTTGAAACACCTAGCATTCCTTGTCTGTACCGTATTGGTTCGTTCTGTGCGCCCATAAGAAGCGCCTTGCATCCCTCCGAGAGAGCGGAGAACCCGGTATCACGGCCGTCGCCGATATTCGGTGTCGTACATGCGAACAGTCACAACTCTACCAACCCGCATATTGGACGATATACATCAGCGCATAGCGATCCGAGACTTGCTCCTGGGTCGCTATGTGCTGGTGCTTCCCTTTTGGCCTTGCAACCCAGAAAAAGCGCACGAGCACGTCGTCGGGGGAGCGCAAGAGACGGGAGAAGCCGGCAGCCGAATCACTTCATGGCAATGGCGTACCAGTTGTCGCGGAGGTGCAAGAGAAGCGTAGATCGAAAGAGGCGCCTCAGAAGAGAAGGTCTAAGGAGACGGTAACCACGCGCTCGCCGCGACGGGAGAGGGAAGCGCATCGGCCGCGCCAGGACTATCAGTACCAGGATGCGTACAGAAGTCGGGAACAGTACCGGCCAGCGTTGAATGTTCAAGTGCCCAATATGTGGCAGCGCGATGTGGAACCACAGAGCAGCAATTCTTCGCAAGAAATGCTTTTGAACCCGCGTCCACATCGAAGTCCACATACCAGGCAGAGCCATCCCAAGCGCACGTCGCAAACCACATTGCGCGGTCGCGGAGCAAAGCGCGACCCTCCCAAGCACTCGAAATCCAAGAAAAACATACGACAAGAGAGTTCAAGACAAGGCTGGTCCTTCTTTTCGCCGCCTCCACCCAAGACTCCTTCCCGGAGTAGTCGTCATTACCAAACGTTGGATTCCTCGCCACGCAGTCACCGCTCTCCTCGAACTCATACCTCCAGCCACCAGTATCAGGAGGTACCTGAAGCCTCATCTTCCTCTTCTCAGCGCCACCACCGTTCACGTCAGCACCAGCGACAACCAGCACCCTCCTCTCGCCAAGCACGATCGCGAACTCCGAACACAGCCGCTCGTCGCACACCTGACAGACGCTTCGCAGTCCGCGCCGCCACAGACCGAGCTCTCGAGGACTTACGGCGAGAAGCATTTGCGCAGTCCTCTCCGCCCCCAAGACGCGAACGCGTGCAACGCTACCAGGGTGTCGCGATCCCAACGTCGACTATCCCGTTCAATTGGGACTGTGTGAGCAGTTCGCAGACATCAGCTGGGTACGATCATGGCTCTAGTTCGCGACACAGGCGCTCGAGGCGGTAGTCGACGTCCAAGATCGTGCTCAGCTTACCTTACTTTCACGTGGGCCGATTGCCGGAACGGGGTTCGGTAGGGCTAGGGCTGGGCTGAGGCTTACACGTGCCCTGCATATCGGGACGGTGCATTAGGGTCATGTCATGGATATTCCTGCATTTGGGCACACGGTCCTCTTTCTTTTTATCTTCCTATTTTCGTCATCGTCACTATCATCATCATTCTGCACTCATCGCATCTTTCTTCATTCTGCCATTGTTGTTGCTAGGATACCCCCCGCATTTGTGGTTTGGACTCGTTCCCTTCTTTTCCTATTTTTTTCTGTCTTAGGATTTCTTGCTTTTTGGTTCTGATCTTGTTTTTTTTTTTCATCTTGTTCCTGCATTAATACTCTATCGATACGCATATTGAGCTGGGATGCGGCGCTGTATTGGCGCTCGAGGTTTTGGCATTGGATTGGGTATGGCTTGGTTGCCGAACACAGCACTAAATACCATGGATGGTGGCTTATATACCAATCACATCTTACACATCGAACTGTCCGTTGAGTCATCAGTACCGCGCCCTGTTTTGTTGGCATCGGAGCAGCTTTCACTGGGGACGAGACTTTCCCACGACAACCTTCTCGAGTCACGTTGCTTGAACAATATCAGAGAAACCGCTCCTCAGTTCCATATCCGCTGGCTAACCACCAGGCGTAGCGTTTTCATCTTTGGATTGTTTTTCGCGATGCTTGCGTCCTTTCTCCACTGATCAACTAGTTGGCCTTCGAAATAAATCTGCTCCGCTATTGCGCGGCTCTGTGTCGTGTTGCCGAAGCGGTACTTGACCGAGTTGGGGAGCACGCGGTGCAGTACCTTTTTCAAGCGTTCGGGCGGGCGCTCGGACTTGCGGTAGTATCGATGATGCTCGGTACTCTATTCTGATTTGCAGGCCAGATGCGGTAAGGTCCTGCTTTGTGTCGATGCGTCCGAACTCTTGCGTGAGTAGTGTATGCTCTCGGGCAACGATCGCGGAAGTGCTTGGGCTATATGACTATCAGTATTAAGGCTACGCCGTTCCTCTGCTGGCAGCCAGCGTACCGTACTCGTGCAACAGGACGCTCATCTTCTGCATTTTGTCTTCTGATGTGATGGCTTCGTAGGGCTATCGTGACTCGCCCTGTGACGCTGCTTCGCCGATGCCTTACTCATAAGTACACAGTTTACGTTCCGAGTACCGCATTTTTTCCATGCGTGCAGAGCTTCGAAACTACGAAGGCGATATTGATCAGAGTCGTATGCATTCGTCGCGCTATAGCAATCTTTGAGCCTGACACTAGAAACTGGAGACGTCTGTTGTTGACGCCGTATTTGTGTAGGAGTCTTGGAATCGGCGGATTGCGTGTTATGAGAAGCTTCAAGATGTATCGAAAGGCGTGGAGGGCATTGCATTCGGCCTGACCCCTGCAAGAATCCAGCGTTTTAGTTGGCATTCCCCAGAGGGCGGACTTGGCGGAACATGGTAGATAGGATTGTTTGTACCGAGAAGGGAAGGGCTACCTTGCACTCATACCACGATACACAATGCTTAGGATTAGAGTTTGAATTGGTGAGAGCGGGGAGATCTTACTCAGTATGATGCAAGAGGGGGGCTATTTTGTATTAGTTGTCAAAACTATGTGCACGACAGCACGCAAGGCTCGGCTTAGAATGAAGGAGAAAGCCAGGCTGACATAGTTCAAAGTAGACTTCTCACATCACCGGGAGCGTACCTAAGACGTCGAAACCACCCACTCACTCATGTCCATTCGACGACATTTCTATACTTCAACTCCCGTTTTCTATACCAGTTCGTCACCAGACTTCTAGTATCCCAATCAAAACAGCCCCGCGCGCGTTCGTCGTCGCAAAGCGGCCACGCCGTCTTCGTCTCCATATCGCAAAATGCTTTGTCCGTGAACGAGACGAAGTCAGGCCCATAGGAAGATGGACTTTCACACAGCTCTCTGGCACCGTGCTCCGAGTGGGAACTTGCAATCAGTCGGCCTCGGGATATGTCTTTCGCGTAAGAGGAGGTGATGTATTTCGGTATACGTTTGATCGTCGAGCTCGTTGCCGCGACAGCCATGGTGAAAAAGTCGAGCATGGAGAGAAAGATAATGGGCCGGAGGCGATTGCCTGCGGAAGCGAACATGGACTGATTGTACCATACGGTAGAAGGAGCCTGGCAGAGCGAGGACGGATTGTCGGGAAGGGAGAAGCCGGAGTCGACTTGTCTGCCGAAATCCGGGGTGTGGATTCGCATTGTGTAAACGCTCTTTTTCCGGACCCCATCGATTAGTCTCCACCCAAACCACGTGCAACGGGGCTAGGGGTTGACTCGGTCAGTCTCGCTTTGGTACATACTCGCACAGTGCTGGGCGGAACGTGGAGCAGCCTTACCTTGTACATGGTACCATTGACCATCCCAACATAGAGCTCAGAATAGTACCACGATATGTCTTTGTGGTTCTGAGAGCAATAGGCCCCGATATCCCCGAGCCACCCTAGCTTCGTTCCATCCGACCAGGTCTGGCCAATATAAGATATACAGATAGCATGCTCTATATCCGCCGTGTCTGCTTCCACCTGTAAGTAGGATGGTTGTTGGAACTGCCCGCTGCCTTGGTGGGTCACGGTCACAGTGACATATTGGCCAGGGCCAACGGTAGTTGTGTTCGAACTCGAAGCGTTTCCGATCATCTGCTTCTTCTCGTTGTATACCTTGATTGACGGAACTATGCCCCCCATGAGGTCGTTGAAATTCGGGTCGGGACTGAGTCCGATACCGAAGCGCACCAGGGAATTTCCTTCTGTGAGTGGGTCATGGTTGGGCTCATCAGGTAACAGGAGCGGTACTAGATCTAGGATGTTGCCTGAAAGGAGTCCGAGCACTTCGAGCGCTACTTTGGCCATAACGAAGGTAGGTAGAATCGGAAGATAGAGCAATGTACCGGCTGGTCGTATAACGACCTGACACTGTTCCTAGGGCCGGGGGAACCGGTATATTTCTGATTCTCAAGACATCGCCGGATCTGGAAATTGACGAGGACCAAAACGCCCAGACTATAGGATTGAACCTTTTATCCCACACATGGGGTATATTTGGAAGTCTAGATGCCCGAAGCCTGCGTGGTTGGAGGGAGGGCGATGCTCAGCTACTAACAATAGCATACCTCCTACCCGTTTAAGCAAAAGGCAAAGAGTTCGTGATAAGGCAGACCTCTGGATCTATCATCCATCCAATCATTCTATTACACGCTCATTCATGGGGTGCTTAATCTGAAAGGCTGAGACAATGGGACGCGGCTGCATATGCAGCCTTGTGTCTGGTCTCGTTCTTCAAGTACATTTGTCGATCACCATCGAACTGTCGAGCCCCTCGAATAAACTTGACTGGAATAACATGAGCTCGGACGCTTTCACACCTGCTGCTTTGATTTCTTATCGCGCGTGAGCACAGATTCAAGATCGGGAAGCGCTTGGGCTGTGGTGTGTATTAGGTCTGGAGGGAGTGTGCTTGCGCGCGCGGGCGTTGTAAGTGCCACTCACCATGCTCATGCAACAGCTTACTCATGACTTCCATGTCGGGCTCCGGCATCATCTCAGCATCGTGCTTGAACTTGGTGCCGGCGCCCTCGACGTTGCTGTACTCGAATGCGCAGAGCTTGCGCTCGAGATACAAGATACGTTGTGCATGAAGTGCTTCAAAGCCGCGGAAGCGGTACTGGTCGAAGTAATTTGCATTTGTCGCGTTGTACCAATCCTCGAGTCTGATATCAGATGAAGGAGGTGATACGGGGTCTGCTGGATGAGGGGTGATCGTCGATGGTCCTACACCAGGGTCTGGGAAGCGGTGCCAAGGAAGACGGTAAGGTATAAGACTAGATTGGGATCGAGTATGGCGAAGCCCGATAAGATATCGTAGATGACTTTGGAAAGGAAGATTAGAACTTCGAATGCTAGGACGTTCCAGCTGAGGTGCGTTCTATATAGCAGACTGAACTGTGGCGCCAGCTGAACCAGGCTTAGCAGCGCCACTACACGGTATCGTGTTTCCTTCTTTGCGATAGGCGTCAGGCAATATTCCCGTTGGTCAGTCGAGTCGCCTATGAGAGAGAGCAGTCGAGAACACGCACTTGTCTCGAACGCTGGACCGATCCTTGTAAATAATCGTTCTTTCACTCAGTGAGCTTCTTGCAGTGCTGAGGATCTTAGGCTTGATTTGAGCACATTCTTGAATTGAAGACAGGCCGCTCTGCTGTACAAAACGAGGCCGAGAGCTTCAACATGTAGCCCAATACGACCTTATTGAGCCCAACATAGGCTCTGGGAATTGTGAAAAGTCGTTAATCCTTACTTAAACCACATCAGCTAGGCTTTCCCTTCATCCCACGCCTCGCCTTGCATAATACCATGTACGTAGCTCTCGCCGATCAATACAAGATGTTCCCCCTCTTGCCTCACAATGAGTGGGAGCTTCCCGCCCTTGAAAACGCCCACCCTGTCTCCAGGCCTTGTATATCGTGGTGCGAGTGCAAGGTAGCCCTTCTCGGTACGCACTATCCTACGATAGTTCGACAAGTCCGCTCTCGGAGGAATGCCGAAGCGCTGGATTCTTGCAGATGTCAGACCGAATGCCCTCCACGCCTTTTGAGACATCGAGTAGAAGATTCTGTTGTACCAGGTGTCCTTCTCATGTCGCGGAACGCATCGGAGCATCAGCCGCATGAATGGTCGTAGCGAGCGGATCATAATGTAGAACTTGAATCGGGAATCTTTCGTGACGGAGGTGAATTCGACCGTGTTAGCCGGGAGGCGTCCAGCACAAAGTGTTTGCCAGTAGACATCGAGCCGTTTCTCTCCTGTGATATAGGGTTCTTGCGACCATGCTTTGGCCACTTGCTCCCAGTTCTTGAGCTGCTCGAGGACGTCGCGACACTGGACGAAGAGCTCAAACATATGGGAGACCCGCCGAAGGTAGCGTGTCCGTGAAACCACGCCAACAGATTCGATCCGATCCACGAGGATGCCCTCAAGACCTAGTAACCCTTTTTCAGGTTGAACACGCGGGACAGAGACACTATTTCCACCAGCTTGCAGGCTTGACATCATTGGTGTCGGCTTTGCAAGCAGCGCTGACGGGTCGGATGCACTCCAGTCTGGCACCCACGACGGCAAGCCTTTGACTTGAGATCGATCGTAGACGCCACACGCACCCAACACGGAGAGATCACCTCTTGCGAGCAAGGAGTGTGCAATTCTCATATAGAGATGATCGACACTGAGGTTGTAGTTCGGCTCGATCCCCATGGAACGAAGGTCGCGAGACTCAACCAACGACAAGAGACCGAAAACTTTGTCGCGCGGGTCCGAAGCGAGGAAAGACCGAATCTTGATCAATACGCTGAGCAGCGGGTACAAGAGGTCCAACTGAAAAGCGGTCCTTGCCTCAAAGAGTCTCATTGCTTGGAAAGTCATGCTGCCTCCATATGCCACAAAAACACCTAGATCGACGGCGTATTGTAGTGCTCGGACAAAATCGTCCCATGCAAACGACTCATTGCCGCAGACCATTAGCAAGTCTTTCGACACGGCCGCTTCCTGCACAACCCAAGCTCTTGTGAACCACGGTCTTCGCAAGAGATCAGCGAAGGCACGCCAAACTGGGTCGTATAATGGCGGTATCTCCTTCGACCTGAATGTCCACCATGGGTGAGATGCCCGCTCTTGGGAGGCTTTCGATAGGTTGCGTATGAGCTCGATTCCCAGATGGCTGTTGGACGAACTGTCGCCCAACCATACCACGGTGCGACCGCTCGCCTGAAAGATACTCCGCATCAAGCTGACCTGATGCCCTCGCTCTCCTGTGTCGGCCTGGTTTATACACAGTGCGTCCATCCACAGGGTGCGCGCGCGATCTCGCTCTCTCAAGTGCTTCAGGGCAGCAAACGAGTTTCTGGTGACCAGCAACATTCCATGATCACATCGAATCACAGCCTCGGCTTTGTTCGGTCCCCAACAGTAGGAGAGTGACTCGTAGTGTGTATTGTTCGCAAGGGGAGCGGGCCGCAGAGAACATCGAAGCGGTTCGTCACCCCGTCCTGGCTGAAGGGTGATGAGACGGATCTCATCGTCTTGCAATGGTTGATATTGGTATGTTCGAAAGTTCGAATAATGTCTAGCCTGTACTGAACGGTGATTTCTTGCTATGTCTGGGCTTCTTCAGCTGGCTGTTATGCGACGGGGCGTGATTGTGAACTCACAGTTGGATATGCGGAAGAGGGACCAGGCTGACTGGAACCGTCGTACCATCTAAGCAGCATGGGATGACAGTAGTTACACTCGTCTCGGGAAGCGAATGCAATGGATGCCATTGCGACGGGATGGGGTCAATCGAGTCGTGGGGAAGGTTGCAGAAGAGCTGACCGGCAGCTTGGAGCTCACCCCGCCGCACCTGCCATCAAGCAGCCCAAGCTCCCCAGAAGGATCCAGCAGGCAAGGGCAGTGGGGCATCATTCCCAAGTTCGCAATGGTCTATCAGTAAACAGCGAAGCCATCCTGATCGACTGATCCAATGACTGATAGCATTTTCTCTCCTAAATAACTGACATTCGCATTGCGTTAACACGCAGTAACGCGCACATCGAGACTGCATAGTTCGAGCGCATCTGAATCTTCACTTGAAAGCCTTAACCACCATCATGAACGCAATCTCCAAGCATCTCATACCCTCTCCAACATACAGCCATCGCACTTCCCACCGGTGACCAACGGCATCGCGTTTGTCAGCACGTCAATCGCAGAGGGCGTGGTCGCTGCTAGTTGCTGCATGAACCTATCCTAGCTAGCCCGCATATGTCAAAGTCATATCTCACTCTACACACCACGCCCTCTACACAATTCAACACCACGGCATATAAACCCCTCTACATCTCTCCTTCCCTTGTTTCAATGTCCACACCCACCCAACGTCTAAACAAACTAACCTCCCAAATCACCCCCGCATCAACATCACCATCCAGTACCAGTACCACAATCAACATGTCCAGCAATCCAAAGAAAGAAGTCGTCGACTCCGCCTCCGCGCCAAAACCCTTCCCCGTCATGCCTTTCAGCGCGGCCGTGAAGAGCGGGGGCATGGTGTATGTATCCGGAAACGTCGGGTATGATGTTAAGGCGGGGAAGATGGTCGAAGGACCAATTCAAGACCGTACAGTGGGTCACCCCAATTCCAATCTCCCGTCATTTCCAGTCAACAGCCCCAATATCAAGATCATCGATTACTGGGACATGCCTTTCAAAGGCTTTCGGCGAAGCTGTACTTCTAAACATTGAGATGTTGTCTTTATATTTCTATGTAATGAGTTCAAGTCGAAGGTCGAGTTCAAGTTTAAGATCACCAGAATACGCCACGCTTTCCATCGTTGAACACGGAATCTTTACTTGCTATTCTTAACTTCTACTTCCTACCTTTCGTCTCTCACCTTAACTTAACTTCACACCACCCACAAACAACCTACACACCAAGCTACAAAAACCCTAACAACACGCAGCGCGAAGCCCTAAAAAACATATCCGCCGTCCTCACCGACGCCGGCTCCTCCCTCTCCGCCATCGTAAAAGCGAACGTGTATTTAACAGACATGAAGGATTTCGCGGCCATGAACGAGGCGTATCTTGAGTTTTTCCCTGAGGAGGGGGGACGGCCTGTGAGTACAAATATGCTAAAGATATGGGCGGGAGTACTAATCATGGGGTGTTGTAGGCTCGGACGTGTGTGCAAGTCGCCGCGCTGCCGTTCGGGACGGATGTCGAGATTGAATGTACTGCTCATCTGTGTGAGAGAGAGAGAGAGTAGAGGAAGGCAGGCGATGTGAGGATAGATATAACAGCCCCCGGTTTCAGTTTGAGGAAAATGGAAAAGCGTACATCATCCGTTGAAGAAACCAAGACTCTATACCTTGACATCAGAATTCTACGCTACACCACCACCACCAGGTTGAACCTCCTTTTCCACAGCCACAACGCCTACCTTCTCAGTGACGTCAGGTTCTACATTCCTCTCCTCCTCACTCCCCTCCAGCCCCCTAACCACCGCCGGGCCCCTCCTGATAAAATTCACCTTCCCTACCGGCACAAAGCCGACATGCATATACACGGCCCTCGCATACGGCGCACTCTCCAAATACATCGGCGTAACCGGCTCCGTCGCATCCGCCTGCTCGATCGCCCAGTCCAGCAACAGCTTCCCAACCCCGCGTCCCTGGAACTCAGGGAAGATAAATAAGGGTGCAAGATACCAGTGCGGCTCCGGTAACAGCTCGCCACGAATCGCATCGTCTTTGCTGAATTTATCATCCCAGTGCGCCATTTCGGTGCCGGACCACAGGTCCGCGAATTCCTCGGGCGTCCAGAACGGCGGGTCTGCAGCGTTCCAGCCGTAGAAGTCGGCGGCGCTGCGGCGCCAAATGTTGTGCGCGGGCATGCCCGGGCCGTGCCAGCCTGCTATGCCGACTGTTTCGCCCGTGGAGTTGAGCACCGCTTTGATGAAGTGCATGTCGGGGTTGGTGAAGCTGGGGGCGAGGCGTTTGGCTAGACGCTTGATGCGCGTGCTGTGCTCTGGGGGGCGGAGGGCTGGGGGTTCGCGCGGGGCCCACCAGCCTTCTGGGAAGCAGGTATAGAGGCCTTCCGCCTAAATCGACGTAAGAAAATGGTTGTTATTAAGTTGAGGATGTCTGTTGTTGACCTACTATCTTTTCTGCATCGCTGACATGGCAACGCACGACGCTGATTTCCGTGTTCGCGATGCGTTTCTCGGGCTCTACTGGTACAGTTTGGGGATGCCCAGGCGTCTCAGGTATTTTGATGAAATCGGCTTTCTTTCCAGCTTGGGCCATGTTGATTGTCCCGAGCTCTCAATGAAAGCGTTCTCGATGTTGTGTCTAGTATTTGGGGTTTCTATGCTTCAGCCCCGCGCTGCAGCCTCCGGTTTGCTTATATGTCTAAACAAGCAGGATCGCACTAGGCTAGGAATGAACTCGGCACGAATTCGGTGTTGGCGTACCATGTCCGAATATACGGTGTAACCTCTCAAAGCATCGTTCGAGTCGAGATGAGTCGAAGGTGGGATGTGCCGCGTGCCGTAGCTCGCATTGCATAGAGCTACTGCGGGGTCCGCCAGTTCCGCTAAAATCAGGCGAATACGCTGGAAATCCGAAGCTTTCTCAGCACGTACATTTCGGCCATGAGAATGACAGTTCAATTTAGCCCGTGTGCGACCATTCGTTCTTGTCTTCATGGTGTAGTACGTGGTATGCACCGTTCAAGGGACACTACGTGTATGTCAGCCGGAGAGATCTGAACGTTCTGGAGCAAGGTTCTCACTTGTCAGGCTGTGAATAGCTATCCACAATCGCGGACATCTCTGGGAACTTGCGTCTGAAGACACCTTCAACCGTCCAATTTCGCAATTGACGAATATGCTCTTCATAAATCGGATTGATCAGGATCCCGCTCTTGTCACCTTCAGAGGTCGTAATGATGACGTGACTGGGGTCGTAGTCCCACTTGATCGAGAAGCTCGTCGAATACGCAGACGCATAGTCGTCGAACTTGACCTCTGGGTGCTCAATGAGATAGATGCGAAGCTTCGGCCACGGGATCCTGTCGATCCAGCTCGGGTGTGCGCGCTCTAGTTGTTCGCGGACAGGCCGCAGCCACTCTGGCATTTGCTCGTAGCTCACCCTTGTACGCAAGACTTCCCATTTCATGAGCGTGCTCATGCAAAAGTGCACCGCGACTTGCTTCGGCAAGGTATCAATCTCTGTATAGCTCCTGACAATATCGCCCACCACTGCACTCGTCTCGTCGACGTTGCGATTCGGTCGGCCGTCGAAAAGGGCAGACAGATCTGGTCTGTCAGGGTATGATGGAGGGCGGGCAGCGGCAGCTGCAGTTGCATGTGAGGAAGTCGAAGCCGGTGATGTAGAAGAGAAAGCGTATGACTCCCAGCGCGATTCGACGAAGGTTTGGAGGATCTGGTCGGACATGCACGTTGGAGTCGTGTTCAGCGGAACAGCCTCGTATGGCATGAGCGTTCCCGGTGGCACCACCGGACTCGAGCCGTCGGGAGAGTCCTGCCCGTTGCCCAGCAATCGAAGCTGCAGTGCCGCTTTCTGGACTCGTAGGTGGTCATTCTCTTCGCTAATGGCGAGAAAGCGATTGTAAAGCTCGGTTTTCTCGCGTGTCTCGATTTCGAGAGCTCGGGTGAGGTGGTTGACTTGGTCGGTTAGATACGAGATGTTCCATTTCGTCCTCTCCCTCATGGCCCGTTGGCTCTTCCTATCTCTCGCCCGCTTCTTCTGCAGATTCTCGTAGTCTTGGTTCTGCGTCGAAGCAGTTGCGGGGGAAGTCGTGTCGCTGGGCGATGTCGACGCCATGCTTGCGGCAACAGCCGGAGAGCTCATAAGTCATAGATTCAGCCAGTCCGTACGACTGGTGTCGAAATGGATGGGGAGGAATTGTGTTGATGAAATCACATCAGGGTTCCAAAGCCCAAAGCTGAAAGCTGGGGTTGCAGCTCAAAAGATGTGGAGCAAGCTGGAGCTGGAGCGGCGGCGATTATCCGTACCCCCGCAGTCTCGAGGCCAGGATGCGAGACGTGCATGGTTAGCGCGACGCTACCAAGAAGCTAACGTCAGAATCGGGACGGTTGCGGTTCGAAGGGCTGGAGATCTTCGGCTTCATTCAATCTTCGTTGATTCGTATGGAATGTGTGAGGAACGCCTAACTAATGCTATCTAACAGCCTCACTCCTGAACTTGATGTTGAGCCTCAAACACGCCCACGCTCCAAGAACTTGTTCGGGATATCGACGTATCTGCAGCGAATGTACTCGCATAGATTCTTACCCAGGCTGTCGTATCCACTCGTGGCGTTGAAGCCACGATCGAGATGGTCCCTTAACAGGAAGTGAACAGCGAGGATGTTGGGCATTTCACACCGATCGATGTTCTTGCCCTTGTCGTCTTTGCCTAGCAACTCGCGGACCTTCTCGACGCTGAGGAGCGACCGCAGCCAGTCGTACTCGTCCTGGTGTCGCACGAACAGACCCAGGTTGGCGTTCGATGATTTGTCTCCTGAGCGGCCCATAACGACGTAGCCGAGGGGGGCGCGGGTTGTGGGTCCGAAGGACGAGAGATCGACAGGATTGGAGGTGTTGTAAGACGGCTGATTAAAGTCATACTCCTTGGTAAGCTGGGGTGATTGAATGTCGACAACAGTGCCGTCTGGGAGATGGGCAGTCTCCTTGACGAATGTCTGAGGCATCAAGCTGACCCAGTACTCGAAGTATGGTCGGCCCATTGCTTGTCGCATGTCCGGTGCCATTGTTGACCCTGGGTAGCCTTGGAGCAAGTTCTCGATACAGAAGCGAGCAAACGAACCACGGTCGGAATCAACCATAGCGCCAGCAGAGAGCAAATCAGCATCCTGCGTCTGCGCAAAAATCCGCATGTCGACAGTGGCCTCATCCTGGGACTGGGGGTCTTGTGGGACAGTTCCTGCAATCTGGAATTTCAGGCAGCTGAACTTCTTCGCGTGCTCTCCCATGGCTGCCAACGTCTGTCGCTCGACCATCTTCGCCTTCTCCTCGATATCAAGGCCAGTGAGGAAGAAATGGAATTCGGCTTGGTAGCCTCCCTTGGCCGTGATTCCGACTTTGGTGGTGGGAGGTGCCGGGAGGCCTTGAACACCCGATATCCGCACAGCATTGTCGCCAATCTGCTCAAGCTTGACGTTCTCAATCTGAGCAGTCACATCGGAGTTGTAGTAGTAAGGACCTTGGATCTCGTAAAGCAATTGGCTGGCTACCGTTGCGACGTTCACGAGGCCATGTTTGCCCTGCATGTTTAGTCAGCACCACATCAAGGCGAAGAAGCGGGGTTCTGGGTCACCTTTTCCATTGTGATGACAGCTTCGCCACTGTGCTCGATAGCTGCGATTGGATATCCTAGATGACCGTCAGCATGAATTCGGCCTCAGAAGTCGTTGCGCATACCCATGTCAGTGTCGTTCACGCCAAGGTCCTTGAAGCCGCTGTAGTAACCACCAGTCGCGTAAGTTGAGCATTCGATGACATGGCCTGAAAGATGTCAATAACAGAGTGCGAGGTATGACTTTCAAGATACTCACCAACCATCAGAGCACCTGCAAGCTCTTGGTAGTTGTCTTCTCGCGTCCAGCCGTGCCACCACATCGCAGCACCAACTGTAACCGAAGCATCGGCAACACGTCCGCAAACAACGATATCAGCGCCGCCTACTCATGATAAGCACTAATCATCTTGCCGTCTGAATGGACAACCTTACCAGCAAAGCATGCAGCAATGCCAGTGCCTCCGAGATAGCACTGCGCACAAATCGGCTCGTGGCCCCAATCCTGGATATTCTTGCCCGCGGGCAGATTTGGAAAGTTCTCGCCCTTCTTATACAGATCCAGTACAGCATCGGTGCAATCATCGCCGTCCACATACGCAACCTTCAAATCCACACCGTGCTTAACAATCAACTTCTTGACCGCCTCCGCGAGGCCCTGGACGTCGCTAGCACCAGCGTTGACGCAGACTTTGGTATTGTTCTTCGCGAGCCAGGGGATGGCCGGGTCGATTTCCTCGAGGAAATAGGGTTCGTAGGCGGCGCCGACGGCGGAGAGTTGCTTCTTTGCGAGCTTGTCGCGCTTGTCTGCGCCGCGGAGGGTCATGTTGCATTCTGACATCCAGTCTCCGGTGATGACATCGACATGTGGCTCGTTCTGTTGCAATCAGCCACTGATAGTGCGCTAAAAAGGAGTTGTTGAGCGTACCTTTGCCATATCATGAATAGCTCGCTTGCGGTCGTAGACACCTTGAAAAGCTGTGAGAAAAGGACCTCACGGTCATTCAGTATCTTGACTTACCACCAGAGCATCCTGCAATGTTGATGGGTCGCTTGTGAGAAGATCCATTGACGCCGTTTGACCTTGAGCCGTTGATGGCACCATTGACACCGTTCTCGACTGGAGGAGCCATACTGTGTTATGTATAGAAGAGACGATAGCAAGTGTTACCGGAAGCAAACTTAGGGGTATCAAGAATAGAATGCAATGATAAGAGAAAGGCAACAACAGAGGGCGGGGTATATATGTGTCGAGAAGGATGCCGAGCTCCCGATCTCGATGCTACAGCTACAACGCTTTGAAGCACGTGGGACATGTTGGCCAGCTAGACTCGTTGGACTTGCATATCCGTAGAAGATAGCGGAGCTCTGATCCAGGGTCTGAGATTTGCCCATCAGGACGCCTTGCCTCGCAACGAGAGTGCCGGGTGCATTTCGGCAATTAGATAGCTAATCAGGGCCATAAATTACTTGTAAACGCGGTGTTCGGACGAATAGAAAGCGAATGGCGTGAGGGTGGCGATGGCAGCTACTGATTCATCTGGGGTATTCGACCCACTGGCGCGCTAATGAATCATTAACAGTCGAACCCCACTGGTTCCTCTGTGTCGGCAACGTTGTCAATGAGGGGCAACGGAAGCTAACTCACGCCTTTCCAGCATCTCCAACCTACCACGTGTTCGAGGCCCTGCATTACCGCTCTAATAATGCACTAATACGCCTCCGCAGGAGTCATGTGCCTCACACTAGGCGATGCGAATCGAGTCAGGTTGGTCATTGAGTGGTGTACGCATTATTGAAGACTGTTTGATATTATTGTTGATCTAGAGGATCGATGTGACTTTCTCCTCTCTGTGTAGGTAGCCCGCCGCAAGTTTGAGCAGAGCTCCCGTGAAAGACGTTCTGTATTCTGTGCCATATTTTGCCCTATTCTCCTGCACAGCTTTGCTAGGCGCATGGACTTTCCTGAAGAAATCCTCATCGGTATACACCTCGAACGTACACACGTTGACGCTGTTGCCCTTATTCTTCATGATAGCATAGCTCAGAGTGTCTGATTCGTTGTCTTGCGTTGCGGATGCAACACCTTTCCAGCCCTGCAGTGCTTCATCTCTCGTACCCTCCTTGTAGTCGATCGAGGCGTAGGCGATGAAGGGATCAGTGGCTTTAGCACACTCTGGTCGTTTGAAAGACGAGGAAGGTTCGGCCATAATTATCTCGGATTCGGCGCTGAAGAGGGACGGGTTGGCACCGAAGTTCGCAATCATTTCGGTAGTGGGTTTGGCTGCCATGTGGCTGTCGAAAGCTGCTTGATCCGCATACCTATTGCTGTTAGTCTTGAATAGTGGTTAAGTCACAAGCAGCACTGACTCCTCAATCACGTATAATGTCTTGTCGTCCGACACGTCTCGCGGCACTGTTGTGGCATGACGAAGGATACCAGGCTCGTTTTCTTTCGAGTATGAAGCGACTTTGCCAAGAGCATCGATGACCTAAAAATGGTTAGCAATTCCTTTCGGTCATGAGATAGCGTTGCAATTTACAGTCTGTCTGGACTCGCCGCCAGCAGTATGCAGAATGGCAATGACCACGATGGAGGACATGTTGCTGCGGGACTATTAGAGCGAAAGTGCTAGAGGAGTCTTCAAGTGGTGAGTTTCAGGTTCAAGAGGCCCCAGGGAGATGACTAGGTATGGGATCCATGCTGATCCTACGGGATTTAATCATCATCCGAGGGCCCTAGATGGGTCATCATGCTCTAGTGCTCACGCTGCAAGGCGAAAGGCTGACGATTTCCGCGCTGCGGTGCAAGTGGTTTCAGCTGTAGCCAATCAGGCTAACCCTCAATCTATGTGCTTTACATCGTAAGAAGAGAAGGGTTAGAAGCTGGAGTGGAATCAAGGCACATTATGCATGCGGATGTTATAGCTGTAGGCATCTGGGTTTGTCTTTGGAAGGTTCAACGCGTTCCGGTCATCGGAATGTTGGATTAGGCACTAATCTTGAAACAGATTAGAGCAATATTTCCTTCGCGCTCAGCATCGATTCATCCGACCAACGCCAAAGACGTGTTTTCGAGCTAAATAATGAACGTTGTACGCGTTTCTGCTGAGTCCAGTCGATGTCTGGTTCAGGCTCACGGCTCAGTTGTGTTTGTTTCCTTCTCCATATTTCCACCTATCCCCTTTCCGTGCATCCTTCTCTCAACCTTATCCGTCAAGTGTTTCTTAGGGTCTACAGTCAAGAGGCTGCCAATGATCGCGATGCCACCGAAGCCTATCGAAGCAAGATACACCGTCTTGAAAGATGCACTGTAGGCATGAGGTATAGCTTGTGCGATCGCGCCCAGGATCGACTGCGTGAGACCAGGCACCTTAGCGAGCGTCCCAGCTGACACTGCTGTGAGCACCTCCGGCAGCTCAGATGCTGGCAAGCCTGCATCAACAGCTGCACCGCCGACTATGCTAGGAATGGTCGTGGACAGCCTGTTGGTTAGGATGGTCGAGTACACAGCAACCGCAATGGATCCGCCTGCATCCGTTAGCAACAAGCCGGTATCATAGGCCGCAAACATGGGTTTATTGCAGGTTGAAGGATATAACTCACCTGCTGCTCGAATGGAGGCCAGCATTCCGGATGAGACGCCAATCTCTTCCGCCTTGCAGAAGAGAGGTGCTAATGATAGCGCTGCCAGCTCGATGAACCCAACGAAGAAGGGTCCAATGATGGTGAAGGCGATACCCATACCCTTCGTGCTTGGCGTCAAAGAGGCACAAGATGACACGAACGCGACCATCCCAAAAGCAGAGAATATGAGCCAGTAGCGAGTGTGCCCGATGAACCTGATTATTCCTCCTGCGGCAATTTGGCCAAGCGCTGTGGCAGCAGATACGGTGCACTTGATAGGTCCTAGTCAGCTTTGCCTACAATACGGATCCGCTTGTCTTACAGAGAGCCATCCGGCGTAGCTAACGTCAGAAGTATACATCGTCGATACCTGCTCCGGCCAAAGAAGTACAGCAGAATAGTAGAACATCGATGCAACTGTTCCTTGTTAGTATTTCTCCATTGTGCTCTCGGTGGAAAGGAACTTACCAGTAGCGCACGCAACGAGTGAGATGAAACCTCGATTCCGGAAGAACTTCATGGGCATCAGGGGATACTTGTTGTTACCGTAGGCCTCCCAGAAGCCGAACGCAATGAGCAGAACGGCTCCTATGATAATCGTGGAGATCACAGCAGCCGACTTCCACGGAAAGAGCCCTCCTCCCTATTATAAATTAGTGACCGCAGGCGATATGAAATGCGTGTCGATACGTACCCAGGAGATGCCTGACAAGAACAAGACCAGGCCAGCAGTCCAGAGAAACATGCCGACGTAATCAAGCTCTTTCATTTGTTCTTTCTTCGACTTGTGCTCATGCAACATGTGGAAGCTTGGTGGGTGGTAACAGAAGAACAAGAGAATGATGGCGCATCCGATTACAATGATGTCTGCAGCAATATAAGTAAACTAGACGTCGATTGCGTTAAATGGTTGCTGCTTACTCAGATAGTACGTCCATCGCCAACCTAGCGACGGGTGTTGCACGAAGGCACGAGCGATCTTTGGTCCGAATGTCGCAATCGGGGCAGATGTCGCAAAGATGAAGGACATCTAGGTATGGTCAGACTCTGCAAGTTGAGCACGGACGATCCAAAACTTACAACAACAGGTCGATGCTTATTCTTGACCAGCTCACCAATGGCAACACCAAAGCTCAGCTGGACACATTCACCAAGGCCATAGACGGCGCTGGCAACGATCAAGGTGTTGATGTTCTGTGCGCACGCTCCCACAATGACACCAATCAAGCAGATGCAGTTCGCTCCGATGAAGAACCAACGACGACCTGGAGTTATTAGCCGCTGCATACAAGTATGTTGATCGACAGATTGACTCACCAAATAGATCGGAGAGGCGTCCAGATACCAAGAACATGGTACTTTCCGCTACGCATACCATTAGAATCGCAGCGCCGGAAAATGGCCTTTACAGTACGTACCCAACGTCCTGGCGATGTTGACCCACGACAAGCTAGCGCTGGGTCCAATGTCTTCGTTGATGAATGCAAGGACATTTGTGGGAAGAATCAGGAAGATGTACGCAGAAATTTGACCCAGGCAAAGACCCTTCGTGCTGTCAGCTCTGTCTCGTAATATGCATCGAACCAACTCACAGCAACTGTTCCGACGAACATCCAGCTCATGAAGTAGTTGTCAGGCAAGTTGTCTCCTCGCGCAGCATCGTTGATCGATAGGGTATCGGACTCTTTGGATGGCGCGTATTCCTCCTTCACAACCTCGCCCTTCTCGGCAGGCAGCTCGATGGAATGGTTCGGCTCCATGTTATTAAGTTTTGTGAGGATAGAGAAAGAAGAGACGAAGAAGTAACAACAGGCCCAGAAAAACGTCGAAGCACAAACTTCGGGAGGAAATATTAGTAGCCCAACGGAAGCACGGTCGAAGTGCGATCCGGGGTCTCCACGTTTCTATTCCAGCATTGCCACGGCAGGGAGTATCCACCCTGTTGGGCATTCATACCTGTGGGGTTAGACTTGTTCGCGAAGCCCCGGTCATCCCGGGTCCTCCATGCATTCCATATAGGCCGGAACTGAGTCACTGGCGCACGCTAAGCTTTCGGGCTTGAATCGACTGGTTTGGCACCCGCCTTCTCCGCATTTTCGACTTCTTAGTCGATCATCTGGGACGCCACACTCCAATGCGTCCAAAGAAATGGCGAGCTGGGTGCCATCGACTTGTCCAGACGCATGCTCCCGCTCTCTCATCTAGGGGACCACGAGGCACACAAGGCTTGATAGAAGCAAGCTTCACGAAGCGCAAGCTATTGAAAGCGACAGAAGCTTGTTGACTTACCCGTTCCATTACCACCATTGCACTTGTTAGGACAACAGGACGGGTGGACATTGTACGTGTGCAGCCCTAGTAGTCTTTTTACACAATCAGATTGAGGAGCTGCTACACGACGCTAGCCCTAACCATCGCCTACAGTATTCTCATGAGCTGCACTACATTCTAGCAGGTCCAGCCTCCATCCACAGCCATTACAGCTCCGGTAATGAAAGAAGCGTCATCACTGAGCAAGAACGCGATCAAGTTAGCGACCTCAGACGGCTTCCCAACTCGCTTCATGGCCCCTTCGCTATTATTGAGCCGGACCGCTTCATTGCCTGACCCTGCTACCTTTCTAGCCTCTGTAATTAGAGGAGTCTCGACCGTACCACTACCATGGCCTCGTCAGCTCTCGACCCAGGACTCGGGTTGACGGCGTGAGGGAACTTACGGTGCGATAGCATTGATACGAATATTCCTCTCGCCCATGTCCTTAGCAGCACTTCTTGTCAAGCCAATCACACCATGCTTGCTTGCGCTGTATGCGGAATTCTTCGGTCGGCCTTGTACACCGGCCACTGATGCTGCGTTCAAAATTGAGCCTCCGTCTTTGAACGCTCGAAGCTCTGCTCTTTGACAATACCTATACGAATCAATCAGTGATCACCTTCGAAAGGGCGGTAGACCAACATGACTCCTGTCAAATTGACTGCGAGCACGAAGTCCCAGTCATCGTCCTCCAATTCGTCTGCCTTCTTGATACCAATTCCCTTTCCAATCACACCAGCGATGTTTGCCGCGCCATCAAGATTGCCATATTTAGCGACTGTAGCATCAATCCAGGCATCGACCTGCTTCCTATCTCGAACGTCCAGCTTGTATGTCAGCACCTCTCCTCCCGCTGTTTCTATCGCAGTTTTGGCTTCATTGAGGGCGCCTTCTTGCACATCTGCTATCGATACTTTCGCTCCTCTTAAGGATAAGAGCTTTGCTGTTTCTAGTCCGATGCCAGATGCCCCTCCCGTTATTGCGATGACTTTTCCTTCGAAACTAGCCATAGTAGGTGCAGGAACTGAAAACCTGGACCGAACCAAAAGGTTGAGAATATATCAAGAAAATCTACTGTTCAAGTGGAATAGTATGGGATGGTTTTCGCTGTAGGCACAGACTGGGCTAATGGTTTCCTTGCTCTTGATAGCTGGACTGGAACAATGCGGCAAAGAGGGGTAACGAAAAAGTAACGAGGCTCGTGCAACCAGGATCGGTGCTTCCCGCACAACGTCCGTTTCAAGTCGCAAGATATCAATCCATTCCAGTCGCGAAAGTGTCTGTGTGGCTTGGTGAGGCTGATGCTTGGAAAAGGTCAACCGACGGGCGGGACCTAAATACCTAGGGTCTGACTAGTGACGTACTCCACTTTTACTCCACGCTTACCATCCGCGTTTCTCCTCAGAACTCGACGTCGCCTGCGACTGACTCGTGGCGGCACAGTGCTCACCCCGAAGCTTTCAGTACCGATCAGAGGAAGCTTTAAGCGAGATTCATCGTCGCTATTGTAATGGCGTTCTATCAGCAAGGGACGAAAGCAGTGTGCGCCTGTAGCCGCATTTGGCAAATATGTAGTTACGCCTCACTGGGCCACCCGTGGGGTGACGCGACTCACCGCGACAATCGAAACCCTCTGATCACTCACTATGTCCAAGTTCAATTCTCTGGGTCTTCCTGTGGACTGGAAAAGATTCATCACAGGCGCAAATGACAAACCTACACCAACAACCGTGATGACCTCCCAGCGAATATACCGTTCACCATACCCGGCACCATACGTCCCGACGAATCTCTCAATCTCACAGCTTCTGGAGCTCGGCAACCCAGATGATGTCGAAGCAGGTAAGATCATCTTCGAAGACGATTGGACGAGCAGGAAGCTCTCGTTTGCTGGCATCCGAGAGCAGAGCGCAAAAGGTGCTTTCGGCCTGAGACATGTGCTTGGTGTCAAAGAAGGAGACTCCGTCTTCATCTGCGCGCCCAACTGTGTTGACGTTGTCAATTTGATCCACACAGTGTTATGGTGCGGAGGGACTGCTGTCCTTGTGAGCCCTCTGAGTACGGAATACGAGCTCTCGCATTACTTGGACATATCGCAACCTCAGATCATCGCTGCCGATGCCAGTACTTGGACTACCGTAGCTGGTGCTCTACGACGCAAAGGTAGTTCCCAGCTGAAGTCAATATCAGTAGACGACACCGAAAGCCCTCTTGGAAATGCAATTCCATTTTCCACGATATTCAAACAAGAGATTTCTCTACCAGCATTCGATCTGTCGACGCGGGACAGCCGACAGCACACAGCATGTGTTTGCTTTAGCTCAGGGACAAGCGGCAAGCCCAAGGGCGTCGAACTGTCACACTACAACCTTGTTGCATCAATGCTTGGTATACGAGCTACAGAAGCAGCGTACAACAATGGGAATATCAGGGGCGTCTTCTTCGCACCACTATGCCACATATACGGTCTGATGGTAGTAGCTCTTCTTGGCTCATGGCTCGGCTACTACACCATGACGATGAAGAAGTTCACACTTAACTCATATCTTGAGCTATCGGCGAAGACAGAAGCGACAGCTCTCCGCATCCTGCCAACAATAGCGGTCGGCATCTCCAAGCAGACCACATTCGATCTCACTCGGTTACGGCATGTCAAGTTCATCATGTGCTCTGGCGCAGTCCTACCAATGCCCACGATTGAATTCTTCCGGAGGCAGTTCCCCCAAGCTCCGATCATGCAAGGTTATGGCATGACTGAAGGGAACGTCACGATGCTGAAACCCGAGTCTGCACATCGCGTCGGATCCGTTGGGCGGTTATTCGCGAACGTGGAAGCAAGAGTGATAGATGAAGGGGGAAAGGACGTTGCAGAAGGCGAGCAAGGCGAGATGCTCGTGCGGGGTCCTAGCACATTCAGGAGGTATATGAGGAACGAACTGGCGACGCGCGAGACCTTTGACGGAGAATGGATGAGGACAGGTGACGTTGTTCGAGTTGACAAGGATGGATTCTGGTTCTTGACTGAAAGGAAGAAAGAAATGATTAAGTACAAAGGGTACGTTTCGGCAATTGCCACTAGTTGTCGGGACTAACGTGTTATCAGGAACCAGGTCGCCCCAGCGGAACTCGAATCGATACTCAATTCGCATCCAGGAGTCAGCGAAGGTGCAGTTTGCGCGCTCTGGGATGAGAATCAAGGGACAGAGATACCGATCGCTTACGTCACACTCACACCAGCTGCGAAGTCTTCCAGCATGGACCGAGAGTCACTCCTCCTAGATATTCGACGGCATGTCGACGAGAAGGTAGCACCATACAAAAAGCTCCGTGGAGGTGTAGTAGTACTAGATGAGCTACCTAAGTCGGCCACTGGCAAGGTACTTCGGCGGATGCTCCCAGCTCGGTTGGCACGGGAGAGGAAAGCCAAGCTGTGACCCATAATATGTACACTGTATCATACCGATATGCAAAGTCTAATGGGTCTATCAATACGCTTCCAGCGTACTCAAAGGTGACTCCTTTTCCACTTAGGTTCCCGCTTTTCTCGATACGCCGCAAGTCCCTCCGCAGCATTCTCACTCCTCAACATGTTCTCCGCCCATAACTCCTGGCCCCTCATCGTCGCTCTGCTCACACCAGTCTCCCAAGCTTCTCGCGCCGCTAATCGCGAGATGATCACAGAATCTGGACTCAAGCTCGCGATCTCCTGCGCGTACTCTATCGCCCTGTCCAGGAGCTTCTCTTGTGGAACGATTTCCTTGACCAAGCCCCACCGCTCAGCTTCCTCGACTGACAATCTTCGACCAGTCAGTATCAGATCCATAGCGCGATGATTTCCGAAAAGATGGAAGACGCGCGGTAATGCGCCAGCCAGCGCCGAAACACCACGAAGCACTTCCGGTAGAGCGAACGTCGCATTCGGCGAAGCGAAGATGACATCTGCGTTCAGTATCGCTTCGAACCCACCACCTACTCCCCATTAGCAATGTTCCCCATCCTACCCCCGGCTCCCAATCCAAGTCAAGTCAGATTTCCCACGTACCATGTGCATGCCCATTGCAAGCAACCACAATCGGCTTCTTCCCCGTCCGGTTACTCATCCCCGCAAACTGGCCTTGCGGGTACTCATACGCAATACCCCCCGCCTCAATAATATCCAATCTCTGTTTCAAATCCATACCGGCGCAGAACGCTTTCCTGCCGGCGCCGGTGAAGACTGCGCAGCGCAGTTCGGGCTCGGCGTCGTACCATTTCCAGAGGGCGCCGAGTTCGATTGTGGCTTCGACGGGGAGGCAGTTCTACGATGCGAGGATGGGGTTAGTTTGAAAGGTGTTTTTGGAGGGCGGTGGGGAGGAGCGTGTACCATGTGTTCGGGGCGGTTTATTGTGACGAGGAGGATGTGTTTTGCTGGGAAGGATATGAGGGAGTGTTGGATGTGTGGGTGTGGTTCTTCTATCCAGTCTGGCATGGGGTTTTTGGTGCGAGGCGTCGACATCTTGACGATGGATGAATACAACGGTTTGAAAGCGATACTTTAATATGAGAGCATCACAAGGGGCAGTAAAGAAATAGATAGTGTATGAACCTCAACTTGCACAGGAAATCGACTTCGCAAATGTACAACAGATGAGGCTCACGACACGCGCCGCGATACTGTGCCGCAAAGCTCTTTCCGAGCTCACTTCCTTTCTTTCCGACACCAAAACGCCGAGGTACTGCGATACTGAATCATCTCCCTGCTAGTGTCGGATATGATCCGCTTTTTGCCCTGTGCTCTGCTAATGAATCATTAGCGCTCCCCGCCCTCATGTCCGGCATCTTCCCCACGGGGCCGGAGTCTGTCAACCGAGAACACGACCGCGTCGGACACGCGATGTGGAGACTGCAAGGGCGTCAGCCGGATGCAGGGCAGGTGGAAGATCTAATGATTCAGAGAGCTTCCTGAGTCAAGAAGCTGTGGGAAAGGTCGGCTTTCGAGGTGAACTGAGTCGAGCTCCAAATTTTCGGAATTCTGAGCTCCATCGTCAAACTCCTCAGCGTCGTCTCCCTCAATTGCGTACAATCCTTCTCGAGGAATAATGCCATCATCCTCGAGCCCATCCATACCCACACCAGCTACCAAGATGGCACACCCAACAACAACACCCCCACCCGCAACACCAACCTTCCTCAAGCTCTCCTTCCCAGCGCCCCGCGTCCTCCTTGTGCGCATGGACCGCCCCTCAGCCCTCAACGCCATGTCCACAGCCGCACAATGGGAAATGGACAGCGTATGGAAATGGCTCGACTCGGAACCCAGCCTCTCCGTCGCCGTCATAACCGGCACAGGCCGCGCCTTCAGCGCCGGCGCAGATCTCAAAGAATGGAACAACAGTATGGCAGACGATGCGGATCCGAGCAAGAGAATGGGAAACGCGCCGGCGTTTAAGCCGTTGAGTAGGAGGTTGGGCAAGAAGCCTGTTGTTGCGGCTGTGAATGGACTGGCGATGGGTGGAGGGTGCGAGTTTGTGGTCAATTGCGATATCGTGGTTGCGGCGGAGGAAGCTGTGTTTGGGCTGCCGGAGGTGAAGAGGGGTGTTGCACCGATTGGGGGTGCGTTGCCTAGGCTGATACGGACGGTGGGATTGCAGAGGGCGACGGAGTTTGCGTTAATGGGCGAGCCGATATCTGCGCAGAAGGCGCATGAATGGGGAATTGTGAATAAGGTGGTACCGAAGGATAGGGTGGTTGAGGAGGCTGTGAGGTATGCGGCTGCTATTGCGGAGAATAGCCCCGATGCGATTATTTGTGCAAGAGCTGGATTGAGACAGGGATGGGAGAGCGCAGCTGTGGAACGGGCGGTTGAGGTCACACTGGAGAGAGAGTTTGCTGAGTTGCAGAAAGGCGAGAATATCCTCGAAGGTCTGAAAGCCTTCAGCGAGAAACGGAAGCCAGTATGGAGGGGGAGCAGGTTATAGTCGTACGCATCTTTATCGATAGAATAGAACTTCTTGTATATACGTTCTTAAGCTTTGAACTAAAGATTACTCTTCAAATTCTTAGACGTCAGCGTAGCATACCCATTCGACAACACCACCCTCCCGTCCTCCTGAACAACCGTCTGAAAAACAATCTGATCCAATCCATCCTTCTCCCCAACCTTCCACATTCGCGTCTCGAGCGCATCCCCCGGATACACAATCTTCGCAAACCTCGCTCCAAAGCTCTTCAACCTCGCAGCCTCACTCCCACCCATCTCCCTCAACAACCCATGAGCAGCAATATTCCACGTACCCAGCCCCTGCAAAAACGCACCCTTGAACCCACCCTCTTGCGCAAACTTATCATCTGCATGGATAGGATTATAATCACCACACAGCCTATACAACAAACAAGTCTCAGGCGTCGTTCGGAAAACATGCACCGCATCCGGCACTCTATCCGGCGGACTATACGCAACCGTCTTCGGTCCCGGCGGCCCACCATACCCGCCCTGCCCAATCCCAAAGGCTTTACTCGTCATCTTCGCGTACACAGTCCCCGTCTTCGCATCCCGCATCGTCTGCACCATTTCTTGAATCATATTCCCACCCTTATCATACACGCCCACGATTTCGGGGCTGATTTCGAGATCGAGACCAGCGCTGGATGTTGGGATTGGGTGCAGGATTTCAATGCCGCGTTCGCCGTCGACGCTGCGTTGCGGGTCGAAGGGTGGGACGCCGGGGACGTCGGTGACGAGGGCGCGGGCGAAGAAGTCGTAGACGTCTTGGTCGGTTTGCTTGAAGGGGAGGTTGATGGGGAAGGTGGGGAAGCAGGAGAATTCTGGGTGGAGTTCGTAGAGGAAGTGCAGTTCGTCTTTTTTGCAGCCTATCGCGTTGGCCTGAGAAGATCAGTAAAGTGATTGGAAATAAGGAAGGAAAGATTTACGAAGAGTAGAACATCGCGGCGCAGGTAGCTTGCTTTGACTGTGGGAAGCTTGAAGCCGACTACTTTTCGGAAGTCGACGTTGTCGTAGCGACCTGAGGAGTTCTTGATGGGTTTGTCACTTGTCGAAGCCATCGTGTAGAATCTCGAGAAAAGGAAGTTTGATGGACGTGGAGTGACAATTGCAGATTAACTGCGAATATGAATGGGCACTACTCAGTCCCATTCCCCGCTCGTGGACTAATGACTAGTTAGCGACCCTGGATTCGGTACGATTGAGACCCTGCCTAGTCGGTAAAGCTTTCCAGGGAGCTTCCGAGGCTCACACAACAAAGCACGAAAGAAGTCTTAGCAGTTTATTGTGGTACATCATGTTCTGGCGCGTAGCTTGGAGAACGGTGAATACATCGTTAATCTCCCTAAACTCGCCAAAAGTTGTTCGATTAGAGCGAAATCCTTCTGCGTTTCCCAGCTCATTACTATGTGACAATTGCAATATTGCAGTCCTCTCTTTCATGAGTAGAACTGGTTCTTCGGTCTCGGCAGCCCAAGATGCTCCCTCAAGGTCGTGCCCTCGTAGTCCTTCCTAAACAGTCCCCTTCTCTGCAACTCTGGCACCAACCTCTCAGCAACATCATTCAGACCCTGCGGCAGATACGGGAAGGTGATTGTGAAGCCATCCGCAGCTTCCTGCGTCAACCAATCCTCGAATTGATCCGCGATGTCCGCTGGTGATCCGACGAATGCGAGACCAGAGTACCCTCCATAACGCTGTGCGAGCTGCTTCACCGTCAAACCTTCAGACTTCGCTAAATTGACAACGCTTTCCCGTGCTGTCTTGCTCGCATTCGTCTCAGGAAGGACCTCCGGCAACGGCCCATCTGGATCGAACCCTGACGCATCCGTCCCCAACGATATCGAAAGACTCGCAATCGCACTATCATAGTGCACAAAGCTATCCAGCAACAACCTCTTCTTCCTCGCATCCTCAACGCTATCTCCCACAACAACAAGCGCCGCCGGCAGAATCTTGAGATGGTTCGGGTCCCTCCCCGCCGCCTTCGCTCTCCCCTTAATATCAGCATACAGCGCCTTCCCAGCCTCGATATCTCTCGGCGAGCAGAACACCGCTTCCGCAGTCTCAGCAGCAAGTTGACGACCTGGGTCTGACTGTCCGGCTTGCACGATAACAGGCCAGCCCTGCACCGGCCGCGCGATATTCAACGGCCCTTTAACACTCAAATCATCGCCTTTATGATTCAGCGTATGTATCTTCTCCGGGTCTACATACACGCCGCTCTCTCTATCCCGTACGAACGCATCGTCTGCGAACGAATCCCACAAGCCGGTGACGACGTCGTAGAACTCGCGCGCGCGCTTGTACCGCTCACTATGCTCTTTATGCTCATCGAAGCCGAAGTTTTTAGAAGATTCGGGGTTCCCTGTGGTGACGATATTCCACGCCGCTCGGCCGTTGGATAGATGATCCAGCGATGCAAACCGGCGCGCGATATGGTACGGTTCATCATACGTCGTGCTCGCCGTCGCCGCAAGGCCGATTCTCTCCGTGACCTGGCTTAGCGCACTTAGCAACGTGAATGGCTCGAAAGACGTGACCGTGTGACTGCGCTTGAGTGCTTCGACGGGCATGTTGAGGACGGCGAGATGATCGGCCATGAAGAATGCGTCGAACTTCGCTTCTTCGAGTTTCTGGATGAAGGAGATGAGGTGTTTGAGGTTGAAGTTTGCGTCTGGATAGGAGCCGGGGTAGCGCCATGCCCCGGTGTGGAGGCTGACTGGGCGCATGAAGGCTGTGAGGTGGAGTTGTTTCTTTGGTTCCGCCATTGTGTGCTGCTCTGATTGTCTGTCTCTTGAACTTCTAGCTCGTCAACGGTTTGGAATTGTGGATGTAAGTGGTTTGGTCACATTCAGTTCACATATGTGAGGATATCACGATTATCTATCAAGACGATTACAAATGCGGAATTAGTGAGGTTGATGGTGGAGCAATCGATGCCTGTGATCACGACATCGCGCTATGCGGGGCAGATAGCAGTAAAGCGACGAGTCGGAGATAAGCTCACCAGAGATTGCAGAGAACCAATTTGATTATGGCGAAAGAACGGTGGACATTCTAATCCCTTTGCAGCTTTCTGTGCTGTGATTGGACAAACAGTAAGAATAGTATGTGCAAGTCTTGAACGTTTCAGCTCCCTCTAGGCAGCGTCGGATGTACTGCGATGCGCTCGCGAGCGTCTGTCCCCATCAAGAGAGTGCACTTGCACTACAACCGTCCCATCTTATTCCTCCTCCGCTGTTCCTCATCCACCAACTTTTGCGGCAGATTCACGAACCGTGCTCTGACGAACTCGCCTACACTCTTCCCGAATCCATCGAGTATACTGCTACTGCTGACACCCTCCTGCAGCATGTTCTTGATGACGAAATGGACCGCCATCAAGTTCTCAAACTCGCATCTCTCCACAGAAAAGGTGCTCTTCCAGTCATCGCCCAGTAGCTCAATGACCTTATTTGTGGTCAAGAAGGAGTGGAGCCAGGGCCACGCAGATGGATGTCGTACCCAGAGACCGATGTTCGCGTTGCCGCCTTTATCGCCTGAGCGTGCGAAGACTAGGTCACCGAGTGGTCGCTGGACAGTCGGACCAAAGGTGTCAAGGCTTGTCGGATTTTGAGGTTCGTACATTGGTTGTAAAGGGACGCTGTGCGCACACTCTGCTTTCTTCTTTGCTGGAACGGCTATCGAGCTCTTGGATGAGTCCACGAGATGCACGGTCAAGGGTACACCGACCGACGGAACTAGACTCGGGAAGTACTTCACGTATTCCTTCGGCTCCATCGTTCGCCAGTCCATGCCCAAGTGCAGACCACAATACCCTTGCATACCGTTGTAGAAGATTGCTCGTCTGAACTTCTGCAGGGCGTCTTTGTTTTCGCTCTGTGCGAACATTCTCAGCATTACTGTACACTCTTGCTGTGTCTTTGGGTCGGCTGGACTGCTTCCGTAGACCTCCATGCTGAACGTTGTGAAGTCTGCTAGATCAATCTCTCTCATGACTTGGTCCTTCATAAGAGCAAACTTCTCCTTGGTGTCAAGGCCGGCGCAGTATGCCGCAATTTCTGCTTGCCAGCCACCAGTTATGCATATCGCGAGTTTTGATTCCGGTGGTGGAGCAGAACCCTTGATGCCCGTTAATCGTACTCGGTCTCTTCCTACTTCTTCCAATCTTGCTCCATCTATCCTTGCAATGACATCTGGATTCAGGTAATATGGTCCTTGAATTTCGTACAGTAGCTGTGCTTTGCAAGTGTCGATTGTGACTGCGCCATTCGAGTGCTCAGGCTTCGTGATAATGCAAGAACCGTCCGCTTCGATCTCCGCGATTGGATATCCCACATGATGGAGTTCGTTGATCTCTCTCCATCCACAATAGTTGCCACCCGTAGCGTATGCGCCGCACTCGATGATATGTCCCGCCAGCAGACTTCCAGCTAGTTCCTGATAATCCGTGCTCTTCCAGTGATGCCACCATGCCGCCAATCCCATTACAGGACTCGCATCGCAGCATCGTCCACATATGACAATGTCCGCGCCAGCCTCTAGCGCAGCGATGATGCCTGTCATTCCCGTATACACATTCGCAGCCAAAATCTTATGTCTCAATTCACCCAGCTCAACACCTTTGCGATCTAGGTGCATCAACTGTCCTAGCTTCCCATCTTTGACGAGCCCTGTGACATCGTCACCACTCACCCAGGAGACCTTCATATCATAAATACCCAAGCTCTTGAAGTACTCGTCCGTCTTCCTCGCCAATCCCTCTGGGTTCAGCGCCCCGCCGTCATGGACAACCTTGATCTTCTTCCACGCCAGCATCTTCGCAGCCGCACCGTCTTGCCACGCTAACTGGTCGAGAAAGTTTGGCTCATAACCTAGTTCCGGACGGGTTTGCAGTTCTACAGCTTTCCAAGCGATATTGAACTCGGCAAGGTAGTCTGCAGTAATAGCGTCGACGCGGCCATCGCGTGCAAGCCGGTAGACCTGATCAATGCCGTCGCCTATCGCGCCTGAAGCATTGCCAATACGAATTGGTCGTCTATCAGTCATTTTCTTGGACTTTGGTGCGATGTACTCGCGTTCAACGTAGGAACAGAGTGTTTTCTGGCGGCGAGCAGCGTAAGAACGCACAGCTGGGTTGTTCAGTGCCTTAATGGCTTGATTAGTTATAGTTCGGAGGGTTTGATCGTTGATTGTTCCCAAACAGCTGAGTTTCTCGTTGCGAAGTGCTGGCGTCTCGAGGGTTCGGCTAGGTTCCGCCTGTGTCGCACTCGCAGATTCTGACGGCGTTGGACTGCTTGGTAGTGGTATAGAAAACCAGGAAGGCGTTGAAACCGTTGAAGTTTCAGATGGAGGTGGAATAGGGCGGCTATGAGATCGTTCGTACTCGATGGGAATAGGTAACGAGGCTACTGCGGGAGGCACAAATGGAGCAGCGTTGGAAGGACCGGATGCCGCTTCTGGTGTATCATATGATGATGTGAACTCGTGCACTGGTTCTTGCTGGACAACGCTAGAGTACGAATGCCCAGGAGGAACAATAGTTGCAGGGACACCGTTTGAAAGAGCACCGTTTGCGTAGATACCGTTGTGTTGGGTCCCACGGGAAACGTAGCTATGGTCGGTTGACGGTATACTCACTGATGGAAGGGGAGCGAAGCCGGTCGTAAGACTGCCTGGGAAGGAAACGGAGACACGATTCGAACGATTCTTATCCCGAAGTGCGCGTTCTCGCACTCGCCAGGCACGCCTCTTACGCAAGAGATCTCTTACAAGAGAGCTGTGACTTGCTCGCGATGACCGATGGGTGTCTACGGTGTCATGAGATCCATTCGTCTGGTTGAGTGTATCCTGAAAGCCTAGTATGGTTGGACTATCGATTGAGAAGGTCGAGTTGAGCCGCGCGGATTCTCCGTACTCTCGGCTCCTGTCTGTAGGCCTGTACCAGAACACAGGGTCTCTGTAGTTCGGATTCCCCTCCTCAGTCTCAGGAAATGTGGAATCGATGTGCCCTCGCAAGCGGTCTGATAAGACTGGTTCAGAGAGTCTTCGCTTCTGTATCCGAGGCAATGATTCATTAGCGTGTGTTGAGCTCCAAGCGCTAAAAGCTGGGGATAGCTCTAGTGCTTGCGGGGGTCCAAGAGCTTGGAGGATACGTACCGGTACCTGACAACTCTTGAATCGATGACCGTGGTGCGGGTAATATTTTGCGAGTGGATGCTCCTCCGTTACACAGGGTAGTTCTGCACGCACCGCTGGCTTTCGTTCTGGGCTGGAACTGGCGGATCCATATGCGCTATCCCTGCTATTCCTGCGGAGCATGATGCGGAGCTAAGAAATATTCTGTTAGAGCTTCGAAGCTGTATGAATGCTGTTGCTGTTGTGTTGTTGTCGAAAGTGAGACGTTCCTCTTTCTCCATACGCATCGTTGTTACTTCCTTCCTTTCGACATAACTGCAGCTTCCGCATAAGCTGGACCTTCCAAAATGCGAACATACACCTCCCCAACTCAGATCGACATACCAACCAACCTTTCCTTAACCCAACTCCTCCAAACAACAACCCAGCCTCCACTCCCTCCATCCCATTTAATCGCGACGGACTCTCTAGCCCATCGATCCCTTACACTCCACGAACTCCGAACAAACGCAGGACGAATCGCCCATGGACTCTCAAGAACATACTCTCCGCGCGACCAATCGCACTGGGCAGTCATACTACCCAATTCCTGCGACTACATCGAGATCGTCCACGCAATACTCTGGCTGGGAGGCGTCGTATGCCCCATCAACCACGCGATCGTAGCCGCAGAGATCGCACACGGATTGACCGTAACAAGACCAGACTATGTCGTAGTCTACGGACCCGTTGTTGAAACAGTCGAAGAAGCGATACAGATCGCGGAATCCGAGCTGCGGAAGTCGGGCGTGCAATGGCGAGCACCAACAGTGATAACGATCGTCGAAAGAGCTGAAAGAGGAGGATACAAGCACATACCAGACGACTTCCTCTCCCCCTCAAAAGCGTTACTTCCAATCCCCCAATACGCAGATACTAGACAGAGACTCGCAACAATCCATCTCTCCTCCGGCACCACCGGCCCCCCCAAAGGCGTCGAACTAACACACTACAACTTCGTCTCCAACTGCAAGCAACTCGAAGCCCACGACTCTGCGCAATTCCACCGCGGCAGCAAAATCGTCGCCTTCACGCCCTTCGCCCACATCGGCAACACCACATTCCCTTTATTCTTCGGCCCCTACATGGGCATCCAGCACCACGCGATGCCGAAATTCGCGCTCGACCCCTTCGCGCACCTAGTCGACAGCATCAAACCCACAATCTTCCAAGGCGTGCCGTCCGTCGTACTAGCTTTCGCGAACAGCGACATCACAACGCGCTACGACTTCTCCCGTGCCGAGAAAATCGACTGCGGCGGCCCGCCGTTCAAGAAAGATATGCTAGAGCGCTTGATGTCCAAGGCGCCGTGGCGCATTAACCAGGTATACGGGATGACAGAAGCCGCTGGGTACGTAGCGTACCAGCGCTCTGGGGATACGCAGGCAGACACCGTCGTCGGCCCGCTACTACCTAATCTCGAAATCGCGCTTCGTGTGAATGAGGGGAAGGACGATGCGCCTACGGGGGGTCCGGGGGAAATGTGGTTGCGCGGTCCGAATATTACTCGAGGATACGCGTTCAACCCTGCTGCGAACGCATCCGCGTTTCCGAGGGAGGGGTGGTATAACACGGGGGATGTGTGCACGATTGACTCGAAAGGCGTGATAGCAGTCGTCGGCCGCACGAAAGAACTTATAAAATACAAGGGTTTCCAAGTCTCGCCGTCCGAGCTGGAAGCGTATTTGAACTCGCACCAACACGTCGTCGAAGGGGGTGTCGGAGCCGTGTATGATGAGAGTCAGCTCACTGAGCTGCCTACCGCTTATGTAGTTCTGAAACCGCATTTGGTGACCGAGAAGGACAGGAAGCAGGCGTTGCAGGAGATACAAATGAGTATAGATGGGAAGGTAAGCGGGTACAAGAAGTTGAGGGGCGGGGTGTGGGAGGTGAAGAGCTTACCGAGGAATCCGACTGGGAAGATATTGAGGAAGGAGTTGAAGGCGTCGAGGAGTGGGTTTAGTTCACTAGATAGGGCGGATAGGAGATCGAAGCTGTGAAATGCGAGTGTTGAATAGAGTCATCTCTTCCATATCGTGTATATATTGTGCCAGTACAATCACTGTCTGTGCTTGAGATACCGATGAAAAGAATTGCGTTGTAATGTACTTTTGTGTCAGAATATATCGGGCCTATAATACGATGCTTATATAGCGTAGCGTCGCCTGCGGCCGTCGTTATTTGTACAGTATATTTTCCCAGTAATTTCCCAATCCCCAAAACGCCAGACCCTGCCTCTCATATGCCTACACTACAGTACAACAAGGAAAGGGTTGAATATCAAGTAATGCCGCCGGGGTATCAATGAGCTCGTTAACAATGATGCTGTCGGGTATAGAACGCCTGCGAATGCGATGAATCGTGGTATATACAAAACATATCGTCTCGCTTCGTAATGTTCATGCGTCGGTATCGATCGATCGGTTAGTCGGTCGATTACGGATTCGGGTGGACGATGTGCGCGCCGTCTTCGCACTGAGGTTGGAGGGCTCTGAAGGCGTCAATTCGATCCTTCACCCAGCCTGATGTCCACCTCTTGTTGCCCTCACGCGCCTGTCTGTGTCCTAGTCGGATGCTGTAGGAAAGTCGGCATTGGTCGCCGGCGTGCTCACATTGAACACATCTGCTGTTCTTGAGACAGGCTGCGAAACATCCTTTGAAGGATTTGATAGCGTCCCCTTTCTTCAGCGTAACATCCTCCGACATATTTGACCAATCGTCCACCCGCTCATCCATATCGTCCTCCATGAAACCGAACAATTCTTTGAAGGTGAAAGGGGTCTTGGGACGCTGCCTTAATGTTTCCCAATGGTGCAAGGCATCGAAGTCTCCTTCGTGCAGATGGTGCAAGGTAACAATGGCTTCACACCATTGCTCTCGACTGAAAGGCATAGACGAAGGCCTTTCGCCATTGAAATTTGGCCAGTATCCGCGAAGCTTCACTCCGCACTCCTTCAGCACTTTCGCGAGGACTTCGTCTCCACAGCACTCCTTTTGTACATCTTTGCCAAACAGGTGCGTGCCAGGCGAGATGTGGTTGTCCGCGAACATGCGTCCCCTGGCGACCAACTTCCTCAAGGCGCCGTGCGACAGCACGAAGCCACTGCCTCCATGCGCGAAGACGGGCTTCTTCTTCGGCCACACCGGCGACCCGAAGTAGTGCGGTTGCGTGGGGTTGAACCGGATCAAAAAGCGGTGCAGATTGTCCCAGTTCACATACGTGTCCAGCTCGATGAAGACGTACCACTGCGAATCAGGCCGCTCATTCGCTGTGAACTCCATCATGGGCAAGAACTTGTATTTGTCCAGCCTCCAGCCCTCAATCGTCCTCTCTGGTGTCTCGTTCGACTTCTGTATCTCATTGTATATCTCGAAGTCGGGGTTGTTGTGCTTGTATTCGGGACGGAGGTTCGCGAGCGCGTCTATGATTGGTATTTTATTGATCGTGTCTTTGCGGTCGGAAAACAGGAGCAGGTTCGGCTTGCAGGGCGTCAGTCGTTCGAGGTAGGCGGGCAGCTTGAAGGCAACCTCCGGGGCGCCCAGCTTGATGATAATGGTGACATCTTTCATGGCCCCGCTAGCGAACGGCGAGCATGTCTCACCCAGTGGGACTTTGGGTGGTGAGGGGCGGGAGGCGGCCGGGGCGGGTCGGTCGGTGAGGATGTCATAGCCTCGTTCGCGGAAGAAGACGGAGGATACGAGAAAGAAGAACAGCACAGAAGCCACAACGAGGGTAGCAAAGAGCAGCCGACTCGGCGTGAGGCGCATCTTCGCCTCGAGTGGTGTGCGTTGTACGGGTGGATCGATATGTGCCTCAGGAAATGACGACCTCGGATGGGCCAAGACGCCATCCCCGAACGAGACTTGGCTGACGTTCAAATCTGGGGACGCCGCAAGCATCTTTGATCGTCGCGCCACGGCTGCGATTGTAACCTGTCGCTTGTCACTGTTTCGTCACAACGGGGCTGCAAGCCTTCGTGTGTCTTGGGTGAGTACGTAGTACGAGGGAGGTAGCTAGCTGAATATAGCAGTGTTCTGGAAGCAAGCTCGGAAGGTGCGATTCTATTCGCTGCCTGCTATGGGGAATGCGCCTACTCCACACAGAAGCTATTCCAAGGTTCAATCCATCCTCTTCGCACGTGTACATTACGACTTCTCATCAAACATTTCTTCGTACAACATAGAAAACGACAGTATTCTCGCTTCAATATGCGACCAATCTTAGAAGTGCTACAGCCCTTAGTATCTGCTGACTCTTATTCTTCGGGAGGAAGTGGACAGCCACAGCTCTCAAATGGCTGGTGGCAGTTCGCGCAGGTGCGCGGTATCTTCTTCTTTTTATGCTTGTGTAGCGCCCACAGAGCAGCCGCGAGCGCGATGAGAGCCAGTAGTAGCGCGATACCGAACAGAATGGTAAGTACCAACAGGGCCGTGCGGTCGTGGTCGTGGCATGTTGGGCAGAGGGATGGCGTTGGTGAATTTGCTGATGGGGCGCTGAATGACGGTAGGGTCGACGATGGACTGAATGAAGGACAGGTCGTGGGACAGTTGGTGGGGGTCCCACTATTTGGTGGACATGAGCTGGGGTACACTGTACTGGCTGAGCACAAAGAACCAGTTATCCCTGTGGACGGGTTACATGTTTTCGGATATGCGGTGCTAGCTGAGCACGATAAGCCAGTGGTTAGGGTCGCGGGGTTGCAGGTCGTCGGATATACCGTACTTCCAGAGCAAGCTGAGGCGCTGCCAGTCGTCAAATACACAGTCGATGCCGAGCAACTGGAACTTGTAGATCCAGTGACTGCTGGGCATGAGCTTGGGAGGACAGTGACCGGTGTACAGCCTGAATCGGTGCCGCTTGAAATTGAACTTGAGGTACTGCTGCTTGTCGACAGAGGACATGTGGTGGGTGTAACCGTTGGACATGAACTCGGATATATTGTTGCTCCAGAGCAGCTTGGAGTCGGAGTTGGGCAATCAATTGGGCCTGAGGGGCATGAACAAGACAAACAGGAAGTAGCCGGTGGCGGGGTTGGTGTCGTGCAGTCCTTTGTCACGGTTATTGAAGTGGGAGAAGGAGAGCATGTTCCCCCAGTGGATTCCGAAGACACCGAACCACCACTAGGCAACGTTAGGCAAGGCACTGAGAAAGTTGATGTTGTGGTAAGTGTAGAGATATCTACTTTCGTGAAGGTCGACGTGGAGGTCGTCGATGTGGTTGTTGTGGAAAGTGAAGTTGTAGTAGTCGTGATAGTGAACACGAAGACAACAGGAGGAAGCGCCGAGCAACTGGTTGAAGTGATTGGTGTAACAGTCACAGGTTCGCCGGGAACCGTGATCGTAGACGGCGGCGAACATCCTGTAGAGCTTATCGTTGATCCAGAAACTGTGCTCGTAGAACCAGACGTCTCCGATGTGGTGGAGGGCAGAGAGCTAGGAGAGGTGATCGAAAGTGTGCTCTCACTGCCGGTCGTCGTGCCGCATGGTATCAATATGGTTTCAGTAGTAGTGACATTCCGGGTGCAGCAGCCACCTCCACTCGTGATATTGGTGATATTGCTGTAGATCTGGAAGATGCTTGTGAAAGTGAAGAATGAAGTCGTGCCGCCTCCACATACCGTAGTGGGAGGAATTGTACAAGGCAGTGTCGCAGTACTAGCCTTCCCCGTGATGCCTGTCGTGATTGTGACTGTAGCAATTGAGGGGCGACATGAAGTAAGGATGGGAACAGTCGTAGAAACTGTGATCGTTGAAGTAGTTGTTGCTGTAGATGCTTCACAAGTAGAGATAGTTGACGACCTCGATGTTGATGAAGACGAAGTCTCTAACGACAGGCTGCTAGATTCCGAGACCGTCGTTGTGCTTCGAGTTGTTGAGAAAGTACTAGGAACGTTGGAGGATGTAGAGAGAGAATAGCTCGTGGTAGAAGAGATCGATAAAGAGGTTGTCGCACTGCTATAGCCCGATCCAGTATCTGATGTTCCAGAGGTTGACGAACTCGACAAATGGGTGCTTGGTGAAGATGTCGGTGTCAGAACCGGTAGACTTGTACTACTTGCAGTACTAGTATAAGTCGAAGTGCTACCTGTCTGGCTAGGGGTACTGGAAGAAAAGCTGAGCGAAGAGCTGAGAATGGATGCGCTTGATGTTGATGGAGACGTCCATGTCAAAGTAGTCGAGGTTGACTTGGAAAATTGCGTGTATGGTGGAACGACCTCGGTGGAACAAGGCGTGTCTTCATGGTACGGGTAGGGCTGATGGAAGTACGACGTCGAAGTCCAAGGTGACCAGTCATTGTGCGATGCGCCGTATTCATGGTGGTCCTTGTCATGCTGCCAACCACCAGCGGACGCGAAACGAAGTACAATCGCAAACGCTAGCAAAGGCGAACGCATCCTTTTCACATAGGGTAGTACTTGCAGGAGGCGAAACGGCTGCGCGACGCACTGCGAGGTACCTACATTTGATGGCGGGCCCTACGGTATATGTCTGCTATTCAATCGGCGACCTACATGTCAGCCTACGAGCAAGATGAGCAGGAGAGACGACAGAGAATGCATAGATTGGACAGCGGTGAGGGTCCGCCAGCCCGCATCTTGTTGGCAAGCCACCCGAAGCTGAAGCTATCCAGGCTTTGACAAGACCTTCGAGCACGAGCATCGCGCCGGGAGAGCGCGACATGTGTGGTCAATATCGCGGCCAGGGCCACGCATGTGCCTTCTAAATGTTAGTGATTGCCGATCGAATCGCCACATTGATGCGCATCAAGTTGAGGGCCTGTCGTATCGTGATGGCGGGTTGGTGTTTTTGTGGGGGAGAACTTGAGGCGAGCTGAGTGGAGCCGACAAGCCACGTCAAGGCTAACTACTCTCGGACAGCTTCTGCACGCCCACAACTTTTCACACCACGAAAAGCGATTGTGGCTGACTGAATGTGTACTGTGATGGAAGTGCTAGCCCACTTCGAGATCGCTGGAAGTCTTTCGAATCCAGTTGACACACACCCTCCTTATCGAAAGTACGAAGAGCCCGGCGCGAACACGTCACCAAGATTTAGGAGCTATGGGCGATAGTCAAAGAGTATCGGCGCCAGGTTTACGTTCAATATAATTTTGATCTTTCTAGTCGAGCTGAACTGCAAAGGAATTACTGCTACGGCTCCAACAAGCTACCCCATGACTCGATCCTCCTGTTGACAACGCTAAAACACTCTGCCCACTGACTGCTGTGAGCCGCCAGTCCACATTGGCGACCAAAACCTAACACCACGTGACTCTCCATCCGAACCATAGGTTCGTAAGGTGACAAGCCATCACTGATCGAAGCATTGATAGCTACTGATCTGGTCGTTGGCCCTCCCATCTCCGTACCTCGTGAGATCAGACACGCCAGGATATACAGTGTCGAAATGGCGCGATCCACTTGGATCAGAGCAGCCGCGGTCATTAGAACGATATTGAAACCGATGCTTGGGGAACAATAGTCATGCTTACAAGAAGAATCGGCAGTACGCTCCTTGATCCTGTCTAGTAGAAGAGACCTTGTCTTCGAGATCTGTGCCCAGAGGAACTGCAGAGAATCAGTATGTGAACTCTTCAATAGGCTTGGTGTAGACTTACCGCATGTACCAGCAGGAGCCGTGATGTACTGGCAGTACGAAGGGGGGCGCAGAAAGCCGGCATCAACGCCTGTGAAATGTCCTTCTAGTCACAGTGATGCATAATGTGATCAGATCCTCTTACACAAGAAGACACCGTGAACAGCACGCTTGTCTAGAGTACTTCGTTTTCAGTCAGGCCCACCATTAGGATAAAAAAAACGGTTCGGTGATCTTCTTGGCAGTGACCCCAGCTGGATATTCGGGCTCCGGCAAGGCAGCAGCAGAAAAATAGGAGCTAGAGCGGCGAGAGTAAAGGCAATGGTGGTCTTCATCTTGAGAAAGGTAATTGGATTGGCAAAAGATTTGTAAGTTTCCTCGGCTGCGTTGTCGCTGTCTGCGGGTTGTTTTAAAACGTCGAGGGGACATCAATTTATATCCTCAGAAGGCTTGTCAGATTGCTACCCACGCTCCTCTCACTTGTTCCTGCGGAACGGCGGCCGGTATTTCGAGCTGATGCTGTGCTGTCTTGGTATGGTCTCGTACCATCTTCGTGTCCGTTTTTGACGAAGTTGTATTGAACTGTTGATCCATTCCGCTGACAAGCCCGTTCTATTTGTATGAGGAATCCTTGGTAAACGGCGCCACAGCTACCGTTGTCCCCCTCTGGAGATGCGTATGCTCTGCACATTGGAAGATAAGGCTGTTGTACAACCCAAAAGGTGGCATTAAGCTTCTTAGTATACTGGAACCCGGTCCGCCAAATCTTTCGTCAAGTCTTGTTACTTTTATCGGCTTCCGAATCAATCGTCGGGGGCAAATTTCGCCGCGAGCCTTCTATAAGCTGCTGAACCGCATCGAGTAGGTTACCCAAATCCAGAGATCGCCAACGCATTGCTCACACCCAACCACTGAATATATGACAGCCATTGATAAATTGCCACCTCCTTCTTTCTGGCCCTGAAGCGCACGCATCCTCGAGCAGCACCCAAGAGCATTCGTGGGTATGTCAAGAACATATAGAGTTGGAAGGAGTGGTTTAGACATGGCCAATAGTGTACGTCAACTGTCTCTTTCCGGTGCACCCAGTGGTTCACCCAAGTTCTTCCCAGGTCCGGAAAGGATAAACAGAAAAAAGTTTTAGGGAAGTAAGCCACGCGCCAACTCTCAAGTATTAGACTTCATGGCAAATGTAACCCACCACCCTTGCCACACAAGGCGTTAGATCTCGGTGGAACGGCCCGTTTCCGATCCTCTGCATGAATTTTACGCCCCTTTGCTTCTGGGTCACATATTCGGTGCAGCGTATACGCTGGCGGCAAACCAAGGGAAATTTCAATCTTTGGGCAGACCATGTGGTTCGGCATGGCGGGTCGAAGTAAGATTGCGGTCGCGACGGACGGCCGACGCATCTGCAAGAGTCTGCATATTTCAACGAGGTTAGATGCCTACCTGGGCGAATGCAACAATGCAGCTCTTTCAATCGAATTTGCAGTACCTGATGCCCGGTACATATTCCACGTAGATTCCTACGGTCGACGATTGCGAGCTAGTCCGATGCTCTGTGCGAGTCTCTTCGTTGTTTTGATTAATCTACAACGATAGAGGATTATCAGAAACGACTTTCATGGCGATGTGGTGGAGGACTTTGTAGGTGTGGGATTGACGTGGCTCCGTATTTCGCTCGGAGATGAGTGTACGCTTGATTGGTGGATGACTGGAGGGGCAACTCATGTCGGGCAACCCCACTTCCTCCATGTCCTTACTCTCGCTCACAGTCTTGACAGACACAAAGGCGCATTGATGAACTCGATTGCGCGCCTAAAGTTATCTTAGTTTGCCATTGAGCGTTCGCTGATCATCCAAGTCCTTGCACCAGTGCCGCTTGGGAGCCATCAAGTCCGCGTCCTTGCAATAGACTCCCGGATGGTCACTATGCTGTGGAAGGCCAGATGAGGAGGACTCATATGGCTCCAATGACTCCCCAGAAAAGTATGTTTCGTGCAAAGCTGTACTTCTTTCTTCTCGTGTACAACACACAACATATTAGATAAGCTAATCCAAGAATGTTGGAATGAGGAATTTAGAAATACCAGAAGCGACCGCGATATCTCCCCATCGAAACAACATTATACTCTCGCGTTCTTAGCCAGCGTCCTCGATAGTTCCCATGATTTCACCTAGAGCGACGAACAATCAAAGGTGCGCGATGACAGAACGCGATTTACCTCCAGAGATCTTAGTCAATATCATTGAGCTCCTACCAACCGTCGATATCTCAAGTGTATCAAAATGCTCCAAATGGCTCCGTGCTGTAGCTGAGCCACTTCTCTACATCGACCTAAGATTTAACACGAAGCAAAAAGAGAAAATGAAGCTTCTCCTACTGAGACTTTTCTGGGATGCGAAGGTTTCAGGCCGACCACGGCTGCTGAAATGTATACGAAGCATCACCTTGAATTGGCCCACGGATATCAGAATACAGACTCAACATCAGTTCGAGGACTATGACTTGGAACCATTATTTGTTATGAATTCGCACTTGGATATTAGAATACAGACTGAAGACCAGTTCGAGGATTATGATGTAAAACCATTAGGACAGGACCTGACTTCCGAATTCGCTCGAAACCGACCCGCGATATGGAATTTCATCAAGACGAAGGTCGTCGGTATGGATAGTAAACATACCTCAAAATGGTACAACGAGCTGGAGTCTGATTTCGATGCGGGCCTTGCCTTCCTGCTGGCAGCATCGCCAAATCTTAGCCACATATACTTTGACCACAGTAACGATTTTGCCGAAACTTTCCAGCATACTTACAGGTTCATGCAATTCAGCACTACTGCCACGTACTCTCATCAACAACGATTGCTCCCCCGACTCCGGCACTTTGAAATAAAAGGAGGCCGAAGACTCATGAAGGTTCCTTCAGCCATACATATACATCCCTCAACCCAAGTACTTCGCCTGGATATGCTGAACATAAAGGAATTGGCCCTATCCAGACACGACAACACCACTACTCCACCAAGCCTACGTAGACTCGAGCTTTCGTCCGTCAACATAGAAAAGGACCTTCTCGAAACCCTTCTGCAATCAGACATCTGCAGTAATCTTCGCATCCTCAGACTAGACACCTTATGGCTAAACTACGCAGCGATTCCGAAGCAGCAATGGAAAACCTACTCCTACGCCCTCCTCACAAACATCCTCAAAGAGCACCAACCGCACCTCGAAGAATTCAGCCTAACGCAGAACTTCAGCAAACACAAGTATCGGAACCACCAGATCCTAGGAAGCCTCTCCTCACTTACAACTCTCAAACGTCTCCGCGTAGACTTCCCAATCTTGACACACCTCCCCCTCGTCCATCTCAGCTCGCTCCTCCCACCGCACCTCGAATCTCTCCACCTAACCGACATACCATTCTGCGACATCGGCACGTTCCTCATCCCCGAGGTGCTGTACCCCTACCGAACTGGAAACCTGCGAAAACGGCCTCTAAAGGAGCTCTTCTTGTACACGAAAGTAAACGATTTTGACATGCGCGAGCACCTCAACGTGCTAGAATGCCTCCAGCGACGATCCGACAAGTGGATCAAGCACGGTTTGGACTTCCGAGTATACAGGACGGCTGATGCAAAAGAGGTACAGCTGGTGGTTGAGCCGGGGTGCAGGGCTTTCAGGACCGGCGAGTATTTGCGCGGTATTAGGAAGCGGACGATAAAGTGGGAGAATTGAGAAGAGAAGAGAAGAGAAGAGAAGCGTTGTTTTTCTGTATTTTGTAGCGCTCCGTATCGCAATAAGTCGATATATATATATTTTTTCGTCTGCAACTATTTTCGTTATGAAAGACTGACGCGATTATGCCAATGACTGCATACCCCCTAGCCTCAGCGCCGCAAACGGCCCTTCGACTTCAATCCATCTGGTCGAGGCTGACGTACCCCGAATGCCAATGTTTGGTGATGCATGACATTTCGTTTCGCTGAAATCTCCGTGCGCCCTGCGGCACAACCAATCCGCGACGTCGCTGCGGCTACGTGTTCATGCTGAGCGGCAAAGCGCGAAACGCATGAAGTTTGTAAACAATTGCAGCCACTATTTACACGGCTGTGATTATGTTTGGCCAATCATGTTGGCGGCACTGGGTCGTTCTGATGGCGCTCAGCCTCGCGGCGCGCTTACGGCGAGGTTAGGAGTTCAGGCACGATCTGTTCGTTTCGTGGTTGTGAATGGGAAGGCTGTGGAGATGCGTGTGTATAAGACTTGCCAGGACGCTCGGCGTGAACTAGTGCTATGTTCTTGGCCTCTATCTCAAGCGCATTTTAAGGACTTTTAGCACACGGACTCCTTAAGTGCTCTAGCTCTTCACCAGTGACTCCACCTCAGCACCAGTCACTCAAAACACCATCTTTGACTCCGAGTCACTCCAACCTCTGTCATACGCGTTCCCTACCCAACACAAACGGCTCCGCAACCCCATCTTTTCAAGATGAAGACCGTCGCCCTCCTCGCGTCATGCATCGCACTCGCCTCTAGCATGCCAATCACCAGCGCATCCCAAGGCTCGAACCAGTTCATGAACCCTCTCGCCAAAGTCGAAGCGCGCAGCGAAACTCTTCCACCCGCACTGCTACGCGTCTGGTACCACCCATCGGACCCAAGCGGGCTAGACGTAGAGGACATCCCTATCCACGTCGGCGCTGACGCCAATGGTCCGTCATCGGGGAGGAAACTCACGAAGGCCAGCATTAAATCCGTGGAAGATCACAGTGTTGAGGATAAGGTTGCGTGCGAGGCGTGGAAGAACTTCTCGAGCACATCGGCAGGGACGTTTACGTTAAATTCGGCGGCGGCGTTCGATGACAATGCGAAAGGATTCACCTTGATCACGAACATCGTATGCAGTGTCGTGCAGTAGGGCCCCCCATTTCGATCTAGAGGAGGTTTACAAGAAAAATGTGGCGGTGATCTGTTCCATGTTGCATAGCGTTGGGTGGTGTTCGTTGGTTACATAGATACCAGGAGCTTCTCTGATTAGTCAAAGATTAATATCAGGCGTTCAGGATTTATAGCCCTTCATTATCCTCTCCATCATCTGGATACCCATCAGCTCGTCCGCAGTTGGCATGCTTGGTGCAGGATTTTGCGTTTCTGGAGTGGGAGCCATATCTTGCATAATTTTCTCCATCATTTGGATGCCCTTGAGCTCCTGCAGGTCCGGGATCGACTCCAACTGACCGGGTTTGAGCTGATCCCATATGATCCCCTGGGTTGGTTTCTCGGTAAACGTAAGCTGGCACATCTTTGCAGGTGTGACAACATAGTCACATGGTACATCCCAGTGCGTAGACGTCACTGGTTGAAGTTCAAGTGCTTCGGGATCTACAACTTGGCAATCATGTATGACTCCAATAACGGGTGTTGCCGGGTTGACGAGTTTCCTGTCGCTGAGGATTCCCCAGGCAAGATCAAAGTGGCCGAGGCCGTTGCCAAATCTTCGTCCATGCGTGCTGACCGCACGTGCACCCGTGAAGCAAATTTTGATTTCTCGGAGTTCGTCCCGAAGCTGGGCCATCGAGATGGTCCTTCCGAGTTTCTCCATACCGTCGAGCATGCTAGCAACCTCGTATTTGTCCGCGCTGATGCGCTGCGGGTCAAGTAGAATGAATCCTCTCCGGAGTGCATATGTCGTCGTGAGGACCAGCTTCCCAGCCTGCAGAGCCCGATATCGAAGCTCCTGCAGCGCATTATCTGGGCCTATGAACATCGTCTTGGCAACTCTGTAACCAGGAAGGTTCACGGTACACTCGATGGCTCTAGAGGAGTCGCGGAAGTCGGGATGAAAGGAGGAGAAGTCGGAACCGAAGCGCGAGTCTGGAATGCCATAGCGGAGGAGGCTTAACCAGACGCGCTCGCGGAGGTCTGTCTTCGGGCCGACCGCAGGCGCAGCGGCCATCTCTTGAGCGATTAACGAGAACTGCTATGGTGAGTGTCGAAGAGGGAGTTGGTCTAGGTTTTCGTGGTCTATCCTTGCCTTGAAGCAGTGGAAGGTGTGAGTTGGAAAAGCGGAAGGTACGAGCGTGTTCAATGCGCTGACTAACCCATCGCCAGTTCGCACCTTCCAACGTGTACCCAGCAGACCATGACACTGCACTGCTTCATCCTACACGATGTAAACCTCTAACAGATATTGCGATCTTCCAATGCTGCCTATAACACACTCGCGTACTATGCGCTCTGGACGTTTCCGAGTGTCGGTCGGTTGACCGTCTGTTTTCCGGGTCTAGCGATGATCAGGCGCCGTTTCCTCGCGAAATCGGTATGTCGGCCGCGACAGACCAATCGATCGTCATTCGTCTTCACGATGACTGCAACATGTCTCCGCACGCCTTTTAGACTTCATATATCGCCTTGATCTGTGCAATAGCCTCAACTATGGTCTTTCTTACTTCCATAAGCCCCAACGTCTTTCCTCAATTCCTTACAACCAGCAGTGGGCCACGAAGCAGCATACAATGGAGTCGGAGCCAAATGAATTGCCGACACCGTGGGCGAAATCTGAGCAGGAACAGGATTCTATCCGAGCCAAAATGCCCTCATCCACCGAGAAAGATACGATACAGGATGGCGCTCGGAGCGAGCCAGCCTCAGAGAAGAACTGCCAGACGCAGGGATCGATGCCAGGAGTTTCACCGCACGATAAAATCAGAAGGAACAAACGACAGAAGCTTGTCAGTACACTAAGATGGACCATCCAAGATCAATGGTTCCTGATCGTAATGGGACTGCTCATCATCATCGCCTCCCAAGTCCAGGTACCAAGATCGCAGCAACAAATCAAGCGGACGATCATCACCTACCTCTCTGTGTCCGTTATCTTCTTCATCAATGGCTGCACACTACAGACGCGTGTCTTGATCGAGAACTACTTTCGCTGGAAACTGCATATATTCGTGCAGCTTCAGTGCTTCCTCCTGACCTCTGCTGCAACCTTCGCGATTGTCAGTCTCTGCGCGACAAACCGCAACTTTATGGACCCGTGGCTCCTCATCGGCTTCCTGTTCATCGGATCGGCCCCTACAACGATGTCGTCGAACGTTGTGATGACTCGGCAAGCACACGGAAACACTGCCCTGACTGTCGTCCAGTCTGTCATCGGGCAGTGTCTGTGTCCATTCCTCACACCGATTCTAATCCAAATGTACCTCTCCAGCGGGGCATGGTATACCAAAGTCATTGTCAACAGTGACAATTATGGCGAGCTCTACCGCCGTGTGTTCAAACAGCTTGGACTTTCCCTTTTCGTTCCGCTCTTCGCTGGCCAAGTGGTCCAAAATATCTTTCCGGAACCCACCAAGACCGTTTTCATCAAGTGGAAGTTGATGAAGCTTTCCTCCTTCGCCTTGCTGACCATGATATGGCAAACCTTCGACCAGGCATTTGCCACGGGCGCGTTCTCCATCGTCAAGACCTCCAACATCATCTTCATCGTGTTTATATCGATTGCACTTTACCTCATCTGGCTTGCCCTGTGTTTCACGACTTCAATCCTGTGGTTGCCGAAGAAGGACGTGATTGCTTGTTGCTATTGCAGTCCAGCAAAAGCAATAGCTATGGTAGTTCCGCTTACTTCGGTCATGTATCTGAATGTCAGTCCAGTTGAGCAGAGCAAGCTTCAGATCCCAGTCATCATCTACCAAGGCTTTCAGGTTGCAATCGGCGGCATCTTAACGATTGTATTTCGAAGGTGGATTCGGCCCGAGGAAGAGAAAGAAGATCGGGAGAAGGCAGCTCAGGACACCAACAATGCAACATAGAACTCGACGGCAATCCTTTAATTTGGACAACGACAATTCTGCGATATACAGGGTTGGACGACTATACAGCATCAGAGTAGCGAGACCGCTGACCCGGCTATATTCCATTAGGCATCTCTCACTTTTCTCGTCTCTCTCATATCTAACAACCTTCGAAGCTTCGCCATCATTCAAAACTCTTTCTGTCGTAACGTACACTCCCTATAGAAAAGTCCGAATTCCCGCACAGGCATAGCTCGTTATCGACCTCGTCGAAGTCTTCAATGAGTGCAACAGCATCCATTCGGTATCTGTACTCAACATATCAGTCTCAGCTGCTTCATGGTCGAGAGGCGTACTCACGCATGTGCATATCGGATTCTTCAAATCATTCGTGCAAGGGCACTCGATGCACAGGCCCACATGAGTCTCCCCAACCTCATTCTTGAAGATCTTGGTCGCTCGCTTTAGACTAGTCTATCGCGACTGTCAGTTTATTGTTGGTATCGAACCCAATGGCGCATACCGCAGCAGGTGCAGCCAGCGCGGCCGATGCCATGGCGAAGACGAGAACGCCAGAGAACCTCATCTTTCCAAACACGCACGGTTCGGCTCGTTCCGATTCGATTCGATTCGACGTTTCTATTCGAAAACGACTCCAGGTTTCAACGGCAGGATTGCAGCTCTTAAAAGGAGATACGTCGTGCCTATCACTCTAAATTTATCCTGGAGCTACCGAGATCAGCTCCCCGTCGTCCTTTCCACACCAACCAACGAAACAGAGACCGGTTCCCCGCCCTCGTGGAATGTTAATCAAGTAACCGTTGGCAATCTAATCTATCTGGAGGGTCTGGCAGTCCGGAGCCCCAGCAACCTGGCGCTACTGGGATGTGTGGACTGACGAGCCCGGTTAAATGGTGCAGATTGCAGCAACCACTCTCAGAGTATTAAGCGTGCACCACGCTAAGGAAAACTGATAAAGAGTAGCAGAGGACAACTTGCCACTTACGCGTGTTGCACTACAATCGGGTCGCGAAATACGAGAATCGGAGTATAAAGTAAGGGCCGAGAGCGATGGCCCCTGACCCCAAGGTGATGGAGGCAGAAGTCGTTATCTCGAGTTTCCTCTTTGGGAAAAACACACGGAAACTCACACCCTCGGTCCTCGGGATCCCCCTACCTCCCAAGGGCATGGTCATGCGAAAAGGAGTCGCTTGAGGCCTCACGAGGTGATAGGCTTTACTATGTTAAGGCGCAAATTCGGCCGCGAGGCCATCGCGGCGGAACGCCCTTATGGTACCTGATGGACACTTATCAACTTTGAGAGAGACCCTACGAGACCCTTGGTGCTAGCGACGGGTTCGTTCGCGCTTTCAACATTGTAGTAGGCGCCAGGCTGACATCGATCCTGGCTGAGCCATGCAATCTAGACCACACCTACACAGCCACTTTCCCCACGAGCAAAGTTCAGCCACACAAAGTAGGACTGACCAATCGAGGCCCGCACTAGACGCCGAGATCAAAGTCTCCTGCAGCCTTCAAGCCATCGGCCGTCGCAATGGAAGATGAAGCTGTGCAGGCGATCGAGGGAGGGCTGAGCAGCACGGTAGCCGAGCCTCGTGCAGCTGTCGGCCTACACATAAGTTCCAGCTCGTTTCCTCGCACTCAATCGCAGCCTGTTTGCGTCACATCGGTCTTGTGCCGTACCCTGGATTAAGCCCACGCGCTCAGAAGGCTTGCAATCATCGCGGTGGTCGACAGCACAAAGCGAAGATGATCATTTTTGTACATCCTGGTAAGTCGCCTGCCCTGTTGAGTCGTTTGATGCACGATAGGACTTACTCGAAAGCCAGTCAATGGCGATGCCTTTAGTATACAGGTCGAGCCTTCCGATCACATCCAAACGGTGGCACAGCAGGTCGCGCACCGAAAGGGCGTCTCGCCGAACGACCTCCGTTTCACCTATGGAGGGAAGTTACTAGATCCACGGAACACGGTGTCCGATTACAGCATCAGCAAGGAGTGTACGGTCTCTGTACTTTGGCGATCTGGTCTCGGCGGATTGTCTCCTATGCCTGTCACTTCCCCAGACGCATCCGTCTTTCCGACGGCAGAGGAGGCATCCCGCAAGGTCGAAGATTGGCAAGCGTTCGCTGAGCAGGGCAACTTCGACGCTGACGTACATATCGTTGACCCACATGCGCATTATACTATGCTTGACTCTCTTGAGCGCAGTGTTATCCTACGCTCCCAATATCTACGTCAAGCTGGAGACTCGACATCTTTTGGCCCTGAAAAATACGCCATGATTCAGGAATTGAAAATGATGCCCATGACCCCCGCGTGGGTCTATAACCTCGTAGCTGGATTCCAAGGGAAAGAAGACTTGGCCAACCGGAAAATCATTGGGTGTCTATGCGAAGTTTATCGGGTCCTTCTAGGAGTCATTGAGGGCTTGGAACTTCTCAAACGACTGCAAAAAAGCAAGGATATGTACAGCATGTTACTCGAGAGGCTCGATGGCACGGTCGCCGAGCTAGTCCCTATTCGCAGGGAGACGCTGATCACGTTCAAAGAAGGACTTGAGGTATCAATCTCGGTTGCTTTGAGACTGGAATCGACCGATCTAGGAGGCATGCGCAACGCACTCATGGAATGCTTACTGCCTTTGCTAGAGAGTGTCCTCGCACCTTTCGGTGACTTAGCTCGAACATCGGACATTACCGATTTGGGAAAGACATTGGGAGTATGTCGCGTCTCTGTGTACATGCTAGATCTGGGCCTCGTATTGTATGCTGGATCGCACGCATCGACATTCGATACCTTGGATGCGGATCAGCATATTCAGTCCATGGACTTTGAACTTGAGAGTGGAACATACTTCATTTGCAACAAACGACCCTTAGCATGTTTAGATGGATTCCTGGATGCTAAGTCCGTTTGGGTGTTTCAGGTGGGAGACTCCCGAGCCGCGATTCCAAGAGTAGCCTCAGATCGGAGAAAGCTCTCGATCTTAACAACCATTGACGTTCTCGCCGATGTCTGGGGCCCAGTTTGGGCAGAAGCGAGACCCGCTCATACGCATGGAGAGAAGCAAAGAATAAGGAAATATCATGTTTCGAAGGGATGCATCTGGCGCGATCGGGCAGGTAATGCATCCGAAATTCTTGGGGCAGTAAAGTGTCATTGGTACAATTGGGCGCAAGATTACGCACGACGTGTCTCCTCGCTATTCACAGATGCAGCGGACATGTACCTGGATGACAAGCTGTTGATCGGCACGGATCTCGAACCCAATACCGAATGCCAGTACACATTGCAAGAACATCAGGCGACCTATGGGCATATTATGAGACCCTTGGGCCCAAAGCCTTCGACTTGGAGACTCGATGGAGCTACCGCCGCCCTACAATTTACGGCACCTAAGGTCATAGCTTTTCAGATCCAAGGCAATGTCAAGAAAGTCCCGGAGACGACCATCAAGCAATTTCTGATAGACAAATGGGGGCTTGAGCCGGAGCGCGCAAATCCGGGATGCCTCAACAGCCATTTCGGAGTGGAAATCAGCCATTGTAGCGGTAATGCGAGACGGGTGCCGCTGAAAGCTATACTGCAAATGAACCCTATTCAAGAGCTGCTGGAGCGCCAAATCCCTGGCTGGGGGATGACAGACTGGGGCTTGGCTTTTCGGAGAGCAATGTCAAACGGCTCCAAAAACGCCATTTTCAAGTTTTGGAAAGACTACGTTGACGCACGACCGCTGGTGGGACAACTAGTACAGAGTGTCCTTGATGTTCTAGACGATACAGGGCAATACGAGAAGGGTCTACGGGCAGGGTTCCTTTATTGTGGAAGCGAGCTCTGCATCCATATCAATGAGCGAAACAATGAGTGGGCAGGCTTGCTAAAAGACTCGTATCTCATGGCCACCTATGCCATCGTGAACGACGTGTGCCTAGAGTACAGACGACCCGACGACACCACAGCCATCTGCAACGACGAAGCGAGATACACAGTGCTCCAAACCCAAATCGGCCTCAGGAAGGATGATGAGCTCAAAGAACGCCTGAAGATCGTACCAAACACCCAAACCTTCAAGTCAGTAGACGATAGTCCGGGACTCCGCATTCTCCTCGTCCCAGAGATGCCGCTGAAACGGGCGTTCCTCGGCAATTACAACCTAGCAATCGGGAAGGAGCTGGTGGATCGGTCAGGGAATCCTTTTGAGAGGTTCGAGAAAGTTTCTATTCGAGCGTCCGGGAAGAGTTTCGGCGGTATGGCGTATCCGCGCGCTCGCGCATCTTTAGCGGCGCAGGCCATGCTGGTTGACAGCGAAAGTGTGGCTGCTCAGGAAGGCCTGACACAGTTGGAGCTCGAGAAGATATTGAAAGAGCAGAATCTCAGCATGTACGGCATCGGCACATGGCATTTTTGACGATGTGGGTCCTTTCACTCTTCCTCTTCCCGCACTCTGGGAGTTTTGGTCTTCTTATGACAAACCGCTCGATTTACACGATTTATGTTCTGTTGCGCGTTGAATACCCGTCGAGTTCATCTCCTTTGGAACGCTATATTTCTATGCAGGATTGGAAATTTATAGTCTTGTGGAATGATTCTATCATCTTCCTTCAAAATTCTCTCCGGCGTGCTACACAAACTCACTCCCTACACCCCAACATACATCTCTTCCCCTCCCCTCCCCTCCCACTACTCCACCTTGACAACCTCAATCCTCGTATCCACATTCCCCCTCGTCGCCCTACTATACGGACACACCTCCCTGGCCTTTGCAACCACCTTCTCCAAATCCTCCTTCTCCAACCCTTTAACTTTGACCGTCAACTCGACCCGTATCCCCATATCCAACTTCCCCATATCGCCGACTAAATGGACCGTGGACTCAACGATGCTGTCTTCTTTCGCGGAGGGCATGCGCACGTTCAACGAAGGCGCGACGGCGTTCATGGCGCTTTGGAAACAGGCGCCGTACCCGGCTGCGAAGAGCTCTTCGGGGTTTGTCTGTGAGTGAAGAGAAAAGAGTTAGCGTTGTCGGTAGCGAACTGAGTTGCGCTCATGTGGGGGTAGGAGGAAGAAGTGGCAGATTGCAGGCTTGGGTTTGGGTTTGCCTTCAAACTCAAGTTCGGGGAACGTGAGCGTGAACGTGAAGGTGAACGTACCTTTCCCTTGTCGCCGGGCCCGCCGAGCGATTTGGCCATTGTCAGGTCGACATTAAGGTCGTCACCTTCGACATGACCCGTGCGGGCGCCGACGACTTTTGCGTGTGCAGAGTAGAGAACCGGGGCGGTTTCGGTGTTGAGGAAGCGTCTGGCTGGAGCGTGTCGGGGGGGAGTTTGTGTTGTTGTGCGGAATGCATGGCGAGGGCGAGCTCGAGCTAGAGGACGGAGGGTGCTGGTGCGTATTGCGGTGGCCATGTTGAAAGAAATTCAGGTATTCAAATATACAAGGATGGGCGGACTTGAGTGGTATTACCCGAGAGGAATTGCAGAGAAGGATATGTGCACCACATAGCTATACCTATAGTTGTGTTGTTGTAATACCGTAGTCATGGTTTGTAGGTGTCGGTCCGAGCTTCGAGGTCATGACGTCGATACCTAGAAATGACGATGCGCTAGAGCACCCTATGGTCGAGCCAAAAGGTCTAGTCAGGAACAAAGATCTGTATAGATCTCATCTGATCTGATCTCGTGCAAGGATCTACGCGCTCCACCGGGGCGTAGATCAGACTTGTTGTCGTGGATAGTGTACTAGCTGCTGAATCTCAATTAGATTTTGGGGTATCGAAGGATCCGAGTAAAGCAGAGGAGGTGTTGGATATGTTCTTATTAATGAATTGTTAATCGCATTCGAGACCTAGCATTTCGTGCCTATACCGCACACCCAGAAGCGCTAGTTCTCAGCACCCCAAAACCCAAGCCCATAACCATACAAAGCACAGTAAGAAGATAAGTGTCCTGCTCAACGCGGGCACCTCAACGCTTCCTCTTCGCGCCACCGCTACTCTTCGAGCTCTTCTTGCCGCGATCCTCCTCGTCCTCAAGAGCAGTCTCCCTGTCCTTCCTAGCAGCCTTCTTCTCGAGCTCGTCCCAGTCCTCGCCCTCGGAGAAGTCTTCTTCCGAGCCCTCATCGCCCATATCGTCGGACGCGTTCTCGTCGAACTCGCTGTCCTCCTCAGAGGATTCGTCTGAAACGGCGAGCTCAGATTCGGAAACCTCGAATGCGGACTCTTCCTCTTCTTCTTCAGCGCCTTCATCGTCAGATTCTGTAAAAGACTAGTTAGTTGACTTGCTCGACATGTGATGCGAAATGAACTCAACGTACCGGTTGACAAGAAGGACCAGCCACCATCAGCAAAGAATGCGTGTGGATCCGAGGTCACGGTCTTCATGATCGTGGCCCAGTTGAGGTTGAGAGGACCTTCTGAGAAGGGTATATCGACGCTGTCAAGCCAGTCCTTTACTGGTTCAAGTGATTCAACGGGGATAGTGTTGATATGGACGGGTGGACGGTTGTAGTCCTTGAACACCACCACCAAGTCGAAGTTGCGCAGACCGAACTGCACACGTTCTAGATGCACAATCTCGATTTCAGCCAGGGTAAGGCAGGTGAAAGGTGGCTCGGTAAGTTGGACCAAGCAGTCTGTTGTCGGCTGGATGAGGACGGAGGATCGAGATGGCACACCGTTGAAGCCGAGTTCCCGGTACGGAATATCGACCGACACGTTCTCATTACGGGCAGCATCAGCAATCTTTTCAGCAAAGTTCTTAAACTCCTTGTCGAGTTGGGCGCGCCGTCTACGTTCCTCTTGCTCCTGCTCAAACTCTTCTTCGTCGCCAAACTTGTGTCGTCGCTTTCGGTTGCCCGTCTCATCGAACTGCATCTCGGTAGCCTCGCGAACGAACTGGACATCCCGTGCCTTCTTCTTGCCGATCATGATCGGGTTCTTCAGATGGACGTGGATGATGACGATGAGTTCGTGCTGGGATGGTTGGAAGAACAAGTGCTTCATGTTGCTGAATAGCACGTCGATCTTCACACCACCGCCTCCGTGAACATATCGCAAACCGTTCTGGTGAATCTCGACAGTTCCTGGAATACGTTTGCCATCAAGAGCTGGTCGCATGAAGATCATGTCAAGATTGAACGGCTTCCGACTCTTGATGGGAATAAGCTTGTCTTGTTCCACGACGTCCTCCATCTGTTTCTTCTCCTGTTCTCGCCGCACGACATCTTTCTTCAGGTCTGTAATGTCCCTTGTAATGTTTTCGATTCGGTTGACGTCATGCGATCGGAATGTTAAGCTTCGGATAAAGTGTGCGTTCGGGTCCTCAAAAGGCTGGTCATCCTTTCTCCCAACACCTTGGCCTGGTGATAGGAAGTTGATGCGAAGAGAAGTGAAATCGGCCTCTGGGGTGTGCGATGCATTCTTGATGGTGTGGATGTGGAAAGGGACGGGTCGGCCCATGATAGGGAGGATCACGGTGAGGTTCTTCTTGTCGACAACGATTTCGAGTCTGGCAACCGTGGCTGGCAGTTGATTGTCACGCTTGTATGACTCAAACTTCTTGAACTTCTTCTCCTCGGTGCCGTTCAGTGACGCTGCTCCTGCGCCATACGTCTCCAGACCGTTATGTTGTTTCTTCTGGTGCAGCTCCTTCTGATGCTCTCGGCGCTGGGCCTCCTTCTCTGCATCCTGATTTGTGGGTCGCTCGTGCCGTGTTCGCGTCTTCGTGATGTTTGAGGCAGCGATTGACGGACGCTCAGCCTTCTTCTTGGGCTTCTGTTCGGGCTCTTCATCGTCTCCAAAGAAGAACGAAACCTCGCCCAAGTCAGATGGCGTGTCCTTGGTGAAAATGGCAGCAGCTTGCGGCGCGGCCAAAATACGGACGGTATCAGTCAAGACTAAAGAGTACGACTTGCTCTTCTTGTCCTGCGGGCTGGGGTTTTCCAAGTCTGTAAGTGTAGTGCTCACAACGAAAGTCATGCCGTCTTTCAGCACCCGGAGGTTCTTGCCGCTGAGAAGTAGAGTGGCGTCCTTGTTCTCAGTGCCAATGCCATAGCCGACATTCTTGGGGAAATGCTTCTCGAATTCTGGCTTCTTCGACTTCAACGAGTTTAGCGCCTTGTTGTAGACCTCCTTTGCTACAACACCATCCTTCATGCTGGCGATGATGAGTTCGTGGATGGACAGCAGCAGCTTGTAGTTGGCCTCCTGGCTCTTGTTCGGATCCACCATGTACGTTCGCGCAACCATGCTACCGTATGTCTGATAGCGGAGCCCCAGGCCAGCAATTATAACACCGGCATGCAAGTTGGTGTCGTCCGGTTCCGTTGCGAATTTAACATCGTAGCTGCCGCCACTCTGAACAGTTGGCGGTGTCAGCCAGTCCAACTGCGCAGTGTCGAAATTTGAAGCCAGCTTTTGCTTCTTGAAGAAGTTCTGGTCGTCAATCTTGTTCGAGACCTTGTCCGACAGTGCGCGGTGCGAGATCTTCTTCTCCTCGTCTAGGATGGTGGACATTTCGTCGACGAAGTAGTTCGTCATGAGGGCGCTGGAGGCTCGGGAGGCATCGCGAATGAGGCGCTGATGGGAATTAGCATGTAGAGAGTACCCCAGTGTGCAAAGTTCTCACCAGCTCCTTCTCGTCCTTGACTGACAGAGCGGCGTTCGACAGTATGAGGGCAAGGTCAACCTGATCATCCTCCTTGATGTCTGCTGCCTGGAAGGCGGCTTTCCACTCGTCGGCGAAGCCACCCGTTGAGTTGTCCTTCTTAAGGACCGCTACCTTCTTCTAAAGCCGTTGTCAGCTGCCGAGGTAGCCTGAGCAAATATCCCAGTCCAACTTACGCCTGCATTCTTGATGGTGTCGATGCACGTCTGGAACTGCTTCTTGTTCTCCTCTGCATCTTTGCCGCGCACGAGGATCTCGACGGGGACCTTGCCACCCTTGAGGGGCTCCAGGTATGAGGCTGCATCACCCAACATCAGCGTCCATCTGCCATTGCAATTCTAGGCAACAACGTACCCTTCTTCTTGGTTGTGACGATCTGGAGGAGGTCGGGGGTGAGAACGAATAAGGTTGCGGGAAATTCGTATCCTAACAGCCATAGCTACAGCTTCGCATCAGCTTCAGCTCATTGCCAGCGTACGAAGGGGAACTCACCTGGAATGCTGCTGGCTTCAGATAGCTGCCCGGTTCGCTCGCCTTGCCCACCACGACGGAGATGGAGCTCGCGCCATTGAAGGTCTGGTCTCCGGAGCGCTTGTCGGCCTTCCACTTGGTCACGAAATTGTTCAAGCGTTCGTGAAAGACGGTCTTGTCGATGACAATCTGATCGTCGGCCATTTTGGAGGGGGAGAAAATTTGAGGCCTCCAGTAGTTGCCTGCGACGGCGAAACAGAGGAGAGAGAAGGAGGGATAGAGAGGTTGCGCTCGTCGAGGCAGAAGTTCTCTAGATGACGGCAGGCGACGCGATAGATGCGCGCTCTGCGGAGGGTCTTGGCAGTGGGTCCGAGCAGCGGCGCGTCCTGCACGCCAACGCTCTTAGCTCCGACTTTGGCCGCTGGCAGGTGCAGGTGCAGGTGCAGGTGCAGGTGGGCAGTCATTTACTTCACCTTGACCGGTCACAGGCACGAGCTGCTTTCACTAATAAGAGCTGGAAGGCCTCCAGTATCAGTGTTGCAGCATTCGGTATTTTCCTCACCCGCCCATGATATGAGATGAACGCTGGCTCCAGTGCGCGCGCTGGAGTCGTTCCCCGCAAAGACGGCGATGCCTCGAAACAGCCGAAGAAGGAAAAGAAGGATGCGGCCACCGGAGTGCAGGCGGCGGGCATGCGTGCCGTCGCAGCTCGGATGGTGGCCTTCTACTTTCGAGCGCCCGTGAAGGCTTTCTTCAGAGGCAGGATTGACTACATGGGATATGCGAGGGCCATCAATCCCCACATTCAGACACAGGCACGATGGACATGGAGAATGACAACACCCGCACTGTTGGTGCATGCAGTTAGGACAGAGGGATGGAGCTTCATACCGAATCAAGTTCTGCCGCCGTTGATGGCCAATACTTTGTATGACTCCCGGGACGCTTGCGGTACTGAAGACTGACAGAGAGCAGTATCGGCGCCGTCCTCTACACAGCATACCTTCAAAGTCTCTCCACTCTTCACCCTCCCACGGCGCAAGGCACGAAACGACCGTATCCTCCTCCGCCGGTCGTGACTACCTTTACTGCTGGCCTCATTGGTGGTGGCATACAGTCTGTCCTCGCAGCCCCATTCGACGCATTACAAGTTCGTTTCCGCACATCCGACATCCTCGATGGTAAACACAAGACCATGTGGCACTACGGCATGCACAAGATAAAGTCCATCGGCTTACGGGGCATCTTCGCTGGCTTCACGCTGAGCTTTATGAAGGACTCGCTCGGGGCCGCCGTCTTCTTCGGCACTTTCGAGACGGTCAAGTCGCAAGCGTACTACGAGTTCATCACCAGATATTATGGGAGCCGGACGAGAGACACTTTGCTCGAGTCCTCTTCATTCTACTACCACGACGAAGACGGGCGGCCGGTGATCAGACCTCATTATGCTCTCGAGCCCACGTTCCTTCTCTTGGCTGGCGTGTCGGCTTCAATCACCTCGCAGCTGATACAGCACCCCTTGACCGAGATCCAAGACATACACTATCGGCGACTAGAGGCGCTGGACTATCAAGCACATGAGGAGACCAAGCCCTCACGCATCATGAAGCGGTACTACCACGCGTACGAGGAGACCTACCGCCAATGCAAGAAACTTGCAAGGCGTGCCGGTGGCTGGCGGAGATATCTCTATCGTGACTTCTTCATGAGCACAATCAAGCAGGTGCCCAGTACCAGCGCAGGCTTGATCGTCTTCGAACTCGTGCGACGCAAGTACGCATTCGAGAACGAAGAGGTCACGATCAATCACGACGGCTTTGACATATTGCTGCATTGAAGAGACCGAGAAGAGAAGAGTCGAATTGTGGATTGTACGAATACTGTTCTTGGTACCCATGCATAGACTTCTTCACTGCTACCCATGGCATAAACGGCGCGTCGCATAGCATAGCATAGTATAGTATAGATAGGCCAAGTCCCCACCCCCCCCATCCTCACTGCTGTAGAATATGAACTACATCTCACACTTTACATCACTACATACCAATCCTCTTCTATTCCAACAATCTTTCTAGAGTCATACTTAGCACTTGTACTTCACATCAACCATCCAAGTACCCTCCTCGTCCCAATAACAAGTACCCAAATCAAGATACCCACATCAAGCATAGAGGCACCAGGCACACGAATATACGCTCCCTGTGCGGCACCATGCGCACGCGCACTCGTAGGCATAGGCGGTACATTCGGCACACTCGCTGTAGGCATCGTCTTCGCTATCGCGCTTGCGCTTGCGCTTGGACCGGGTGTGAATACCGACTTGCTCGTAAGCGTATCCGTCCCTGTTCCCGTGATCCCCATCCCCTCTACACCCGTCGTCTCTGTCACAACTTCTTCGTCCTGTCCATAGCTTGGAAATGGCACAGAGCTTGTGGGCAGGTTCCGCAGTGTAAGTTTCGGATCCCCATCCTCATCATGCGAAACAGGCAGACCTTGCTTCGCCATTTTTGAGGCAGATGGGTAAGGACTTCTTTTCTGCTTCTGCTTCTGCTTCTGCTTCTGCTCAACTAACCTGTCTTTGTTTTTCCAGAACCGCGTATAAAAATTCGGTAGAACGCGTCCATGCGCTGCAGCTGCGTTTGGAGAGTCGGGCCAGGGTCGACGTGTCCGTGTTTGTGTTTGTGTTGGTTGAGGGATGATGATAACGTCTGACTGTGTGGTGGATGATTCGGATACTGGTGCTGATGTCGATGTCGATGTCGTCGTAGTACTGCTCTCTGAAATCTGCGACGGTGCTGCACCACTCTCATCACTCCCCAGAGCAGTTTCCGCATCTCTGAGAGTCGACGAAGGAGCTTGAACTCCACGCTTCACCTTCACCTTCCTCTTTCTCCAATCACCACCATCTTCATCATCCAAACCTACCAGATGTCGTAGCCACCTCAACACCCCCACCCCTTTGAACTTGAACTTCGACACAGCATCACTAGTATAATCCCCTACTTTCCAGACCGTTTTATTATTATTAACGGTAGGAGAGGCAGCGTGGACGGTTGCGTACTGTGTTATTGTCACGTCTCCTACTGCTCCTCCTACTGCTGTATCTATCTCGCTTGCTGCGCCAGGCGTTTTTACCGGACGGCCGACTTGCGCTGGAAGTGAGGATGTTGTTTGGGCTGCGGTCGTCGTGGGGAGTTGGGAAGATGCAGGTATAGGTGTGCTGGTTTGCTCTTCGAAGGAGGAGGAGGTGGAGGTGGAGGAAGAGCGTGTTTGCGGATGTTGTGTGGGTTCCCATGGGGTGAGAGTTGGGAGGAGAGCGCCGAATTCGTTGGCTGGGGATAGAGGTGATGATAATGATGAGAAGGAGGAGCATGTAGTTGGCGAAGGACCGGCCTTTGACTTCGTTGACTTCGTTGACCTGCTGCTGCTTGGATTTGTTGAAGTTGCAGATTTCATAGTTGTAGTTTGAGGTGTTGTAGTTTCTGTCATACTTGAACTTGAAGTCGAAGTCGTGCTTGTGAGCTTTTCGAAGAAAGCATTACAAAACCCCTCCGCTCTCTCCTTCGCAAGATACACAACCTGTCTCGACCCATTCAATACAAATCCAACACCAGGCTCGCCAGTCTCGGGATTAACCAACAAATGTACATCCTCAGGTGTCAGACTTTGAGCAGAGCTGCTCGAATTACGATGATCTTGACTAGAGTATTCAGAGCTGTTCGACGCATTGATCCATGGGAAATGCTCAATATCGGGATACTCTTCGTGTGCTTTGTGCGTGGACGTATTCCAGCTACCAGATTTCCAGCCCGGTAATCGTCTTGCAGCAACAGTGAATGGGAATCCCAGGGCATGTACCCACCGAGGGATTCTGAGGCCGTTTGCAGCGGCGGTCGGGTGGTGCGAACTTAAGGGTTCCGCTGCATGAAGAGTAATTGTCCGCGTTGTTGCGCTAGTCGTCGTGGTTCTTGTGGATGTAGCGGATGTCGGTTCTTCCTCTGCTCCTGGATTTGAGGAAGCACGCCGTTCGACAGTCGGCAAATCGGTAGGCATGACCATAAAGCCTGGAAAGAAGAGGTTCGCGAGAGGAAGTTGTCCTATCTTTCTATTCGCTTCCACGGTCTCCTCTTGCTTGTTGAGCTTGATTCCAGTTACATGGTACACCGCTGAGATCGTAGCAGAAGGCTTGAGGTACGATGTGAAAGCGTCTGCATGGACTGTTGTATGGATCGTCTCCGTAATGGTGACGACTTCTTTCTCACACTCATGTTCGTGGATTGGCCGACTAAAGAAGGAGACGTAGCGTGTCAGTAGTTGCGGTATGTGCATATTGATGAGGATTTGAAGGGTCCCAGCGAGGTATTAAAAGCGAAAGAAAAGCTTGAGGGGTTGGAAATGTAGGTCGCAAGCTCAGTGAGTACGATTGGACATCGAGGTAGATACAGTCAGTTATTGACGTGGAAACATTGTCACATAGGTCTTCAAATGTGCTATTGAATTGAGTTCTCCAATCAGTGCGTGCAGAATCCTGTCGCTGGATTCAAACACTTTCCTGTCTACTTGTCAACTAAGCTACTTTACTATATGAATACTAGAAGTATGAGAAATTGGCGCACGGTAGGAATCTGACCTTGCCAACTTGATAATTCTGGCGCAATGCTTTAGGTTGGTCGAAGGCGCGGCTTCGTCTGAGTGATGGTGCTCGTACGTGTTGCTGTTGAAGTCACAAGAACAGTCGTGGTAGGCGTTTCCTCGGTCCTTCAATGCTGTTAGATGAGCTCGTCAAAGCAAGTGCGTTGGACTTACGAAGGACTCTTGTACTTCACCTTCTTCGTGATGAAGAGTGTTGATACCGGCGCCACGCCGCTCTCAGTCCGCGTCACAAGTTTCCTGCTCTTGCTAGTTGTCTCTATCTCGATCTCGGTGTGTAGCATGAGGGTGGTAGACAGGCTGATCGATTGTATAGTATCTGTAACATTGACGTGCATTGTTTCAACGAGCAGCAAGCCAGGTCCAGAGACAGTTGTAGTCAGATCGACGACCCGTTGCGTAGTGATTGTCGATGTGACAACTTGGACTTCCCATACTTCCTGGTACGAGATGCACTCCATCTCATCGTTCTCTAAGAGCGTACAGATCTTGATATCGACATCTGTCGGCGTATCTCCTTTTGTCAATGACTGCCATGGCGCTATCCAGTAGGTCATCATCCTCTTCAAAGTCGGAGCTGGCGTGATGAGAGAGACATTGTAAGCGGTTGGCGTTGGTGTCTCCAACGTGAAGCCACACTCGCTTGAGAAGGTCACTTCCTGATCGCAGTCCGTGATCGGTACTTTCGATGCCAGACCAGTTAAAGTGGTCGCACAGACGGTGGTCTGTGTTGAAGCATAGACAGTGTCGCAGCTGCCAGTCCCAGCCACGGTCGTCGAATAAAGGGTCGTAGAATAATTGAAATAAGGCGGTCCCAAGGTATTTGTCGCTACCAAGCCGATCGGAGGACCCACGCACCAAGTCATCGCTGGTATGTATGAAGTCAAAACCTGGCTCTGGGCCGTAACTTCGATTGGTGGTGCATCTGGAGATGGAAAGACGAGGCTAAGAATTGGGGGATGGGAGCTTGTTGGTGTCGGCGCAGGGCATTGTTCTGTTACTGTGAAGTTCATTGTGATGGATTGAAGGGGCGCGTCGAGGGCCTGACGTTTCCGTACCGCGTCCATGGCTTGAGGAAGTCTAGCAGCCGAACCGATCGCGAGGAGGGTGATGCACGAGAGGCGAAATGATAGCGACATCTTCAGATACTGACAGCAAAAACAGTGTGCAGGACGTGGAACCACTTGGGTCTTTGCGCGAAGCGCCCTTCATCATTCCTAGGTGTTGTGCTCCAAGGGTGGAATGGAGACTCGGCTCCTCCATTTGGACATATTTTCCCTTGCTTCTCCTAAAGCGCCTGTCATTTCGATCGAGACCTTACCGTAAACTTTTTCAATTGCTGCATTAGATCTACAAAGTATCCGTATGAAGTTCGTTCGCACCTGTCGGTGAAGTTGAGCGTTGCTAGTCATGTTACAATGCCGTATCTAGGGTTACCACGTCTAGTTACCACGTCTCTAGACAACAAGGGTAGAGATCCCAGAAACACTTCAGTCCCCAATCACCACAAAGGTGCGGCCTCATAGAGCTGTTCGAAGCGCTCCTATGCCACTGATCCAGATTTCGATATCTGTACCCCGTCTCCGGGGCTCAGCCAAGGTGAATCAAGGACGTAAGAAAAGAGCAGACCGATATTGAGATCGTTTTGAGATTCTCATTGTAATTCGCACTGCATTATTTGGAATAAAACAGGAAGAGAAACTCAAATGCTGTCGAGACATCGAGGTTCGAGCTTCAGCTTATTCAGCAGCTGTCCGAGACGTTGAGCTCATCTCGCGTCTTCTCTCCAACTATCGTGCCTGCGCATAGATCTATCTGGCTTGGCTTCCTGCCTTCTTATGATAAGCATCACAGTATTAACCATGAGGATATCTTCTAACATGGATATGTTTCCGAGAGCTTACAAATGGCCTCGAAGATCCTCGGATACCCCACATTCGCAATGAAGCCTTGAAATGGCGGATATAACCCACTCATAATGTCTTAGCATTTAACCATGTCGCAGCGACTACAGCAACTATCCAGAGCCTTTACTCCCTCAATTCAGCGCCGTACAGCTTCAACGATGACATCTCCCAATTCTATCAAGTTCGCGATCTTAGACGACTACCACGGCTTCGCAGCGTCCCACTTCTCAGACCTCGACAAGTCCAAGGTCTCAATAACAACGTTCAATGACACGCTCCCAGCCTACTCGCACTCTGCGACGAGCGATGCGGATCGAAAAGCACTCGTCGACCGCCTCAAGCCATTCAGCGTGATCTCGACGATGCGCGAACGCACGCCTCTACCCGGCGACCTTCTACGGCAGCTACCAAACCTGAAAGTCATCCTCGCGACCGGTACGCAGTTCGAGACTTTCGATCTCAAGACGGCGAAGGAGCTGGGTATCAAGGTGTGCGCGGCACCGGGAAAGGGAAGAACGGACGGCAAGAGCAGCGGACCGTCTGCGCGGGCGAAGATCGATATCAAGAAGGGAGGAGGGCATGCTACAACGCAGCATGGATGGGCACTGATACTCGCCTTGGCGAGGAATGTGGCCGCAGATGATGCACGTATCAAAGGCAAAGGCGTCAAGCCAGGCTGGCAGACGGAGCTTGCGATCGGGTTACAAGGGAAGACGCTGGGTCTTGTCGGTCTGGGCAGGCTCGGTGCGCTTACTGCAAGAGTTGGTGTGCTGGCTTGGGGTATGAAAGTTATTGCTTGGAGCGAGAACTTGACGCAAGAGAAGGCAGACAAGCAAGCTGAAGACGTAGGCTTGCCCGCTAATGGAGGAGGCATCGTTGGTGAAAATGAAAAGACATTCAAAGCTGTAAGCAAGGAAGAAGTGTTCAAGACTGCAGACGTAGTGAGCTTGCATTATGTGCTCAGTGCCCGATCTAGAGGGATTGTAGGCGCCAAAGAGTTGGGTTGGCTGAAAGACTCTGCTCTATTGATCAATACTTCGCGCGGCCCACTGATAGACGAAGAGGCGCTGTTGAAGACGCTCAAGGAAGGTCGTATACGGGGCGCTGCTTTAGACGTCTTCGAAATTGAACCACTACCAGCTAACAGTCAATGGCGAACCGAGGATTGGGATGTCGAAGGCAAGAGTCGAGTGTTGTTGTCACCTCACATGGGGTATGTCGAAGAGGGCACGCTGAGCACCTGGTATGAAGAGACGGCAGAGAACTTGGAACGATACCTCGATGGAAAAGACCTCCTGCATATACTTGTGTAATGCATCTGCATCGAGTTCTCAACTTCGACCCCACAACGGTGAATTTGTTACGGTGCAGGCAGCAACGTGTTCTCCTCGCCATCGAACAGTGACATCTGATAGAAAGCTTCTCGGCGTCCGTCATAGTCCCGCTGCCTTACGCACCTCATCCAAGCTCCTCGAGCACTGCCAAAAGCTCACAACGAACTCACCGCCCTTCTCCAGTATCCTTCTAAACTCCAGCGATTCGTCAAGTGCTTTTGCGTTGGACAGTGTTGCTGCAATCAGCACTACATACCATTGTAGCCTGGTCATGTTGCGTCCACCTCCCGCTGTTCCTTCCGGGGCTGTTGGGTCTTCGTAAGCAATGCGGATAAGCTCTACAACGTCGCCGGGTTTCTCCGTGCCGTGCTCGAAGAGATCGACGCAGGTGTGGTGGATGCTTGCCAACGCTTCTTCGCCGAGGGGTTCGATGAGGTACTTGGCTGCCAAACGATACATCCGCGCGTGTGCTACCAAGGTCGGCATAATGGAGGGTATCCTAGGGCCGGAATTGCTGCTATCCATCTTCTCCTCGCTGCCATTATCGGTGTTCTTGCTGTCGCCACCCTCGTCATTCACCCCCTCCTCCTCGTTGTCATCCTCATCAATTTCATAGGTTGGAACAGTATATTCAGCACTGTAAGCAAACTCGCAAAGCCGTAGGAAGTCGTCTTGAGCAACCTCTGGAATCCTGATTACTTTCTGGGTGCCGTCGTTCACCGAGCGGTCGATGAGTGCTCTCAATAGGTCGGAGAGGTCTGCGATGACGCCAGAGTGAATGATCACGGGCATACCTGCTGCGCCGAGGCGGAAGGTGACGAGTGGTGATTGAAGCTTGCTACATCGTTCAGTCAATGAGTCTTGTAACAGGTTGGGGAACATACTCGGCGAGAGAGGGTTCCATGTTGAAAGGCGCGCCTTCCGTTTCCAGGCGACGGTGGGGTCGTGGTTGCAGTAAGAGAGGAGATCGAAAGCAATTGCGGAGAAATTTCGGACCGGTTGCTAGGCAGAGATAAACAAACGAAATGTAAACTTGGTGAGGATTGGATTTGTTCCAATATCTCGTTATGGCTATGGTTCCGGCTTTAGTTACCAATCGCCTCATGTCGACGCCGAGTTCTCTATGCCCTATTCCTCCACAGGGAGCTTCGCATTCTCGTGGGCATTCTTCTCCCTGCCTCGATATCGCTCTACATTTCGAGGATACAAGATGACATGCTTGTCTTCAATACTGTCCACCACCCCACCCGTCGTTCTGGACAGATGGCACAGGGGACACGTATCGGTAACCACGCTCAAGCGCCTCCATCAACCCATCCTTCTCCCGTTGCTCCTTCCTCATCCAGCGCCAGTAGTCCACGACGAACTCTCCACCCTCTTCAATCAGCTCCTGAAACTCATTTGACCTGTCAAGCCTCGAAGCCAAGCCACCCAATCTGTCAACAACTGTTTCACGCAGGTTCCTTCCTTGATCCCACCCACCTCTAGCATTCGAGTTGTCATAGGTGAAGCGGATGAGATCTACGATCGGGCCCGCCTCCTTGGCAACTTCGACGTACGTGTTGAATGCTGAATCTAGATGGTTGAGTGCTTTTTCCTTCAGCCCCCGAACCAGATATCGATCAGCCAGGCAGTACATCCTCGCATGTGTGAAAAGTGCAGAAAGTGCTCGATCTGCCGGCGAGACATCGTTATCGTGGCCAAACCAGTGCGGGATGATTGTCATGTCCGGTTCGGTTTCCAAGACATCAGGGCCAGTGTATTTGCCGCGATAGACAAATTCGCAGAGCCTAAGGAAGTCTCCTTTGTCGATGTCTAGTAGCTCAGCGTACTTGTCGGAGGCTTCCCTGAGGTCGCCATTGATGAGTCGATCAAGCGGGTCTGAGATTCCAGCAAACGCCTTTGCGTGGACGAAGATGGGCTCCTTTGCTTCGCCGACAAAGAAGGTGAACTGGGAAGATTGGAAGATACTGAGGACAGTCAGCGCACGCTGTGCAGGACGCAAACTCATCATACTCTGTAAAGGCAGGGCTCATTTTGATGACTGTCAGGGTTGCAAGTCGAAAGAGAGGGGTTTCCATACAATGTTTATGGTAGATCTCACAGCTGTATGCGCTTTTGAGGGTTGCTTGAGAGATGCTGAAGAGCGTGGGATCGCTTGCTCGAGGTAAAGCTAACACATTAGGTGGGTGAGTCCTTGAATTCGAACTAGGTAAAGGCAGAAGATGCGGTATGCGTTCTCACCAATCTAGACGCCTCGTGAAATTCAACACAGCGAATGGTTAATACAAGCGGTGTGTGCGATTGCGTACTGGAATCTTCCAGTTGAGTCTCCGGTTTGCAAGCTTGCAATCCGAGCATGATAAAGCGCGAATGCGTCAAGCAAACGCATGTGCTATCAAATGATAATATGGACCGATCACTTCTTCTCAAACACAGATCCTTCCTTGCTTCAACATGGCGTATAATCCAAGAAACCATGTAGGACCGTACATTAAAAAGCCTGAAAGAGCTGCTATCGCAGGCAATTCACGGACTCCCCAGGAGCCTCATTTCGGCGCTTTCGACGATGATCTCCCCTATTTGACTTACCCTCCTGGCAGAGCAAGCCGTGTCGTCTCTGGAACAGTCAATGACCCTTTAGGACGACCATCGAATGCACCCAGACTACTCAGTCACATTCCCGCAAAAGTTCATCTCGAGGCCTTACCCAGTCCAATGAGTCTGAAGGCAAAGAAGCCAGTTGAGGAGCTCGTGAACCCACCGCGTGGTCATGTAGTCATTGGGTCATCACTGAAAGGCGATGGCGATGGTTTCATGGCCTCATTCAAGGCTCTAGTTCCAGGCTTAAAAAAGAAGGAAGACATAAAAGAAAAGAGGAAGGGCAGGTTCATAACCCCGTCGGGAACGGATTTGAGGGGACGGGCGAAACAGAACGAACACTACAACAAGCAACAGGACACGCGTGAGCTTCAGCGAAGGTTAGGTATTCCAACACGTAAAGCAGAACCACCAATGATCTGGAAAAGACAGGAGGAGTACACCAAAATGTACAGTCACTTTGCGAGCCATGAATACTTCGCGAAGGATAATGAAGAATCTGCCAGTAGCGACAAACATGGTAAATCTCCAGTTCCGAACGAGGCCGAACCTAAGTATTCCGCTTTCATGCTATAGCAGGTCATCCAGAAGCTACAGCGCGAGATGAAAGGCGGCGGGGACAAGAAGCTCTGGGACGTTGATGGGGAGGATTTAGCTTATCTAGAGTCGCAGGTTGAGCAACTGAAGAAGCATTAGTTATGGAAAGCCGTTTTCCTCGTCGATCGCATGCGATCGACTGTCGAGAAATTCTTAGGTTTCAGAGAGAGTCTGATTGAGTTCATGGACGAAGCGGAAGATATGGGTTTTGAGCTCTTTGATGATATGGTTGGCGAGGGAGTGGACGAGTAGCGGCGCGTTAAAATCAGCGCGAGCGATGGAGACTAAGGTAATACACGTAGACAAAAATCGTTCTATCCACCAACTCTTGATCTCTTCTTGCCAGGATCCTCTTCGTGGAGAATTGTATACGATAAATTAAGTGTTCAAGTAACAGACTTCGATCAATGCAGGTGAGTTCTTGGTAACCAAGTCCTAGGATGTATATGTACACAGGAGGAGCCATGCCACGTCTTGATGTTCACCGTCCCCTCTTCCAAAGCAAATATTGACATCGAACGTAGCCTACCGGATCCTACGTTACCACTCGGATGCTTCCTCATTTCGACTCAGAGCTTGCAGGAGTCGTGAAGTGGGATATCACTGAGCAAGCCAACGAGAGCCGTAAGTGAGGGGCTCAAATCAGGGATACAAGCTCAACATGGCATGAGTTGCGTAGTGCTAGTGTCGGCACCCTCAAAATTGCTTCTCTAGAGGACAGATTCGGTAACGATGGGGCCGACCCGCCGGAGGAGGGTCCGAATTTCAGGGGCAGAAACCCTCGCCCACCACTAAGCACTATTTGGCCAAGCCTGTTACGGTGGCTAAAGGCAAGTTGACAAATTACGACGACGAAATCGAAAGTGACGAGGTTCTTCTTGTTAAACTTTCAAATGATCCCGAGACGAAGAAGAAACCACGATGCTGTACGCAAATTCCAAGGGAACCTGAAGGACGCTAGGACTAAGACGCTATGGATGTTCGACGATGATGACAGAAAGGTTCTTGAGGATGGGATCGACTCGAAGAAGGCGCAAGATGGACCTACTGAGTTGTTAAAAAGTATGCTAGCGACTATTGATAACTTCAGCAATTCATGGCGATCTGGAGGGTTCTTGAAAGAGGCGAAGATTGCAGGCTCGAGCTAGTGTATGGACTGGAAAACGATGACGAGTAACGTTGAGGGAACAGAGGTTCGTGCGGAATAGTCTCATGTACTTATTCGTGTTTGTTTGGTACACTGTTCTGGATGCGAATAATAAATAGGTAAGGATCGTGCCCAACTCACAATGCTTCGATTTGACCATACTACCAGTATTTCCAGTGCATCCAAACTGTCACGAAGGGATACAAACATGCAAGGCCAAGCTGTAGGAAGCGGGAGGACCCATGACCCGTCTTGATGTTGCTCAATTGGTGTTCACCATCCCTTCACCGGTACATCTCCGCGGTCGCTCAACTACCGCGATCCGAAGAGCAGCCGATGACGCACGATGCGATGCAGGGCCTGACTCGCGAAGCAAACCCTGCAGCGATCTTATGCGCAATGGATGTTTCAATCTCGCAAGAAAGTTTGATCGACTGTAGGATCCATTGGTGTAGGTACTGCCTTACCATCCACGTACCATCTCTTCACCTGTCTCGAAGACGCCTACCTGGACATGTCAGAACGCGAATCGTAAACCGTATTAGCGGAGGTGATTTTTCCACGAGCGCAAAGCGAGAACCGAGGCGAACATATAACGCATGAAGACCACGGAGAGTACTTCTTGAAGAGGTATCGAGGAGGCTAGCCGAGGTGGAGAGCATGTAAGAACTAGATCTTCTCCTGCCAAGGCTGCCACTGCAAGCGAAGCGCACTCAGGCACAAGAAGCTGTCGAACATCAAACATGGAGCATTCTTTATCAGCGTACAGCGGGAACAAGCCATAGCAACGGATATGCAGCGGAGGTGGAGACCGTCCACAGCATTCGTGCGCAACTCTAGAATCCGACAGCATACCACAACAAGAGCAAACGCCCAGGCGCGAATCTCACCACGTCGGTTGCGGGGGGGAACGGCATCCTACCTTTTCTAGGGTTGTCTCCGTTCGAGCTAACCATCAGGGACACACCGTTCCAAACCTTCATAAAGATTCGAAGACGCAAGTTGTGAAACAAAAGGGTCTCGAACAAGGCAAGTTCATAAAGAGCGTGTTAAGCATGCGCTATGCCGTCACCATCAGCAACGGTTGCGCTCGCCATCACACGCTACTGCGATATGGGCCCAGAAAGAGCATAGAGACTCCCTCTGAGCTCGCTTGAAACAGCGGGTAAAGGCAGTTCGATATAGACCAGGACCCACCTGCACGTGGCGAGTGCTCCGGATCTGGCATGCCCGTCCACATATGAATATCAGCGGGCATGGGCTTTCCCAGCCCTGCGTTTGTTTTGCGTCTCTCGACTTTTCCTATTCTCCGGAGAAACACTGTTGTGTGGTCGGCAGCATGTCGCATCCAAACAGAGGACCCCAACTCCTAGGCGTTGACATTGCATTCATGGCTACAGCATTGATAGCCAATGCTCTACGATGCTACGTACGACTTACTATGGTGAAAGCATTCGGCACTGATGACTGGCTAATGGCAGTCGCGACGGTAAGGACGCGCAAATCTTAACTGTATGCTTCGGTCGAACTGACACTCTCCATAGATCGGATTCACTTGCTACTGCTCTTTCTCCATTGCCGGCGTGCACTACGGAACTGGACAACACAAGACCGACCTCCCTGTCAAGAACTTCCAACGTGGCATGAACTACTGGTGGTACTGCTACCTCTTCTACTGCGTCAGCATGATCACCTCGAAACTCTCCATTGGATTCTTCCTTCTACGAATCGCTGTCAAAAAGCTACATGCCTGGATCATCTACGCCGCTATGTTCATATCGGTGGTCGCAGGGGCTACCTTCTTCTTCGTCACGCTTTTCCAATGCCACCCTATCTCCTACTTTTGGGACAAACTCCAACCTGGATCGTGCATCAACGTCGAAGTCATCGTCGCGCTGGGCTACCTCTACAGCGTCTTCAGCATCATTTCGGACTTCACATTTGCCATCTTACCAGGCTTCATTGTGTGGAAGTTGCAGCTCAACATGAGGACCAAGATGGCGCTCATTCCTCTCCTTGCCATGGGCTGTATTGCGAGCTCAGCGGTCGTTGCGCGCCTGCCTTACCTTGGGAACTTCCGGAACCCTGACTTCCTATGTGAGTACCGTCTATACCTTGGCATACTCGTAATGCGATATCGTGCTAATACAAATCAGGGGCAACAACAGACATCGCAATCTGGGCTACAGTAGAACAAGGCCTCGCGATCACAGCAGGCAGTCTCGCAACCCTCCGTCCACTCTTCCACGTCCTCTGCCACAAACTCGGCCTAACTACCAACCCCTCGCGCGCGCGCCCTTCCGGTCACGCATCACCTTCAGCATCCCAGATGCTCGGCATCAAGCGCAAAGCAAGCCAGGACAAATTGAATATATACAAGCTCAACGCCTTCTCCGAGCTCGGCGACAGCGAAGTAGCGAAGAAACACGACTTAGAAGTCAAGAATAAAAGCTCGCCGAACTGGTACCAGACCAGCTTCAAAAGTATCAGGGGCTCGTTCGTGAAGCCGAAGACAGTCAGCAGTGATGTTGACAGCGAGAAGGGATTGCATATACAGAGTTCGACGGGCAGTCTGGAAGGCGAGAATATGCAAATCATGGTCTCGAAGAGTTTTGTTATTTCGGATGAGCAGAGGCAATCTCGTGTGTGAAAGACGGTTATATCGATCGCGTTCTTGAGCTGTCATCACATACTCAAGACAGCCCGTAGCTTGCGCCGACCCGCCGGTTGTCTGAAGCCCACCTCCTAACGAAGTCGCATTACCTCGCAGCTTGGGCAGGCGGATGCTCTGTGGTCTTCTAGCCGCTGGGACATTCTCAGGGGCAGTGGGCGTTGCGGGGAACGACTTAGGAGCCACCGTGGCATCAAGCTAGCCCATGGCCAAGGGCGGGAGGAGTCAGCGCTTTGCTCTACGGAGTCGAAGACAGGAAGGACTGTTGGTGGCTGTACGGTCCCGTCTGCCAATGGCCTGAACCATGGAATGATTATGACGAACAGGACAGGAGAACCTTGGTAGCATCACACACTAAGACAAGCTAGCCGACGCTTTTCAAGGATGAAGAAGACTGTCAAACATTGAATTCAGGCAATGCATTGTTGCAATTCCGTCTATACCCATATTACAAGAATTACAATATACTTTTTAGCATTGTCACGTGGCTTTGCCAATGCCCTCATGGCTCTCAGATATCGCATCCTGCGACCGCGCGCTGTCATCATCACTGCTATCCCGCCAATGCGTGCTCTGTCTCCAATGCGCCGTTGTCGCATCGATATCCCTATGTTCCACATGCAGGCTCGATCCTTTTGGATCCATTGGGCTCAGTATTACTCCATCATCGCCTAGTATCTCCGTCGCGCTTTCTGAATCGCACTGTCTTCTTTCAACTCGGGCCCCGTCCATTGTCCCATCGGCGCCGGTGCCCTGGCGAATGTATTCCCGGGTTCGCGAGCGGTGCGGGTGATTCGAGTGGCCTGAGGAGAGGAGACGCGGCCACAAGCGGGAGATCAGGGGTTTGAGGGTGGGTAGACAGGCGCCGACGATGGCGCCGTTGACTTCGACGACGGACCAGATTGCAATGGCGTAGTTGTCGTATGTAGGGTCGTGTGTTCTGATGCCGATTTTCAGCGCATAGAGACGGACTATCGAGATGATGCAGACACTACGCGGCATGTACCGTTAGCGATCGCACAAAGCGAGGAGAGGATATTATGTGTGACTTACAAGAACCCAAGCGCAAATACCAGCGCTACACCGATCTTCTGCTTCATCGGCAGCTGCAGCTTCGCGATTCCCGGGATCGGGAGCGTCACGACCAGGAAGTCTGTGAAGATGTTCAAGCTGGCGTTCACCCACCATAACACGGCAGTCGGGAAGCACCATCCGTTGATACTCTTGTCCCAATAACTCGGTATCGGTATGCACGACAGAATACTAACCAGGATGACCCAGGTAGTATAGATCGAGATGAAGACCAGTACAACCATACAAGCCTTGCGCCAATCTGATGGCGCGAAGACCCGGAGACAGAGGAAGAGGATGGAGAACTTGGTGAGGCAGAGCGAGAGGTTGTAGAAGAGGATGCTGAAGTAGGAATACTAGAGGGAGATATCAGACCAAAGACCACTACGAGCCGGATGGCTGGAGGCGAACCTTCATAAACAGCATTAGCTCAGTCTCGTTGAGGGAGGCATAGTGCTGGCCGAGTCCGCCTTTCGAGACCTCTGATTCCGGTCAGTAGGGAGACGGTGAGTTGAATGAGGTTGATGCTGACCGAGGCCCATGAAGACGCATGCTAGCAATGAAAAGAGCTGCTCGCAGTCAATAACGGCTTTCTATACGCAGGCAAAGCATGAACAAACCAAGGCGGAAAAGACACAAGCATCCTCCTTCCCAAGGACATGCACAACCTTTGATCTGACAACCAGCCTCAAGCCGACAATCAGTGCCGCAATGGCGAACGTCACGTAGGACCATGCAATGACCTGCGCACCTCGAGCGGAGACAGCAGAGGCCATGCTGTGAGCAGATGGCTATAGACGAGGATCATTTCAGGATGGGTATCGAAATCTAGGGATCATAGCCCAGGGTTGGTCTAGGTTCCTTATAGATCTTTGCACGACCACGAGTCAAGTGGCGGGCGGGATACGGGAGCAGAAATCGCGCAAGTCGGTGGAGTGCGAGATGAGACTGTTTAGAAGAAAGGATCGACAGGATTTCAGATGGGTTTGGAGGAGTGAGTGGTCGCTAGGGCGCCCTGGGACGCGAGAACTCAAACCTAAAATCTGCATTCTTCGAGGCCGGGGAACCCAGCGATTTGGTCATGGCGCAAGCGGAAACCTCGCATCCCCCAGCTTTTGCCCTCAGAGCCTGATTTACTTCGCTTTCTGGACGCGTCAGAGACCGGAACTGGTTAGGTGATGGCTTGCTCCCAAGACATTGGAGAGAGCCACAGAATCGTTAGGACGATTCAGACTCGCTTAGCTTGTCGGTGGCTGCCCGTGGGGATCCCGGCAGAGGGCCCATTGGGTGGTTAACAACAAATCAATGGACTTTAACGGGATGTTAGGCACAAATTCCAGTTCCAGGTCCCGGGCGTTGTTGCAGGCCCCACCGGAGATGTGGGTGAACGCGAAGGACCGTGGCTGGTGGGGAAGCGGGAGCAGCACTTCCCTCGATTCCAATGTATTGTATTGACTCGGCATTGCATCGTATTTGAACGCCAGGATGCCCTCAAAGTTGCCTTACTCGCCTCATTATTTACAGCATGAGCAATCGTTGCATGTTGACGCGCGAATCGTCGGCGCTGTTGCACACGTACTCACCGATGTGTATGGGACAGTGGTCGTAGTCGGCCCGTTTCCCTGTAGGGTCGTCACCTTGACTAACACCGGGATGACAGCTCCAGTGCTCAAGCTGAACACTCGATGCCCAAGGACTATACTTCGGTGTTAGCAGACATATGCAACGTAAACTCTAGCGATCTTCATCACACCCACCTCGCAATAGACTCGCGATTTCGCCCGAGTGGGAAGTTACAGAGATGTAAGTACTGTCATCATTCGTGAAGACGTCGTCTAAAACCTTCTTGGAACGGATGTCCTGGTCAGAGCTTGGTTCCGCGTGCAAGGCAGTCCAGTACGGGTCGTACTCAGGGAACCCTCTCTCGAAGCGATATAAAGGGAAGTTCGCATGAATATACGTCTGCCCGATTCAGGTACAATTAGCAAAGGGTCTCAGATCTGACGATTGAAACCCACATACGAACCTTGTTACTTCGGCGATCGCAGGTATGCGCACTGATGCCCTCTCGGAAGAATTCCTTGATAGTGGGTACGAAATGGTTCTTTCTCGGTAGCTTCAACCCGGTGAATGTGAGCTTAGCTGTCGACAGACATCGGTAGAGCGGGCTGGTGTAGTAGGACTCAGGTGGCGTGATGTGCTCATCTGCGATCAGGTGTTTCCAGAAAGCATTCACGGTTTTGGCCTGATTAATGCCCGATTCCGTAAGGTGAGCATCCGCCCAAGTTACGGTGCCGTTCCCATCGAGTTCGCTCCAATAACAGTTCCAAGCAGGTGTGCCGAAGAACGTCTCGGCCGCATTATGAAAGCCCTCTCCGTGCCGACCAAAGAACAGGAGACTGTATCGCTCAGTCCTTTTGGCCCTTTTGTTTAGGTAATCGATATAATAGGCCAGACGTTGCCACTGGGTCGAGTGCTTGTTCTTATATGAAGCATCGCTTGGGTACGTTCGGTCGATCAGCCCAAAGTTAGAAGCTGTGAAGTTGAAAGTCGAAGCATTCGTTGCCGGATCATCTTGAGCGAAGATGCCTGTTACTACTGTGTAGTTCAGATGCGACGAGCGATGGCCATTTGCAGAAACACCGAGCGCAGACGCAATGGCCATAGAACCAAGCAGAAGGGGTGTCGCAATCATCGTCAGGGCACGGTCTCAACCCAATCTACGGTTGTCGGGAGAGGTGGTGAAACGAAAGAAGTGAGGGATGAAGGGGCAGCATTTCCAGCAACCGGGGACGGTTTATTAATTTGCATTTCCTCTGCGCAAGATGATGCTAAGTTCTGTTCTGCGCTTGCTCCAATATCTGTACCTGGCAGATGCTGCTGTGCACCAATCGCTGCAAAACGTGCCTCGGGTGCTGGCCAATTACGGGATATGTCCGACTAGCCGTTGACTTGCTCTCGGCGGCCTTCCTCTTTTGCTACATATCGTAGTAGACTATAATGCGCCGGAAGAACTCCTTCAAGAAGCATGAGCGCGTGCTGAGTGGAAAGCGCGTGGTTGAAATGTATAGTCTCATTGGTGTCACAAGAAGAAGAACCATCATGCCGAGTTCCATCATTTAGAAACCGAGTCGGCAAGGGTGTCACAGCACTTCGAGCTTGGGTATACCAGGTGCAAGTCGTATGACTATCTTCTAGATATACTAGTACACGAGGTTCTCAAAGAGCTCCTGATTACGAGTTGGCGTCCCGATACTCGTAATAGTTGTATGGGTTCGTTGTAGGTCCATCGTTCTAAATTTTTGAGCTGGAGTCACCGTGACTGCTAACTTGGATATTGACTATGATAGCAAGCGAAACGAGTACAACTCTAGGAGCTACGCCTTCCTTGAGTGAAGGAAATAGCTATCCTCCAATTCCTGGAGAATTTCATTTGCCCCACATTTTCTATGCTGTTCTCATGTGCTATGCATAACTTACCCAGCAACTCGGCTCGCGTTTTCGCTCGCCAAAACTTTCCTTGTGCAACCAGAAAAAGTTTCCTGAGGCCGATGCCAAACGACGGACCAGACAAGGCCAAATGTTCGACACCGTCTGCACCATCCCGTTATCCTCTGAGCTCTTTACGCAAGCGATACATCCGGAAGAGCCAATTGTCTCTGTTGGCCTCGCCTCAGGCCACGTCTACACCTACCGCCTACCGGCTGGCGCGAGCGAAGATGACGATCCAGACGAGACCCTTGCGTCTGAGAATGGCTTCGGTCATCTAGACACAGCATGGAAGACAAGGCGACACAAAGGTAGCTGCAGGACGCTGTGCTTCGGCGTTGATGGCGCCCAATTGTACTCAGCTGGTACGGATGGCATAGTCAAGGCTGCAGACGTTGCGACGGGCAATGTAACGGCAAAGATCGCAATACCTCTCGACCCGTATGTATTCACGATCATCAGGTGTACCCCAGGCATCTAGCTGACTGCTATCAGCGCGACGGGCTCCTTAGATCATTCCTCGCTCATCCACGCTCTCTCGCCGCAGTCGCTGCTCCTCGCGACCGATTCGTCTGCCCTCCACGTCTACGACCTTCGAGACCTCGGTCCCAAGGCATCGCCGAAGCCGCAGCAAACGTACCACCCTCACGATGACTACATATCATCGCTTACGCCCCTTCCAGCGTCCTCGGCGAGCACAAGCGGATTCAGCAAGCAATGGGTAAGCACAGGAGGGACTACGTTGGCAGTCACCGATCTGCGGCGTGGTGTTATGGCCAGAAGCGAAGACCAAGAGGAAGAGCTGCTATGCTCAACCGTTGTCACGGGATTACCGGCAAAAGGAACAAGTGTTGGCGAGAAAGTGCTAGTGGGAGGTGCTACCGGCGTAATTACGCTCTGGGAACGAGGGGTGTGGGATGACCAAGATGAGCGCATCGTGGTGGACAGAACGCCAGGCGGAGGCGAGTCCCTAGATGCAATTACATTAGTTCCGGATGGTGTTGGTCCAGGAGGCAAAGTTGCAGCTGTTGGCCTAGGCAACGGCGCCTTGCGCTTCGTCAGAATTGGCCAGAACAGGGTCATTGCAGAGCTCAGGCACGACGAGTTCCAGAACGAGTCTGTTGTTGGCCTTGGCTTCGATGTCACCGGCAGAATGATCAGCGGTGGAGGGAAGATGATCAAGGTGTGGCACGAAAAACTTCAAGGCGAACAAGAAGACGAGGGAGATGATACTGCTGCAAGCGCTAAGCGAGATCACGAGAGCGATTCAGATGAAGACAGTGAAGAGGAGGCAGAGGAAAGCAGCGAAGATGAAAAAGAACAGAAGAAACGCAAGAAGCGCAAGAGGAGCAAGGGTAAACAGAAAGGGAACGGCATTCTGGGTTTCTCAGGCCTGGACTGAGTAGTAGATGGTCAGCTCATGATTGGGGCCTTTGAAAGGCGTTGGCGTTAGTGGACAAGGCTGCGCGCTTGTGGATGCTCAAGTTTGGATTCGCATTGCGCAGATACCACCATTTGGCATAGGTCCAGACAACTCGTTGTTCGTCTACTTTACGTCTAGAATGCCTCTTCTTCACCATCGATCCGCTTGGCAAACAGTCGCTGTCAATTGCATCCAATATGGAAGTCGCTGTCAAGTGCACCCGTTATGGAAGTCGCGACCGTGCAAGAACAACTCTGCTCACGGCTATCGTAGAGCACGATCGCAATGTTACAAGGCTCAATACCATTCCCCTGGCATAACTACTACCCTCTATGACCGTTGTATCACGGCAACGACTGCCCGAAACCCAACGCCTAGTTTCCTGTATATTCACCTTCCCCACTAGTCTTCCTGATGCCAGCCTCGGCAACCTTGGTATTCTGTCCCAGGTCACGCACTCCCGTTTCTCATATATGCTCCCCGGATTTTGTCATCTCATTGCCGTATGCGCCCAATTAGAGCGCTGGTTTTATATTGCAGGGAGGCCTCGCTTAGCGACGACTACGCTGTCGAAGAACCTTCCATGTCTCTTCCATATTGCTTCATCTAACACTGTCGCACTGTAACCGCCACGGACACCACGTTCCGCGATGCAAATGGGATGGAGGAGGATTGAGGCTCGTGGCACTTTACGAGCAAGTGAGCGGTTGGTGGATGCGAGGTGAAAAGCTCCGCTGACCAGGATCGGAAGCAAGATGGTTGCCGGATCGGGTAATGTGGGTGTGGTGTCATTGAACGTGTTTTCGCCCACTGGTTTCTTGGATTGAGGGTTGGAAGAGTGTTTATATACTGGATGATGCCCTACGATTGAGGGAGCAGTCGACGCAGATCACATCAACGACCACACATTATGAAGCTCTCAACGACCCTCGCTCTTGCCGCTGCGGCATCGTCTGCGTCTGCCCATACGATCTTTCTGTCTCTGAATGGTGGCGCTGTCGGTGATGGCGTTCGAGTGCCGACGTACGATGGGGTACGTTCTACTGCTTAGTTCTAAGGATCGTCGCTAACATAAGGCAAGCCGATCACGGAAGTAACATCGAACGATATCGCGTGCAATGGAGGACCCAACCCGACAACCAAAACATCCAAGGTCATTACTGTCCAGGCAGGCTCATCTGCCAAGCTCACCTGGAGGCACACATTGACCTCGGCCGGGAGCGATGTCATCGATGCTAGTCACAAGGGACCTGTCATGGCGTACATGAAGAAAGTCTCGGACGCTACAACTGATGCTGGTCCTGGCGGTATGTTTCCATGCCCTCACTCTCGTTTTACTATGCTATCAGAACAACTATGCTAACAATGTACAGCTGGCTGGTTCAAGATCGCAGAAGACGGCCTCGACAGCTCCGGCAAATGGGGCGTCGACCGACTTATATCCGCCCAAGGCGTTCAGACAATCACGATTCCCCAGTGCATTGCTCCAGGACAGTACTTGCTCCGCGGCGAGCTCATTGCTCTGCATGGTGCACAGAATGCGAAGGGTGCCCAGTTCTATATGGAATGCGCTCAGATCAATGTCACGGGCGGCTCGGCGAGCAAGACACCTTCATCTGTTAGCCTGCCTGGCGCGTATAGTGCTTCGGATCCAGGGATCTTGTACAACCTGTACAGTGGACAGAAGACGTACACTGCGCCAGGACCGGCGGTGTTCAAGTGCTAGAACTCAATATCATGAAGGAGATGGGAGCATAATTCTTGTAAATATCACGATTGAACTTGAGCACGAGAAATTCTTAGAGACATCATTCACCAGTACTACCTGTCTACACTACGGCTGAGTAACACCTTGACGCTCTAGTCTGCGTTTCGTTCCCTGACCTATCTGCAGCATGAACGTCCATGCGTCAGGCATATTTCCTAGCTGCCTCACCTTTAATCTAAGAACCCGGCAAGAAATATATGCCCATCGATCCAAGCCAGTCAGGGTATTTTCATCGCCATTCAGATGCGTGAGCAGAGCTTCAGCTTGTGCCCTATGGGATGCGAGATTGGCGTAGGCTGCTTGGATGGTATTCGCGTCGTCTTCGATGGCGTTGGCTAGGGTGAGAAGGTCTGCCCAGGGGAAGTTTGGGTTGGCTGGCATGCTTGTTGCTTGTGCTGCAGGGAAAGGGGATGTACTTAGCATTGTGATGGATCATCGTGGGATATATGTGAGCGTTACGGTTTGCTACATGTTTGCTGGATATGCCAGCAATTCTCAGGAGCTATCCTCTGACTTAACAGCTTGTGTCTTTCGTTTTCCTTATAATTCGCGTACTGTTAGTCCTCCGTGTCTCCTTGTCACATATTCGAGGCGGACGGATGGCAACATGGGCTTCACCAGTACGGAAGGCTATCAATTTGCCTCCTAACGATAGGAGTGACATGAGCTCAAGACGAGCGCAATACATTTACTCCCTAAACTTGATCTCGTAGAACGCGAACGGTGAACATCGTCGTCAGGATGCAGACATTGAGCATTGTTTGCTCAACATTGTATCCAGACATTTTTCCTACTTCACCTTTGTCTGTACACAAACACTGACTCAATTTGTTCAGATATCTCGTCTAATTATAGGATAGTAAGTACACAAGAACTCACATTGTGAGTAAGCAATGATATGTTCATACATTGGAAACGATCAATGCTTCTTGAGAAACTTATAGCGTTCACTACTTCCTATGCATATATAAACTCTTCTGAATTATTCCTATTCCCTCAAAAAGACCCATATCCACAGATCTCCCTACAGCCGACTAGCTGTATCTCATTCGACTACCTACTCCTTCAACAAGTACAACACTTCGAAAGCACCAAGGTAAGTATCATGGATCGCCGTCACGGTAAGGAATCTCAATATCGTCGTACTGACTCACCTCGAGATTCAGAGTCGCCACGCCCAGAACGGCAGCGAAATTATCCAACATCCTCGTACGCTCCATTCTCTAGTGGTGGCTACGGACAGCAGGCCACAGCATCCTCGTACCCAGTACACTCTAGTACTGGTTACGGACAGCAGGCCACAGCATCGTCCTCTGGGTACTACGATCCCGTGCGCGGCGTGGGCCGGCAGGAACAAGGACGTCAGCAGGATCCAGGGTACCGTCCCCAGCGCTACGACGCAATACGAAATACCCTGAGCGTGGACGAAAGTCGGTATGATCCGCGGCGGGATGCGTATGTACCACCAGCTACTTCAGCACCAACCAGTGGGCCGACCCAAGCCTCATATACTATGCCTGCATGGCGGGCTGCGGGACCTCGTAGCTCAACCTCATCGCGGGCTCACGCTAGCGGAGGACCTCCCCAGTCGTACCAGTCTACGATAGGTCCTCCGACTTCTAGTGCAGGACAGCAGCCCTCATATCCGCCTGCGATTTTCCCGTCGCAGCCGACTTCTACCGCCTCAATCCCAGTGACATTTCTTCCATCGCGGCCTCCCGCTAGCGCAGGCTCGAGGGAGCGAGACCGTGGCGCACCTCCTCATAGCTCTTCAAGATTGAACAAGGCCCATCGTCTTCAGAATATTGATGAAAGGGCAGGTACCTTTGGAACATTGTCTTTTGATAGCGGCCCACGGAGTAGTAGGACTCCTACTTCGACTGCGCGCCCTTCCCAACCTGTTCCACCTGGCCGCAATCCACCGGTCGAGTCTGGTTATAGCAGGTTTGCTACCGCAACAACCACTAGTGGAGGCCACTCATTAGGGCATCGAGCCACGACTAGTGGAGGCCGCTCATCAGGGCATCACGCCACGGCGTCTAGTGCAGAGCAAGACCTTTACGGGCATAGCTCGCGACGTCGTCATCGTAGTGAGGATAGTGACCACGACGACCTGTATAGGGATCCCTCGCCTCCTCGTCGTCGCCGTGGGTAAAATGTCTTCCCAGCGGCATTGTAACAGCAAGTAGTCACGGGGCTGTTGGAGATGAGGGATGAGTGGGAGCATCTGCATGGCATGGAGCGGTGAAATCGTCTTGTTCTAGTTAGAGGAATCTGACTAGAAGTGAGTACGTAGCACATTTCGTCAATGGACGCGAAGACTTACCTAGTTGCGTATCTACCTTCATAGTCGGTGGATCGTACTAGACTTAGATAATCAAAACAAGAATGGTCAACTTAGACCCAACATGAATAAGAATATCTGTACCAAATCATAAATCCGTTGCTCAATCTATTCATTCATTATCATGATTGCGTTCTAGTTAGTGCCGTATCGATGTTTCAAGTCTCAGGGCTCCAAGGCTGTCCAATCGCCGCCCGCATATCTCCCTCGAAGAGCTCAATTGTCTGGTTCATATTGTATCCGGACGCAATGGCGAGCTGTAACATGATCCTCGATTGAATGACGTGTAGAAAGCCTGACTTTGCATACGTTGGGACCCTGCTTGGACTGCTCGGCCCCGTGGGGCTGCGCGTTCCTACTACAATCTGCAAGCCTTTCGAAAGAGCCTCGTCGATCTCATCTTGGCCGCTTGGAATTCCACCATTACCTGTGCCGGCGATGATGACACCGTCGGCGCCGTTGGCTTGCGCATCCAGAACTAACTTGCCGTCAAATTCGCGAGCTGCGTACAGGATATCGACTTTTGGAAGAGCAGGGTAGGACGAGTGATTCGAAACCGCGGCTACGGAGAATTCCCGCTTCTGGATTGGAGTCGATGGGCTTATCGGCGTGTTAGTAGTCTGCTCTTAATCTTGTGTTCCTGTGATAAACTTACGTGTTGTAAAATACAGGCAAGCTGTTCAGGAACAAGCCCAAATCGCCGCTGGCTACAGGCCAGAACGCATCAGGGTTCGTGGAATGTAATTTTGTTGTCCAGAACATTGGCAAGATCCGTGCGTTGAACGCCACCATAGCTCCTCTGTTGCGAGCTTGGGGGCTAGCAGCAAGCATAACACCATCGAAGAAGTTTGCGTCGCCGTCGAAAGAGATATGTGTGTATGGTCTCATGGCACCAACCGCCACGATTGGCTTGCCACAATTGACTAGCAGGTCCAGAAGAAACCCCGTCTCTTCTAGCGAGTTCGTACCGTGCGTGTATATTGCCCCGTCGATATCGCTGTCCTCTGAGCATAAAGCATCGTTCGCAAAGCGGGTCATATTCATGACAAGAGCATCGTTGGTGCCAGTAGAGCTGTCTTCTGTGGTCCAATTTGAGACGGCAAGTTGAGTATTATTGAGGAGATTCGGGTTCCTTGCAATAATCTGCTCGCCTGTGATGGACAATTGACCATACTGAGTATCATCCAGAGCACCATAGATCGATCCACTAGCAATAGTGCCTCCAGTATAAAGGACCCTAATTGCGTCAATAAATCAACCTGGAGCAACAAATCGAGTGACATACAGAATCTTGGGCAAGCTACTGTTGCCTCCTAGCCATTGCAGACCCAGCCTTTCGCTGGCTGTCATCGCATTCTGGCGGCGATGTACGAACGGAGCAGCGCTTGCAACTGCTGCGAGAGCCACAATATTTGCACCGGCCAACTTCATTCTGACTCGGCGAAGTCCCAAGATAACGAGAAGATTGTCGAAAAAGAGGTAGGAAATACTCTAAGCCATCATACCTCGCATTTATACCATCCCAGCCATCCGGCAGGCAGATCGCAGATCCCCGCATGCCGACACCGGGGAAGCAATGAAGCTACCAACGTTATCAACAGTTATCTCTCTTGGCGAAGAGATCAATACGGCAGGTCTGTAAGCACCGCTGGATGCGCAATGGCTGGTCGTTATCGCATGGAGCCGTTCCTGCAGAAGTGACGTTTCCGAAGAAACAAGCTTCATAGTCCACGAGGGCCAAGAGCGGGGATGTGGTGTCGACCCGAGCGTTCGGAAGAAGTGTCCCGCTACCAAATTGTCGAAAGTGGGAGGGAAACGCGAGAAGCAAGGGCGGCAGAATATATTTTACATTCGTAGGGGTTTGTTTGAGATCAAAGTGCAGGAAATGGTACAACCACAAATTCACGGGTGAGTGCGCTTGCATGGGTAGACTAGGCCATTTTAGTCAAGTGCTAGTACCTCTTCATTCTCGGTTCTGACGATCTCAAAATTCTATCCATTAGCCGAGAACGGAAGCAATATGCTGATACTGAGTTATTATGTGTCAAATTGATAAATTTAGGAAGTTTTAGAGTAAGTTGCTGAGGGCAGCCAGCCTGCATTTTCCGATATAGATGAGGGTCCCACTCAAGGCACAACCCAAGGCAGACTCCAGGCGCCTTGCGAAGTATGCATACGCGCATTAGGCAGTGCAATCAACGATAAAAGTTCCAAACAAACGAAAAATCATGCTAGAGGATAAGGCGCGCTGCTCAATGACTAGTTCCAACCAGCGATGCCTTCGGCAACGATCATTGGGCCTTTCAATGAACTAGTCATCAAGCTCACACGGCGACCGATGATACCAGAGTCTCCGACACCAAGGTCTAGTCTGTGTGGTAGATTTGTAGTTGATAAAAGGTCTTGCTCAAGTGGGAATGAGGTAAGAGGGTTCGAAGGAAGCTGGTTTGGCGGAAGTGCTGGGGCGTTTAGGTCGCCATCACGGCTGTAAAGTGTTAGGATTTTTCGCTTTGTGCATACGGGAGTTTAGGGTTTCGGAAAGTGTCTTACTGTATCACGACCCAGTATCCAGGTGCATGGATCCTTGGCTGTTCTTGTAAACCCCGGAGCTCGATTTGCGTGCCAAGGCACGGTTGGTTCAAGCTGTCATTGGAGAAAAGTAATTTCCAATCGTTGTTGGAATCGGACTTATCGAACTGTTGCTTTGGTCTGAGAACCGCAATGGAACCACCTTGGCTTGTTCGAGTAGAAGCGCCGTTACACATTTTGATAGAATATGAATCTGGGATGAGGCGGACGACGTAACAGAGCGGCGGTAGGTATTTAGATCGGTAGGGAAATGAGAGACGGAATGGTTGAATATAAGGTTGGCAAAGGCGATGATGTTCTTTGAACAATGCTGTATGTGTTCTGAGTGTCTTTGAGGTATTTGAGCATGTTTGAGAGAGTACCTCAGTGGTTGAGCCAAGACCCGTAGGACACCACAGTACTCCTCCTTATAATTCATCCTGAGGTCGTACCACAACCGCTGGATGGCCTCAGGACACCCGTATAATTTTCCGATTCTTTGATCATATACAGCGAGAATGTGTGTGCTGCAATAGTAACGCATCCTCGGTCCCCTGCAAGTGTTCTGCCAAGCCTCCCCGGACATCTTCTTGAGGCGTCCGTCTCGATGCTGTCGAACCACCGCAGGCAGACTGAACGATACAGTAACCATTATAGCTCTCCTAGTGATTAGTTTCATTTACGAAGGAGCACTAGCGAGCTAGGGACGTTAAGAGGATCAAGTTCAGATGGCACAATCGCTTGTATTTCGATATCGAAAAACCATACAGGACGCATGAGGCTGGATGGTTACCAGATAAGGTGAAAGGTCATTTGCTGATACTTAAGGCCTCGAGCATCCATTAATGTACTTGCCGTCCAAAGCTCTGCCCAAGAGCTATGCACTGCGATTACATGGAGGCCTTTAGGACCTTGAATGCATCCGCTCGAGTGCCGACGAACCGCTCCTCCGCAGTTTTCCAATTGATGACACTCCAAATGTTCTCGACATAGGCCGCTTTACCGTTCAGATACTGCCTCGGGTTAGCGAACAGGAAACAAGCTCGTACGGAGGAATAATACTGACCTGGAGATAGTAGGCGTGTTCCCACATGTCTACACCGAAAACGGGAACCTCACCATTTCCAACGACAGGATCCTGGTCCTTCGTGGTCACGATTGACAGTCGATGCTCATTGCCAGTCTCAACCTTGACCAACCAGCCCCAACCACTCCCTTGAATGCCGAGTAGCGCAGCCTTGAACGCTTCGCGAAATTTCTGTTCATCGCCCCATGTGGCCTTGATCTGCTTCACAAGTTTCGGTGCCGCCGAGGACTTTGCTTCAGCTGAATTAGCAGGAGCAAGGTTCTGCCAGAAGAGCGAGTGGTTGATATGACCGCCTGCGTTGAAGCGAATGCCCTGCTGAAGAGAGACCTGAGTCGTAATGTCTGACGTGTGTACAGCTTCGGCTTGGGACTTGAGAGCGGCATTCAGGTTGGTAATGTAAGTTTGATGATGCTTGCTATGATGTAGCTCCATGATCTGAGCCGAGATGTGTGGCTCAAGGGCCTGTTCATGAATTAGCATAGGCCAGTATGGAAGCGCTGATCGAGTGCAAAGGCTACTGACATCGTATGCATATGGCAGAGGGGGGAGTGTGTATGTTGAAGCAGCCATTTCGCCAAATTCGAAGGGTTGTTGTGCTTGTTCTGATGCCGTAACGTAGAGGGTATTTAAGCACAGAAGGGAGAAAGCAACGGAAAGAACACAACTGCCCCTCATCCTGCCCCTCATTTTGTCCAAGGCCATTACGCTTCCTGTGCCAATGCTGGTTTGTCAGGCGCAGAGCCAACAAGGTGCTCGGTGGCTGCAAGGCGTGGTGCGTCTCGAAGCGGTAAGCTTAAGTCGCTCAATCTGCTCAACCTTCTCAAAAGAACGCTTTTCTTTCGAATCTATATATGAAAGGTTGAGATTGCACGGAGAAAGGAGTCCCTATCGTTGAAGAGCAGATGTGAAGAAAATGTAATTGGTTTCGCTCTGTGAAAGCTGTTGACAGAGGTGTCGGCTCGGCGCGGCGAATTGGCTGTTAAGATGGGAACGGACTATGACTGTGCTAGCATGGACGGCTTCGGGGCCAAACGGAGACTACAAAAGGAGTTCAATCTGCGTCTTGAAATTACTATAAGCCTGATGGGAGGGCACAACGTCCGTTCCGCAATCTGTACTGGAGTTCGTCAGCGTCGTGGGTAGACAATCTGGACGTCCGATACCTCCGATCTGCTTGGCGTCTTGTGCATGCTAACGAAGTCTGGACTAGTGACGTCCTCGATCTTGTTGCACAGATCTCGACGTGTCTCACGACATTCCCCAGATCTACGCAAGAACGGTTGTCACTTGCTTCTTGTTTCTCTTCCAGCTGATGGATGAGCAGAGCGAACGCCTTATGCGTAGGATTTGATGATCCGCGACGCCATCTATAGCGAAAAGTCCGCATGTCAATTACCTTCAAATATCCTTCCTCAGGCAGGAGTTTGACCAGATGCACCAACAACGGCTTCCTACTTGGGAGCGTTGTAACTCTTTGAGCGAGGCTCCACACGAGTAATCATCAAGAGATGAAGCGCTCCTGAGGTACCCAACCCACGAGATTTGGACCCTCTCCACTCTGCGCACCACTGTAGAGGGCACTGCAAAGACCAATGATAACACAAGACACATTAATATCGACTCGTACGTATCAAATGCAGTCACTTTTGCGATGGTGAGCTTCCAAGAGTTCGGACACCTCGTTCAATGCACAACCATGGCCTCTCAATACCCAGGCATGGGGCGTTCCGGGGCGTTTCTGTTCATATTGACCTCGCAACATCGAAGACCAGTCACCGATTACCAAGCAAGCCATCAGTCTTGGTGTCCACTGATTTAAGCACGGTATGCGGCGCATGAGGGATCATACCAACGTGGGCGGCCTTACAGAACGCCAAGCCATCACGCTTCAACAAACAATCAATCTCTGGCACTTGAAAATTCCTTGTCCTTCTCACCACTCAGGAGTTTGGTCTTTTCTATATCACAACAAAATAGAGCTCGGGCATGTGGTGGACATGTCCCGAACCTCTGGTATGAATACAGCCGCCTCCTCAACACTACGTCGAATGAGCAAAGCTTCCGCCGACCATATGCGTCGCATCGATTGCCTTGTGTATAACTCCCAGTACCGGTTCCTAACTTTCGAGGCCTCACACCATCAGAAGCATCCCAGAATTCACATAGGGCGAGAAAGGAGGTAAGATTTGACTCTCGAGCCGTAGCGCCGGTAAAGAACTGCCATTGTCCGCGAATAATTAGTTTCCAACTAAAGCACTGCTTTTTGTCGCAATTTAGGCAGAATAGATTGATCTGCATTAGCTCCCGCACCCCCGCCTCCATCGGCGAGCGGGGCGTTTGGGGAGAACATTTCGTTCCATCGCCACAAAGCTTGTTGATAGAGAAGGGCCTATTTTACCTGCATCGTGGCTTAAGTTTCAAGACGGTTGCCAAGGTACTGGTGTTCGTCGAGTGCAACCAGCAAGATGGCTAACATTCATAGGTTGTGTCGAGGAGTAGAGCTTTTGTTGGGTTGATATGCATCTCCACCGCGGAGCAGTGATCACGTCTCTCTGTGATAGGCAGCGAGCACCCGTCATCCAGACGACCTTCTGCCGAATACCCACCTTCAGCAACTGTCATTCGGCAATCACAGGCAGATGTCAGCTTGACGCCCCACAGTTTCCGGCGACAGGCCACCCTCTTTCGCCATAGTACGCCAAGCTTAACCGTTGATTTAACCGCCCTCGAAAAGCTTCAGTACACGACCATTCAGCAGCTCTGCCGTATGGCCGGACTGCTACCCGAGACCAGGTCATTATTGAAGAACCGCCCAGGTTAGATCGTGCAGACAGGGTATAAGCTGCTCGATCTGCCCCTGCGTTGTTTGGTATCGGTTTTCACATCTCGACTTCCTCTATCGTCTCAACCTCAATCGAAAGAGATCAGAGAATATCATGGCACCAGTAGGAGGTGGGGCTGGAGGCTTCGATGCGGCGGCTGCCGCTCGTCGTCAAGCCCTTTCGACTAAGGCAGGACCCATGGCTCTGTTGAAGAACTTGAGGGTCTTTGGCATCGCATGCTTTGCGTGTCTTGGTGGTCTGTTGTACGGTTACAACCAAGGTGTTTTCAGCGGTGTCCTCACCATGACCTCCTTCAAAGAGCGTAAGTTGATCTTGCGATGCCGCCCTTTCATTCGCTGACCTTTGTAGATATGGGCAACTACATCGAAGACGAGGCGACTTTGACCTGGAACAGCTCGAAACAAGGTTGGCTTGTTTCCATTCTCGAACTCGGCGCATGGCTCGGCACGATGTACTCCGGTTTCCTGGCAGAGATTCTGTCGAGAAAGTACGCCATCCTGGTTAACGTCGGTGTCTTCATCATCGGTGTGGTCGTCCAGACGACTGCTATCACTGGTACTGGCGCCAGCTCTATCCTAGGAGGTCGATTTGTTACTGGTATGGGTGTCGGTTCCTTGTCTATGATCGTGCCTATGTACAACGCCGAAATCGCGCCTCCTGAAGTTCGTGGTGCGCTTGTTGGTCTGCAGCAGCTCTCCATTACATTGGGTATCATGATCAGCTTCTGGATTGACTACGGAACCGTAAGTGAACCTAATGTCTTGATTGTTGTTCTCCACTGACAAAGATGTCCAGAACTTCATCGGTGGTACAGGCCGTGGCCAGCACAACGGTGCATGGCTTCTGCCTCTCTGCCTCCAGCTCGTTCCCGCAGTTCTCTTGGGTGTCGGCATGATCTTCATGCCCTTCTCGCCGCGTTGGCTCGTCCACCACAACCGCGAAGCCGAGGCACGCAGCGTTCTCGCCCGTCTCCGAGGTCTCAGCCAAGATCACGAACTCATCGAACTCGAGTATGCCGAGATCAAGGCACAGTCGCTGTTCGAGAAGAAGACGCTCGCAGAGAACTTCCCGCATCTGCAGGACATGAGCGTCGGCAGCGTTGCCAAGCTCCAGTTCGTCGCTATCGGAAGCTTGTTCACGAGCAAGGCTATGTTCAAGCGCGTCATTGTCGCTACTCTCACCATGTTCTTCCAGCAGTGGACAGGCATCAACGCAGTTTTGTACTATGCGCCCACCATTTTCCAGAACTTGGGCTTGAACGGAACGGCTGTTTCGCTGCTAGCGACCGGTGTAGTCGGCATTGTCATGTTCATCGCGACTATCCCGGCTGTCTTGTGGGTGGATAGCTGGGGCCGCAAGCCGACGCTCATCACCGGTGCTATTGGTATGGCGTCTTGCCATTTTATTATTGTAAGTGACACGCTATTATTGCCCATCTTGAGACCAGACTCGCTGATTGTTACAGGCTGCCATTGTCGGGCAATTCCAACATGATTGGCCTGCTCACAAGGGCGCTGGGTGGGGCGCCGTGGTCATGGTCTGGCTCTTCGTCATCCATTTCGGATACTCCTGGGGTCCATGTGCATGGATTGTCGTCGCTGAGATCTGGCCATTGTCCAATCGTCCATATGGCATTGCTCTCGGCGCTTCGTCCAACTGGTACGCTTCTCACAATATTCACCCCTCAAAGAGCTTCGCTAATGAATTCAACTAGGATGAATAACTTCATCGTCGGCCAAGTAACGCCCGACATGCTCCGCACCATGACTTACGGCACCTACATCTTCTTCGGCCTGCTCACTACCGGTGGCGCGGTTTTCATCTGGCTCTTCTTCCCCGAAACCAAAGGACTTTCCCTCGAGGAGATGGACTTGCTCTTCGGCTCTCCTGGTGTCGCTGATAAGGAGAAGGAGAGGTGGAGGGAAGTCCATGCTGAGGTCGGCTTGACAGATCTGCTTAGGAACGCAGGTCTGCATGTTGATGAGGAGCACCGAGAAAGTGACGGTATGATTGATGAGAAGCCGGTACTGGCGAGCGAGTTGGAGACTACTGAGAAGCATCATTGAGCGTGAGTAGGTGGGCTGGTGTTACTAGGTAGATGTAGTGTCGGCATTTCGGCCGAGCGGACGGGAGAAGAACCGAGGGTTGCTGAGAAGAGTGCTATCATTCATTTGGTTTGTGTTTCTTCAAATTGATACCAACTACAAACAGACATACTTATTATACCACTTATAATACAAAGATGTACCTATCGAAACACATCAGTACATACAGATTCATTACCACTGCTCACCTCCTTGTCGTCTGCCTCCTCACATGCCTGATCGGCGGTAGATCTTTCACAAGTTTCGCCGTCCTGCCCGCATCCCGTCCCGACTCTCCACCCATAGGAACAGACTGCTTCTGAATCGCCCTTGCCACATTCTCCCAAACTTCAGGCACACCAGTCTTCTGCGTATACAGCCTTCCCTCCTTGACGTAGAACTTGAATCTAGGCTCATTCAGGACACCAAGAAACTTCTCCCACCACGGCCTCTGCTTCTGCTCTTTACGCCATTCAGGGCCCTTCACACGCTCCAAGTTCGCGAATCGCCAGCTCTGAGGAGGCAGGGCGCGGAGTTCTTTCAAGAGAACGGCCGTATTGCGCTTGAATGGGAAGGCGCGAAGAGTCGTGAATTCGATTTCCGTGTTGGCAGGGAGATTTTGGGTCCAGCGGATGAGAGCGGGTCGACTGGTGCGAGCTATACTGGGAAGGCGCAGATAGATGGTTTTGACGAATGGGGATGTGAGGTATGAAAGAGCTGCGACGGGGACGATGGAGAGCAGGATTACTGGGTGGGGTTAGTTAGGTCGAGACATGTTTCGGATGACAAGGTTGGAGACGAATTTAGATATTGAACGTGCTCAAAAGAACGATGAATGATCAAATTGCTCGACGTGAGATGCAATTCTTTTGAAAGAGTTTGATGTCGATGTTCGGGAATGTAAATCATGTGTGTCCAGAGGTAGTCAAGCCTTTTTGCACCAGAAACAAAAGTAACGATGAGTTTGATGGCGAGGCAGTAGAAAGAGGAGAGACGAGCATCCTTACCTCCACCTGCCTGGAGTAGCCTTTGCTTGGGATCCGGCTGGTTCTCGTTATGGTAGGCGACAGGCGCGAGAAACACGCACACAACACCGAATTGGAACAGGGCGATTCCTTTCCAAAAGGCCAGCCATGCTGTTCGCAGGTCGCCTGCATCGTATATCACGAAGTTTTCGTCGTATCCATACTCTGTTCTTGGTTAACAACATCTGCAATTCTCGACATTGGGCTGTCCTACTCGGGGCATTTTGGGGCTTTGATGGTAGCGTCAAGGTTTGTCTGGTCTCTTTGCCCGTTGCGGAGGCCTCTTTCTTCAGTGCTTCGATGGCTTGTCGCCAAAAGGTTGATGTAGAAAATTTACTTTGGCATGTTCTGCACACAAAGGGCGATATCCGCCTCTCAAAAGCTGGGCTACCAGGTCTAGTCCATGCCCCCGAGCTCCTGAACGCCCGAAAGAAGGCGTGTAATCGCGGCTGCATGTCAATTGATGGATCGATGGGTGTTGCAGATGGAAACGCGTGATGAGAGTTTGAGATCGCGTAAAGTTGCTTCCCCTTGAGGCTTGGCGTTGGCTTTGCCGCACCAGCTGCGCGGAGGGACAGCGCTCAGACGCGGGGAAGATGTATGAAATCGATGCTCCTTTAGTCGGTAGAACTAGGTATTAATACTTTACATACCTCTCAAAGACGGCTCAATGCTTCTACCTGTGGTGCTCGGATCGGCGGAAGAGCCTCCGAGCGTTTCTTCGGATGAGAAGTGAACACCTCACGTCTCACTTTCGCTCTGCCAGTAACCCCACAGCATGCCCGTCTTTTGGATATAGCCACTCCTAATTTAGCTGAACACTCTGATTTTATCTGTCTATATGTGACCTCCGGCCGCCATGCTACTCCTCCTGCCGCTACTGTCGCTCCTTTCGATTCTCTCATTAGGGTCTGCTTATAGTACCCTCAGCGACGACACCCTCAATGGCCTACCCAGCCCAGGCGATGAATTTGACATTAAGCAGGGGAAGATACTAGCACCTATACTACAAGAACGAGTATCGGGCACTCCGGGAAGCACCGCCGTCCTCCAGCATTTCGTGGACTTCTTCAAGACGAATCTACCCAAATGGACCCTCGAGTTCCACAACTCCTCCTCGACGACTCCTACGAGTAATGGCAAAAAGATCCCGTTCATCAACCTTATTGCGACGCGCGATCCGCCCAATACCGGAGTTGGTGAGGTCGGGAGGCTCACGTTGGTTGCGCATTATGACAGCAAATTGACCCCGAAAGGGTTCATAGGCGCCACAGACAGCGCAGCACCATGCGCTATGCTGCTACATGCTGCTCGGACTTTGGATGCTGCTTTGACAAAGAAGTGGGAATCTTCAGATGGTCTGGACGAATTGGACGAGGTCAAGGGCGTCCAGATACTGTTGCTCGATGGAGAAGAAGCGTTCCACAGCTGGACGGACACCGACAGTCTCTATGGGTCACGGTAGGATCATTATGTCCCAGAGGTTCGCTGCATTGCTAACACGGTGTCTAGCGCGCTTGCCGCCGATTGGGAGACCTCATTCCACCCAGCTATGTCCACCTACCGCAATCCGCTTGATTCGATCTCGCTTTTCGTCCTCCTCGACCTCCTCGGTGCCAGCGGCCCGCGAGTCCCATCATACTTCAAGACTACACACTGGGCATACAAACACATGGCAGCCCTCGAGCACCGTCTACGAGAGCTTGGCCAATTCAAATCGTCTCCCAATCACCCAAAGAAGTTGGCAAAGCGCCAGAACAAGAAGGAAAGAGACGAGCCACAGTTTCTCCACGAAGCTGATAAAGGCGACAATGGGTTCCTGGGCGGGTTCGTACAAGATGACCATGTCCCGTTCATGGCTCGAGGCGTGGAGATCCTACATATTATTCCGACCCCGTTCCCGAAGGTCTGGCATGAGATAGAAGATGATGCAGAGCATTTGGATATGGACACAGTGGAAGATTGGACAAGACTCGTAACAGCATTTGCAGGAGAGTGGATGGAGTTGGAAGGCTTCTTCGATTTCAAGAAGGATAAACGGAAAGAGTATAGAGAGAAGACGGAGTTGTAAGTATGTTTCTTGCGGATAAGTGCGATAGTACGATCCATTTGTATGCACTTGCTAACATTTTCCCAGTGAGATACCCTAGTATTTACAATTTACTTGCATTCTGGACACTCCTCGTCATTGCTAGCTTTGTTCCTTGTGGCTTCCTACCATTCGGGTGTTTGTGTAACCATGCTAAGAGACTAACGAACAAAGCTGGGCGTCAGTATCTGGACCACAAAGAAGTCTCTGCTTGCCTTGCAATACAGACCAACTTAGGTCATCTCTCAAAGCAGGAGAACAAAGCGTCGCGGAGCTCAGCTTTCAGACGTTGAGCTCAAACGTGAACCTCGTCCTACCCCAGTCACTTACACACCTACCTACCTTCTTTTTACGACACGGTCTACTCTGTTCTTACACGTTTATCATAATAACCAGCTTTTTATCATGCCACGCGGAAAACGCAAAGCTTATGCGGACACGCGGTCGCCAGACCCTGAACCGAAGCGGCATCGTCGATCAGCGCCCCACAAGCGCGGCGGCAAGCATCGCGTAAAGCCTGAGCATCTCACAGGTACACATTGGGACGATCGAGACCATAAAGAGCTTCTCGGTATCATCAAAGAACCGAGTCGCATGCATCTGTACCGAAAGGACATGAAGAAACATGAAATGGCGCAGGCACTGGCAGACGACGACGCAGCAATTGCCAGAGGACAGAAGGAAAGGGAAAGAGAGATCAAGAAGAAGAAATTCGAGGCTGCTAAAAAGCAGGAGAAAGAGAAACAGGAAAAGCTAACAAAGGAGAAGGAGAAGCAGGAGAAGCAGGAGAGGAGGGCAGAGAGGGAAAGCAGAAGGCTGGCTGGTGATGAGGATGTCTCGGATACAACCAATTCTGAAGCTGAGCAGCTAGAGGATAGAGAGCTTCGAGGTATTGAGAGATATGGCGTCCTTGTCGAAGATTCGATTTCGAGTTCAAGCGAGAGTGAGACGACGATACCATCTGCGATCTCCCCGATCCATCCTCTTCAAAAGCTGAGGATCTTCGAGTGCCAGGATCTGGAACTCCCTTCCCTGTACCCGCAAGGGGAACACGAAGAGGATGACCTTCCTCTCAAGGTCCCATACACAGTGATGAAGTTAGTCACTACTTGCAGCCAAGAGACACTAGAGTTGCCTGGGCGGAATTATCCGGACGACATTGATACGGACCATGTACCGAGACTAAGTCCAGAAACAATCATGGCAGCACGCAATGGCACGATGGTCGGAGCGTTACGGAAAGCGATCATTGAGAGCGGCGTAGAATGGGCAAGGCGCACTCATGTGCAGGGCTGGAATGGTCGCATGTATCTGCAGCTGCCGGCACGCACCTCTGCAGTGCCTCTTGCGGACGTCTACTCCCATTGGCGAAAGAACAGGAAAGGCAAGACTAGTGTCTACGAGTACAAGACCAGTAGGGCAGCGCAGGATCCGGAAAAGTACAAGGACAAGAAGGACATGCTCTTGGATATATATGCCTCATCTAAATATCGTCCGCCTATCTGTTATATCCCAGCCTACCTCGACTATCCGTGGGATGTAGATGAAGAATTTCCGGTCTCCATCGACAATCTCTTCTACGTTCGGTTCCCAGGCATGGATCTGCCACACTATTATTTCTGGACTGAGCCTGGCGACTGGCCAGATCCTACCACACCTAACCCAGAATGGAAAGGTGTTCAAGAAATCGACCAACGAAGAGAGTCGCGTGAGACACAGGAGCGCAAGCTTCTCTTTGAGGATGCGGCGAGGGAACAGCTGCAGGTCAAATCGAGCGAGATCGAGAACCCACTACGACCCTATCCTCTGGATAGAACCAAAACAAGAGTCAAGAAGAAAAGCATACCTCGAAAGTTCCAGGCCGGTGTCAAGCAGCAGCGAACTTCAAAGTACAAGTCTAAGCTCTGGACGATTGAGAAGGAGCTCTATCAACACGGCTTGACTGTGGTGTTGCTCCAGTATCGCAACCAGTGGCTCGAAGGCGGCCGGACTGGAGACTGGGAGTACCTTATTGACAAGATGCCCAAGCTATTTCCGAGTGGCAAGCTTCCCGACAATCCGCCAGTCCATGTCAATCAAGTTCCGCGAAGTCTGGCCGAGAAGATAGCGGCTATAGAGGTACCCCATCCAGAACGACCAGTCTCACCTATCAGAGGTGACGAGCCGTGGACGCGCAACGATAATGAGTACTGGGAAGCCGTCAACGTCGCTGGCAAGCAAATACAAGAAGAAGACATCCAGCAGGAGCTTCTCAGGACCGTTGAGTCTCTCGATCTACGCTCACCCAGTTTGATGAGGCGCCGATCGTCTGACGCTACCTTGCCTCGAGACTTCCGCGGATTTGACTCCTGGCTGAAGAGCATATCCACGGCATCTCCACCTTTGGAGAGCGCAATGGATGAGGACCCCGTTGGAAAGGCCTTGCGGATCTTTGAGCGCCAGGCGTGGGAAGGCGGATTCGAGAAACATGCGCTAGAGGCTGCCACTGGCCTAAACCTCCTTCATGCGACATCCCGTTCAAGAAGGCCGAGCGAGGTCGTGCCTGAGTTGATTACACAGATTGAGTCTATGCCTGTGGAAGAGCTCAAGTGGCAATTGTACACACTTATGGACGAACGACTCAAACATGACACTTGTAGGGTGTGCTTGGAGCCTTTGGACCACGACGATCCAGCTACTGTCAACGGACATTATCAAAGTCACCGGGACGAGGCTGATTCGAGGTGTCCGTTCTGTTCTATGGATTGGGGGATGCTCGACTCTCATGTGAGTGGCCATTGCAACTGCTCAAAATGGTGCTGACATCTTGGTAGTGGAAAGCAAATCACATCTTGTTCCATGAGCGCGACGACTACCCTGTACAAACCGAACGCCTGTACCGTCGTAGATCTTCCTCGTTCAAACCTCCAGCCCGAAAGCCCTCTGCAAGTGCTCGCAAAGGCAGTGGATGGGATTCGAGCAAGGCCCGACCGAGACGCAGCTCCAAAGTCACATTTGCTCCAGTGACCGTAGAGAGGCGCATCGCATACAACGACATGGCTACGGAAGATGCGGGAGTTGATGCAGATGTCAGCTCACTCGGCGCACCAAGTCCAAGGAAAAGCAGCTTGAAGCTTCAACATCGCAAGGCCGAGAAGCAAGGTACACCACGCAAGCCCAGTCTAAGGGTCGAGACTAAGAGAACTTCTAAGGTTAAAAGCAAGGCTGCACAACGTGATACGGCTACTGATCCCAGTGACTACGACGTTTCATCCGCAACTCTGTCAGCACAAAGCACGACCAGCCCTTATCGGCAGACCAGGAGACGTAGACGAAGGAATGAGGATGATGACGCTGAGTGGGATCCAACCGAGAAAACGAGTGGTGAGGATCATATTCCGAGTCCCTATCTTTCTCACTTCGTTAGCTACGATCGAGACAACCCGAACGCTTCATACAAGCCCCGCAAGCAAAGCCAGACATCGACGGATAGCGATGAGTTCTACGTCGACCGTCGTGGCAAGAGCAAAAGCAAGAAAGCAATGTCAAAGCAGACGACTGTTGCGCCCAAATCCAAGGCTCAAGGGAAGGGCAAGCGAAAAGCTAGTGACATGGAGTACGAAGATGTCCCGTCTTCAGCATCGACAGGTCCACTGCCGGCTCTTATTCCCGAAGGTCGGAAGCGAAGGAAACCAGCTGATCCATCCTATCGTGCTCTTCCCTCGCGATCGGCGAGTGCTGCTTCATATGAGATACCTGCGGAGCCGCCAAAGAAGAAGCGCAAGGCTGCATCGAGAAAACGGAAGACCTCAATCAGCTCTTTGACAAAGGATCAACTGGCTCTCCTGCCCACAGTGGTCAAGAATACTAAGCACAAGCCCTCTACCGTCTCGAATGCATCGAGTGGCAGTCGTGAGAGAAGAGCTAGTGAGCTCACCGAGTTCGAAGCGCCCATCAAGCCTACCAAAGCTACCAACAAGTATGTAAACCCTTCAGGAGCGTGTCAACGGTCAAGGACGGCACCGTATGGGCACAGTGTTGCCGGCTGAGGCGCTTCTACCTGTATTATCCAAAGCTGACCAAACGAGACGAAACAGGAACCCGAGGAGCATAAAGCCGGCCTCAAAGAAGGGAAAAGCCTCGAAGGCACACCAAGGTCGTGCTACAGCAGATGCTTTGCTGAGGCGAGACTCCGAGGGCGCAGGAACATGGATCGCCGAAGACTACATCCCGTTCGGGAACGAGCCAGACCCAGAATTTGATGCAGAGGATACACTAACTGGCAATCCATTCGCCCCTCCACCAACGAAGAAGAACAGTAAGGCGAAGCCAGTCAGGCGTACCGTTACCAAGAGTAAGGTTACATCTTCCCGTTCCAAAGTCAGCAAAGCAAGGAGTCCTACCATCAGAGAGAAAGCAATCGCAGCGAAGAACGCAAGAGAAGAAACCTCCCTCGCAAACCGACGATCCATGCGGAACACAAGCAAGGCAACACTCACCTGGCGCCCAGACATCGAACCTATACCCCTCGCACCAGCCAAGAAGATGTCCCTAAGTGCTCAAGGCAGAAGACAAAGCACAGCAAGTCGTTCCTCCATCCCATCCTCAACTATCGACGAAGACCTCTCCATGCCCCCAACTCCCTCACCAACCCACCAAATCAGCCCAACAATCCTCAAAGCCAGAAAAAATCGCTCCTCAAAGAACCACGCTTCTAAGCCTTCTCCCCAAGCCATGACCAGATCGACATCCACATCCAGCGGCCCCGCAACCACCACCCGCACCCCCTCCATAACAACCCTCACCAACGCCCCAATCAGCCGCTTAAAACGCGCCCGCGTCCTCTCCTACGACATCCCGTTCTCGGACGCGCGGCCGTTAGTTCCGCCCAATACGCCGTTTAGCAAAAGCAGGACGGGTTCGATGGAGATGGGTAGTGGGAGCGACCTCGATGTCGGCAAGCTGGATGCTAAGATCTGGGAAGTGAAGACTACGAGGGGTGGGCTGGTTAGGGAGTTGTTGGTTTCTGGGACGAAGGGGAAGACGAGGGGGAGGAAGGGGGGGCTGGGTGGAGGGAGTGAGGGGAGGGTGGGGAAGAAGAGTGCAGCAGCTGCTAAGAAGTCTAGAGTGGACAAGACGGCGAGGGAGGTGGAACTGCCGACGAAGAGGGTTACGAGAGCGACGTCGAGGACGACACTGGCTGGGACACCTATACCTAAGCTGAATAGTAAGAATGTCCCAGGGAAGGACAAATTGGATAAGAAGTCGGTGAAGAAAGTTGCGTCTGGCAGGGTGGTTAAGGCGAGGGGGAGTACGGCGAGTAAGCCTAGGACTAGCAAGAAGGTCAATAAGAAAGGTGCTGGAGGACGTGGGAGAGTGAAGTAGACTTGATATTGTAGGTATATGACAGTTTGTAGTTCCAAATCTTGACTCTATCATTGCATCCAAGCTTTCAATCCTCAGACGAATCGTCCATTCATTCTTAAGTATCTAAGAAGCGCAATACGTACAGATCGATCAAGTCAAACGTCGATGAAAGAGCACGCCCACGGTTACGATAAGACTCAGGCTGTACTTTTGCTGAGATAGAACATCGCGAGCTTAGAGCTATAGCCCTGGAGAAGGGGTACAGATAGTCTGCTTGACTGGTCAAGACACTTCAACTACCAATCACTAATTAGAGAGGACCTCTCTTTGACTACTTGTATAATCCTTACAAGCTCTTGAGTACAGTATCTATGACCCCAAATCTGGAAGCTACTTAAGTAAGCCTCCGTCTCTCTTACAACACTATCAGTCTAGTGGGGACTTTTCTAAGAGTTTGGCAGCGAAAGAGGTTTGGCAGCGAAAGAGGTTTGAAGCGGGGTTGAAGATGACACCAGAACTTCTGGACTACTTTTCAGTATGGGACTATAGATAACCTATAGACTGATGTGCCGGGATCGTGGTGAAGTAGCAGACTTTAGTGCTTTTCTTCATTTCATTTTCCCGCTCCATTTCTTATCGAGTCCATAGTCTTTCACTGTTCAAGTGCTCACATGACGTTGGTCCATGCGCGCTTTCACCCGCTGTGCCCCGTTGCGAAATAAACAAAATCGCAAAAGCTGTAACCCAGCAGCGCTGAATTCAACAACGACCATTCATTTTCGCCGCTATGTCATCTCAAATCCATCTTCCGTCAGCAAATCGGGACCTGTATCTGCTCAGCGAATTCGCAGGCTTGCAGTTCCATCGCGCCGATCCAGCTCTCCGTTTCAATCGTTTCGAGCTCGAGCTTGTGGAACCTGGATCCAACCTCAACAATGAAATCCGTAGCACCTACCGCAACAAGTCGCAGACAGCCCGTATACCTCAGTTCACCTACGTTCAACTGACTAATCTTGCTCTACTATCGAGTCCAACCCGTACACTTAGCGTCAAGCAGATCGTACAATGGCTCTGTGCCAACTTCCCTGGTATAAAAGTTCGTCAACAACAAGAACGAGCACGAGGAGTTCTGTCAGACCAGGACTGTGTGGCCACACTAACCAGCCGTGTCACGGAATACTGTCATCTGTCCGAGACAAACTGGCACTGCGACTTGGTTGCCGTAGGAGAGACCGGTGTCCCTCAGCCCAAACAGCGGAACAGCAACTGTCCTAAGGGATCGGATCTGTCGTACTATATGCCGTACGGCCTAGAAGAGGAGAAGTTCGCGCAGAACTTCAATATGACGCATATCCATAGCGGGTTTGGACTTACTCCGCCGTGTCCGACTTCAGACGTCCGAACTCGACAGCGTACGTTCCTCATGGACCTCCCAAAGAAGATCAAACTGCGCATCTTGAGCAACCTCCTCACATTCCCAAACCCTGTGAGTGTGCACTGGCATAAAGAACGCCAAGGTCCGATCGTTGCTGTCTTCATGCCACCGGCGCAACGCACATCCCGAGCTGTACGCACTCTATGGGTGCCGGAATATATGCTCTCCGCCGTCCAAGTTTGCAAGGAGTTCGAGGAGCTAGGACGCTTCAGCTTCTACAGCACGAACACCTTCCTCTTTGACACAGCGATGCAGCCCGAATATCCAAACATCCTGCACTCATTCCTCTCCCGCATCGGTCCCAAGTCCCGCAAGCTCCTTCGCAGCGTACAGTTCAACATGGACATGTCGCACCACACTGACAAGATGATCAAGGAGTGCGTCGCCAAGCTGGGAGAGAGCTACTGCCTCCAGTTCATCACGCTCGACATCAAAACTTCGACTCTCCCCAACAAGGCTCTCGCCGATCCGACACATATCGCAGGCCTTGCAGACCCAGCCCACAGGTACCAGAGTATCCTACGCTTCAAGGGCCTCAAACACATCACCATCTTCAACAATCGCTCCGCCCAGATATACGTAGACACGTGCATGAGCAAACCCCACGCATTCAGGGAGCTCGAACTCGTAGATGAACGCGCCGAAGCCGCACGTCTCGAGGCTGAAGAGGAACTCAAGCGCCCCGACATGGGCCCAGATGAACTCGCCACCATGCACCAGAAGCGTAGGCGCAGGACGTTGAATATCGCCGAGCACCAGCGCCAGCTCGATATGCGGCAGAAGCTCGAGAAGGACTGGGCTGGGCCGGCAGGCATGACTCTTAAGCAGCGGGCTAAGGGAGGTGAGCCGCCTATTCTGGACGAGGTAGTTTTGGTCCAGAGACCTGGGATGGAGGACGGATATCTGGGTGCTGATCCGAAGGTGCTGGCTCCCGGGGTCGGCCATGGGAAGGTGTATGATATGGATGTGGTGTGGGGGGATAATGAGAGGAGGGGAAATGTGCAGGCAATACTACGGCTCATGCGGGGTCAAAACGTCTCTGAGATGGAGGTTGAGGTCGCAGCCGAAGTCGCAGCTCCAGAGGGGCCTGCACCGCCGCCGAAGAAGAGGCGCAAACCCAACACAGCAAAATGTGCACCCGTGCAAGGTCCTCCCGCGCTACATCCCGATCTGCCACGGAAGAGGGTCAAGAAGCAGCGTCCACCGGTTCCCCCTGGACCGTCGGGCGTCTTACACGAGCCTGGTTCGATCGACGTTGATGAGGTGGAGAAGGCCGTCAACGATGCGCTAGATCTCGAGGCCAAGTATCGGGAGACGAAAAGTGAAGAGGAGGCCAAGAAGGAAGCGCTGCGTGCGGTGTTGTCTAAGGTCATGTTCAAGGGTGCTGACACGGCGTAAAGCTCGGAGGACATGAGTGTTGCTGGAAGAGACGAAGCAGTGGTGGGGTTGGAGAGAACCAGGCAGCTGGGTTTTCCATTACCTGGATATGCCGAGCACTGCGTTGGTAGTCAGTATTAAGCTTAGGTAGAGCTTAGACAATGTGAGCACGAGTAACGGTCTTCAATCCTTTACAGTCCACTATTCTGTGTCGTGTCTTCCATCCAGCTTATCCGAATACCAGAATGTAGAATCAGTGCCTTAAAGCACTTCTGCCACCCAATTACGCAATTGCGTCCAGAGCCATAACACAGTCCGTGAGACTCCAATTGGGACTGAGCTCAGTAACTGCCCACTCGCCACTTGTTAGTTTTGTCAAGTCCTCGAGCTTCAATAGCCATGCAAAACCTTCTGATAGGGCTGATAGACCATTGACAAACAATCTGAGACAAGAAAGCATTACATACCAAATATAGAGCAGAACGCGAAGAACGAAAAATTACCTTGTCTGCAAGCGCCGTAGTGCCAAAAGTTCCCGAGGTCCATGCTGAAAGCCGTCTGTGTATCTCTCTACCATGATGGGCACAGTATAATCTCCACTTGGCCCAACCGATCTCGTCGTGATACATAAGCGCTCAATCAAGCACCCAACTTACGGTATGCAAACATAACAATATCACGCCTCGCACTCTCGAATTCTTCCTCATCATGGACCATCTTACACGCATGGTCGAACAAGCCATCGGAATCATCCATCAACGACACAATCTGCTGCTCAGACAGCGGCACATACTTGCTCGCACCAACAACAACACGTTCGCCGATAGCTTTATACACCCAAACTTGTTGGTTGCACAACTTCTCCAGCCTCTCTTTGGCTGTGTCGTCTAGAGGGGACGTCATATTGAGCCAGCCATGCAGCTTTATAGTTGCAGATACGCGGTTAAATTGCTTGCAGGACCTTGCTTTCTCATGCCTTCGCAATATCCTGAATAACAGGCCGATCTGATCACGGTCCTCTGACATGGGGGGAGTGATGGTCTGAATCCATTTCTGCAGAAGGTCGGCCTGCCTGGACAGATGGGTCGATAAGGTGAGCGGTTTGATATCTTCGTCAGCATGGTGCGTTGCGGACAACGAGGGTCCACTTTCAGCGGTTTCTTCGGGCTCTACTTTGAATTCACGAGCCGGGCTGCTAAGTGATCTGTCTCCAATTTGTGCGAGTTCACCCGATCCCAGACTTTGTTGCGGGTGATTGGCACTTCCAGAATAAGAGTTACTAGGATCGACTGTGGAAGTATCGTGATCGTGCCGGAACTGTGTATCGTCTTGGGGGACTGTGGGCTCGGGATTCATCAGTACAGCGATTGGTATGCGGCGCAGTTGTGATCCAAAATTGGCATGAGAATCCGATCGTTCTGACACAATGTCGGATTCGTGGGGAAGTGAGCCATGGTGTGCTTGGGCTGCTGCTGACGAGCCTGGGGGTTGGGATATGGTGTGTTCTTCAGCGGGCGTACGGCTTTGTATCTCCTCGGCCGTCAACGGCTCTTCGAGTGGTTCTCCTGGTAGCCCTTCATGCGACTGTTCCTGTACGTCTCCTTCCGCAACCTCAGGTTGTGTTTCTTGTGCTCCAGATCTGCGTTCAGAGACCGCGATTGAACCGTGAGGCAGTCCACTCAGCTCACTGGAATCTACACGCTGAAAGTTGATGCGTGGGGAGACGGGTACTGTCATCTCTTCGTCTTCTACAGCCGGTTCTTCTTGCTCCCCTGCGTCTTGCTCCTGAAGCCTTTCAGGCCCTTCGATGAGACCACCGACTGAAGGAGGTGTACTATCCATATTTCGCTGTGGGACAGAGGCCTGCTCATTCGCGGGAACCGCTGCCTGTGGCTTAATTACAGTTGTATGCTCTTCGCGCTGACCTGCGTCTTGCGCATCAAGCACCGGTTCGGTGGCCGCAATTGGGTCATCTACCGTTTGGTCTCCACCCTCCGCGTCACGTTGTGGGCGGAAAGACTGCTCATTAGCGCGGACAACCGTGAGACGAGCGTCTGAGATAGCAGGGGCTCCTGCACTCTTAAGCCAGTGGGTGAAAGGGCCATCAGGACCTTTAGCGGAGCAATGTAGCGATCCTTTTTTCTGTGATCGTCCCCATTCGATAGGTACTCTCTTCCTTATCCTGTCATCTTTGTAGTCTAGTGGATTCTCAACCATGTTCCGCAAGTAGAGAAACACTCTATTCACATCTTCTGGTGCATACCAAAACGGCGGCTGCCCTTTGAAGCATTCATGCTTCTTGTACTTGGGCTTCGGTTCGTACCTTTTTGAGTTAGCTAGTGGTAATTCATGTGCAGCAGGAGCCACAAAAATAAGACGGGGGGCCTATGGGTCGTACCTTTTCGAGGCGGGAAATCGCGGCCGGTTTTGCCGCTGCCTTAACATCCACGCCGTAATGGCTACAACCTGGAGGCTCGATTCGTCGGCCTTCAGGTCTCGAAGATCTGCAATGTCCAACAGTTCTTCCAAGAAATCCCAGTTCTCAGGCCAAGGGCTCTGCTGCTCGATTCCTTGCATCAAAACACTCATTCGGAAAGATTGGCAACAAATGATACGGAACACGTCCAGGAGCTGGCACAACTGTGTTTTGCATGACGCCCAGTTCCTCAGAAAGTCCCATCGCCGAGCATCTCCTTGCTCCCACTTCCTCAATTTGTCGGTATTTAGAAAATTGAGATAGCTACACAGTTCTGCTCTGGACAAGCTCGTCTTCAGCAACGCCAACTCCCAATAGTTGCCGTCGTCTAGATCATGCAGAATCCAGGACCATGATTTGGTGCTCTTGTATTGCTTAACATCTTGGCCATAATTCTCAGGGACAGGGTCGGGTTTGCTGATAGCTTTCTGTTGAGCGGTGATTTTCTTCGGGGTCCCTTGAGAGCGTTTGCGGGGTCGTGCGTCCCTGCCGTCTGCTGGCAGAGACTGCTTACGCTTAATCACCATCAAGATCGCCTTAGCATCTACTTAGGGCGGAGGTCTGGCATAAGATGAGTGCCGGGCGACTATCTAGGAACAGACGAGATGGATAGGTAGAGTGATGATGCGAAGGTCGAGCTTTTGAGTAACCCAGGTTGACCCGCCAAGCTTAGTTTGCTTATTTGGATACACGTTGATCGTTCGCGAAATGGACGAATCATCTCGTAATCTGGCGCAGTCCCCTAAACCGGGGTGTGCGCACCAACCTTATCAAAGGCAAGACGAGATCTAGAGCTCTAAATGAGCAAACAAAGCTGGGTGAGTTAACTTGCGTTACTTAAAAGCCCTCATTACAATCTAACTACTGTGCGGTAGGCGACTACTACTTTGTCCACTCCCAAAGAAACCCAGCGCTATCGCAATCCATGGGAAAGAACTACCACTTTGCCTTGAGTTGCTCGTAGCAAGTTGGCAAAACCGTACAGAAATCAACCTCTGTAAGCGATTTCGTCACCGTTCAACCCATCTCACATTAGTACTCGTATACCCCATTCCTATAGGTAGAATATGTGCGACGACTGGTTCCTACAAGCAGCGTCAAATGTACTGAAGCGCACCTGGATCGTTGATCAAATCAGTTTCGCTATTGCTCGGACTGGCACTATGTCCTCGCCCTAGAGCCGAGCGGCAGAGCTCTTCAATCCAGTTTTCTTCATAACGTTCAGACGCTTTAACATCACATACGCAATAAAAGGATAGGCTACGCCGGAAGACAAGTGCACAACTGCGTCGGAACTGTTCCGACTGGTCGATCCTGACACGGTATGTATCCTTTGAAAGAAGTAGAAAAGTACAAAGGAATTCAAAATTAGATGAACAGCTACTTTATAGGACAATCAGCTAATGCATGATCCATGTTGCTGTGTAGTACTGTCAGGGGGCGGGCCGTCGGATAAAGGCTTGATATATTGATCGAGGTATGAACCGTGTAACGAAAGGTAGGTAGGCAACTATAAAGGGATTCAACACGGAGACACGAATGACGGAGCAGGAAGACAGGGAAAGGAACGACAAGAATCCAAAAAAAAAAGATGATACTCCAACTACGACAGGTACGATGATGTCGATTTCTACTAACCTGCGCTGATCCCTACGCAAGTTACTCGCGCTCATGTCCTTGCTTGCGTTGCAGAACGGAGCAGCTGGGGTGCCAGAGAAGAACGGAACCAGTCCATGTCCATCGCAAAGCAGTATTCCAACTGGGTTCGTCCAGACATACTCAGCCTACGCATGCCGAGGAGAATTACAGACCTTCGCCAACGTAACCAGCGGTGTCTGCATGGACGCTAAGAACTTCACGACGGTGCGGGGATACAGGAAGGGAGCTGCACCGGAAGGAATGGATTGTACTTTCAACTTCTATGCGTCGACAGGTTGCAAAGGCTCTTTCGTGTCCTCTGGTGCGGCTGCTGATGGGAGCAACAACTGGGTGGAGTGCGTGAGGAACTTCCTGAGTAACAGTGGCGATACGTCAGCATCGGGATCCAGTTTCATGTACGCTTGCTATGGGAGGGCATAGGAGCAGCTTGGTATGGTGGAGTCTCGAGATAGTGTAAGCAGCAAGCTTGAGTGTGGGGCGGATTGAGGCACGGTTGAATGGATAGCGACAGGGACAGACGAGATCAAGCTTGTAAGAGGTCGTAATAACTAATATCTCCATTGAAAAACAACGATTCTCAGTCTTCAGCCTGCGTGACCGGTGGCTATGATAGAAGTGCGTGAAAGTGAACGGCTATCCATAAGCGGCGGGGCGGAGCGGAGCATCTTCGGAGATGAGGGTCCATGCACAGACCACTCCAAAAGTCCAGGAGTGTGGAGAAAGCCGCAGACCACCGAACGCAACGGCGGGCGCACCGCAACCTCAACGACATCACTCGAATACCTCCGGCTGATGTCCCTTCCTGTGCTCAAGCCTTTCTCGACCTCAAGGCAGATACCCTCCCTTTACCGAGAGCCATTAGCTTGGTTGTCCTTGCCTCGACTCCGCAAGCACCCCTTTGAGAATTTTCCCAATCTAGCGAGCTCCTGCTCCCCTAGAATTCGCAAATATGCCGAGCGCACTGAGCTTGATTTACTATTTCTTCCACCCTCAGGAGCTGAGGTCTATCATCCAGTGGTATGTGGCTCCCTAGCGCTTCGGCGCAGCAACATGCGCTCCCTTAAGGCCGCATGTAGTTCGCATTGGGCGACCTATTGACGTACTGGAACAGGAAAGTCTGGCACAACCCCGTCCACGAGCGCGATGAGTCCAAGGAGTGCGCGAGCCTCAAGCGATGCTTCTACTTCCTCGGCATGACGAGCCGCAGCTTCGTCGCAGTTATTCTTGAACTCCATCCCGAGCTGCTTGTTCCGGTTGCGTTGTTCTATCTTGCCCTGCGCGGACTCGATACTGTGGAGGACGACATGACCATTCCATTAGAGAAGAAGGAGCCGATTCTGAGAGATTTCCACAACATCCTGGAGGAGGATGGCTGGACGTTCAACGACAATGGCCCAAATGAGAAGGACAGGCAATTACTCGTTGAGTTCAACGTAGTGATCGAGGAGTTCAAGAAGCTCAAGCCAGCTTACCAGACGATCATCAAGGACATCACGAAGCGCATGGGTGATGGCATGGCAGATTACTGCAAGAATGCCGAGCACGACGCCAATGGAGTGAACACCATAGCTGACTACGAGCTGTACTGCCACTATGTCGCGGGTCTGGTTGGCGAGGGACTTACGAGGCTCTTTGTCGAAGCTGGTCTCGCGAACCCTATGCTGCTCAAGCGTCCAGAGCTCATGGAATCTATGGGCCAAATGCTACAGCAAGTCAATATCCTCCGAGACATCAAGGAAGATTACGACGACAAGCGCCGATTCTGGCCAAAGGAGATTTGGTCCAAGTACGTGCCGGTTTTCGAGGACCTATTCAAGCCCGAGAACAAGGATCTAGCTCTGAACGCCAGCTCAGAGATGGTCCTCAATGCGTTGTCGCGCGCTGATGACTGTCTATACTACCTCGCTGGTATCAAGGAGCAGAGTGTCTTCAACTTCTGTGCGATCCCACAATCGATGGCTATCGCTACACTGGAGGCCTGCTTCCAGAATCCCGATCTTTTCAAGAAAGTCGTCAAGATCACGAAAGGCGACGCATGCCAGCTGATGATTGACTCGACACAGAACCTACAACTGGTGTGCGACGTGTTCAAGAAGTACACTCGCAAGATTCACCATAAGAACAACCCCCATGATCCCAACTTTTTGCGGATCAGTATAACATGTGGCAAGGTAAGCTAACCTGTTAGCGTATGGAAATGATGTCCTAACAATGGGTGCAGATTGAGCAGTTCATTGAGTCAATCTTCCCGTCACAACCGAAGCCTGTTGAATCATCACCTGCAAGTGCAGAGGCAGAGGCGAAGGCTAAAGCGGAGGCAAACGCAGCCAAATGGGACATGATATACATGGGCGTAGCTGTGCTCACGACTATCACGATCATCACCGGCTCCATGGTGAGGTCCTCGCTGCAATATGTGGTTTTTCAGACTAATGTTATCATAGTTATTCATCGCATGGCTAGCTGGCGCTCGATTTGACATCGCGTTCGTACAGTTCAAGCAGCAAATGGGGCAGCTGCTCGGCACTTCTTCTTTTAATAGCTCGGAGGTCGCCTCTGATCACAGCGAGCTCTAACCGTGACTGGCTTCCTGACTTCCTCATGTCGATATGTAATTGTAATGCCATGCGGTTTCCTTTCTCATTGTAGGTATGCCAATATTGTATCTACTAATTGGAGCTAGAACAGGCTCATTTCCTGGACCTTCTGTAAATAGTGTTCACGAGTTGTGATGCAACTAGCACGGATGTCAAATTGCAATTCGGTCGTTCAATGACTGTGGTTGCGCCGTAGAAGTGCTTATATCGAGACGTATCTTGCTCGGAGACGAGACTGCTCCCGGCTCTGCTCTACTGCATGGGTAGGGCTGGAGGCAGTGATGCGGACATCTCATAAACCCGGAATTGGGGTGCAGATAGCTTATTGTGACTCTTAAGGTGCTGCAGTTAGTTGAGCGAGATCTTACTACTAAAGTAGTGTTAAGTAGACGAAGCGCTCCTGCAGGGTAATTCAGCTATACAGTATCTGTACCCCTACTCCGGGGCCTATATTTCACTTTAATAATGATATATCACGCTACCTCGGTTTGCTCCTGCATTTTGGTTCACAGTGAAAAGCTATCGGCTAGATTGGGCTAGCGCGGTTTCGGCCCGCCTCAAAGCACCTGGCTTTTTCTTCGCGCAACGACCAGACGAACAATCACCTCTTCCCGCGAACCACCACCCTTGACTGCCATCTCTCACCGCCGCGGCAGTCGCAAACAACCTGACTCACCCCCGCGACCGCTTTTCTTTGAGTTTCCGCCTGGTGCGAACTCAACAACTGTGCGCATCACACCGTACCCCTCGCTCTTAACCGCCGACCTGAACTGCAACCCACACTCTCCTTCACCTCACCTCCACTCCACGCACACCACCCAAGCTCGCGAACTATCTCAAACAGACATCATGGCGGAAGTCGCAACAGCACCAAACCCACAGCAACAGGTCCCTCTGGACACCATTCCCATCTCCCCTTCCGATCAGACTAGCTCCAGTGAGCAGAAGTCCACCGCCGCAACTTCCGATGGCGAAATTCGGACTGTGTTCGACGACCCAGAGAACTTCAACGTCAAGCATCCGTTGATGAACATGTGGACGCTGTGGTTCACCAAGCCACCGAGCGGCAAGGTGCGTTCATACCCAAGTTGCTACCTTTGGCCGCTTGCTAATTGTCATAGGGTGACAACTGGAATGAGCTGCTGAAGGAGGTCATCTCCTTTGACTCTGTCGAGGAGTTCTGGGGCATCTACGTAAGTTTTGTATTCAGCAGCCTCCCAGTACCCTTCACTAACCCACTACAGAACAACATCACCCCCACCTCTGACCTCGCCCTCAAGGCCGACTACCACCTCTTCAAGAAGGGCGTCCGACCAGAGTGGGAGGACACCCAGAACAAGCACGGCGGCAAGTGGGCTTTCCAGTTCAAGGACAAGAAGGCCGTCAACATCGACGCGCTATGGCTCCATGTCATGCTGGCGGCTATTGGAGAGAACCTGGAGGATGAGGACGACAACGAAGTGATGGGTGTCGTGGTGAACGTCCGTAAGGGCTTCTACCGTATCGGTCTCTGGACACGAACAGTCGGCAAAGCTCTTCCTAGCGAGCAGAACAAGGGTCGTACCTTCGAGCAGGGCAAGGAGGTTCTGAACAAGATCGGTCGCCGCTTCAAATCTGCCCTCCAGCTGAAAGAGAATGAGCTCGTGGAGTTTTCCGGTCATACCGACTCCGCTCACGCCGGCAGCACTCGCGCCAAGGCCAAGTTCGCTGTGTAAACGACATCGAAGAACGGCTGGCGGCCTCTCCAGTCACTTCCCGCAGACCTTATATCTCGACGGCGGGTCTGGGAGCGATGTCCTACGGGACGCCTTGCTCTGTGTGTTCTGCGGGCTTCGGCATCATATAGACAGTACGGCACGTCTCTCAATGGTTTGCCAGTTCGTTATGTTATTTCGGCTACACGACACATTTCCTTACTTCACATACCCCTTTTCAGTACGCCTTCGTCTCCGTAGTCTAGTACGAAGACTCAAAATCACTCAATGGGTTGGGTTCAGCATGGCGTTTGCATAGGGCGGCGAAGGGCAGCATGGGTTTACTCGAGAGCCACATACTATACCTCGGTTACGTGATGTGGTAGCTCTTCTGTTTGATAGACACATCATCTTAGCTGATATGGTAACTATGAATGAAAGCATGTAGAAATTCCATCTGGTTCTTATCTGCACCAAGTGGTAGCAGAAGCACTCTACTCTAGTCACCTAGGCCTTTGAGTTCCATTCAAAGCCAGCTTAGCTCTGATCAAGTAATGTTGAACCCGAAAGCAATACCGATATGGTCTGCACTGCTCGCTCTACGCTTTGCCGCGTGCACCTTGGCGTGAGACGCGTTCGGGCCGGCACGGGCCACGAGTGACGTTTGTTGTGGCTGACCGAGTCTGCACCGCCGCCAAATTTCAACAATCATCTGCTGCCTTCGCGACACACGACAACGCATCCCTCTCCCCTTCGTTCTCACCTAATACCCCGATACCCAAGACTGTCTCGCTCTGCTCAGCAAGATGGTTGTCGACACGACCTATTATGACGCGCTACAAGTGCCGCCAACAGCAACTGAGCTGGAGATTAAGAAGGCATACAGGAAACTTGCCATCAAGCTTCACCCGGACAAGAATCCCGGCGATGAGACTGCACACGAGAAGTTCCAAGCTGTATGTCTACATCACTAGAGCACCTTTACCCTAGGGACCTCAAAAGCGACAAGTGGATAGCGGGACTGACATTTTGTAGATAGGCGAAGCATACCAAGTCCTCAGCGACGAGCAGCTGCGAAAACAGTATGACAAGTTTGGCAAGGAGAGCGCTGTGCCTTCGAGCGGATTCGAGGACCCAGCTGAGTTCTTCACCATGATCTTCGGTGGAGAGGCCTTCGTGGACTGGTACGGTACCATGTGTCGACAAGCGGAGACTGCTAGCATAGAATGTATACTAACACCACCTCAGGATCGGCGAGATTTCGCTGATGAAGGACCTGACTAAGACCATGGAGATCTCCATGCGCGAAGCCGAAGAACAAGAAGCAGCAGAACAAGCCGCCGCTGCCTCTGCCTCTGCCTCAGCTTCAGCCTCTGAGCCCACAGCGACCGCGAGCACGGAAAAGCAAACTACAGGCACAACAACCGCAGAGCCCTCGTCAACTGCTGCTCAAGCGAAGGCAGCAGAAGCCGCAGCAGAACGAGAGGCAGCCCATGCTGATGAAGCCGCACCTCCACCCCCATATGTTGAGGTCCCGGCTGAACCTGGTGCGACGCCTGCGCAGCCAACGCCTCCTCTGTCTGGCACAAGCACGCCTCGATCCGGCCGACAGATACCAATGCGACCTGCGATTATGGACAAGTCGGAGGAAGACGCACGGTTAGAAGCGGCTGGCATGACAGACGCAGAGAAAGAGCTGCGGGAAAAACAGAGGAAGAAGGGAGGTCTCACGAAGGAGCAGCGCGAGGAGCTTGCCGCCTATGAACTGGAGCGAAAACGCATCCGAGAGGAGCGCGTGTCCAATCTTTCCAAGAAGCTGATCGACCGTATATCTGTCTTCACGGAGACCGATAAGGCAAAGGACGTCGAGGCGGCCTTCCGAGAAAAGACACGGCTCGAGATCGAAAACTTGAAGATGGAGTCATTCGGTCTGGAGATCATGCACGCCATTGGGCAGACCTATACCTCTAAAGCGTCCTCATTCGTAAAGTCTCAGAAGTTCCTCGGCATTTCGGGTTTCTTCTCGCGAGTAAAAGACAAGGGTACGCTCGTGAAGGAGACATGGAACACCATGTCAGCAGCGATAGACGCGCAGCTTACCATGGAGGAAATGGCTAAGATGGAAGAGCGTGGTGGCGAGGACTGGACGGACGAGAAGAAAGCTGAGTACGAGAAGAGGGTTACAGGCAAGATCCTCGCTGCCGCATGGCGAGGGAGCAAGTTTGAAATCCAGAGCGTGCTACGAGACGTCTGCGACAATGCGCTCAACGACAAGAAAGTCAAGCTGGAGAAGCGAGTAGAACGCGCCCACGCTCTGCTCATTATCGGCGAGATGATGGCTAAGGTACGTCCTGCACTGTTCCAACCATTCCTAGAAGACCTTCAAGAGCTAACACTTAGCCAGGCCGAGCGCGATCCCGACGAAGAAGGCGACTTCATGGCTTTCGAACAGCTTATGGCTGAAGCAGCAGCGAAGAAAGAGTCAAAGCCAGACAAGAAAGACAAGAAGAAGGAGAAGGAAAAGGAGAAGGCAAGCTCACACGAGCACCACCTTCACAGCCACCACTAGACAGACACTACTCTCCTCCACCTAGCTACATCTGAGATACACCCAGATGAGCCGAGACGTAGCTAACCCCACGCTGCGTCTAGGAGCTGCTCGAGCACGACCAAAGCCCGCGTGTCGCCGACGAGAACCCTTCGACATCAGACGACGACAAGACGCCGGAAGCTACTAGCCACAGCAAGACAGACCGTTTTAGGAGTACATGTTACGGGACTTGGAACTCACCGGCGTCCCGACCCGCCTCGACCGGCATGGCATTCTCATTTTTCTGAACTTTGCAGTCAAGTCTGCCCCGTGAACGAATCGGAGCGTTGGTATGGGACCTATAGAAGGGCGTTTAGATAGCGCATCGTTTATTTTTGTTGTAATGAAAGCATTCCCCACTTCTTTCGAATCGTGTCTCTTCGTTTTTCCCTGATGTAGTGAGGCTGGTAATCATAAGTCACGATAGAGTAGTGTTGAGTGAGTGAGTGATAGCAAAAGAGTGCATTGACAAACAGGCCTAAGCCATTATGGTATCTAAACATCGACAACCCAAACCGGTATTATACCCATCCTATGCTATGCTATGCTGTCCCAGCCAAAAGCCCAATGTAGAACGCCAATCGCTATGCCGGTCCCATTCATCATCATCGTCGTCATTACCATACATCATAACTCATATCTTACTCCCCGCAGCCCTCTCCTGCTCCCCATCCTCGACCTCCATAACCCTCTTCCCACCCGTATTCCCAGCCCTTCCCTCCAACCTCACGGTCCTCCTCCCACCCTCCGCCGTCCGTCCCCCGCCCGTCCCCCCAGCAACCTCAACACCCACAACCCTCCCCGAGAACTGATGCCAGCAATTCGGCGCTTGGAGAATGTACTTCTCCATCGCGATCCTAAACCTGTTTCTATAATCCTTCGGGGACGTAATCGTCGGTTTATTCTTCCCGCGATCTTTGATCCAGGATTCGAGTTTCTTGTCCCAAGTATACGTGCGAATGCAGTCGATAATACCGACGATGATCTCGCGGTGCGAGTCATCGAAGCCCGCCATGAGACTGTAATCCATAACGTTTTGCTGAGAGAGGAAGAGCGTGTCATTCCACACGCTCGCTTTGAGCAACTTCTTCGTGTGCTCGCGGACGAAGATGGGAGTTTCCGAGTAAATAATATCGACGAGGTTCTCATCGAGCAGGACCTCGTCGCGCTCGCCCGTGACGTTAATTTTGCGGTTGCGCATCGAGCCCTTGAGGTCGAAGCGGCGGTTCGGTTCGCGGTCGTAGAAGAGGTTTTCCATGACGAGCATGAAGAAGTCGACGTCCTTGCCGCCGGGCGTTTTGATCTGAATTTGGAAGAGGCCGAACATTTTGGCGATGACGGAGGGGAGGCCTTTGAAGAGGTTCTGGTGCGTGAAGGCGAAGTAGTTGGGGGCGAAGCGGAAGAAGGCGTTGACTTCGACGGTGGAGAGGGATTTGAGGACGAAGCGGTCATCGAGGGTTTTGAGGAAGATGCTCTTGCTCTTCCCACCCTTGGAGTCCCATTTCGAGCAGCGTGAGAGGGACTCGACGAAGCGTTCTGCGACGCCACATTTTCGGCGCAGCGCGTCAAAGGATTGTGCGTAGAAGATTTTGCAGTGGGCCCTAACGCCGCGGTTGGTGAAACTGTACTTGATGTTGGTGTTAGCTTCATGCAGTAGGTTTCGCTCAATCGACGCTTCGCTTTCGTAGAGGCCGCCGGCGCCGTCGTCGCTGATGGACTTGTCGCCGCGGAAGGTTTCTAGCTTGGCGACATAGTCTGGACTTGAGAGTGCAAGGGCAATAATGGAACTCAATTCATCCTCGCGAACGATGATATCAGAGTCTTCCCAAACGTGCTCGATCTGCGCGAATGGGTAGTCGAGAGCGGTCCAGCCACTGGCAGATCGTTCCGACCAGAAGCTCGTCAGCATTTTTACCAAAGTAGTTTTCTCATGTTTTGGCAACTCGATGGAGCTTTCCAGCTGCGAGATCTGTGAGCTGGCGATACTGTCCGGCAGTGGGATGTCTTCGGGTCCAGGCTCAAGGTCGCTGTTCTCGTTCTCGACGTCAGACGTAGGGTGGCTTGTATTGGCATGATGCTCTTCGTGTTCTGCGTGATGCTCATCCAACTTCGGTGGGTGTCGTTCTTCGACGGGAGATTGAGAGGCTGTTGTCGGGACCGTCATCTCGGTTGTGCTTTCATCGAGTGTGCTGTTGTCGGTGCTCATGCGCGGTGGGTAAGATTGAGCATCATCGTCAGATGGACTATGCCCTTGAACAGCGTCATGGACATCCTGATACACTTCAACAATAGGCTTCGATGAAGCAAGCGGGAGTGCGCGCAGTTGTCGGTTCCTATCATTGTTACGTCGCTCGCGCATGCGCTCGCGTTGGAATTCCCGGGACAGTGCCTCGAAATGCTCTGCAAGTTTGGAGACTTTGGAGGCTTCCTTTGAGGTCCTATATGGTACCGATCGCGGAATTTTGGACGAAGACTTGTGCTGCTTGAATGAGCCCAGCCCGAAACGCTCGGTCATCCGATCGAATGCCTTCATCGAGTCAGACATCATCTTGGGCGAATCTCCATTGCTTGACGAGGTTGCAGATGAACTGCTCGGCTGAGGTTCGCGTTTTGTGATAACTCCAGGCTGTGACTGCGTCCGCACCATCGGAACAGGGCGTGTTGCAGTTTCTCGCCGGATGGTATCGACCAGCCTTGGGATTTTGGACTCGAGAAGGCTCCCGGTGGACTGTGTAGGAGCAGGAGAGGTCGGCATATTGTCAATTGCATCGGCAACTGCTTTATCGATAGGATTGACCTTTGCAGGAGCGATTGGTGTTGGCGATCCAGGCTCTGTTGGACGGCTGCCCTCAGGCGCTAGAGTCGGCGTCTTGAGTAGATGCTCGTCATTCGTTATCGCAGTATCTGGAAAGTTTAAAGGCACTGCGAGGTCTAGATGACGAACAGCATCTCTGTCCAAAGCCTCCAACGATGTCTGTATAGGGAGTTCATGGCTTGACGAATTCGACGACTCTGTAGCCGGCTGGGTTGACTGACCGCTCTGTTGCGAATCAGCTTGATGAGATTCATTGGACTGATCATTCTCGACAACGGATGTCAGCATGTCGCGCGCGCGTTCCGGGGACATGGTCGAAGGCATGGGTGTTAACGCCAGGGCATCTCCTCGTTCATTCTGGGCAGGCTCTTCGATTCCAGGCTCAGCTCCTTCCTCAACAGATGTCAATGAGCTTGCGGATTCATCGCGCTCCATAAAGAATCTCCTGAGCTGCAGGCTTGCTAGCCTCCTGATATCTTTCTCAGACGGGAAGAACTGTTGCTCAAAATCGTTAAAAGTCGCATCCCAAGCAATAGCCTTCTCTTGGATAGCACGAATTGCCCGGTTCAATGGTACGATCTCGTAATACTTGGAGTCCATGTACTTGTCCTGGAGCTTCTTGCGCAACCACTCGTGCTCTTCTGTGGCTCGTTTCATCAACTTTTCGACCTCCGCTTTGCACAAGTCGGATTTGTCAGGTATGACGCTGTCAGGGTGGATGTCCCTTAGACGTGCATGGACAGAAGTCATGAAGCGATCCAGTCTGGCCTCGATCTTCGAGTATTGCTCATTCTTGAGTTTCAGGTCGCTATCAACCTTCCATGTGATGACCGGACGCGGTACTGAGACTTCGTACAAAGATACAACATCGTACTGTATCCGGAGAGCGACATCATTGAGGCCGAAGTACCTCACGTGGTTCTTGTGGATGTCATGTGGACATACATCAGCCCGGGGATGCAGCTCGCTACTCCAGAAAGTCAATTCCAAATACTTGGCGAAAGAGTATTTCCAGGTGTTCTCCGACATTGGGATAACCTGGGTCTCCGTGCCGCATATTCTGCAACAACTCCACATCAGGATGGTATTGTTGAGGCCGCGAATCTTGGACTTGTACTTTTGGACAATGACACTCAGTTGACCTTCGCCGTGGACGTATTGGCGATGGTGCTCGAGCATTCGGCGATTGCACCCGTCGACATCGCAAAGAGTACCCGCTGAGTGGCACAAGTCTTCGACATACTGGCCCAGAGTACAATCGGGTGTGAATCCATCGTCATAATCGTGTTCGCGATAAAATCCAAGAGCGATAATCTCCGGACCAATGCAGGGTGTGGAGGTGACGGAATTGACAACACTGTAGAGGACAGCGATCTTCTGATGGTTGAAGGGATCAAAGAGGTTCGTATTTCCAGACAAGTATGCTTCCCACTGTCGCTTCTGCGTTTGATAGTTGTGCAAAGCCTTGTCGTACTCTGCTGCATGCACCGCATGAAGGAACTCGCGGACTTGACTTGATGCCTGCTCCACCATGGAGTGCACCATTTCTGGCTGAACAAGCTCGAATTTGCGGGGCATTTCTTCTGACGACTTTTCTTCGCCAGCGCTGTACTGGTCTCGTAGCTTCTTCAAATAGCCAAGCTTCCTCTCATACTCACGCGCTTGCATAAGCAGATACGGCAGCATGAATTTGACGAATGGAGACGCTGACAGAATCTTGGTCGCATGTTTCTCTACCATGTCGCTGTAGAACGATGGTGCTGGCGCATCATGCGGAACGTGCACTTCATCTGTAGATACCACAGCCGCTTGTGTTGGAATGTTCTCGTCTTTCTTGGTATCCGCAATGGTTTCAGACTCTGAACTCTCCGTCGTGGCACACTGCATACAATCTTCCTTTTGCGACAGCGAACCTCCTTCGGAGTTGGAAGGTATCATCACGAACTCGTCGCGCATCAAGCACGTTTCTAGCTTGAGGTTATACACCACATAACATAGAAATTCTGTAATCCGCTTCAGCCTCATCAGGTGCTCGGAGCTAGCACCTCGCAGGACTATAGTGCAGCCCAGTTCCTGTGGACAACCGGACAGATAGATGTACGTCTTCTTGAGGCCCTTGTGCAAGTACGTCTTCACATCGAAGCTCTCGCACTCGCCAAGATGCGAAGGATCAATTGCCAGTGCATCGACGGACGATATCATGCGAGACTGTGTGCATCTTGCGACTGCATTTAAAACGGTAGGCTTGACGTTGTAGGCTACAGAGATTCCAGCTTGCTCTAGGAATTCCAGAGCAAGGCCAGAAACGTTTCGCTGCACGAGGAGGACACTTGGATGGAGTGCGACGATACGGTTGACAAGATTGCGGAGGTATTCGCGTTCCTGTGCGATGACTGGGTCCAAGCTCATGAAGTGTGTCTGATGGCGCGCATACTCGATAGCAAACGTGACAATCATGATCCTGGGGTTTGGTATGCTGCGTGGCATGCTCTTGAGCGCAACATTTTTCGTGAATACAACACCAGAAACATAGGCTGTGTCGCTTGGTCGCCCCGTCGGTATCTTCTTGAGTTTGATGTAGTGCCGGATATCGATGTCGTCGTTCCTTTGCACGTCTGGGTTCACATCATCCGTACATTGAAGTAGGATGGGCATCAGTGCTTTCTCCCAGCTCGAAACATGAGGTATGGTGGAATCCTGCAGCATCTGCTTTAGCAACTTGCGAACATGTTGCAAGCTAGCTTGGTTGAGTTCAACGACTGGGGCGTTACCACCTTGCATGGAGGCGCTTCGAATGATCCTTGTTCCTGATACAGGCTTGGGAGAAGGAGGAAGCAAGGGATGTGCTGGTGCTGCTGGTGCTCCTGTCGCTCCTAAGCCGCCGGCAAAGGATCGCAGTAAGCTATTGCTCTTGGTACGCTTAGGTGACAGACGCGCGTGCGCCGTACTACTGACGCTCAGATTTCTTCGTCGTGAGTGGCGGTTAAAGTGACGACTCGAGATGGAAATATTGTCTGTGTCTCGAGCGTGACCACCGCTAACAACGCTCCTCTCACCTGTCCTCGATTTTCCTTTTCTCATGACGGAGAAGAGGCTACCCAGACCGCTTCTCTCGCTTTCAAGGTTGTTGCTCGTGGACGAATCGCCTGCGAGGGTGGCGAAGATGCTAGTCTGCTCATCTTCACTCGAGCCTTCATCGGACATGAAAGGGGCGAGATCAGGATCAATAATATTGTCGTGATGAAATGCAGGGAGGTTTGAGCGGCTGCGAGAACCTTCTGAATCGTGTTGGTGGAATGGCGCACGATCCTCGTATCTGACATTGCGCATATGCTGATGAATAGACCGATGGCGTTTATGGCTTGAAGACCGTGGTCTCCCGCTTAATGAACGAAGTGATCTCGATGAGCTGGGACGAGCTAAGGTTGGCTGTGCGACTTCGATAACAGCTGATCTGCGCTTTTTCTCACTTCCAGCCTTTCTGGACATTGCAATACTGATTGTCGGAGTTCCAATCTTGGTGTGATCGCTTTCTGAATGATCGAAATGATTCTCCGGTTCTTCTTGCTCGTATATTGACGCTTGATCGCCGTCGTCCGAATACACCGAAGAGTCGTCATCGTTCCCGTAGATGATAGCTTCGCAGGGCCTGCATACTCGAAGATTTCCGGACTGTCCGAACATCTTTCCTGATACAAGCGTAGTGCATTTAGCATCGAAGATCTGCCCGCAAGTACGACAGTGATGCTTTCTTCTAAAGGTCGAAAAGGCATCACCGCAATTGAAGCAGTCTTTCGCGTTCTCGTCTCTCATCCAAAACTCGCGATCCAGCACTCTCCTTCGGCTTTGCGGCAGTGAGGACCTTGGAACACTACTCGACGTGGTACTTCCAGACACGGGCCGCTGCAATTCATCGATGGGTGCGACGCCCGGTGTACGCACCGTCGTAGAAGTCATGACAGAGCTCAAGCCATCAGATGACGAGGCCCTCGAGGCTCGAAAGCCGGGTAAGTGAGATGGGCCGACGTGCACTAGGGGTGGTCGCTGAGGCGTAGGAGCAATGACTGGAGTCTGTGCTGTCGACGCAGTACGCGGAACTTCAGTCGTGTCGGAGGCGCCGTCAGTCTGCTCCTTAGGCTTCATTGAAGAAGACGGGGCGCTTCTGAAGGGAGCGTCTGTACGCGAATTCACTTTGGACAAGCCGTCACGCAGGGGATCAAGGGGAGCGACGTGTTGGGCGTTGTCATTCGTAAAGCCTCCACCATCGACAAGCACTAGGTCATCCTCGGTTGTGTCGCTTTCTTCGTCTTTGAGATCCAGATCTCCTCTCTGTTGGCGAAAGGGCTCCTCACGGCTAGGCGCATAACGTGGGGAGTTCTGATTTGCTGAGTGAGCCTGCGCGCTGGCTGAGGGCATCTTGGACGGCAGATCTGCCGGTAGCCCATTTTGAAGTCTCGAGTAAGAGCTCATTGGAGACTGTGAATATGAGTCGTCGTCTTTGAGCGATTTAGTCTTGTCGGCAGACGGTGTGATTGACGGCCTGGACTTGCTGGTGGCCGATGAGGATTTGGACCCGTTCCCGTTCAGCGACGGCTTTGTGGATGCAGCAGAACTTGATATGTTCGAATCCCGTGAAGGCGGTAATTGGACATCTGGGAAAGTTGGAACTAGGGGCGATTGCAGTCTTGAAGAGGGCACAGACACCACAACAGGTGACGAAACAGCGGTGCCTGCGGGGCTCTTCGAGGGCTGGCCGCCTCTCGACGTCCCTTTGTTCTTCACACTCGCAACAGAGCCATCCTCGCTGCCGTCGAACGAGCCTTCCTTTGTGGCGCCCACAGATGCCCTAAATCTATTGTACAGTCCGCTCAAGCCGCCCTGCACGAGATCGATGCCTTTGAGTTCGCTTGCAGCCGAGGGCGGCGGGGCGGTCAGGTCGCCAAACGTCGTGAGGGCATCAGACTGCGACGCGTGCGTGTGTATCTTCTGGAGCGCCTCCGGGAGGCCCCCCCGGGAGTCGTTCGCCATCGCACCGCCTTTTGCAGGGCGGGTTAGGGGAGAGCGGAGACGGAGAGAAGAGGGACGAGCGGGAGATGGGAAGGTTCGGCAGGGGAAAGCATCAGGTTGGGCTCCGGAGCGGTGGGCTGCATGCACGCGTCGAGCTTCTCGAGTACTCCTCGTTTGCGGTGGAAACGGTAGTGGAGAGGGACATGGAGAGGCAAGCGCTGGGAAAGGACTCTTGTGGTGGCGGACGGGCTTCACGCGTGAGATCGGACGGAGCGAAGGGAGTGTATGCGCAGGATGCTGCACGAGCGCAGGCCGTCGTGGCGTGGGATTCTATCGTTGCCTTGTGATCGCAGTGAGAGTTGCCGATGACGACAAAACGGTCTCCCACGTGACTTCGAGTCTTGCCAAGCCCAATCCACGCGGCTCTCCCGCGTCTCCGCACTCGACCACCGCGTTTGTTTCTGTCAATTCCGCGCGTGCCTTCCGTGTGCTTCTTGTGGTGCGAGGACGAGCACTTGTAGGTTTAGTCGTGCCGTCTTTTCCCACCCTGCACCTGTAGATGTCGCGATCCCACTCCTTCAGGAACGTGTTGCCCTGCAAAATCTCACCCGCTGGTACTAGGCGTCACGTCAATCTGTGCCCCGGCTGCAAAAGTCCGTCTCCATTCATGGCCAATGCTGTCTGCCTGGCTCGTCGAGACCATATTCACAGAGCTACTTCTCGGGGACAATTGGCTCCGCGAGCGAATTAAGGCACCGCGCCTGGACATCAAGGCTGGCCCAGACAGGGCGTGGAGAGGCCTCTACGACGACAACGGCAGCAGCTTAGACATCATCGGCGCAAAAGGTACAACCCAGCAGCGCGACATTCAAGTGATCAGTGTTCGTATGGCAGCTACCGCCTTGCTTCCGTGTCACTCACTTCCCCCTCTAGATCAGCCCACTCGCAGTCTCCGACGGCCACACTTTCGTGAGCGCCCGCTTGTCGGGAGACTGCCTCCGAACCCTTCGTGCTCATCGCAAGAGCTTTCATGAACACAACCTGCATTCCATCATCACTGTCCGCGCCTTCACTATTCGGTACTCGACTCACGGTCCGCCAAGTCAAAAGTTACAGCTCATTCTTGACGACGTCGACTGGAAGCACAGCAGCAAGGATAAATTAGGACTCCTCGGCGACCCTCAGCCCATACTTTCTCGAGACCACGTTCATGCAGCTCTGAAGAGGTTGCAAGCCACGAGAGACGCGCAGGAATTGGAGAAAAGAACTAGACTGACACCAGACACCATGGCCGGACCGACAATACACGATGAGGAGGGCGATACAGCTGGGGCCAGCATGTTGGAGTCTCAGATACCTTTCGGAACCCAAGCAGCACATGCCAACAGTCTGTCACGGCCGAGGTCATTGGGTCTGCGCAGCACCGCTGATGCGAGGCAAGATCGGAGCTTAGTGCGGCCAGCGTCACCAAGACGAGCAGGCCCAATTACTGACAGTCGTGACCTCTTGAATCTCCTCAGACGACCCAACGCTCCTGCTGCAAGACCAAGTCCTCCTGCTTCACCTTCGCCTAGCCATCCGTTGCCGAACGGTAATGTGTCGGATCGCAAGCAGCCAAGCCCGCGCGACGAGCCTACCTCGATGAACATCAGTCATCAGATAAGTGAGCTCTCAGTACAGGACGACGCACAAGCAGGAGCTGCGCAGGAGAATCCCATGCAGTCAGATGAGCCCGACATTTGGGCCTGTAACGCTGACTGGTTGTCTGGTTACGATCTCTCTTATGCTGCATGTGAGATCCCGAGAGAACAGCAACTCATCCTCGACAGGCCAGAATCATGGGCGAAACCACCACCTCCCTACAGACATCCACCGGGGAACATCCCGGTTCGTATCTTAAAGATGTTGTTAGAAAACAGTCGGATGCGTCACGAGCCTGCGGACGATCAAGGCACACATTACCGGGGCGAAGACGGCATGCGCCCTGATTCTGGCGAAGAAGGTCCCAGTTGCCGGTCGTCAGCGGCAGACCCTCAGGAATTCAATGAAGAGGTTGGCGTAGAACCGGCAACCAGCGTGATGTCTTGGTCCCGCTCTCCTACGCCCGAGCCCCCAAAACAGCAGGGACGTCTCGAGAACGGACTCCCGCCGGACAGTAGTCTCCCTGCAGCATCTGCCGGGTCCAGCACAGAAACAAATGCACAACTCAATCATCCTTCCGCCGTGAGGATAGAGGAGTCGTCATCTGGAGAAAACAAAGGTGTCCCATCTTCAGCAAACCAGCACAGGAAGGACAAGGAGGACTCTGGCGATGACGATGACGATGACATGGAGATTAGTGTTCCACATGCGCTTGGGGAAGACGATGAGATGCCAGCGATCGGCCCCTATCCTAGGAGTGTTGTTAAACCTCCGGCTACTGTTCCCAGAAGGTCGAGCCCTAAGCCTACCGTCCAGGTGAAGGAAACGCCGTACCCGAAGCAGAAGGGTAGAGACCCCATAGCATCAACAGATCAACAGACGTCCAGCGGATCTTCCAAAGATACCAACGCGACGTCGATCGTATACGGAACGTATAACGAACCAAAATCGAGCATGGAACAACCCCATACCACCAGAGCCGCAAGCGAAAATGGTATTGTCGTAGCGGAATTTCCCGAGCAGCCGCAAAAGCCACAAAACATTCTGAATGACGGCGATGTTGTTATGGAGGACGTTGACACTGCCTCGGATAATCTGCAAGGATGTCCGAATCCGCTGCGTCGAAAGAGACAGGCATTCACGGAAATCGACGAAGAATTCGTTGATCTCGTTGCAGAAGCTGCGCCTAGATCATTCCAAGCTCCCCTTGAAAATCTCGACGAGGAAGCCGGGTTTTTACTACCATCATCACCTCCTGCTACTGCCTCCATTAGCAAAGCTGGACCCGCTCCATCCACACCCTCTAAGACGCTTCTGGCTGCAGGAGCCCATACATCCAAGAGGAAGCCCGATGATTCTCCACGGAGAATAGACCCACGCAAGTCCAAGAGGCGAGAAATAAAGATCATCGGATTCGGCGGTGGTTCTGAGTTGCAAGGCGACCCTTTGGTGACCTACAAACAGGAGAAGGAAGAGTTTCTGCGACAGGACAGAGTCAGGCGCCTTGAGTCTGCAGACTCGGAATCAGCGAATGGTTCAAGGGCAGGATCATCTCGCGCCTCGCCCTTGATTACCGAGGCTTCGAGAACTCCCGCGAAAGTCACGGAGGCAAATTTTATTCTTGAGCCGAAAGTGGAAGATGCAGCTCCAAATCAACATCCGACTAAAGGATCGGAGATCAGAGCTGACCGCATTCAGACGCTTGACCGAAAGGCCTCAAACAGCCCTGCAAGGGTAGAAACTTATCGTTCTGCTCTGTTAGGACCTGGTGTTCAAGTCGGTCAACCAGAAGCTGCTAACAAAACTACCAGCGTCGAGGAACAAGCTCATCACCAGGATGAAGGCATTGAAGAAGTGCAGGCTACCACGTTTTCAGATACATCGTCCCAAGATGCACAGAATTTGATGTCCCATCATGCTGCTTCCCAAGATTCAAGTCGTTCCAATTCCCCGTCGCAGGAGCTCGATATCAGAAAGAAGGACGAAACCCATGCACCCAATGATCATCACCCTATATTGCAGCAACACGCCCCGGAGCCTAAGCACAAGAAAGCTCAAAATCCAGTTCAAGCGACGGATAGCGATCCGCGCCACCTCAAAACCGTGTTCGACAAGTTCAAAGCTGTTTACCCAGACTATACTGGAGACCGCGCGCACTTCTTAGGGCAGTGTCGGCAGATCCACGAACTCGATGAGGAAGACAAGATGGTGCCTAGGTACATGTGGGATGACTACATCATCAGGAACAGGACGGACTTCAAGGACTACGCCATGTCTTGTATCCAGAGTGGCTTGGATCCAGAGCCGTATCATCGATTCTACAAGAACCGCGTCACGACAATATTGCACGACCAGGGCATTGTCAAAAATACTGCGACGCTGCTTATGGCTATAGAAGAGCTTGGCAGACCGTCCAGGCTCTCCGTTCGTCCAGTCCAGTCTGAACAGGCCCGCAGGTCGTTACCATGGCAGAAAGGGAGTGCGCCGGGGACGCCGACGACATCGAGTTCTCGCCTCATGCGAGAACACCCACGACATTCTCTCCCAGACATCTCCCAACAGCACCAGCGTTCCCCTGCCCTTGCCCCTCGTCAAGAGAACGTCAAACAGACAAAGACAGCCAATCTACCTGGCAATTCCGATTCCACAAGCACCCGCAAGTCACTAAGCTCCTCAATTTCATCATCTTCAAAGCCACCAACCACCACCACGAAGAGCCGCACCTCTTTCGAGCAAGTCGCCCCGCATCAAGTCCGCGATACTCCAAAAGAGAGCACAACCGGCAACAAATTCCGCGATTTCGTCAAAGGGCAGCAAAAAATGGCCGCACACACAGGCCAGACTTCGGTAAGCAGTTCTTCGAACTCGAGTCCTTTGCCAGTTCGCAGTTCTAAACCCGTAGGCAATGCGGAATCAAAGCTGGCCCAATAACGTGGCGCATCGCCGATCTGTGGTCACACCGAGCGATGAGGTCGATGTCCTGGGTTGGAAGGATGAGTTGTAGTTGGATTGGAAAGGTGTGTTGGGGGCGTGTGTGTCGAGCGGGGCCTTGTTTATCTGTGTGCCGCTGTCATTTGCAAATGTCTTCTCAAAATTTCTTTCATAGCAAGCATGGCGTCTGGAGGGTTCGGAGGGTTCGGGAGCATCTCTTATTGATACCCCTATCGCGCACTGGCCCTACAGGTTTCTAGTATCTTGCATACACCAAGCGCATTCCTTCGTGTCCGGAACCAAAATCCATATTCTAGCATTCAACAATATTCTAGGTATCACCCCTTCAATCTCCCAACTACCTACTTCCCAACATCCACAGGCCGAATCCCCTCCAACCCCTTCACAATCCCATAACTCGCCCCCGCCGCCAACACACCCACAACCAGCGTCTCCAACGCGCCTCTCACAGCCCCCCTTTTACTCGTCCCGGTGACAATCGCTTTCACGTACCCAAACGCAAGCAAAATGACCACCGTAATCCCTATCGAGACAAACAGTGCACGCGTCACATCCTTAATCGCAAAATACGGAATCATAGGAACTAAACCGCCGAAGAAGTAGCTCAACCCCATGACGAGCGCGCTGAGGTAGAGACGCGAGGAAGCGGGTTCCTGCAACCCCAATTCAAAAACCATCATAAACCTCACCCACGCCTCTTTATCCCTAACCAATTCCTTCACCAGCGGCTCCACACTCCCCCGGCTAACACCATACGGTTGGAAAATGTCGTAGATCTCTTCGATTTCTTCCGAGGGGACGGACTCGACTTCGCGGCGCTCGCGCAGGAGTTCGACGGCGTAGTGGTTTTTCTCGGTGAGCGCGGCGAGGTACGCGCCCAGGCCCATGGAGATGCTGCCCGCGAAGAGCTCGGCGAGGCCGCCGAGGATGACGAGGTGGGAGGAGCCGATGCTGGACTCTTTTGTTAGGATGTTTGGGTGTGATGGAGAGGTGGAGGAGAAGAGTTTGAGGAAGGGGTAGGGAAATAGAAAGGGGGTGTGGGGAAGAGTACCTGCTCAACCCAGCTGTCAGCGCAAAAGGGACGGTCAAGCCGTCCGCGAAGCCGATGATAGCGTCGCGGACCCAGGCGCCATTCGACGTGTGGTGTTCCTTGTGCGGGTAGGGTGTGAATGTCATGCCGCTTCTTTCGGAGGTGGTTGTATTGGAGGATCTGGATATGGGTTGGTCGAGCGTGGTGTCCGTGTCTGCGGTGGAGGGAGATTGGTTGGAGCATGTGAGGTGAGTTTTGGGCTCCATTCTGAGAGGTGTGGGTGTTTGATGTTGATGTTGATGTGTTTAGGGGAAGGGAATGAATGGATAGGTTTTGGATGTAGGTAGAGTTAGATGAGGAGGTTTGGAGTTGAAGATAAGGAAGGCGCGAGAGGTGAATGTGAGGAAGGCGCAGAGGGTTGTAAACGCAGATTTGGAACTAGCAAACAAATGTAGGGTGTAGAATGGAATGCGGGACCTTTTCAGAGCGTAAGAAACTAGAAAGTACAAAAGGTGCGTGTCCTCATATTATACAAACCTCATGTCACACCAACCTTGGTGTTCACCATATCAGATGGCTTTCCCTTCATTATCAGATGCGCCTGACCAATAACAAAGAAGCGATTTGCAAGCACAATCACTTTCTCACAGGAACCAGGAGCCGGGAGGTGTGATTTAAGGCGAGCAACCAACTAATCGTCTCGTGATGTGAGTGTGCTACACGGAACGTGACAAGACTGGGACTGGTTGGCGCTGAGGAAGGATTAGGGCGACAGCGCTAGTAATCCATCGGAACCAGCACATGATGTAAAGTGTTACATGATAAATAGACCGCCGAGTAGAGAATCTTGAAATGTATACATACTGAGTTCTATTTACCCGAAGGTCTCATCCTCGGCCATAGACCAATCCGTGAGCGCCTTTGGCCACCCAGCATATGGACCTTAGCACTCCCATCTTTAGCCTCTCGATGCCCACTGACCTTACTAACAGAAGGCCTCCGAGTAATGTAGAGCCGAGTGTTATGCCCACGATGCCGTTCAAGATCTTCGCTTGCTGTTGACTCCTACACAGAACCTCCGAGTAGCGCATGTTGCTGAACGTGACCCGTGAGTACTGTGTCGCCCATCCTGCACTGGGCACATGCAAATCTAAGGTCTCTTCGAGCCATTTACGCAGCAGATACAGAGGCTTCTTGACATCTGTCGCCATCTCTTGATAGTTCCTGAGCGCTAAATCGTTAATCGTTTGCGCGTCGGGCGTTCGTTGCTTTGTGTACTCCTCTAGTGCTTTCGCGCGGTCATCGGGATACTGGTCGAGGATGTCGAAAAGGACTCTGACGTCTTCCAATCCAGCATTCATACCTTGGCCGTAGAAAGGAACCATAGCGTGTGCTGCGTCGCCAACGATGACACCCGAGGAACCGAAGTGGTAGGGTGAACATTTGATGGATATGAGTGGGAGATGTGCGTTGGTAGAGTATTGTTTTCTTAGTTCTTCTTTGGTGATGAGGTCTGGTACGACGCCTGGGAATTTAGAGTCGAAGTATTCGACGACTTTGCCTGATGCGTCTAGTTGTTCGAAACCTTCTCTTGTTAAGAAGAGTGTTGAAGTGAACGTCTTGTCGAGGTTAGGCAACGCGATGAACATTGCTTCGTCTTGAGGCCAGATGTGGAGGTAATTTGGTGGTAATCTGAAGTCGCCATTTGGTGTTGATGGAACGTGGAACTGGCACCATAGCTTGTCAATGTACTCCTGCTGGTACGCCATTGGAACGAACTTCATCAAATGATATCGGACAGATGAATGCGCTCCATCAGCCCCGATCATTAAGTCGAATTTTAGCTCGAGCTCAGAGCCAGGATCCGCATCATCTGCCTTCGCACGTCTTTCGAACCATGCTAGCTTCTTCCTGAAGTCAACACCGACAAGTTTGTGGTTGAAGAAGAACTTGAAGTTCGGCATAGATTCGAGGTGGTCCAGCAGTGTCTTGTTCAGTCCTGTCCGGTCCATAGCGAGCAAGTTCTTCCCTCGTGCATCGTACAGCTGCGGCTCGCGAACGTACTGACCCTGCTTTCGAACGTGGATCATGCGCCCATGCATAGGGAACGTTTCTGAGAGTACCGCATCTGCGAGCTCCGACAGGCCAGTCTGCCGTAGAGAGTTGATCCCTCGTTCTGACAGGGCGAGATTGATCGACTTCGTGAAGTTCAGTGGCGTAGTTGACGGATCTCGAAGGTCTGGCCGAAGTTCGTATATTTCCACATCGTGACCTCGCACAGCTGCGTATAGTGCTGCCAGGGATCCTACGGGCCCAGCACCAACTACGACGACTTTCTGCGGCATCTCTTGGTATTATCGTTCCTAAAGTGTTCCAACGATAATTATGTGCACCCAGGGTTAGTAAATCAACTTGAATGACGGAGAAAAGTCTGTGCGGGCTATCCTCCTCGCACCGTCACTTTTGACCACAATGGTTCCCGAAAGAGATGTAAGAAATATGAACGTAGACCGAGCAAAGGAAGCAGGCGGAAGTGAAGGTCGTATGACCAACCGGGAGCAGTGGCGCAAAAGAAAAACTTGAGTTATCCGCGGCCGACAGCTAGAGCTTAGTTACTCGGGCAAGATTTGTACAAGAAAGGCGAGAGAGTAAGTACATGAAAGAAACAGACCGACAGCTGGCTAGACTGGTGACGACACCAGTGTGAGGCTCCTGAAGATGCCTCGGTGAGGTCGTCGATATCCACCTAACGCTAGCAGACATGCTGACCAATCGGAGTCGTGGTTCATGTCCGACTGTGAAGAGCGGCATTGCACTTTTTCTAAGACAACTCCAACATTGTTTGCCGGAGTCCAGCGTTCAGCGATACACGTTCTTTCACTACATAAAGCGCCACAAGCCAGGAGAACAACATTACAGAGATTTCCGCAATTTACTAATCTAACGCGCTTTCCTACTACAAACCCCACCATGGCGACGGACGCGTCCCCGCGCAAGTGTTTAGGCACAGACTGCAATAACGACGCCAGCTCACTGCAGTGTCCAAACTGCCAAAAGTTGGGAAAGGAGAGTTACTTTTGCTCACAAGACTGCTTCAAGCGTAGCTGGGTACAAGCTGGAACCTGTCCGCATAGCAAGAAACTGCATACTAACAGCTTGACAGCCCGAGCACAAGAAACTGCACAAGCAAAGTAATTTCCTCCAAAGCATAATTACTCCGAAAGTTGTTTCTTACCCCGATCCAGCTACCGGCCACTTCAACCCGTTCCCCACGTATCCATTCACAGGCTCTCTAAGACCTGTATACCCGCTGTCGCCGAGACGAGAAGTACCCGCGAGCATACAACTCCCAGACTACGCAAAAGATGGCATACCGCATTCAGAACGCGTGTTCACCAACAGGAATAAGATCAAGGTGCTGGACGCCAAAGAGCAGGAGGGCATGCGCAAGGTGTGCAGGCTAGCGCGAGAGGTGCTCGACATTGCAGCGAAGGAAGCGAAGCCAGGCGTCACAACAGATTACATCGACGAGGTCGTACACAAGGCGTGTATGGAGCGAGATGTAAGCGCCCTAAAACCGCTTAAAAGAAGGTATGAGAAGTTAACGGTGCATAGTCCTACCCCTCGCCCCTCAACTACTGCCATTTTCCTAAATCCGTGTGTACGTCCCCCAACGAGATCATCTGCCACGGCATTCCCGACCAGAGAGTCCTGAAGGATGGCGACATTTTGAACATCGACGTAACACTCTTCCACGGCGGCTTCCACGGAGATCTCAACGAGACATACTACATTGGCGAGAAGGCTCTGGCAGACGTAGACTCAGTACGAGTCGTAGAAACAGCGCGAGAATGTCTGGATAAGGCGATCGAGCTTGTCAAGCCAGGCATGCTCATCCGCGACCCTGGAAATGTCATCGAAAAGCACGCTAAAGCATACGACTGCAGCGTCATCAAGACGTACTGCGGACACGGGATCAACCAGCTCTTCCACACTGCTCCGAATGTTCCTCATTACGGCAAGAACAAGGCTGTAGGCACAGCGAAGCCCGGCATGTGCTTCACTATTGAGCCCATGATCAGCTTGGGGTCGCATCAAGACAGGACATGGCCGGACGACTGGACTAGCGCGACGAAGGACGGTTCGCGCACGGCACAATTCGGTATGTCCAATAACGTGAAATTCTGAAGCAAGGGCTGACTTCATACCAGAACACACACTCCTTGTTACTGAAGACGGAGTGGAGATCCTCACAGCGAGATTTCCAGACTCACCTGGTGGACCTGTACCAAGGCCTGCTGCTGAGGTGGCGTGAGAGATTTTTGCAGGCGCTTATATGTCTAGTCATGATTTTGGATTTGCCTGGTAGCCTCCCTTGAAGATATCTAGCTTGTACTTAGATTGGTGGTGCAGTGAATGCGCAGGGCCAACAGGATGCAATGAATCTGATGAGGGCAACCTCTGAACTTCACTATAATATGCACACCGGATTACCGAGGCAGAAGCGCTCCAGTAGTTAACACAAGCCTCCTAGAGAGCGAATCTTAGTTATCGAAGTACTTGTATAACACAATTTAAGTATATTGTATTCCCTGACCTAAAGTGCTTCAGGAGTCTATATAGGTCTCTTAGAGTATAAAACTTAGCTATCGAAGTGCTCCTATAGCAGTATATTATGTCTCTTGCTTTACGCAGGCAGAAGCACTCCAGTAGGCAACACAAGCTTCATAGGAAACGTATCTCACCTATCGAAATGCTCCTATAACACCAGATCATGCCTACTAAAATACGTAGGCAGAATCACTTCAGCGGTCAACACAAGCTTTGTGGAGAACGCATATTACTTACCGAAGTGCTCGTATAATCAACGTGGCTGTGTACGACCTCACAAGTGAAGGTAAGAGTCGCGCCTGCCTCTTCTGCCCGGTTAGCCCTCAATCACCTCCCAGCTCCTAGCTACATATATCGCGTGTCAGCCCTTCTTCTATCTCTCTTCCCTTCTCTGTTGCTGTTCACTGATCCGTCTCCCTTCTTCGCCGGAGCAACGCGAAGTGATCGTCTACCACCATGCGTGCCCTAACTCATCCTGCCACCGGCATCGCATACTACATCAATCCGCAGCGGATCCGCATGGGAACAGGAGCAAACTGCGAGGAGATCACTTTCGCCACGTCCTTCAAGAACTTCACCGCCGATGGAAAGGTCGCTTTGAGCAGTGTCTACTACGAAGGATCGACCGCGAAGCAGAGCGAGGATGGGTCTGAGGCGCTCAAGAATCTCGACCCGGGATTTGCGAAGTTCGCCTGCGAGCACGCTTTCCAGGAGGTCTTCGGCGAGATCACTGGTCCGTCATCTGTCGAGAAGGAAGAGGGAAACACCTCGGCGATCGAGGAGCAGGGCATCACAATAGATGAGGAAGATGATGAGCCACCTCCTGCTAAAAAAACACAAGCACTTAGCGGATTTTGATGACTGGATCAATGGGCGGACCGACGGACGATATACCAGCTTTTCGGAGTTAACGGATCTGACATGGCATAGCGATATGATGAGGGCGGTCGGTTTGTGAGAGCCTAAATCGGAGGAGGAGGAGGAGGAGGAGGAGGGCGACGACGACGACAACGACGACTAGGCACCCGTACCCGAATCTAGGTATGTCATCAAGCTTTCAAAGAGGAGATCTGGAAGAAGGTTGCTGACGGGATTAGACATGTGCGGATTCCGGGGCCACATGAGAACTTGTTCAAAGCTCGTCCGGAAAAGCAAAGAACCATATCGCCGCCCGTCCTCGAGCCTGCTGAACAGCAAGAGCTGACCCCTGCCCCTGATGCTCGCCTTGACGATCCATTCTACGTGCTCAGGCACATCGATCGTCTGCGTAGGATCAGAAAGGAGCAATTCGTGGACTCAGGTCTCCCGTACCAGATCTACACTGAGGAAATCTACCCTTATAGGACCACCCGGAGAACTACTGGAGATGGCTGGAAATGAGGGTCGGGAAGAATTTGAGGCGTTCATGAAGGTGTCTTTGGAACATTTGGAAGTGCTGACGAAGTGGGCCAAGAAATCTGATCAGGCACGTCGGCGCTAGGTCTGAATCTTAGGCTGTCGTTTCTTGCCTGACGACCGTTGCCTCTTATAACACGAACGTTTACGCGGATGCTGAACCCATTTCCTGAAGGCTAGGCAGGGTCAAGGTTTAGATCTTCCTCATGATCACTGGAGGAGGCAATAGTAGCGTTAGTAGGCCATGCAGAATGGGTGCTATGGTCTCGACTCCATGGAGTTATATCTAATCACTCACTACTGTAGAGCCTTCAAAATGAAGACCACTGAAAAGTTAACTTGTCTTGACTATACCTGAACTCAAATAGTTGATTATTATCGGCTCTTGAGGTCCATTCTGCTTGTCGAACACTCTTCTTCCTTCCGCTTGTATGTGATCTATTGGCATATGTCCTAGCGTATGCTCATACTTGCTGTGTAGTAGATTTAGAGTTTAGATTTAGGGTTCTGATCTACACTGAGCTGATCAATAGCTGGAGTATATGAGCGAGGTTCTTCATCTTTCGCGTCCATGCTAAGTGCCACGCGAGAGTAGATGGCTTACCTCGTCTCTGGAGCGTATTAGACTCCGCATCCCGATTCGGCCCTTTGATCAGCAATTGATGGTACTTGCTGGCTTGAACAGCGACTCAAGGTTTCTGTCCCTTGGATCACTCATCTCGTTGAGTGGGTTGATGAAGGGTGTTAGCAGGCAGAGGGCGGGCACGAAGGAGCGTGCCTCCCTCAGTTGTTCAACGCACCTTTCGACGCCAAGAAACCAGGTAGTCCTTTCAATAATCTACATTCTCCCGTATGTTATCTCTAGTTTCTGCTTCATTTTGCGTCGTCCTTCAGAACAACTCATGTTGATATCATCCGCGATAGTTGTGAAGCTTCATTTCGGAGTTGACTGCCATTCTGATTATGTGACGACTCGGGAGGGTTATCATCTCCAGTCTTCGTGTATCGCCCTTGCCTAGTAGGTTGCATCATATTTCATGTACAATTTCTTAGCTTTTTCCTTGGTTGAACATCGTTATTAAAGTGTAGGTCTTGTTCTCTTTGGGTTTCTCTTGGTCTAGTCTGTTGCTAGAAGATCTCCACTGGATGGCTCATACGTAACTTTGAGGCTTCGTTAATGTTGTGCGAGAACATAGTTGAAAACTTAAGCTTTATTACCCTCGCGACACGATTGCCTGGGAACAGGCCCGCATAGGTGCTTATGTACAATTCCTCGTGTCTAAATTTTTGTGATTTCTTCGTCCGCACGGTCCGAAGCAAGTTCGGCGCAACTTTTAGCGAGAGCACGTTCCCCGCCTGCTGCCAACAGAAAGGACTGGCACCAAACGTCATCCAAACATTCGCAGCAGCCTACCTCGCCGTTACCACCTCCCCAGCCTTAGCTCTTTGTATCCAATCTTCCGCGTTCCAGCGCTCGTAATATTGCATTGAGCTCCTCCAAGCACGCCATCGCATTCTCTCTCCTCCGCCCCCCGCCGTCTGCAAGCTAGCTATTCGCGCCTAGCCCGATAAACGGCCACCACACGACCCTCCTCGATATCTGTCCTTGCCCGCTATCGAGGCCTGTTTGCGCCGATTCTATCATAGGGCGAACTCTCACTTTCCACGGAGCTTAAGGAACTTGCACAACCGGGTGCTACGCCGCACAAGAACTCGTCACGATGTCTGGAGAAGCATGGTTGTACCTGCTGGCGGTGCTGATAAACGCCGTCAACCTCTTCCTGCAGGTCTTCTTCACGATCATGTACAGCGACTTGGAATGGTCAGTACCCACTCCCGGTCTTTGACCAGCAATGTTATGGACTGCCTCACCATGACGCCCCCGCACGTCGCTGCTGTGTTTACATCTAGGTGCTTAATAAAGATGCTAACTGGGTTGTAGTGATTATATTAACCCAATCGATCTCTGCAACCGCCTCAACACGTACATCATCCCCGAAGCCGCCGTCCACGCATTCCTGACGTTCTTGTTCCTCATCAACGGATACTGGATTGCGCTCATTCTGAATTTGCCTCTATTGGCCTGGAATGGCAAGAAGTATGTGCCGACCGGAGAAAACACTGTATAACTGGCATATTGTCGCTAACTGGGATTAGGATATTTGAGAACCAGCATCTGTTGGACGCGACTGAGATATTCAGGAAGCTCAATGTACACAAGAAGGTACGCGAACACTTCTTCTTTACTATCGAGTGCAAGAAACCCAGAAGGTTTATGCCTTCTGAGAAGTCCTAGTTCTCATCTCCCTTATGCTACGGCCTCGCGCATAACAGTTGTGCTAACGGACTACTCAGGAATCGTTCATCAAGCTCGGTTTCCACCTGATCATGTTCTTCTTCTACCTGTACAGCATGATCGTCGCGCTCATCCGGGACGAGTCTCACTAAGCGTGCAACATGCGGATAGATAAATGCAGTTGACAAGGGCATCCAAGCAAGACATCGACATTGGATAACCTATGATGTCTTCCAGCTGCAGGACACGGGGCATCGTCACCTTACAGAGTCGTAGATAGGGCGATCTGCAGCGGGTCGAGGTCGACATACGAGTAGACCGGGTTTCGAAGGTTGTATTAGGGGAGTAATGTGGTAGCGCTGAGCTGGATACTATTGGCAGAACCATATGGGTGGCTACAGAGAGTAGCTGGATGGCACGATGGCACAGGCTTTACGCTCTCCATGGTCATGATACCGTACTTTATGTGTAAATGGTTTATTCCCAGTCAACGATTAGACGATACCCTCAAGATCTGAGCCTATGTATTCGCTTGTGCTTCAGTGAATATCACATGTACGCAAGCGTACTGAATCTAAGTGGAGTGAGGAAGCTGCAGCCGCGTCACTAAGGTTTACACGTGCTGCGCGCCTGCCTAGCATTACGTCGGCGCATAAGTTTTCCGACCATGCAATTCATTTGACCCCACACAACCTCCCAGCACTTCACCGCAAAGCTTCCCTGCGCTCGAAATTTCATCTAGGTGTGCAATGTCTGGACTCCCGAAAGGCGCAGGGAGAGTTCCAACGGGCTACGCTGCTGAAACCTTCATCAGCGAAGCGACCTTCCGCCAAGGCCACCGAGCTATCGAAAGCGGCACCTCGAAAAAGCGAAAGCGGGAAAACAAGGGCGACGTCGGCATTGTAGATGGCGCAGGAGCATACAAGGGACCTTGGGCAAGATACGAGGCCGAGCGGCCCGACGCTGCTTCAGACGAGGAGTTTGGCGATGACGAAGAAGTCGAGATAGTCTACGAAGAGGACGAGATCGAGGAGAACCCCGCGCCAGCGCCGAAGAAGCTTGCTGGAACAGACTACCAGGATACTGAGGCACTGGGAGAGACGAGCGAGTTCGTCGGCAGCGAACAGTACGATTACCAAGGGCGGACATACATGCACGTTCCGAACGACCTCGACATCAAATTGACTGGCGATCGCGGCGAAGCCAAGAACTTCATACCGAAGAAGCTCGTACACACGTACAAGTACCACACCAAGTCGATCACGCAAGTCCGCTTCCTCCCAGACAGCGGCCACCTCCTCCTCTCAGCGTCGGCCGACTCCAAGATCGCGCTATGGAGCGTCTATGGCAATCGCGAGCTTCTACGCACCTACTCAGGGCATACTAAGTCAGTCAATGATATCGATTTCAATCCTGCTGGCACACAGTTCGTCTCTGCCAGCTACGACCGCTACATGAAGATTTGGGACACAGAGACTGGAAAGTGTCTGAATAAGTTCACTACTGGCAAGACGCCGCACGTTGTGCGCATCAATCCCAGCATACCGCACGAGTTCCTGGCTGGCATGAGCGATAAGAAGATCCTGCAATATGACACGAGGAGTGGAGAGATGGTGCAGGAGTACGATCACCATTTAGGGCCGGTCAACACCATTACCTTCTGCGACGAAGATCGACGCTTTGTTACCACCTCAGACGACAAGTCGCTGCGTGCATGGGAATATGGCATACCGGTTCCCATCAAGTTCATCGCTGAGCCCTACATGTTCTCCATGGTTCGATCAGCACCGCACCCGTCAGGCAAATACATTGCCTTCCAATCCTCCGATAACCAGATCACGGTCTACTCCTCCTCTGACCGGTTCCGACAGAACCGCAAGAAGAGCTACCGCGGGCACAACGTGGCAGGATATGCGCCTGACGTGGCGATCAGCCCTGATGGCAATTTTGTCTCTAGTGGAGATTCGGGTGGTTATGTGTGTTTCTGGGACTGGAAGACGTGCAAGATGTACCACAAGATCCAGGCGAGCGACGCGCCGGTCTTGGCGGTACAATGGCACCCACGAGAGAGCAGCAAAGTGATCACAGGAGACCTCAATGGCGTTCTGAAGTACTGGGATTAGTACAGTACCTTAATTAGCGACTCGGGGAAGATCCGAGCTTGGCGGGCGTTTCCCGACCAAAAATGATACCCTTCGACATCCTGCGAGGTGTCCGTTTTCAGTTACCGGCTCCAACTGCATTTCCATTGTTACCAAGACCTCGCAAGAAGCTGCTCCTTGGGCATTGACTCCTTTACCCTGCCATTGGGGCGGGAACACGAGGGTCGCAAGAGTTCGGTGAAGGTTACGCTCACCGGTGCTGGAGAGTCATCTGCGCGTCCGCGCAATTGAGCACTCTCGCCACGAAAGAACTTGCCGTATCTTTGTATTGGTATGACTCCAGAGTCTAAGCGCCGCGTGGTCAGCAGCCTCGACGCCTTACACCTGTCCGTGCTATCGTCCCTGCCCCACCTCAGCTCCGCAACACAACATCCCCGCTGCCTTCGCCGTCTCCCCTCTTCCTACACTGCCCTGCATTTGCCCCCGACAACACTCAGACGATGCTTCTTTGTTCCCGTCATCATCCCCAGCCATCCTAGATTCTCACGGTCAACGCCTAAGGTCATTGCGTTGCTTCCAGGCATCCATGATTTCAGCCCCATACGCGATCCCGCTTTAGGATTACCGGTCGCATTCAGTCACTACTCGCTTTCTTTGTTCTCTCGTCGCAGCCTGGCGACAACGGTCGCCCGCCTTCTGAGTGGCTCCTGCCTAGTTGTGCCTTGCAGGACAGTCATCGCCTTTGGTGCTTTCGTCACAGACGCACTCGCGTCTCGACCGAACTGATTCACTTCTCTCCCCACGGATGACCTCAAACAGGCCCAGGATGACTCCTCGTAGACGGTCTTGGGACGATGGCGGCTACGCCCTTGCCGATTGCCTGCTGAGGGCGGTTTGACTGACTCCAGGTTAGGACATAGCCTCAATGAATCATCACGTTCTCGAGCATTCACTCGCCGCTGCGACTTCCAGGCACCATTATTCGATAGGCAGGGTTGTAGAGGCTCCGATGCCGAATAGTCAGGCAGTCGAGCGGCCTCAGGCTTCTGCCTGTATAAATGGCACTCCATACATGGCGTTCACACTTTCTTTCCACACCTCCGCCCTTCTGATCTCTGATTCATACTTCTCTACCAGTCATCGCTGTCTATTTCCGTCTCAAGTCTTCAGTCAAGCATCACGTTCAGCTTCTACCTACTGATCCAGACGCCTCTTCCTGCTCCGTGCAAACAACACCAGACGACACTATCGAAGAAGCCTATCGCTACTATCCGCAGCTACACGCCTCGAAATCAAACTTCTCAAACCAATCGTGCCTACGAACGCCTAGGCACGCCTCAACACCAGCCAACAATGTCGTCACAAGCTTCCTACGGCTCGTCCTTTGGACAGAGCAAAGCCGCTCCGCGCTCTACTTCGCCTCGATCAACCACTTCATGTATGTTGCCTACTATCCTACCCGTGTCTTGGAGCCTAGTATTAACGTAATCTGAAGCGTCGTCTTCCCGATCAACCTCAAGCGTATACGCACAATCCGCAAACACATCCCGTCGCTACGGGAGCAAACCGACCGAAGTCGTGATTTACAATGGAGGGGGGCCGAATACGAATACTGGGTCGAGCTCGTCTGCTCCTCCCGCGGGGTATTACCAGTAAATGGACTTTCGTCTCGTGACTCATGAGACATGTGGATTAGCGACGACCTTCGGTTCTCGTGCTAATGGCATATAATCGGCGTTTGGGCATTTAGTGTTTGGGATCTACGGGCTACCTACATCTAGAGGTATCGACTTCAGTGCCGCTTGGATGGTGCAGGTTGTGTATCTGTTTCCGTCTCGCTGGGTTCGTGGGGCGTCATGGCTATGACTGGACTGGACTGGGCCGGTATTAGTATTTGCTTTCCTCGCTCCTCTTCTCTCTCGTTCCGTTAGCTAGTTAGTCAGCTTCTTTCTTTCATTCGTTGTCTCGGTCCCAGCCCCAGCCACGCGGGGTTTTGAGGTTCCTGTCGCGATAGTCGAACCTCCCGAGCATCAACATCATTATTCTAGTGTGTTAGTCTAGTGTATTAGGTAGTATCAGCAATCAAGCTCATCAATCAATAACTCCTCCTACAATCTCGCAAACCTGCTCCTGTTGTAAGTTGAATGCACATGTCTGAGTTGTGAGGTGGTGTGGTAGTTCATCAACGGCGGTGATTGATTGGTGGCCGCATTACACTACGTCTCCGCCCCTAGGGAAGCCTTATGCAGGCACACCGCTTGCTTGCTTGCATAACCGCATAGCACAGCAGCCTAATCGATCTATGTGAACGCGTGTTCGGTAGATGGTTTGCATATTTAGTATGTTGTGCATATTTGAGGCTGCAGCTGCCTTCTCCATACAAACAAAACTGCGGGTATTTCTCAAGGACTTGGAAGAACTGCCTAGAATACGTACTCTGAGCACTCCCTACGCTCCCTCGATATCTCTTTGGTTCTCAGACTCGTTCTTCTTGTTTTAGATGATTGGGCTGGTTGGATTGGTTATCGTGTCTTTTTGGATTGGGGTTCGTCGATGCTGTGAGGCTTTTCAAGAACGCATAGCTAGGAATTAGTATTGTGTGTTCTTAGTGTGTAATTGTGTTCTTTCTCCGGTGTTGGATGAAAGTCGAGATTAGGTTTTAAGGTAGGTAGTATTGCACTGTTTCGCTTCTGGCCACGGCAAGGCTCTAGCCAGCGGGTTTCCCAAACAGCCAAGCATCATTAAAACGCAAGACTACCATACTTTGACAACTTGTGTCTAACAGAAAGTAAGGAATATGATCTGTGTACTTTGCAAGTCATCATTTTATCATCTTACAATTCCATTTATGACGTGGCTGTACGGTGGTTTGGGGAACTTACCCAGCAACTCATGTTGTGCATCGAATTGTAGTGACTGTTGGCCGGGGAATGGTACTGATTGGGATGAGGTGTGAGGAGACTCTATGATGGTGGAGTAGATGAGGTGGAGTGTTCGTAAGAAGGGAGGTTGATGTATTAGGCATCGGGGCGATACGTAATTGTGTTTAGGTGTTAGAAGGTTGAGATCTGTAGGACTTGAGTAATTCCGACAAGAGAGAACGTCAGATTTCGGAATCTCAGGCAAACTTCATCTTATAACAACCCTGGAAGTTCTCCAACTTCTCCCATCATCCTCCCTTATTTCGCAATAGCACATCAAACTTCTAATAGCACGAATGAAGTTCACAGTGACCTTTTGTTCTATACATTCTCTATCATATATTTTCCAAGACCATAAGATCAGAACGACATACAAATACTCATACACTCCCATTCGGGACCTGCACAGCTGCCGTCGCACTCCCCTTCTCCCCAACCTCCAGACTCTCACCCCACAACTCCTTAACAAGCTGCTTCTTGTTAATCTTGCCCATCGCATTCCGCGGTATATCTTCCACGATCCTCATCTCTTGCGGGATCTTGTAGTTCGCCAACAGCTCCTTGAGCGCCCTCCGCATATCCAGCGGCCCCCAAGCCTTGCCCCCTTTACCACCCGTCTTGCCGAGCTCAGAGAGGACGACGACGGCCGCGACTTTCTGGCCCCAAGCCTCAGATGGCAGACCGACGACGGCGCATTCGGAGATTTGCGGAAGGGAAAGCATTTCGCGCTCAATCTCGAGAGCTGACACTTTCTCGCCGCCCGTCTTGATGATGTCGGCGGATTTGCGGCCTAGGATGAAGTACATTGGCCCTTTTGCCCAATTCTGGCCGCTCTTCCCAGCGCCGTCTACGACGCGACGAACAGCTACGTCGCCGGTCTTGAACCACTTCCCTTGCCCATCTTCACCATCCACGAACTCTTTCTCTGTAGCTTCCGCGTTCTGCCAGTACTCTGAGAAGATCGTCGGGCCGCGGAGCTGGATTTCGCCGTGGCGTTCGCGGTCTGTTGTTGAGTCGTACTCTTCGCCTACTTTGATGACTTCGTGGGTCTCGGTGTCGATGAGGCGCGCTTGTACGGAGGGGAGGGGCCAGCCTACGGAGCCGTCTACGCGGTCTTTGAAGTCCAGGCCGCAGGATAGGGCCATGCCTACTTCTGTCATGCCGTAGCGCTCGAGGAGCACGTTGCCCCCGCTGAGCTCTGTCCATGCTGATTTCACAGGTGTGGGTAGAGCGGCTGAGCCAGAGATGTTGAGACGCAGATTCGAGGGATGGAGTGCTGTTTTTGAAGCAGCTTGTAGCTCAGGTGATAATGACGAGTGTGAGAAGAGTAGTCGCGTGTATATCGTTGGTACTACCGTGAGGAAGGTAATAGGTTTCTTCGAGGAATCGGGATTCGACAGGTATGGAGCTGCTAGTCGCTCCCAGACCGCCGTCGCGTTGAAAGGGAACTGGAATTCTATTGTGCTACCGGCGAAAAGCGGTGTGAGCAGTGCGTTTACTGTTCCGTGTATGTGGTGTAAAGGGAGGACATGTAGCAGTATGTCTTCACTGCTGTAGTTCCAAGCCTCCAGTAATGACATGGACTGTGCCGTGAGAACGGACTGTGGCAACAAAACGCCTTTCGGCCGGTTCGTTGTCCCCGATGTGTATAGCATCATGCCTCCCTTCTCACTCTCCGGCTCTTCCAACGTTACGTAGTCGTCCGTCTTCCCTAATATGATCTTCTCCTGTTTATAGTTGATCGGCGTAGTCTCCATGCCCTCTTTCAGCACCTCATCTGCTTTGTCCTGGAACTTTTCCGACGACAGAAGCATGAGAGACGCGCTTTGGTCGAGTATATATCGGAGCTCGTGTGCAGGGAACGTAGGCGACAATGGTACGGCGATCGCATGTGCGGCGAGGATGGAAAGTAGAGTCACTGTTACTCAATCAATTGATGCCCCGGACGGTTCAAAGAGGAGGATTCTGTTGATGCGCACCTACATAGTCGTATCCATTCTCTACCAGGAACGCTATTCTCTCGCCTACGGCGCTCTTCCCATTGGTATTCTTTTGCAGCTTGTCCTTCGCGGCCGCGACATCGTTCACCAATTCACCATACGTGAAGGTCCTTTCCGAAAGCGAATGTACGACCGCCGTGGACTTGCCATCATGTTTCTTGATAGCCTCGAAGATGGGTAGGCGCGGAAGTGTAGACGCCATTCTGATCGCGTGCAAGGGAGAGACTCGAATACAAGAATGCGGCTGAGGAGCGACTGAGAATCCGTGTCTAACGAGTGTGCGCGTCAAACGACTTCTCGCCCAAATCATAGCAGGCCGGTCCAGGGTAAATAAAGCTCGCGGCAATTCGGTGGGGGATTTACGACTGGCCCGAAGAATCCTTGGTCTCACTGCCTCTCCGCCACCGGTTCGTGGGGCATCTTCACTGCTTTACCTTTCGTGTGCGCTACGAGACGAGACGGAGATTCACTCGGAGACGGGTTCGTACAATTACATTAGGTGTTGAGGTTCAATTGGTGATGTAAACCTATGAAATGCGCGGACCGTGACGGCAACATTTTCGAGCTTTGGCCTTGGCGCTCGGTTCGGCCTGCATTTCTGCTGCCGATCTGGTTCGAGTAACACGAATATAGCATCAACAAATTGCTATACGCGAATCGGCTCATCAAAGGTGGAGACAAAGAGAGGAAGGACTGCCTTTTGAATGTTCATTCGGAGGGTAGCTGTTGCCGGCAACCGGTATCTGGCCACGATGTCGCAGTCGATGACACCTTTAGAGGACACTCTACGTTTGAGGGCACGTTAATTGTAACCAGCTTCGATTAGACATTCTAATTATGATTCAGATCACAGAAACGTTTCAACCCACAAGTCTGAAGATATACAATGACTCCCATATGCATTCACACCACAAAGCCATGGAGGGAGTAACGAGCAAGGAGGTAAGGAGCTTGATCAATTTTTTATCAATCTATTACTGATATCTCTTAGACACATTTCCGGTAAGTCAATAGATCTCAATTCTTCTTCTCATCACCTGACTAGGACAGCGTGGAGATCATATCAGAAGCCTTCAAGTCTAAGCCTCTAGTCGCACGACAGAGGATGGTCAACGCCCTCTTCAAAGATGAAATGTCAAGAGAGGGTGGCATACATGCTTTGCAGTTGAAGACACGGACCCCTGAGGAAGAGGAGGCGAGGAAACAGAAGGAAGCAGCGGAGTGAGCTATCGGGACCAGCGATCGCTTCACATCTACAATGAATGATCCTATGCTGTTGGAAACGAAGAGCTCTCACGAGTTCTCAACCAGAAAGCTCTCAACATCGATGTTTGCAGGTAAGGAACTGGTAAGGTCGAACAAAGATGCGAAAGAGAAGGCGAGCGAAGAGTGACCTAAACTTGTAACTTTTTGTACGAACATATTCACCTAGCATGTACTATACAATACCAGCTCCTTACTCTGTCCCTTTAGTGAACGTAGTGAATGTCTCACATTCATCCCGCAAAATTGGACAGACAGTAGAAGCTATCGTGGCTGGGATTACTGCATAGGAGCACTTCGAACACTCGCTCACCTGGGTAGTCTTTGAAGGATGAAGCCCTTCTACCAGATAATGCAGATCATGAAGACCAGTCATAGTATCTGGAGTAGCAAGCTGTCTTTATGAACATTGTAGAGTACGATGATCGTTTCTGAGATAATGAGAGGCAGTTAGATCCGAAGCATGTCTGTTGCACCTGCCATTGTATACATGCGACTGCGATCTTTCCACTCATCCTTCAAGGCGACTAACCTCATTCTGTCATGTACGACTTCTCCACACTCATCGGAACGGCCTTCGCGGCCCAACTAAAGCTAGTAGCCAAAATCTAGGAGCCAACTGATTACACTCGCACATCAACAACAACCACCTCAACCTACAAACAACGACGTCACCCACCCCAAGCCTCCGCAAGATACTGTGACTTCATACCAAGCTGTCAAAGCCGTTAGACCCGTCCCCAACCCTCGCTCTGAAGCTTGACCCAAGCCCGCCGAAGCCCGGGAAAGCCGTGGCCGACGTCAGGTGCGCACGAGGGCCAAGCCCTGCGATCTGCTCTCTCCATCCGCCCAGCTCCGCTCAAAACAAACGCGTCCTGCAGATCGCCCGTTCCCGAGTAGGCAGATGTGCTGCTGGAAAGAGAAAGTCGCCATGGACGCGATTGTGCGGGGTAAGTGTGCTCGGCGACTTGGACTTTGGAGATGGACTGCGAAGAAAGCGATCGGTATAGCTGTCTTAACGGCGCATGACGTAGGACAACCAAGCTCCAAGTCGAGTAGAAAGCTTCGTACGACAACAAGTCGAATGAAGAACGGGACGTTGGTAAAAGAACAATAGTATTAAAAATAATAAGACATCCATCAGAGGCCGACGGCCGACCAGTGACGACTCTAATTGGTGGTATTATCCCCCCGCAACGCGCGCCGGCACACCCTCGAGCTCCGCGCAAGCTACGCGCAGATCCCATCCCCATGCATCATATCCCATTAATCCAATTGCAAATCTCCCACAAGCACCGAAAATCATTACGACGCGTAGTGACGAAGGGGGGTTTAGACGGCAGCCTCTCCGCGGGCGGTGCTGTTGTCGACCTTGTTGCGGCGCTCGCGGCCCTTCTCGCTCCATGGGAAGTGCGCGACGGGAATGACGAAGAAGCTGTAAGCAGTAGTCAGTACCTGCATGACATGAGTAGGTCAGCACAAGCTCGTATAACATACCTGTTGGAGTTGTCCGCGATACCAGCGAGGGCGTTGTACCAGGCGAGGAAGGCGGCGAGGATACCAAAGACACCACCGGCCTTGATGCAGCCTGACTGGGGACCTGCGGGACCGAATTGGAGGTAGCCGATACCGAGGAGAAGGAATGCCAAGTCAAGCGTGAAGAATAGCAGGAAGAAGGCCACGGTCGATCGCAGTGTGCAGATGAGCAGCAGGAAGGTGAAGATGAACCAGCCCATCAGGTAGAGACCGAAGGAGTTGAGGAAAGGAGCTGGGCTATCTGCTTCGAGAGTTTCGACGATGTTGAAACCTCCTGGGGTGAGGATGATGGCGAAGGAGATCCAGAAACCACCATACGAGGACAGAGCAGTGGCACCGAAAGTGTTTCCAACAGCCATTTCCCTGTGTAACAATGAGTGACTGAAGCGCGAAGTGCAAGCGCGCATATACGTACCACATGCCAGCAAGAAGCTGGACAAGACCACCGTAACCGTAGGCAATAGCAACAACAAGGTTAGGTTCGCCGATGCTGAGCGTGCCCATGTTGATGAGTGACAGGACGAAGGTCGTCAATGCGAAAGCAGAGAGACCTAGAGGCGCAGGGTTCCCGAACTTGCTCTTGGGAGCTCTACAGGACGGTCAATACTGATCTCCCTGATAAAAAATTTGGTGACTCTTACGCGTAGAGACCGGGTTGAAAGTCACCACCGAAGGCTGGAAGGCGAGCTTCAGGGTTGTTGGTCAGGAAATGGGCGAGAGGGTTGCCTCCATAGTCGTATGGCTTCCTTTCTCTTGCTGCATGTCCAGCATTATGGTCAACCGAGCTCGTTCCATTGGTTTCCTTATTATGAAAAATTGTCTCACCCGCTGCGGTGGCCTGGAAGTAGTCAGTAACGTGCTTCAAAACAGCGTCAGTGAGGACGACGTACGGCCAAGTTGTTATGCTCCTGAGCAGTAGCCATTGTATCGACTGAGTTTCAAATGGTATGCTGTTAAGGTCTCAGATTTCGAGAGACACAAGGATGACCTGATGGTGAAGTCCAGTTCACGGAGAGTCTGAAGGTCTGGAGCAGGAAAAGGCAACAAAGGGACCCTCAATCTGGGGAGTGGAGACTGATATATTCCCCAGGCTAGCCGGTCCGGAGAGCTCGAACGAACGACGTGTGCCAGGACCAGTGGATGCAAATGCAGCTTAGTCTGGGCTTGAGTCCGGGCCATAGACGGGCATGGGTGGATTAATTTGGCCAAAACACGCCCCAGAGTGGACCGTTCAATTGACTTCCCCATGTCTTCCCCCCAGGCCGGGTAAAGGCCGCGGTGCACTGGCGTCAGTCAAGTGAAGAGCGTGCGGTTGGCATGAATGCACATCAGCCACCTGCGCGATGGATCGGCGCCATGTCGAGGTGCCGAGGCCTCGGATGAGCGCTCACAAAGAGAAGCTTCACTGGTGCGCCAACCGATCGTCTGAGATGGCACCGTCATGAGATATAACCCACGATTGTGTGGAGTCTTTGTTGATGTGTGACCTGTTTCCCGTGCCGAGTTCTTCGCCGACTTGTCCAAGACTACATCATCCCGAGGTCATGACCACCCTTAGCATTGAGCAGTTCGCTCTGCGCCGCAAAGCTCGGGGTTCTTTATTGCGGTGTATTTCGCAATTCGCTGAAGGCACATCTGAGATTAGTGGATTCGATTGCGATTACTGCAGAAACTAGATGCCCTAGTTCGAGGGCGCTTCTGAGATGCTAGCACGGAATATTCGCAATTACTCAGACAGCGGCTAGTGACCGCGATGCGGGAACAGCTGCAACCCGTTAGCATAAGCAGCCCTCCCCTGCTCTGTTTACTCCTTTTGCTGTGCCACATCGCTGCGTTTGAAATGGTTGAAAGAGAGACCTGCTCAGTTGGTGGAGAAAGCCACATGTTGGAGACCATCTTGCCAATGAAGGTACGCAGAGTATCCAAGCGAATTCTGGAGCTCGAAGTAGACTCATAACTGCCGGTCAAGCCGGAGATACAGTTGCAAAGGCCGGCTAGGCTGTAGTGCGAGGTGTACTTCGATGATGGCATGCATGCGGCACGGGGAAGTTGCGATGAGCGAGGATACCCAAGAAGACTAAGCTTTCTCGGCGTAAGCCGTGGCTCAAGATCAAAGCGTTACATAACCACACTGAACTCCACAGGCTGCCCCTCGTCGCGAATAGAACTTACGGTATTGTCCTGGAATTTCAAATCTCGAGGTTCGTCGTTAGCTTTGCTCCAGTGTCCAGGAACGGGGCGACAATAGCGGCACCACAAGACATCCCAGGCTTCCGCGGGGTCTCGCGCGCGGGCAGGAGCATCTCGTCAGCCATCTCACCTGAGCCTGGGGAAGTGTGGCCGTCGCATCCTGCTCGGCCCAGCGGGAACAGCTTATGTCGCTAAGAACGTGCTTCCGAGCTCTTGCCTTAGGGTTTCAACGTTTCCTGGCACCCTGCGCTTGAGGCGTACCATATCCTGGACCTGAGGCTCTTCTGGAACGCTTTCATCTCAAATCATGCCTCTTCCAACGTCTTCGGGTACGAAGACTTCTTCTCGACCTCAAGCCGACTGAATGGGGAGACAAAAGAGCGAAGTCCATTGCGTAAAGGCACCTCCCGCTTCAGGTGTGCACGTCTTGTTCGATGATTGGTTCCCGTAACGCTGGGTCCTGCATGTTCTTGCAGGTTCGATGCTTCCAGTTACGCTACGGCGATCCAGCATCGAAGAAGCATCTCTACCGTCATTTAGGCTATTTACCTTCACCAGTTCCGCCATCAAAATAGATCCAATAATATGTACACAATGTCGCTTCTTCTTGCGACTGCATAGTTTCTGGACGGAAGACATTGAAGGATCGTGTTCAGAGTAGGTCAAGAGCGCTTAGGGGTTGGATATCTCTCACCATTTGGCGCAAAAGCTGAGCAGTCACGTTTAGCCGCGCCTTCATTGCAATTGTTGCTGCATTGACCTTTTGATCTCGGCTCGAAGCACCACTGCGCATGCTTGAAAGATGACAGCCATTTTCCAATTGATTTGGCTGTCGAACTCACAACCGTCGTGAGCAGACATGAAGCTGACACAAGGTAGGTATCTCACCCGATCCTGAAGGATTGTAAGGCTTTGTTATCCTTCCATGCCATGCCTCACAACAGCATGCGTCCCGCTCTTCCGAGCTCCAGAATGCTCGCCTGCACCCGCAACCCAATCTCTGTCCACAGCCTGAAGGTTCACACCGGTCAGACTACTCAGACCCTGAGGGTTGGATGGTGACCTAGGCGAAGTATGGCTATCGATCAATAGGGCTGACTTATAGTGCCCAGCTCTCTGGAAGAATTGACGCGCAGAGAACTAATGCCGGGATGAGCAATTCGGCATACATTGGCTCACTACCTGCATCAATGTCTCGAACAGAACGTAAACGAAGGCTCTCGGAGTGTCTTTTGCAATTGCGTATAATTGTCAGCCAAGTCTGACACAGTGAGGCTCTTTGAGGCGTCACCAACATCTTGGCGATTTTCTGATCTTCAACTGTGATGTTTAGAGTTACGATTTTACATGACGGGGGCGAGGGTGTGGAGCAGGTTTCCTGGAAATCCGGGGCTTCTGCATGGACATGCCACATGGCCCACCCTCCACAGGTTCCTGGCCATCTAAAACATAGGTTGCATGCTCAATTCCGGTACTCGGGAGGAGTGTAGACCCTGAGGTGTACAAAAGCCTCGCCTCGTCTTGCCACATTCCGGTCGTACAAGATGTTCACGACTCAGATGTGAGCACAGCGTCAATCACGAACTATCAGATGGCGTTCAACAATGGTTATGCTGGGCATTTCTGGCACTTCGCAAGCCAAGTCCTCGCTTCGAAACGTTGAGAAAGCCACGCGACTGCCACGAGACGCGCAGAATCCACGCGTGAAAGGCCCTTATCCGATTCTTGAGGCTTCCCGAGGTCTTCTAGCTCCTCTCGTCCGTTTCAACTCTGAGGGCAGGATGGTGTGAGGTCGTTCGATGCTCGTGGTGGCGTTCTCTTGGTGTTCCTGCCGGCTTGGACTCAACTTGGCGCAGAGGGAGCTGCAGCTGTTCGGCAGACAATACTCGCTAAGGAATACCGCCGACGGGCGTTCTTATCGCGATAAGATCCTGGAGCTTAAGTATCGCGAGAAGTGTGAACTGCTGTTGATGCTCTGAAGGTCCAGCAAGGTATAGTATGCTCGCTTATTGCGATGCTGATCAACAGCTCGTATACATAGCGGGGTTGGACGGCCAATATCATCCTTCGTTTCAGACACAGCCCCAGCAATGACGCACGGCTGGAGCTCTCGAGGTCTTGGAGCTCCCCAGGCTGACCACCAACCTCCAGGCTTCACTTTCAAGACATTGCGACCTCGCTATCATCCTTTGCTAACGTCTGACCACCCACTCCTCACTCCGCATTATTGTAAACACCACATTCTTTGCTGTCGCACGCTTTGTCCAAAGCTACCCCTCATTTGCTCGATAGCTCTCGACAGCTTACCCAACACCAGCCATGACAGGCAACAGCTTCACTGTTCGCGCCCACGAGGACCAAATCGCCCGCGAATGGTTCCATCACTCCTCGGGACAACGCGTCAACACCGACACTGTCATCATCCAAGCCCTCCGTACACAGTATCCCGAGCTTGATATCACCGTCGCGCCGTCAAGCATCAGCTTCAACCTCCTCGCCTACGCCGGCGCTGGGCATGCGACCGCTACACCATTGGAAGATAAGACGGCCGATCCCGTTTATGGCACAACAGTAACATGGCGAACTTTTGCTCCTCCGGCTAGGCGTCTTAGCCCTGGTGGCGGCGCATTGGTTGAAAGAGTTATCTTCGGAAAGTTCTTGTACAAATGGAAGGATCAGGAGTTCATCCTGTACATTGCGGATGGCCGAGACGGCGGCGGCGCCTACCCGGATATATCTGTGCACTACATCCTCACGCGCGAGTCAAAGAAAGTCGACGAGCTGATTACAGTCGCGACGAAGTGGGGCGTTGAGCTCCATAACGAGGTCTGGGTCTTCGACCAAGGCTTCTGGCAAAAGAGTGCGGAGCTATGGCAGTCAGTACAGAAGAGCGTGTGGGAAGATGTCATTCTCGAGGAAGACATGAAGAAGGCTATCATCAACGATGTGGAGAACTTCTTCGATTCCCAAGACACATACGGCAAGCTGAAGGTCCCTTGGAAGCGTGGTATCATATACTATGGACCTCCTGGGAACGGAAAGGTAATGAATGACGCTTTCGATAATTCTTCTGTATCATAATCCCTGCTCTAACGTATCAACAGACGATCAGTATCAAAGCAATGATGCACTCGCTCTACCAGCGCGGCATCAACGGCGACAGCAAGCTGAAGGTACCAACGCTGTACGTCAGAACCCTAACATCCTTCGCTGGACCCGAATACTCCCTCCGCTCGATCTTCACGAAAGCCCGTCAAGAAGCGCCCTGCTACCTTGTCTTCGAGGACCTCGACTCCATCGTCAACGATCGCGTACGTTCCTACTTCCTGAACGAAGTCGACGGCCTGAAATCCAACGACGGCATCCTCATGGTCGGCTCCACCAACCACCTCGACCTGCTCGACCCCGGCATTTCCAAGCGCCCCTCGCGCTTCGACAGGAAATACTACTTCCCAGACCCAGACTACGAGCAGAGAGTCCAGTACGCGCAATTCTGGCAGTCCAAATTGAAAGACAACAACGATATCGATTTCCCCGACTCGCTGTGCGAAGCGATTGCCAAAATCACAGATAAATTCTCCTTCGCATACATGCAAGAAGCCTTCGTCGCCTCTCTCCTCGCTATCGCTACGCGGAAAGACCAAGCCTCTGAGTATGACCGCTACACCGGCCCCGAAGACCCGCTCGCCCCCTCCACACTCCAAAACCGCATGGCAGACCTCAAAATGGCGAACGACATCCGGCGCCTCATAGGCCCGAACTCTGATGAGCTGGATAAGTTGGTCTTGTGGAAGGAGATGCAGAAACAGGTCAAGATCCTGCGCGAGGAGATGGAGGAGAAACATGCGCGGGAGAATACAGTGCATTTGCAGCAGCCGGAGGATATGGATGCGGATTCTGGGAATGGCGTTAGTCTGCGAGACCGTCTGTATGGGCCACCACCGGGTCTGACGACCTCAGCGAGTCCGATGATGGGCGGTGGGTGGGAGGCACAAGCACAGCCGCTGCCGCGAGTCCCGAATCATGAGGGTTTTGGGAATCCGTCACCATGGGCTAGCCAGGGATATGGTCCGGTGCCGGGTGCACCGCAGACTCAGGGACTGCCGCATTATTCTGCCCCAGCTTCGGACGAGGAAGATGGGGATTTTGATCGTACGTTGAGGTATCTTCGTGGCGACTTCTTGAGGTCAAGGAACCCCTATATTGTAGATTGAGGCAGTGTTAGCACCATATACGCATGCGTGCGTATATATGCTATTTGGAGTTCCGGATGGGTTTCTTAGTCCAATCAAGATGAGTAGCAACTCAAGGTGAGCCCTGTTGACTGGCTGGCCTTGGGATCGAGGATTCAAAGCAAGCCAAAATTACGCAGATGAGGAAGGACAGGTCTGAAATGATGAATGCTCTCTTTAGCTAGAACCCAAGTAAAGGGTACCACACATGCTACCTGTTGAGACACAAACCGTGAGGAAGGGTTGTTGTCGGAGCCTCCCCGCTCTACTCCCTGCTCATACCATCCTCTTCATACCCACACCTTTGCCTAGAAGACAGCAAAAGCACTAGCATAACTCACACTACTATCCCTCACACTCTCCACCAACCCACTCCTCTCATACCTCACAAACCTAAACACCCCACTCCCCTCCTGCATCCCCTCAGCAGCCTCCACAGCCGCCATAAACACCCCAATAGGATGCCTTCCACACACCGTATTCCCCGTCCTCTCCAACTGCCCCACAAACTCCTCGTGCGAGCCCGTCTCCACCGCGTCCATGCTCTCTTGATCCACCGCCGCGATGCTCTTGTGTATCGGCCAGGACGACGGGACGGCGGACGAGGAGCGCAGGTTTTGCGGTGAGGCGGATGGGGAGGAGGGCTGGTAGTATGTGTATCTGAAGCGGGATCCCCAGTGGCAGAAGTCGGAGGAGATGACGAAGATGTTGGAGGGGTCGGAGAGGTAGGGTGCGAGGAGGCGGCCGTAGTCGCGTTCTTTGGCTGGTGTCGTGTTGCCGACCATTATGGGGATGAGGGTTGGGAAGGAGGAGTGGGAGGAGTAGTTACTAGTTGTCTTAGTTAGCGAAATGTGATTTAGTGGGAGAGAAGGGCAGTGTTACAGTGAGAGCATCTTGTAGATGTAGGGAAGCTGCATTTCTAGACTATGCTCTGCTTCGTCGACGTCGGCGGGCATCTTCTCGAGACCCCATGATTTGGCTATCTCGTCGGCGAGCTTGGTGTCTACCGTCAGGTTGCCGAGGGGTGTGGCATAGTATTCGAAGTCGGTGGTTGCGGCGCCGGTGAGGTAGTAGTGGTGTGATGGGCCGAGGAGGAAGACGCGTTTTCTATCGATACATATGAGATATGGTCATCCGAAGGTAGGAATAGTCCAATGCATACGCGTTAGCCCAGTCCACAGCTTTGTAGGCCCATGCAGCGGCAGGCCCGGAGTAGGAGTATCCAGCATGCCTGCGTGTCCATGAGCCTCTACACCTCGTATTTTCATACAACTTCTTCGTACGGTGCGATGATAGCTCGGGCTCCTTTGGTGGGTATCGAGACCTGGCCTTGTTGGGAAGACTGAGTGCCTATGGGTGTTGTCTCTGCAGGTACGGCATCCAGCCATTCGTCAAGCTGTGATGAGAGACGAGACTTGCTATCTGTGTACCACGACCCGGCATGGGCGGCATCTCGGGTAGCCATGTTATCACGAGCGGAAGAAGGGAAGCAGGTAATGAATTTGGAGAAGAGAGAAGCCAGTGTCACGGTCTAAAGTTGTCCAGAGGCATGGAGGAGTGACAATGGAGGGGTAGAGAGGTTGACCTTAGTGGGGTCGTTCAATGCTCAAGCCACACCTTGTGCCACTGCATCCCGGAAGCAGAGTGCAGTCAGGACAGCATAACAATCCGAAGGAAAACCTGTGGAACATAAGTTTCGTTGGTGCTGTAAGGTCTTTGTCTAGACTGCGGTACCGACAGATATTAAAGTGGACGACTTTTTGACCACTTCAACCTCTAAACACTAGACTAATAGGATCATGTTAAGAAGACCAGAGCGCGTGAGCAATTGGAGTGCTATTACAGTTAAGCAGAAACCTACTATTCTAGTTCTTAGAGGTTGAAGTGCTCCTGTAACCCTCTGGATTGCCTAGCAAAATCATTCGAGCATGGTCATGTAGACTCTTTCCAGATCCATTGTGATTTGCCTCTATAATAGTCTTATCACAATGCATAGAATTCGACGAGTCCGTTGGTTGCGAATGTAGATGCATTTCCTGCAGCTGAACACGGACGCGTCACGAAAACCCCGGCTAACATAGATCGCGACTGCCCCATTTCATCATCGCGCCTACCCATCGCGCCTGCCCTACTCACTCAGCCCCTCCACAACCCACCACATAGCTAGGACTGCCTGTATATACCTTTGTACTATCGCATTGTTATACGTATACGAATATACACCACGATCATCAATATGGGTTTCAAACGCAAGCGCTCCATCGATCAATCGCCCCTCTCCGTTTCTAGCTGGACGGCGTCAACTCCCGAAGCACAGAGTCCTACGCCTCTGCCGCACGACATGGACACTGTAATGGACCTCGACATATCTTCACGCCTCGATACGGATTTTCGAAAACGATGGGAATCGCGCAGAGAGCGATTGCACTCGGATATCGGGAGCAGGACGCGCAAGAGGTTTCGCGACAACCGACCCGACGAGCGCGCAATTCACGGTAAGGAGTCTCTTCACGATAAGCAGTTTTTCGGATGCTAATTCAGATCAAAGAAAGCACGATAAATAAACTCTTCTCAGCTCAGCGCAACCACCCGCACGCCTCGCCCGTCATGTCCGAATCCCATCCATCAGTTGTCCAGCACGCGCCCACAGTGCAGAAGTCAACACTACATTCTTTCTGGAAACTACCTGCACCACCGGTTCAAGCACCTGCTATGCAGGTTCAGCATGATCAGGCAGCCCCCGCGAACTGGGAAGCCCCGCGATGTGACGACTGCGATGCGCCGCTACAGCACGATTCGAACGCTATGGACGTGGACATGGACTTTGATGGAAGCGGCTCGGACAGCCAGTTTGCCTGTCACGATTGTGGGAGGAAGATCTGTGGAACGTGTGCTGTTGTTTCCAATTCCAGACATTGCCTTCAGTGTGCAACTACTAGTCGCGATTCTGGTCGCTGGTGGTAGTTGGCACCATCAATCAGGACCTTAGGCTTTGACTTATGATTTGGAGTCCTGGCGTATTGTTAACGAGTAGTTCTGGAGTATTAAGGGGATATTGCTATGGTGGGAAAACGCTCCGAATGGATACAATGGTGTTCACGGCGTATTGTATTGTTGTGTTTATGGGTAAGATATCCTGGGACTCGCAACGAGGCTTTTTCTTCTGAAATGGGACTCTGTAGTAGCTTCTGTGATGTACATGTGATATCGTGTGTATTCTTCTTTGCAACAACCTTTCCAAGCTTTCAGAGCAGAGCGCTTGACGCCGAATGCAAATACAAGACAATAGTGAGTTAAAAAAGGAGCCACTACTGGATCTCTGCGTCCACCTCATGATCTATCATCGATAACTGGTCAAGTGACTGCCGCCCTAATGATCTTCGACACGGGTCGATCGAAAGCACGGAGCATTTACATTTACATGGAAGCGAGACCACTAACGCAGAAGAGAAGTGGTTTCCCTTGTTGATTCTCTCTTCAACCACGCTTTCGCGTTCCTCAATCTATTTCTCCCATGAGCGGCCCGAATCGATGCTTTTCTCGTTCGCAATGTCGTGATTCATGGTAACCTCAAGTGGCCGCAAGACCAGTATCTGCTTGGTTCCCTAATGCGAAGCCGCCGAAGGCGAAAGAGGACAATACGTCGCCGGGTGAGCTTGAAGACGCACCGGAAGACCATCACTCTGTAGAGGGTGGACATCATGAAGGAGAGTCGGCGGAGAATCGGGAAAGCTGAGCGCTTATTGTATATGGGACTTATGGATTTTGTGAGGTAATCGGGCGCCTACTTCCTCTCACGCTCTCTTTATTTTTCAAAAGTAGCAGAATGATAATTCTAATACCCTCCGATTAATTACTATAGCCAAGATTCACCACATCGCATTCACACCAAAACCCCAAATCATGAAAGTAGACTCAAACCCATTGGTATATAACTCCAGCGCTAGCTCAAGTAAAACAGAAACAAAACAGAATAAAAGAAAGCACAGCTGGCAACAAGTTTGGGAAGCCCTTCATGATTCCTTCCACAACGACTTCTTGCTTTTCAAATTCTGTAAAAATAGCCCTCCCGGCATCAGACTGATTCTTACGTGGATTCCCAGGCAGAGCAGGTAACTTCTTCTTCGCAATATGAGCACCTCTCTTGAGCAACAGTTTGACAAACTCAACATCTGGAATCTCATCACATGCCGTGAATATACAACGTCGTCCGACCCTTATCATCGATTGCATTGATATCTGCTTTGTGTTTCACTAGCTCCATGGGATTGCGCTGGAGATATGTATGGGTTCGTGGGGGTTGGCGTGAAGGTGAGGTGTGAGTCTGGTCATAAGCAGGTGACAGACAGGGGGGTCCGTCGCTTAGAGAAGGAAAAGCTCTCTGCAGTGTGATATTGTGGTCTTGTAGGTCTATGCTCTCCTGAACGTGTTCCATCGACTTAATCAAATCTCCTTTGAGTCGCGTCCTCTGGCGTGCCAGGATACATTTCTAGACCTTGCACAGACAGTGGCATGTTTCCATAGCTATACCGAGCAGCGCCATGGTGGTGACTCTCGGGCGACAACTGCGCGGAGTTCGAGGAAGATGTTGCATCCGATGAACCACTTGAGGGTCGTTTATTCTGAAGATTGTTTGCAGAATATCTTCCATTCGAGCTTGGAACACGACGATGCGAAGGCCGCGACGCTACTGCTTGAGCTTTGTGTGCGATTTCTGACCGTACTTCAGACCAGTCCGATCGTACTTGAGATATAGTCTGTAACGCTTTAGTACGAGTAGGACTCGTATACACTCGCACACACTGACCTGCTGCATACGTTCCTGTACACCCTTCTTCGGCCGAACTATAACTACCGGGATGTCTGCTGCTTGTAATTCTAGACAGCTCTTGTGCAGGCTGCGGCGATTGCAGCTGCGTATGGTTGCCAGATTTTGTTTTCGTGACTATCTGCATAATCGCAGACTGACCTGATGATGATAGTAGAGGTACAATGACGGCATACCCCAGCTCCTTCCATCCCGAGCGCTATGATACCCAGTGTTTCTGCTAATTCGTCTGGAAATTTCGCAGACTTCATGACCGTGTCAGCGGATCCAACAGACCCGAAAAGATTTTTGGCCGTGCTCATGAATTTGGCCTCTCCTGGTTTTCCTCCATCGTACGTCCGTATCGCTGTGCTTATGATAACATCTCCCGATATGATTTCTTTACGTGTATTTCTTACTCCAAGCCTTGCATATGGTACTCCACCGCATATGCCGACCACGAGAGCGTACTCAAGCTTCGGCTGCATCGCCTCGCTCCCATTTTTCCAGCTCCCGATACCCATACCACCACGACTAGATAGTCATCAATGCGACCAAATGTGTACAGGTTCTCCGGCTGCGCATTGAGGATCTCTTTTGGCGCCCATGTCGTGTCGAGGTCGAGCACTTGGGTGACTTTTATGCTTCCCCAGACAGCGCACAAAAGATGGCCACGTTGAATTGATTGCGGGTCGGAGGGTCAGATTTGTCTATATTATTGATCGTGGATGGCATAGCCTGTCGCAAGAACTTGCACTGGCAGAACGTTGCAATATCCAAGGATTCGAGGTGGGTCGCAAGACGTCGAGTCACTGGATCAGCCTGATCGCCAAGGTCTGTGAGCGATGAAAGGACTGGCTGAACCTGACAGTCGGAAGAACTGGTAGTTCTCTTGTCTAACGGCAAACATAGGGAAAGTTGCTAGAGATAGGCGAGTATGGGTCTACACGCTGCGCTCGTGGAAGAGATGGCCAGCTCAGCTCTACGAGCTATTGCCTACAGTGAACGGACCAGCTGTAAGCCATAGCAAGGATGACGAGTCCAGTCCAGCCTTGTATCAGCGAAGCATCAATGTTGGGGTTGCAGAAACAGGCTCGTTCTCGTCCTACAGAAACGCCATCCGGATACCCACAGGGGGAAGCGAACGGTGGCCACCCCTCTGGTCTCAGCTGGCGCCGGGCGGGTTAGCAACGAGGTAAAAAGGCATCTTAAACCGAGCCTCCACAACCTTTTACTGCCAAAGCATCGCGCTAAGGCGATTTAATTTGTTTGCTTTTTTTTTGACCTTGCTGCAATGACACAGTGGAATACCGGTACGCTACCAGGTCAACTCAAACTTGCGCGGCTCCCAGCCTGACCACCAAGGGATAGCAATATGCCCAGCAGCCTTCTCTAGAAGTTCATACCTCAATGTCCCACTCAGAATACTGTGCCAATCTCTTTTGTCAAGCCCTTCAATATTTGCTTCAAGAACTTCGCCAACGGTGACACTCCCGTGGTCCACCCAACCGGTGTACCCAAGTTCCCGTGCCCTTTCAACGTACTGAGGAGGTCCTGTAACTCCTTCGGAGACAGCTGATGATGTTTGGTTCTTCGTGGCATTGTGAATGATGATGATCCCGTTGTCAGTTGGCACGTCAATGTCTGCTGTCCGGATGTTATTCTCGATCAAAGCGACGAAGACAGTCCCGATATTGTTCCTCGAGAGATCATCGTCAAGCTTTCCCAAGTTGACTCAAAGTACAAACATTTGTAATGCGATTATACGCTCCTTCTAGGCCGGCTGCGTTGAAAGGTTGCTCTCCTACACCTGAATCTACTCCAACAATTAAAGAATGGATAGTCTGTCCCGTCCATGCCTACTTCTTGAACATTTGTTAGAGTAGTTTAACTTTAAACTCGTTCTCGGTCGGGACGATAAGCAAAATCTCAGTTCTGAAATGGGAGTGTCGGCATGCAGGAAGGGTCGTGGTATAGGGACTGGTGGTGGAGAGGCAACGACTCTCTGCGTGTCTTGAATCTGCTCAAGACTTTGGACAAGCTCCCTGCTTGTGATATGGTAGCTTTGTCTTTTGGTTTTTGCTGGAGCTTTAGGATCTTGTGCTTTCTCGATTGTCATGTTGACAAACATGAAATCGGCGTCTTCTATGTGTATTGTCAGCTGAACTTCATACATAAACTGCGAGGCCCCGGAACAGATACTGTTTCTCACTTTTCAGGGCCTGAAGCAGTTCAAAAGTTCTCTCTACACCTTAGATGAATGTCCTTTGATGGCCTCAGATATAGAGTTGTTCAGATAGGCCAAGAGTGCAACACTGGCTGCGCCACCACAGCCCCGATGGTGCTAGCACTGATGCAACGTGGACCTCAGGCCACATTAGCACTTTGTCACATTCTCTGCAGGGCGGTGCAGAACCTCTTCCAGAAGCTATCCATGCGAATTATTATCTGAAGTAGATCTAAAAATCGATATCAACACAGTCTCCAGTGTTGGCTTTGAAATACTCCATACTCTGTCAAAATGCTTGGTTGAAACATACCATGATAACATGTTACCCAGTCTATATGCAAGCATCCGTGTGCTTCTATAGTTCTATGTAGCCCAAAGGTTGCGCTTCTTTGTCCCTCTTCTCTTCTCTGCTGTTTTCTTCCAGGCAGCTGCAAGTTTCGGCCAGAAAAGTAACATCGCGACCGACATCCCGAAGACTGGAAGCGCCGTCGCGAAGAATACCCAGATTGACACATTGCCCTGTCCAAATTGCTTCGCGTTGATACCATAAGTGGTGGCAACGAATGACAACGGAACAAATACAAAAGCTGGGCGTGTGAGGCTGGTAACACTCCTTTGGTTTCGCGGACCTGAAGTGATTGAATGACGATTTGCATGTTTGTTTCGCACATGCGTGAAAGAGACTTTGCTCGCTGAAGTAAATAGTCATAGTCATCTAGCAGCATTTTCTCTGTGCGGGACAAGACTTTGCTAATTTCGTTATCAGAGCCAGCCCGCTTAGACCGTGGCCAATTAGCTTCCGACCTCGTCGCAATGATTCGCAGATTTTCTTCGATGCGGTCGATATGTCTTTCCAAAAACTGCTTGTGGTAGAGGAGGTTCGTTAGGCTCAGGTCGGTCTTTGTAAGGAGCATTACGGGATTGGCTTCTTTGGCGATCTTACTTTCGACGAGGTTCAATGCCTGTGACTCAGAAATAGCTGCGAACCTGAAAATCCTAGCTACTGCGTAGAATGAATCTTCTGCGGCTAGTTCTGCGTCCACGTGGCTGCTAAAGTATTCCGGTAGAAAGGTTGCGTTTTGGAAAAGCGGGCTCTGGCCTTTCGTGGATGCTGTTCTGGGCGGTTGGATTCCATTCTTTCGGTGTTTCCGTAGTGAATTGTTGGGAAATAACTGATTTTCCATGTCGGCGACTGCAGTGGTTTCGATAGCTATGCTGTCTTTGGTTCGGAACCAAGTCGATCGCCATGATCCATCCAAACAACTGCTGTATCGATGTTAACTACAATTCATGCGTTCAGTTGAGATAGAGTGACTGACCTATCCAGCCACTATCAGACTGCTTGACGAATACGGATAGATCCTGCTCTACGCTGAAGTGCGATTCGTCGTGCGTGGAGAACTCTCGAATGATGGATTCTCCTGTCGTGATATTGCGCTCAGCTCAAAGGTATTCCATATAATCCTGCATATTCTCGATATTCTTCAGACGAATGTTATCCACGAATGTTTGAGGGGCAGCATGAGAAGTTTCTCGCGATAGTCCACCTATGGTTGTAACCTTCAATTGTGGAATGCATGCGGTTGATGGCAAAGTAGGGTGGCCAAAATAATTTGGCTTACCAACCGCGCTGCGAAATGGCAAATGTTTGCTAAAGAAACTGTAGTCTATGCTGTAACGACTACCAATGGCGAGGAGCCATTCAGATGAGGGGTGTCCTCGTAGAAAGAGAACATAGCTTTGCTCCCTCTGATTGGGCCAGTCTTCCGTGACACTCTAGAATTCTCTTGGGGATCGAAATCCCTGCATTCTTTCGCTACTTGGCTTCCTTAGATTGCAAAGAGGCACGTAGTGAGGATCTTTAGCCTTGTTGATCGCCCCAGAGCCAACGGTTATGGACGAAATTAAACCTTCGAGTCCGCGCTCGAGCTATGCGGCAAGGTTGTCGAGATGTGGGCTTGGGAAGATTGATTCGCTGCTGGACGCAAGCTGCCGAAAGTGATCCACGTACGACTGGAGACGTTTGTCTTTGAGTGCAAATTAGCGCATTAGCATCGATTGTGCAGGTTATTAATTACCTATACCGGACTTGTTTCTGGAGCAGTTTTTAGCTTCCTCCTCGTTATTCATCTTCCCAATAAGTTCTTGCGCCCAATCTGCCGTTGAATCTGTACGTCAGTAAGTTTGGTACTGTATGACTTTATGTGAGAAATTACCAATATGTGCAGTGGCTGTAGGCTGATTATAGTTGTACGTGCCTCCAGTAGCGATTGGAAACTCTGGGTGTCGTTTGCGAACCCGACGCACACATGTTAGAATCACCTGAGAGAGGGTAATAACTGCATTTACCGTATGCTCAAATACCTGCACGAAATCGGCGTTCACCATCTTCTTGACGGCGTCAGCACCTCTCGAAAGTACACCTTCGTGATTCTCGCTTCGTCCTCGAAATCATCATAGGTCATGGCTGTTTGCAGTTTCAGGATGGCAAACCCGTCGTCCGCAAGGCTGAACTCTTCCTCGCATCCTCTTATGTCCTCGACAACAACATTATCATGCCTCTCCAGTTTGACGTTGGTTTTTGGTACTTTTGGATCATCAGGTTCGAATCGAGTAGGGTTTCTCGTTCTTGTAAAGCTCCAAGGGAGCCAAGAAATGCATTGATGTCGTCAACATTTTGCAGACTGAACAAGAAATAATCCAACGGGTAAGTAGAGGTATGAACCCTTTTTTCCTGCGGTAATGATCCAAGAGGTCTACTACCAGATCGAAATCCCTTGTGCAAATGAGCTGCACAGTTGATGTAAAGCGTGGGGGACATCGTTGGGGACAAGGCCAACCCCACCCCCCTCTTGAACGACATGGTGGTGGTGGAACCGCAGGTCGGGGATGAGGCCCCGCTTTGTGGCACATCCTTCGGTGCAGGTTGATTACTCCAATATTTTAAGTACGATTTGTTATAGTCGATGTAGCGAGAGTGTTCTTCGAAGTTAACCCTAATTCCAGGAGCAATCGAAGATCCAAGAGTCCGCATCAGAGGAAGTGTTTTGCTATATTCAGATCTATCACGTGCACACGATTAACATGTCTGTACTGAGACTTGCATATAGCTTCTGTCTCACGAAGTGCAGCCCTCATTTCCGTATGAACAAACTGAACAACTCAAGATTCGTACATGTTGCGACCTGTCTTTAGTGCGAGCGGTCGCCTTGAGTTGATAAAGGTAGCCTTTAATGCACTCGCCAACATCATATCGGTCCCTGGGGGAGACAAAACTGACACTGCAACAGGCAGAGACTCGGAACGCTTAGTAATCCTCGACTGGTAGGTGATGTTGCCGACTAGAAGGTGTTAGAGCTCAAATGATCTCTCTCCAGCTTCTTTTGTGGGAGCAACCAACTTACTAGGAACGCTTATTTCAGGAGCACCAAGGACTGGAGAAAGCCAAAGCGGGTCCCATACGTCTTGTGCAAATGGCATTTCAGGATCAACATCGCGATAATTCGGCTCAGCGTCCTGTATCGGAAGCACCACAAGCGTTGTTTCCCGGTCCACTTCCAGGATGTTGTCCATCACCCAGGACTTGTAGACCTCGGTACGCTTTTTCGCGTCATCCCTCTGTTCTTGACTAATTTCACTTCCAACGTCCCTATTATAGATTAGCATCAAAAACATAAGAACAGCAGAAAAGAGGGCTTACCATCGCCATTGAGTAACTTTATTCACATACGGCCAGTGACCGTATTCTTGCTGATATTTTCGCCGGAAATCATCAGAATGGTGACAGAAGTCGTGCACAAATGTGTAAAGTCCTGCCTACCATGGTTTTAGATGTGCGTATTGTGGAGAAAGGAAACCCACCTTCTCTAGATAAAGCTCCATATCTTTCTTTTCCGCTTCCTTAGGAGGAAACTTCTCCCACACGTCTTTGAAGGAGATCTTCTTGACGAGTATCTCGAAAGTTGCTGCAATGTCCTTGATTAATTCGTCTATCATATCTTGTTGTTTCACGTCGGTAACTGGGAGGTAATCGGATGGATAAATGATGACAGTGGGCTAATCAAGTCAGACTGATCAATGTGGGATGCTCTTATTAATTAAAATCACCTTTTGATGCTTGGATAACACGCTGTCTGCACACGAGACCTTGACAACGGCCTCGAGTTCGCTGATATCGCGCGTGAATGCTGCGGGGGTGTCGAACGGCCTAGAGAAATCATTAGAACTTGCCTCGACATCCTTAGTTATATCCCTCGAGTTCAACTGACGCGTAGCATGGTCGAACTCCTTCTAACGAGAAGGTAGCATGTGAGAAGCGATGTTGGAAACATCCGTTGACGAAGGCCGGTCGGCGACTGCTCCCGGTAGCTAGCTTCAGTCAATACTGCATATGTGCGATATCATAATTTGAGATCGTACTGTCTGATCCAATAGTGAAGTCGAGCCAATCGTAAGAGGCAATGCCTGCTGCACTTCCGCTGCTGCTGCCCACGGGTGACTGGTAGCCATCTCCTCGAGGGTTCCATGGCGCCTGAAAATCAACTGCTTCAACCGGATCCTCTCGGGATATCATGGAACTACATTTTGTAGCGCCTACCATGACGGCGCCGGCGTCAAGGAGTGTCTGAATGGCAGGCGCAGTGTGTTCTGCCGGGGTAGAAACAGCATAAAACGCTCGATTCGATAGAGCCATACGAAGACCGCGGATGGCGAAAAGCTCCTTTACGCCGATACGTTTGCCTCGAAGTGGGAACTCTTTGGTCGGCTGCGCCGAGAGCCTTGAGGGGACCGCTACACTGAGGGATTGTGGGTAGCTGCCAGCAATTTGCAACGATTCGAACGGCCTACTTAGTCAGTCAGGCCTGACAAAAGAAAAATAGTACACAAACCTGTTACTATTCCAATCAGGTTTGATAGGAACCATGAACGCATTCTGAACGTCGTCGTATAGCCGGCAGACGTGACAGAGACCGAAGGGCGAGAAGGTGTACGGGCCGGTCTGTTCGCATTAGCGGCAGAGATAATTTGTAGCAGCATGTACGCACTGGCACATTGAGCGTCGAGGTGATTGCATGCCAAAAGGTCAGGCGTCGTATAGTCGCTAGCAGGCCTGGAGATGGAGGAGAGGACGAAGGGTCCGGTGTACTGATGAGCAGGCCCTCAAGGAAGTCAGGAGTCCAGACGTCGTCCTCCAGGCTACGGAATGCATCTAGTTTCTTTTCCAGCCACGTATCATCGTCTAGTTCCCGCGCGTCTTTTGTTGTAATGACGGTTACGAGAGACTCTTCAGCATGTTGCTCGAAACCTCGTAGCCTTGTTGGCAGTTCCACAGGCGTGGCTAGATATCTCGCCCCGCCTGCCCAGAATTCGAATTGGCGCGATGTCGATCGAGTGGCTAAGGAGCGCATGTTGAAGCAGACGCAAATGCACCGGTGAGGAAGAATCCGGCGTGTCTCATGTTATATGCCCACAGAGGGCGCTCGAGCTACGGCTGCGCTAGGCTGGGGGGCTGCCGATCCCGAGCGTGATCGTATTAATTATATAAAAAAAAAAACTTTACTAAGCTTAATTAAGTAAGTACTAAATTTAATTAAAAATATTTTACTAAATTTAGTTTTTACTTTTTATATAAAGCTTTATTAAAAAAAGAGTAATTAATAAATAAATATATTTTTACTTATAGCTAATAGCTTATAATAATTAAAATGCTTAAAAATTTTAAACTTTATAAATATTTCTATTTTAAATATTTAAAAAAATACTAATTTTACTAGTAAAAGTATATAAATTTTAAAAAAGTAAAATAAAGCTTTAAAATACTAAAGTATAAAGGTTTAGCTTAGCTTTATAGAATAATTAAACTTACTATAAGGCGCTACGCTAACTTTGCTGGCGCTCCTAATCACCAAGATGCTAGCATTAGACGGCGTCCCTCACGACGAGCGTTCGCCGCTTATTACGACGCAACAACAACAACAACAACAACAACAACAACAACAAGAAGTAACTCCGGACGGAGAGCGCAGCGCTCGACGGGGTCCAGATGGGGTCCTTGGTGCAGATGAGGTGTCAACACGTCGCCTGGCCCTCATTCTGGGGAGCATTTGGGTCAGGACGCCCGGATTTCCCATCAATAGATAGCGCGAGCTGACCATGACTGTTTAGATTGGTGTTGTCTTCACTGCCGTCGACGCGACCGTCATGGCAACCCTTCTGCTGCCCATGACGACCGACTTCCACTCTCTCCAAACGCTGTCATGGCTGGGCTCAGCCTTCCTGATTGCTGCTACGGCTGGCATCCCTCCAGCAGGGCGACTGACCGATATCTTCGGCCGCCGGGCCGGAGCAGTCCTTTGCAATCTGATCTTCACGATTGGTACGTTATTATGTGGTTTGGCACCAAGTGAGTGGGTGCTGGTACTTGGACGTGTTCTTGCTGGGCTGGGCGCCGGCCCCCTCCGGACCATCTCGTCCTTCGTATCGTCTGACCTCGTACCAACGAAGAAGCGCGGATTTGTGCAAGGCCTTAACCTCCTCTTCATGGGCGCTGGCACTGCCTTCGGCGGCTCTTTCGGGGGCTGGATGAATGCTCTATTTGGCTGGCGATGGGCCTTCCTCATCCAGGTCCCTTTCTTGCTCCTCGGCACCATCCTTGTCTTTTTCTTTGTCAGAACTCCACGAAAGCACTCGAGTGTGCCGCCGCTGCGTCGCATAGATTGGCTTGGATCCATCACTCTCGTGTTATCTCTAGTCCTTCTCCTGGTAGGGCTCAACGCCGGAGGCAATCTGGTACCTTGGTTAGATCCTCTTATCTTGTCGACGATTCCGCTATCCGTTCTTGCACTCTTAGCATTTGTCTACAACGAACACTCATGGGCGAGCGAGCCAATACTTCCTCTGCGACTATTCATCAACCGCACCTTCTCCGCATCATGCCTCACATACTTCTTCGCTCATATGGCATCGTTTGGCATCATTTACTTCATCCCCGTCTATGCGCAGATTAAGGGCCACAGCTCGGCACAGGCAGGTCTCCAGTTCATTCCTCAAGCTGCGGGCAATGCTGTAGGCGCTCTACTTGCAGGCGCCTTGATACGCCGCACGGGCAAATACCTGCTTCAGAATGTCGTCTCCCAGCTCTGCTTAGTCATCGCTGCAATCTCAATTTACCTTCTACGCCAAGACACGACTTCATGGTGTCCGTTTGCCTACCTGGCGTTGCACGGATTTGGATTTGGCATCATGCTTGTCGTGGCATTCATTGCCCTACTTAGTGCTATCCCACATTCCGACCAGGCCGTGGGTACCTCTGCACTAATTGCATTAGGATCCGCGGGCTCTACACTTGGTGTGTCAATCTGCTCCACCATTTTCCAGAATGTACTGAGGAAAGAACTTTACAATCGATTGGGCGACTCAGATGCAGCCGAAGACATAATCAAGCGCGTCAGAGAGTCATTTGGCGCCTTGCCTTCTGTGGATCCAACTATTCGACCTCGCATCGAAGAAAGTTTCATGGCAGGTGTACACGCAGTATTTGCTTTCACGCTTGCGATAAGTCTTCTCACCCTTGTGTCTGCCCTCTTCGTCGAACAAAATCTCCTTCACAACAATCTGTCCCGTACTGAAGAGTCTGATTGATCGTGCTGGATCCCAGATACTGTTACTCATGAATCTCGGCAATCGGCCCTATCGGGACCAAAAAGTCACCAGGTCGTCAAAATCAGTCTCTGCCAGTGCTTCAACTGCTATCTCCGATGATCCAGAGATCTTCATTCTTAAAACAGGTGCCTCTTCCCGTAAAATATCCGCCTCCCTTAAACTCCTCTGCCCTTCTCTCAATCGGGATTTCAAAAAAGTGGTGCGAGCAATTTCAGGTCCATAGCTGGCAGGTTGCATGTTCCAAGCTCGAAGAGCTTGATCAATGAGTCTCCTAATACAATTACTTTCTGCTTTCGGTATAATACTTCTTGGCGTGAAACTTACTCGGCGCTCACGTCAGACAATTCCCTCTCCATTTGATCATGTACCTTGCATATTCCTGGTCCTACTCCAGCATAACATTTGTAAAATCTCCGAATGTAAAGTTTGTATCCTCAAGTGGATGCTGGTCCTTCTCTAGGTCCCATCCTGCAGGGATCTCCCTCTCATGATGTACTCCACAGCTCCAATGCGTCGAAGTCTTCCCGAAACCTCATTCTTCACCTGACAAAGAATAAGATACTTCGAATTTCTCGCTACATAGCCTACGATCAGGAACCAGAGTATCTTATTGTGGTTAAGCTTGGTCTCGAGCTGTTTGGCTGCCTCTGCGTCAAATTCTTTGCTGTATTGAGGTTCAATGGTGGCCGGCGTCTTGGTGTCGGTGATGTTCTTCTCGAGCTTGTCCAGAATGTCTTTTACAGTGTCGTGTAGCTTTTGATTACGGCAAAGCTCACATTCATGGCCAACGCGTCGGTAATACATGTGACTGGTACCGAGATTGTGTGGAGCTCCGAAGTCGCGCGCTCGATCTTGGTCCATTAGAACACACACTTGACGGCAAAACGTTGGATCTTGAAACGAGATCAGTCTACCCCATACTGTCAATTATGCTGGGCCGTTGAGCTTTGGTTCTTGTTCCCTACCGCATTCGTAAGGGAAACAAACGTGCACCTTGATTCAAATTTGGGCTTGCGAACTCAGTTTCGGGATACTGAATTAGGCCGTCCCAGGCAGCCCATGACGAAGAGGGCGCTTGTTGGGTTGTGGGTGCGATCAGCTTGTCAGACCCCGGAAGCCAGGGAGCCCGTGGCACAGTTGATCTTGCCAGATGCCAGCACACCGAGCAGGACCTGTTCAGGCATTGATCTTAGAGGCCTTTTAGGTATTGCTGTTAATTTATCGCTCTTTTTGCCCCATTATCGCACATCTAGTAAAGGACTATATAAATACCGCACATCTACCAATTTGCTTACGAGTTGTACCCACAGTCGGCAGGTCTACCCTACTGCTTCTCTAGCATACTCAAATGCTTGGTTCTCGGAGGGGGGGAGCAGGATCTCAATGGAGGGATCTCAAAAATAGAGATTATAGGTAACTATCAGGTCTGACTGTAAGAAGGTTCTCAAATTAAATGCGAATACACAAGGAGGTATTCGTCGAGGTCTATATACACGCTGAGCTGATCCTGCTCACCCCGAGGTTCCCTTGCAGGCTAGCTCTCCTCGCCGTGAGCCTCGTGAGCTGCTACCTTATATGTCTCGTGTCGTCTCCGCCTTCCTTGACATGATTGGTCGTTAATCAATCCAGGATCGTAACAACTAACTTGCTACCCCTAGACAGCGCCAGGGCTCTGTATTCGACGACTCCGCCTATCGCCTATAAAAGGAGCTTCTCACAGGGATTTGGGGCAATGATTACCTTACTCTTAGATTTGGTTTTCTGCATGGTGATACAATTCCCTACCACTAGAAGAGAACTTGGTCAACAGTGCCGCGAGTATGTAACTCACAAAGTCCTCCCCGCCCCATTCCTACCATTTCACACTAGTAAGTTCGATTCTGCTATAGTTGCTACTCGTCATATTTATTATCCACTATCTAAGTGTTGGCTAAGTAATCGCAAATCGGCCGAAATAGAAACCGTTGGTTAAAGAGAGGATATTATAAAAAATGCGAAGGTCTAGAAGGGTTCTAAGGTAATTGTTCAGTCCTGATCTGTTCTAAGGAAGAGGAGTTTAATTTTAAGAAGTATTCTAACGATCTTCTTAATAATTAGAATTACATAGTAGCTACCAAGGTCGAGACACTAATTAAACCCACTTCCGTACCGCCTAAGGTTGCTATAAGATTAGGCGATACTAAGGGTAAGTACTCAGTCTTTTGGAGCAAACGAGCTAACTTCTACATAAGATCACCCAATCGATGTAGACGTAGATATTGGCGTTTAGTGTACGTATGCCTTAGCCTGTGTCGAAGATTGGGGTAGTCTAACAATGACGCAGTGCATACGATTGGCCATCGTGATCAGTTCAAGGGACGGAAACGAAAAAGTAATTGCACTCACGTGCTAGGTCACATGCGATCTCGATGTCGGGTGGTTGTCATCATCCCAGACTAGATAGGAGTACGACAAATCAATGCTTATTAGCATTTTATGCTTGAAGTTGAAGTCGAAGTCGTAAGACGATGTGATGTCGCGCGAGCGAACTACCTTGCTTGACGCCCTGCCGATGCTGTCCTAGGACTAGATCTCCCGGACAGTTGTCCGAGCAAAGGAGCGGGAAAGAAAGGGACCGCCTCGCATACAGAAGGCCCCATTTTTGGGACTTTCCCGGGGCCGGGCACGTTCCAGGATTGCATGTGGGCCGGGACATCTTTCTTAGGACTGCAAGGGAACGGGGATGACAGGACTGGGACAGCACCAGCCCTAAGAGATTCTTCTAGAATGATAAGATTTCTAGGATTTAGGGTATACTAGATGTTGTTTCCTAGGTCGCGCTCCGTCCTGGGCTCGGCGCCTCCCAGGAGCTGGAGCTCCTGACTTGTAAGAATATTCGGCATAAAGAACACAGACTATCAGGACAGACACCCGGACACCGACAACAACCATACTAACCTTTCTTCCCATTCATCGTCATCTCCATCTCCTCAAGATATCTCCTGGCCTCATCACCCTCAAATCCAAAAGCGAGCCGCACCATCTCATATGTAAGCTCCTCAGAGGATCCCCAGAATCCCCCAAGCTTCTCCAAGATTGCGTATATTCTTGAAGCAGGCTCTTGTAATCCATCTGCAATGGAGGGAAGGACTGTTCTCCCTTTCTGTTTTAGATTCTGTTCTGCATCTTGAAACTTTTGGCGGTATAGCTTCTGCGCTACGGTCTGTCGTGAAACATTGCGGAAAGCTAAATGCTCGGGTTTCCTGGAGTATCTCTTGTATACTAGCGGTAGACGAAATGAGAGGGAAGGGCACTAGACAGCAGATTGAAAGTTAGCGGATATTGTGAAGAAAAGAGAACGATTAAAGCTGCGTACTTGGAAAATGATTGACTTGTACAGGTGCTGTCTGTGCAAACTCCCAATCGATGATTGCCAAGAAGTTGAAGTCGTCGTCCACGAGAATGTTTTGAGTTCCCATATCCATATGATTTAGATGGAAAGACGGCTCATTGTCCTTGAACAGTTCAGTACTAGACACGATGTCGCAAAAGACGAAGGCGCCCAGGACACAGAACCTATCTGATTCAGAGGCATCATTGCGAGCGGATGTGTATCTGGCCTCGCCCACAGCTGCGAAATACTGCTGAGATGTAGTGAAAGGGCCTCCGGAGGGGAAACGCTCTGCTACAGCTGCAGCAAGAGGACCGATTATCACCACACCGTTGCCCTCTTTGGAAAAGTGGGAGATAGAACCAATCCGGGCGAAGGAGAAAGTGGCTAGCTCGGCCTGGATGGACGTCCATTGAGCTATAATATGTTCTTGGGTATGTATCTAATATGTTAGTTAATAGCTATAGCATATGAGTGGTGCAGGGGAGATTTAATACGCACGGGGAGATCGCAGATGTCGAACATCACGTCTTGCAGTGTATTCCCATAGAAACCCTCAATTAGCATGTAGCATGCACCAACTAGAACTGCTTGCTGTGATCCCGGCGGCTCGTATGTATAGAGCTTGGGTGCGGGAATAGTTGTTGCGTTGTTCTGGAGGAACTCCATGGTTGCTACTTCGCATTGGATGGCATATAGTTCCGAGTCCTCCGTCGTATTTTCATTGCTGTCTGGATGGCGAGGCAGGCGCGCGCGGGCTATGATCAAACTATGGTCGTCAAGAATAAACTCGAAGCAACACCAATATTGCCCGGCAGAGAAAGACTCGCTCATCTTTGCCGTCTTTCCGGAAACTCGTTCAACGTGTTCCAGAAGCGCTGCCTTATGAATTGTGGCCATGAATTGTTCTAGTCGTTGCTTCATGCCGTTGTAGTCCCATCCTTCGAAAGACTTCCAATGTGCACTTGGCGGCGTCTTGGATGCAGCGGTCATATTGCAATGTTAGATCGAAGGGCGAAAAAGGTACTTGAGGTCGGAAGGTGGATGTAGAGTGCGCGAAGGTGCCGGGGGATTCTCTCAGCGGGCTCAGACGGGTTAGGCTATTGATTAGTGCTGCACTATTCTAGTTGTAGTAACGCTTCATTCGCACCGATGCCAAGCCGGCTCTTAGCCAATCAGAGGCTATCAAATACCTACTGCTGCGAAGTCTGCTCCTTCTACTGCTGTCCTGGCGGCACAACATGCTTAGGCGGCCTAGAGTGCTCCAACGGCGGCGGCTTCACCGAGACCGGGAATCTGATTACATCTCTCGCGTCATTGACGAGTGAGGCACCACCGCCGGTGACGAGCTTCGTTGCGACGGACTTCTTTACGTAGTATTATACTATCACATGGTGCGTCCGCCGATCTGATAACGCTGGAACTCGATCTAGTTAGGATTGGGACGTTAGCTAATAAAAGGCGAATAGGTATTACTATACATATTGTTATACATACAACTACTACCTCACAACCACGGTCCTCGAATCCTACCGCCGCACAACATGGCAGTACTTCACCATCACCGCGACCGACGAATTCGCCGCATCCTCGACTTTCGACTCGATATCGGAAACGATTAGCTTCTCGGTCTTCGCGAGTGAGACGGCGCCCACGCCGATTAGTTATCCGAGTTTGTCGAGCGCGTCGTCTACGTCTAGGACGTCGAGGCCTGCGACGACGACGAGAGGTGGTGGTGGTGGAGCGAATGCGACGGTTCCGGCGGCGACGAGTGGGGTGAGTGCTCCGAGTTTTCCTGCTAGTGGGGCGAAGAGAAGGCTTGGGGGGAGTGTGTGGGTTGCGGGGTGGAGGATGGTGGTTGGGTTTGCTGTTGCGGTGGGGGTGCTTGGTGTGTTGATGGCTGCGCTGTGAGTGGTATAGCAAGTGTCCAGTGAGAGTGTCGTTTGGAACTTATCGATGTTCAGCATTGAGCGCTTGAGGATAGATGTGTTGGGAAATGGATGATACCTCCTATAGCGCTAATATCTTACACATAATGCGTATCTGTACAACGAAGTCTCCTGCGCCTCTTTTATACATCCATCTATCCTCCCTAGATCCAAAAAATCTTCTTATACATCCTTCATGAGTTGAGAATGCCTTGCACAGCGCTCCACAATAAGCACTCTATGCAGGATCGTCCAGCAAAGCGAAAGCACAATAACTAAAATCTCCACACCACCTGCCACCACTAGTATGGTGCCGCTCAATCCCCATGACTAGCCTCCTCCTCCATAGCCAGCACAGCCTGCTCCAACTCCCTTATCCGCTGCCCCACCCTCCTCTTGACCTCCTCACCCACAGCCCGATCCGCTCCCTCCACAGCCCCATTATAATACTCCAACAGCTTATCCAATTCTTCCCGCGCAGCTTCCCGGTCCTCTGCCGCGTAAGTAGTGTTCTTTTCGCTCTCTTCGGACGCGATTTCGAATTCGTCGCGTGCAGTGCCGTAGCTGTCACTTCGTCAGACTTCTTATTGCTAGATATTCACAGTGGGGGGATGCGGATTCGTACAGCTCAGTAATCTCTTCAATGACCTCATTTATTCGTCTCGCAGCTTCAGGGTCCGTCGTCGCGCTCGCGACTTCTTCGTTCGGCCGCCATCGTGGTCTTGAGCTTGTGAATGTGCGGACGGAGGAGAGCGAGTAGGGCGTTTGGAAACGCGTCCATTGCGTGTTTGATACCGACAAGTTCCGCGATTGGAGCTCTAACGAAGGTGAGGGGGATGTTGAGCGTCTGTTTAGTGGTTGTTGTGGGAGTGCGCGAGAGAGCTGTGTGCTGGCTTGCGGGCGGAGCTGGGTGGAGGTGCGGAGGAGCGTCCTCATGACGGGCTGGGCGCGCGGTGTCATTGTGAGGAGGAGAAAGAGACTGCGACGTCTCTGAAGTAGAGGGAGCGTGGGGGTACGAATGCGGAGGTTTGTCGCGACGATTCGGTGTAGAGCTCAAATGTGCTGCGCAGCTGCAGGAAATGTGAGGCGGAGCTCTGACCGGTCGATGTCATCAAGGGCGGCCAGCAGCGGCAGTATGCAGGAGCTTCGCTAGGCAGTGGGAGATGCGATTGATGGATGGAGGATATTCAGGGGTAAGACGATGATTTGTATTTTCAATTAACGAGTGTATACATATTATCCTTTTGGTGATCTTTTGCTTTAGGCCATACTGTGTTCGCCATACAACGGTCTGCAAATTCAGTGTCAACCCAACCTATCAACTGCCGCACTTAGCGTCACAGCATTACCCCGCCCTCAACACTGAGCACTCAAGTGCCATCCCGTCGTTCTGGATTGCCCCGAGAACTCTTACCCGAAATCGAGGCTCTTTGAGTTTTCTGCCACCTATATATATGGCATATCGCGAAATTCTGGAAAATCCAGTCGAGAACACATCCTCCGCGAGAGTAGTCTAGTGGTTATGATGTCTGCTTTACATTTACCCAAATGGAAGCGCAGAAGGTCGGGAGTTCGATCCTCCCCTCTCGTATTTTTGCAGCTTTTTGTGGGTGGATCGGCGCGGGAGGGGTAAGCTAGACGTCGTGGAGGGGTCCGGTAGGGCTAAGAGAGCCTTCCCATGGTGACTGTAGCATCTGCATTCCCGGACGCATTAGACTCATCATCTTTTATTTTTGAATTGAAACATCTGATGAGGTGGAGTATAGCATTGTTTGTGTAAGTTTGCCTTGTCTAGTCGCGTTGCTAGTTGTCAAGTATTGTGGAAAGATGCTCGCCCGACGCCGTTCAATGCTAGAGCTCTAACGCAGAGATAAAGATGCCAAAGTCAAAGAAAGATATTACAGTTGCGGTCGTGGCGGTTTCTGATGCTTTACTGTCCACGGCTGGACAGTCCTTCGCATGCCCAATGTCTTCCGTTGCGGCGCAGACTGGTTCTGCACTTGCCCTACTGAAGTTGTGTGCAATGTCGAAGCTGCTCTGAATCCAGAGTACGATGTGGCGCCAGCAGTTGCAGGTGCTTTAGGTGGACTTTCAGATTCGTCGAAGACATCACCCTCGTCACCTGATCTCTGGGGAGGTTTGTTCTCCTCGGCTTTCACGGGCGAGCTCGAGAGTAGCACGTATCTCTTCCCCTGAATGTCGGGCTCTGGCGTCGTTCGCTTCGGCTTCGATGCCATGGGAGCGTTCCGAGGACGGTAAGAAGAAAGTATCGGGGGCTTGTATGGACGTGCAGCGTTTACAGAATCGATCTGAACATTCGATCTGTCACTCAAGGGCGCCGTGCTTGACGTGGACGATTGCGAACGAAAGAGCGTGGGCACTTTGACTGGTGCGCTTGGCTCGGGATCAGATTTGTCGGAAGCGTTGCTCCCTGATCTTCCAAAAAAGCTGGTGATGCTCCCTTGACCTGCTGGTCTCGGCTTGATTGTCCTCTGACGGCTGGTCTTAGCATCGGCCTTCGGTTCCTGACTTTGAAGTGCCCTCTTTCTCGGCACATTCTGTGCGCTGACAAGTCTGCGGACGTCTTCCGCTTCTTGAAGGATCTTGTGATGAATGCTAGCGCTCGTGAAGCCAGCGTTACCGGTATGCATAGTTGTCGTCGAGACCGAGAAGCTGCTGGTACTTTGCATTGTCACTTGCGCTTGCATACCAGACGGCCGAGCCGGCTCGTCTACCCTACGCCGTTTGAATGAAGGGGGAGCTCCGTCTCTGGATGAGGCATCGTTCTTTAGTTTAGCAGCAGCGAAGGACTGACCTTCACCATCGATCTCCTCTCTAGTCAGGGGATACTGATCGTCATCAACGCGTTGAAGAGTTGTACGAGCTGCTTCAACCTCAGCAGTAGTTGGCATTGGGCGTCGAAGAATTTGTGCCAAATCCTGAATGACAGTGCAACCAAATGGTGGACCTCTCAAGCTGAAGTACTTCTGTATACTCCTGGACGAGATGAACTTTGATAGAACAGTCTCTTCCTGCTGTGATTGTTTGAGCGGGCAGCTGAGATAGAGTAGCGCCTGAGCTCGCGTCATTCCCACATACAGCAGCCTCCGCTCCTCATCGTGATCCTCGGCCCTCGAATGCGGTATAGAGCCATCATACACTGCAGGCATGAAGACTATAGGCCACTCAAGTCCTTTCGCTGCATGAATGGTGGATATCGTGACCTGATTCGGCGTCTCGCCATCTCCTCGTTCTATTTCGGTCGATAAAGCGACATTGGCCAGAAATTTAGTTAAAAGGTCCGCTGCAGTGTCCTGTCGCTGCTCGATGCCCTCCACAATAGGCAATGCCTCATCAGCTCCAGCATCGCCCTCCTCAGACATAGATGCCATCTGCGTGGCTTGAACCACCAATTCTTCCACGTTCGCCCATCGGTCCTTCCAATTGTCTTGATGATGATCTTTTAGATACTTCTCAAACGCTGTCTTCTGCAGAATGTGACTGATGAGGTCCAAGAGGTTGCATTCTTCGCCCTCGGCAGGTATAAGTTTTCGGCGAGATGTGAGTATCAGATTCACAAACTGGTCGATGCCTTTCTGTGCTGAGCTTGATATCTTGGTCGACGGCTTGCTCCTTCCTTGTGCGCAGTTCAATATCAGACTCCATAGCGTGACCTTTTTCCCCTCTGCTTCCTCCAGCAGACCCTTCACCGTGACGTCGCCGATCTTTCTTGATGGAACGTTGATGATTCGTACCAAAGCGTCGTTATGATCTGGTTGGTTGATCACTCGTAGATAATCAAGCACAATCTTGATCTCTGCCCGATCAAAGAAGCGCTTGCCTCCAACCATCCGATACGGTATTCCTGCTTTACCAAGCGCTCTTTCAATTGAGAGCGACAGTGAAGCTGAACGCAGGAGAATCGCATAATCACTGAAGTCCAAAAGACCTGCTGTCAGAGACCTCGAGCGGTGGATCTCATCAACAATCCACTGTGCCTCCACGGCGGCGGTAGCAAGATGACGAAGCGTAGGCTGTTCTCCCACGCAGTGTGTTGCAAGCAATGGTTTGCGTGGTCGGCCTTCGTCTTGTTCGATGACCGCAAGAGCGGAGCTCAAGATGCATCCCGACGACCGGTAATTGTTTTCGAGGTTGATCACTATCGTGTCCGGATAATCTGTCCTCATCCGGTGCAGGTTCTTGATCTCAGCGGACCTGAAGCTGTAGATACTCTGATCCGGGTCTCCCACTATCATGATGTGCTTCTTAGCTTGGGCCATGAGCTTCATCAAATCGTATTGAACGTTGTTGGTGTCTTGGTACTCGTCGATAAGGACGGCTTGTATAGTCGAGACACATGCTGGACTCTTCTGCAACAGGTCTGTGCAGCGCAATAAGAGGTCATCGTAATCGAGAAGGTTGGATGCCTTCAAAGTCTCCTCATATTCGCTATAGAGGTTAGCGAACTCGTGCTGGTCGACCTGCTTCGACGTTGCAGCGTATTGCTCGGCTGTCGTTCCTTTCGCTTTGAGGCCCGAGATCCTCGAGCGCGCAATGGGGGGTTCCATGCTATACTGGCGACGAGTCACTATGCGCTTGATAATGGCTTGGCTGTCTGAGGTATCCGCGATACCAAAGTTCTTATCGATGCCAATTTCTTGACCGTATCTAACGAGGAATCGTCGTGCGACCGAGTGGAAAGTTCCCAAAATCAGCTTCGATTCAATGCCATTCCCTACCATTCCGCGAATGCGCTCCTTCATCTCCCGTGCAGCCTTGATCGTGAAGGTACAAACGATGATATTCCATGGCTGCAGTCGCGCATGGTTGACGAGATACGCGACACGCGCTGTCAATGTTTTGGTCTTGCCGGAACCGGGTGGGGCGAGAACTTGCGCGACGGAAGCTTGAGTTGTTACAGCGCTTTTCTGTGCATCGTTGAGACCATCCAGTATGGCCTCCATGGGTATCGATGGACCTTGTCGCGGCCATATCACGAGCGAAAGGTTGGAGTCGGAGAACGTGCACCTAACAAAACACGCTAGCACGTGGACAGGAGAGCTTTGACCACCGCGAAATCATCTCCTCCGTCTATTGCTTGAAGCAACCTTCATGCTTCACGGTCGAAATCGATCATCACAGCAACCATTTTCACTGGTGTAACGTTAGCTACTTGAGTCTCCTACCTCAAATCTGGACGTTTGGGGCACATTTAACCTCTTATTTGCATCTGATCGCGACCTCGCGAGTCTGTAGCCCGCTCTTACCCCATCGTCAGAATGAGCTCCTTTGTACATGAATAGGACCTGACACACTTATCTTCGAACGACATCGGCTCTGGACTTCAAACGGGTACGACTACGTAGAGATGGCGCTCTGTTACATCCAGCGTAACTCACACGGAGAACACCTTTCATTTCGTGGAGTCGTCCCTCAATCGTCTTTCCTCGTGTTGCGGACTGACTCTGTTGTATCGTTTCAACCTCTTATTATGTCCGCAAAACGGTCGTAGCGAACCTGTCAACCTCAGCTGTCAAACATCGCCGAGCATTGCCAAGTAGTTGTCGGGACGATACCAAGGCAAGCGAAACATCGGCACAAGGTTGACGAGACAGCGACAAGATATTCTTTAGCAGCTTCGTGCCGAATTGCCGCATCATCCCAGTCCGGCGCCCATCTCCGTTGTCGGAAGTGTTCGTCACTGTGAGCGCCCTCCCTCACGATCTTACGTATTCGAGTATTTACGTACCACTGAGCTGCGACCAAAGTTAGTTCGTCGTACCAGTGGTTTGTTGCAATGGAGTCATGTCGCATTTTGATTTGCATTCGTTGCTCACATCTCTGGTGGCATACATTCCTTATCGATAAAACGCACAACCTTCTCCCAGGAACGGACCTCAACGTCGGTCCAGATATGTAGAATGATCCTCTACCGTGTACATTGCAGATCTTTCCCAATTGGCGAAAACAGGGGCACACGATACACTTCCATTCTTAGACAAGCCGGAACCGGAAGTCCAATGGCCGAGCCTCCCAAGCCTACACGCGCCCCGCTCTGACGGCTGCGTAGTCTTGATAGTGTTGGCGAAGAGTGACAAGAATGCCCAAGGCTACTTTCCTTACGGCCAGCGCTTCATGTTATGTGGATTTCTCCTTGGACATCGACTCTTTGAGTATACTTCCTTCCGGTAGTATCACCGTTGGCGCTAGTCTTGCATGGAGCTCGTCTCCAGGCCAATTTTAGTCCATACGACTCCTAAGGCTGAATATTGTGTTGGCTCCTTGTTGACACGGACTCGTCGAGGTAGGAGGCCATACTCAGGAAGTAGACTAAGGAGCGGAATGTGATACCTTCAAAGTACTCCCTGAACCGTGGGTCCAGTGCTTAGAACTCCTGGATATCCTCCAGGCGTTGCTTAAGAAGATGCCTAAGGACCTCTAGAATAGTTACTCTGTTGCTTCGTTGCATTCTTTGACCTACCGATCTGTCATTCATTACGGCCGGTCCGTTTGCTTTGATTTCAACTCGCTAACGTTCTTTTACGTCATTCACTTCTCGTCCCCATCATGCGTCTTCAATCAGCACTCATTCTTTCTGTTGGACTTGGCGTTGGACTGGCTCTACCAGCGCCCGCCCAAGGAGGGATTCAGCTCGCTGGACTTGACCTGAACTCGTTGCAGGGTCTGAATGTCGCCGAGATATCGACATTGCTTCGTAGCCTTGCTGGGAATGCCGCAGTCGCAGAAGCTGAACAGAACGCAGGTGTCGAACAGCAGAATGCAAAAGCAAAGGAGGGAGAAGCTGCTGCTGGCGAAGAAGTCGCCGAGGGCGAGGAAGGAGCAGAAAGTACGCACTCATAGCTTTTGATATCCCTAAACAATGACACTGACTTGCACAAGATGAAGTTGACGTCCAAGCAATTTTCGACACACCCGTTGAGGTCCAAGGGGTACACCTTCTCTGACGACTCCGTTTCCAAACATAAGTCTAATAACGATGTAGGGCGACCTCAAGCAAGACCTTCAGTTTCCCCCAAGCGTTTGTACCCTCTCTCCCTACTTCTTAGTCTCCGTTCACTAACTCGACCTTGACTAGGCGATTGGCAGCTTCGAGTACGAATTTCAAGCAACCACCGCCGACACCGTGACGGTGACCGAGAATAAGACACCCGCCTCAGCCCCTTCAGGCTTCGTCGCGATCGAACCAAGCTCCTTCAAAGTCTCCCTTGCTCAGAGCAAAGGTGCTGGTCTCACCCTGTCGAAGATCGACTACATCTTTGATACTGCAAGTGCTGCCTTGGCTGGCATGGACATAACTCAGGCCAAGGTTGGTAGACTTTGCGCAGATGTCGGAGCTTTTGTCATCGAAGAGACGCTGGGTGAGCTGGAGTTCGAGGCTGAGGAGAATGAAGTTACCTTGAATCTGAACAAGAACGTCACTGCAGAGGGCGAGTGGGGTAGGTGTTTTCTGAATTGTTTCTAAGCCAACATGGCTGACTCCATCCATATAGGTATCTTCCTCCCCGCTGCCGCGGCTGCTACGGCTCTCATGGAGCAGATGCGCGCTGGTGCTGGCAATGCTACCGCGAAACAGTAGGCGGGACTGCATAGTATACTGAGCTGAGGTCTCATGGAAATATGTCACGCTCGGACCAGCTTGCTCTTGTCGCGACTGTAGATCATTTGGCCAAAGTGCATGGGCAGCAGTCGACCTGCACTGCTATTCATTACCATCCAGGTTGTCGAAGCAGGAAGTTCTTTGATGGCCCCGACATGGATCCCTTCTCTTCCTCATCTTTCAGATAGGTCGTATGGTACAAGTTGGAGCTAAGATGAGGGTTCTTCCTGCTCTGCAATTCTTATTGTCCTGGATTGTTGACTGCTTTCACCCAAAAATAGCCCATGAACCTCGGACTTGGTGATCGTGTACATACGCCACTTCATCTAGACTGTTGGGGGCTCAAACGCAGGCACAGATTAATGTAGCGCCACACCTCACTCGTATATTTTACACTTCTTAATCGTGATTCGTGGACGTTGCAGCTGTCGCGTGTTGTGCGACATCCGGATTCGTATTCGGTGATTGTCGCCCCCATCATGTCGCTTTTGTACCTGCGCCTCCCCCAGACTTCACACTTCAGCTGCGGAAAAGAGTTGGGAATGCGAGGTACGGCGCTGCGCCTCCTATGTCAATCGCGCAGCCTTGCATGCCCGTCGCCGGCGATTTGTGAGATCGATGCCTGGCGTAGGCAGAAAATGATGGGGAGTACGAACTGTTGTGCAGCTTTACGGTTTCAAAGTCAGCTTCGCTGAGAAGTTCGTAATTTTGCGTCCAGGTATGGGGCGGCTTGTATATATACCCACACTTTGAATTTACATCTGTCTCTGGTCTTATCGTTATTCTTGCTGGCCCCAGTCAATTATTAACGGTGTCTCTTCCCTAAACTTCTTGCGATGCGTATCCATCTAGTCGCTCTTATACCCGCCATAGTAGTTGCCTTCGATGACTCGTTCGTCTCCCCTCGCTCTGTTCTCAACGGACCGTGTACTGGTAAAGGTGGTGTAAAAGGCGTCTGTGTCCCGACCAAATCTTGCTCACATGATAATGGGACATATATCGACGATGCCTGCCCTGGAACTCCGGAAGAGATCAAATGCTGCACGAAGTCATCATGCAGCCTCGGCGGCCTTGGTGTAACCGTACGATCCGGAGACTGTCGTTGGGTCCAAGATTGCGGAGAAGGAAAGAAGACGGTGCGAAACCTCTGTCCAGGGCCAGATGAGTACAGATGCTGCGTCACGAATGGAGGGGAACCGGCTACGAACTTGACCATCGCATCGCTATCGACTTCTGTGGTTCCTAGCTCGACTGGAAACTTGACAAGTGTTGCGACTAGCCTTGCTACGAATAATGCCACGAGCAGCGCAAGTCACAAGCCAAGCTCGAGTTCGAAGAAGCCGACTCCTACGAGCAAGCCTAAACCGAAGCCCACGAAGACGCTGGGTGAGAAGATCTTGGCCAAGGCGAAGGAGGCTAAGGGTATCCCTTGTGAGTACTTGAATACCCTGGTGTTGACTTGCAGGATTAACCAGCACGTAGACCATTGGGCCGGCGGCAACTGCAAAGGTACGACTGGTGGAGGCTTCGATTGCTCTGGTCTCGTCTCCTGGGCTGTATGTCAGGTCACTGGTCGAGACTTGTTCTCGGAAGGTCTGAGAGTGACGAGAAGTATGTACTGCGCGAGTGAGAAGAAGCGTAAATACAAGTAAGCAACACCCATGCTTCCTTGGGCAAGTCTCAATACTGACTTCTCGTCATAGGAAAATCAAGTGGTCTCAACGCCGCGCAGGCGACGCCGTCTTCTTCGGCGGCAAATGCGATTGCAAGAAGAACCCTGGAGGCATCCATCATGTTGGACTGATGACGAATTCTGGCTGGGATATGTGGAACGCTCTGAAGACTGGGACAAGGATTAGGCATGATAACTTCAAGGACTGGAATGAGAGTCCTTGTCCATATGTGATCCGTTTCGACTGAAGTCCAGTAGTAATAACCAAGTGCATTATGCTTGAACGCGTTTCGCTTGGTGGACTATAATATATTCAGATCGTAACGTGCCAAATTGCTATGGTGGTTTCGTTTCCCTCGTCTGCACGCGCATTTCGATTCCGCTCTTAGAAGTTTGAAGCAGAACATGCTTCTCCATCTTCTACTTTACGTTTTTCAATCAGGCTGATAGATATGAAAGTGTCGAATTTGTGATGACTGAGTAGCTGATCGATCGCAGTAATCGTTGCAGACAAGAGTATTGAAGTGCCATTGAGGTTACTAGAGTGAATTAAAGAATGAACATGAGGAGAATGCCAGACTCTCAACATAGGAAAGTGAATGAAGAAACACGCCCGTGTACCCAAGTGAGTTCAAGATAGCGAATCGTTAGCCATAGTCTAAACCTTCTCCTTCAACTCAACTGAAGACTTCTCGATCGGAGACCCAAGCGTTGTGATGGTGTTCCTTCGGTCTCTGACTGCGACCCTCACGTCGCTGTATATTGGGCTCGCGTTGTCAATGTCTCCCTCCTCTGAGCCGACTTGATACAGAGGCCATCCGTATCGCCTGAATTGACCCGCAACGTTGTCTCTCATGTCCACGAAGCGCAGCTCGACATTGTCCCCGCCGAACTTGCGAAGGTCGGCTTGGAGGTCGCGAAGAGCTTGGATACCTGTGGTGTCAATGCGTTGCACGGTAGACATGTCTAACACAACAGTCTGGATGAGCGCGGGCTCTTCGTGAACACCGGCACGCGCACGAAGCTGTCTGAGACGGCGTTCGCCAGCCACACTCCAAGTCCTGTTCGGGTCAAGGCGAGAGAGTGGGGCCGCTGTGCCGCTGTTGAAGGTCTGCACTGCGTCGAGGCATTGCCCTTTGAAGTTGTATGCGTTCATAAAGATGATATCGCGGCTGAACTTGAAGAGTTGTGCATCAAGAGGTATAGTGTACGCAACCTCGTCGTTCATGACCATGGACGTGATCTGTGGGGCAGTGCGCGGCACTGAAGCGGGTCGGTGCTCCACATTTGTGGTACGGGTGATGCGCGTGAAGGCCAAGGTCAGTAGGTAGTGCGCAATGTTGAAGCCTACCGCACTGCCAATGCCAACCTCAGATGAGACGAAGAGAGTCAGCCAGAACGAGAGCATGCTTGCGACAAAGTCAACGAAGGATGTCTTCCAATACTTGTAGAACTCCTTGGGCGGCACGATGATGTGCCAGACGGCAACAACGATGATGGCAGCAAGGGTTGCCTTGGGAATCCAGAACAGGGCACCACTGAGCTCGTAAATGGCGAGAATAACGAAGCCGCCGGCGACTAGACCGTATGTAGGACTCTTGACACCGGTGTCAGAGTTTACTGCGGTACGAGACATCGCGCCACCAACAGCCATGGAGGAGAAGAAGCTGTTGAAGAAGTTAGTGGTCCCAAGGTAGACCAGCTCTTGGCTCTGATCGATGGTGTAGCCATTCTTGCGTCCGAAACCCTTTGCGATGGCAAGGTGTTCGAGTGCTGCTGCAATGAATGGTGCGACGGATCGTGCGAAGACCTTGGAGATAAGCGTTCCTTCAGGCATCTTTGGTGCGGCAATGCCGGTCGACTTCACCTTGCTGATAGCGAAGATGGGATCGTCGTTGTCGAGATCGACATCCTTATTGAGGCCATATGAAAGTCCAGTATAGATGACGAGCACAATAAAGCTTCGAGCGAGGGCGATGATCCAGACGACCTTGCTCTTCTTTCCCCACCTCTGCCCCATCTTCTGCATTAGGACGAGGAGTAGTATGCCAGAGAGACCAACACCCACGGTAGGTCCATCGAAGTCAGGAATCTGAGCGAATAGGTCGTGGATGATAGTGCCAGTACCGGTTCCTACCGTGACCCCAAATAGCGACGGTATCTGTCCGAGCATGATGACGATGGCTGCTGCAGAGATGAAGCCGTTGAGAACAGGCAGAGAGATGAAGTTCAGAAGGAAGCCGAGTTTGAACAAGCCAACGGCCAAAGCGTAGATACCCACAGACATGGCTACAGCCGATGCAATAGCTTGTGGCGTGAACCCGTCCTTGCTGACGTCCCGGATGATTTCCGCAGTCAAAAGGCCCATAAGGGACGTTGGACCAGTAGACAGATCTGTCTCATCAGTCAGTAGTCGCTCAAAATGCTTGAGGATGTGGTCTGTACTTGCCTTTCGATGTGCCCATGAAGAAATAGAGGAAGTTCGGCAGCCATGAAGACATCAGGCCGTACTGGCCATCGATGGTAGCGATTTTTGCATACGCAAGTGACTGTGGAATGAGCAGCACACCCACTGTGACACCCGCAAGAACATCATTGAGCACCCAACGAGGGTTGTATCGCGGGAGCCAGTGAACGATAGGTACCTTCTCGAGGAGATAGTTGACAGTGCCTTGCGGGAGGGCTCTTGCACCTTGGGACGCATAGCGCTTGGTGCGTTGAAGAGTGTAGTCGGCAGCTAGGCCAGACTTGAATCTCCGAGCGTAGTTCATGCTGCTGGTTTACTGATGGTCGAGATAGTCGTTGCGTTGAGATAACGGCAACAGTGATAGATGCTCCAATTCAAGTAGCCCCAAAGACCCAGTACTCCCGGATCCAAATCAATGTCCGGTGGCTTTGGTGCTGTGTGGCTCGATACTGCAAGCCAGGAAGTCTTGCACTGCTTAGCCAGGCTGTCTCTGCCGCGTCCAGCAGTGGTGGCGCCCTCAAAGCCAAAAGCAAGGCCTGGAGAGGGGTACCCATCCTTCCCGCCCTTCATGTAACAACGTTCTAAATTCATCTGGTGCGGGTCCAAATAGGTGGGTTTCGCTGACATCCTGGATATCGCCGGGGTTGTTCATTGGAGTACTTGGGTCACACATTTATTGTCGCGTCGGATGACGGATCGCTCAAGCAAATAAGAGGGCCTGTTCGTTAGTGATGTACAGTATGGTACTCTAGAACGGGAATGGTAATGCCGAGAGCTTCCTTACATAGCCAAGCGCTATTTTAATATATCGAATCAGCGTAATCCTGGGTGTGAAATGTACAAGCATTGCTAAGCTTTACCGCTGTACCCCGCCATGCCCCTGTCGATGATCTCTCCCGAAACGTTTGAGTTTCGTGCCCCACAGTCTGGCTGGTAGGGAAGAGGTCCCGTTGGGGGAAAACTGAAGAAGCGGGCCGATGCTGGAAACACTCTTGGTTTAGAGTGGTGACGATGGTGGCTGAGCGTGCCTCAAAACAAACATGAGGTCGATTGCCGGTTTCGATTTGATTACAGCACAACTGGACTTGGACTAGAAACTTGGAGAGGAACGTATCTAAGGAAAGAAGGGATGCTAGCGCTGCGTATAAGCCGCCGTGATAGGTGGGTGTCTGGCTCCAAGACATTGGCTACCGAGCGGGGTTACTGGTCGGCAACTTCCCCTCTTTGAAGAGACGAAGGCGTGAACACTTGAAGTCCAGATTTGACTCCGAAGAAGACGTATATATTGAATAAAAGGTACCAAGTCGTGGAAAGGGCTCACGAGGAGTGTGTCGCTGAACAGACTGTGGGCCTTTGCTGTGCAACCGAAGCCGATGATGTTATTGTTGCATAGGTAGCCCACACCAACCATCACGAATGCGAAACGCGATGGCCTCCTAGATCCTCGGCTACACTTTATGGACGCCATTAATGGTAGCACTGCGTTGGAGATAAAGCCGTGCATTCATAGCGATTCGTCGAAAATAGCAACTTCTGAGGATCGGGTGTTCCGTTTCTGAAGTTGACTCCCCACGCAGCGACAGTTCTGACAGTGCAGACATCCGTTAGGCGAGGAAGCGATTGCACCATGGTAGGCGTCAGATCTGCCGCCGAAGCTGGTTCGCGTAGAATGGGCCAGGACTCCATGAGATGGCCTAGGGGTGTAGTACTGCTCATGATGACATCCGTACGCTATCTCTTTGGGTTACACCTGGTTGAGAAACTATATCCATAACTGCATGCCCATCCTCCAGGAGCACTGCGTATTAATGGGATGTAGGTGTCCCGGGCAAAGGCTTGAGGCAACGAACAAAGTGGTCAAAGTAGCTTAGGGACGTGAGCTGGCCGATTGAGCAATGGACCAGCTCTATGGACGTGATGAACTTTCGATTGCCAGATAAGCTGACTGTCGAGATTGCGAGCAGCCAAGGCGATCCTGGCGATATGTGGGTTTGTGACGGCTTGATGTGAGGGACAAGGCTTTCAAATCGTAGCCCGGGACGCGAGTTGCTATATCGAGCGTCTATCCAGCTCTGTGGTGTGATAGCTTCTCGATCGCCAGACGGAATGAGTGTCGAGGAGATGATGAGTCCATGTTGATCCTGATGACATGCCGGAAGAAAAGCGCGATTGTTGCATCAGACTGCTTCAAAGCGTTATACATATGCGCTTCTGCCTGTACACACTGCGGCAAACCACGGACCGAGGTAATGCTGTATGTATTATGTGTGTAGCTCTAGAGAATAAGACGGAGCGCGAATAGTGTGTCGGGGCTCGGAAGGGAGGAGACGGAAGGTGGTATGTGAAGCTTTCCCGATTGAATCAACCGTTCAAGTGCGGGTCGAACCGGGTGTCCAAGGTCGAAGACACTTAGCACAATAAGAAGGCTTCCATACTTATCGAGGTCGCTCTGAAGTTCGGCAGGAAGTCTTCATAAGACTAGCTGTGCGGACCTGTTCATTGTGATGAATCTTGCGAGAGTCGAAGGACAAGCGATCGCTCTATTATCGAATCTGTGTGGCTGTAACTCACCCTTTGTGTTATCTGCGCCGGATGTCCAGGGTCTCGCAAGAGAATGGCTGAGCAACCTCTGGCACGTATGAAATCTTGGGCTTCTTGACGCACACAAATGTGAAATCTACCGATGTAGAGAGCTCTTCACAGCCCTCTTGTGTCCAGCTCAACGCTAAGTCCAGATGTGAACGTCCAGAGTTCAGCATGTTCTGAAGACGTTGCTTTCGTTCAACACACGGAGTAACATTCCCCATTCTTCTAAGGAGATTGGCCTCCTTCCTCTTCGCGCTTTTTGCTATTTTGTCCCCACTCCACATGTCGGTATTTGGCCATTCGACTTCTGAGTCACCTCCCGCGACTCTCGAATGGGGAGCAAGATAGATAATGGTGAACGTACGCACACTCCTCAGCTCTGGGAAGCGCGCTATTCGAATCACCTTGGCGACACCAGAACAAAGAAGGTCAAACATGTCGTACCTTGGACCCTCAAAAACTCTTGTTGCTGGTAACCACCGACGAAAGACTATGCTCCCAGGCACAGGCAGCGTGAGAGATGTGATCAGGGCCAGCTTATCACGCCTAATTTGTAGACTCTCGAGTGCCTGTGAAACTCTCTCTCCGACTGATGGCTCACCCCATGCTCTCGTGATGAACGTCGTGTTGTGGAAGGCGATCAAATGGGCTTCCATATATATTTGTCGGCATGTGAGAAGAAGGGCTAAATTGTTGCCTTTAAGATATCCTTCCGGTAGTCCCTTGACTCTTGGATTGTCATTGACTTTATTGATGAAGGCATCAATGTGATCGTGGGTCAAGAAAGCGTGGTAGTAAATTTCGTTTCGGATTTCGCCCGGGAGCTGAAGGAAGCTTGAGTTAGTCTTCATTGCGGCTGTATCGTGCGCTCGATATTAGAAGATAGAAAATAGAGAGTATAGATAGAAAATTGCCCATCGTGGGATGATTGACGTTGAAGTAGACGATGAAAGGCTGCTGCTAACTGAGCAGAGAGGCGCGGAAATGGCTGTGCTGCAGATGACTTCACCCAATTTGGCTAGATGGGTTACCAATATCAGGCACCCATCCCACGTCCCACTTGGGCCCTGCCTTTCTCCTCCTTACACCCCCCGAAGACCCATCAAAGTGCGTATACAACATGCGAGGCCGTTCTTCCCTGCTTCGTTCTTCCGCTACCTATTGTTCGATTCCCCAATTTGTCGCTTGGTATGTTAACGCAGAAGGCAAGGTACCACTGCGTACCGTCCCCGCCGAGAGACGCCTGAATAATCTCGTAGCCTCTAGAGCGTAGTCTTCCACCTCTTGACACAAGCTGCTAAATGCGGTCGGCACGAAGGTGCATCTCGTGAGCGAATCATAATGGCAGACACGCATTGGAAATTGTGCACACGAATTCCGCATTCAATTGCCGGACGCGGAAAGCGAAGCTCCCAGGTCGTTTTAGAAAACCGGTATAGACCGCATAAGTGCTTCTATATCACCAAGCCAAGGTTCTGTTCCCAGACCTCTGCTTCAATTGGCGACTTTCGTGTAGAAAGCCGCAAAGGTAGGGCCGGCCTCCTTCCCCTGGATCTCCTCGACGTTGGCGACTTTCTTGGGCAAACCCTCCGCATCACACCTCCACCAAACTCCATCTGATGCGCCTACGTACACCACGAAACCGTCATGATCGTGCTCTTGTACGATGCGCTTGATGACTGCTGTCAAACGGTAGTGGGCAGCAGATGCTGGGTCAAAAACGTAGTCGCCAAAGTCCAGATTCCTCGGGAGATAGATTCCGTGTGCAGCTTCCTCTGGGGAAGCGGCAGAGTTGTGTGTGAAACCAAAGGTTAGTGTCTCAGGAGCAGACTCTATCCCTCGCCAGGTGCGTCCACCTTCTTGTATACCGCATTTACCACAGATAAAAGTGGTTTGGAAACGGAAGACCTGGTCAGCAAGCAGCTGTTCAAGAGTCGAGGTCGCCTCGCCCGCTTCCAGTCTGTGTCGCATCGCATCGATGATTGGCACTTCTCCCGTCAATTTGTCGTCGAGCGGCGCCATGGTTGTGAGTTGACAATTGTAACATATAGTCTCAAAAGTATGTTGCAGGTGGAAACTTTCCACTAGGCGACGCTGGGAGCCCACGATAGACTTGTGGAGTTCTCTGGAGCGCGCCTTTGATTCCGGACCCATAGTATGGCAATAATGCGAGTGGACTAGCCAAGCAATTGCGCTCAGAGCACTTTTGTCAACGGTACTAGCCTCCTGTGACTCCGCGCCTGCCATGATATTCTCGAATGCGATCTTCAACTTCGCTTCTCGTACCTCTCGCTCTCTTATGTCGTTGGTGTTGTTTGTAGCTTTGATGGGGTATGAGTTATAGATGTGTATCAGCTTCTTGAGCGGTTTCAGTGTGGGATTGGTCTTCAGAAGTGCAAGAACTTCCTTGTCGGGAGCTTCAGCAGAGTTCGAGTTGTCGAGCTTAGTAGCCTTGAATGGACGAAAGTCGTCGTCCATGTCGCTGTCCATCATGTCGTCCTCGTCGTCTTGTGGCGGTCGGTTCCGCTTCTTGGAAGCTGTAGTGGCTGTATCATCATTGTCGTTGTTCATCTGGCCCCCGAGGCTCTTGATCTTATCTTTCAGCTTCTCGATCTGGTCGTTCTTCTTCAGAACAAGTGCTCCCCACGACTGACTGTTGTCGTAAAACGTTGTATTCGTCTTTCTGAGGTCGTCTAGCTCTTTCTGCATCTCTACTTCCTTCTTGCCTCTCTTCATTTCTTGCCCTATGGTCTTCGAGTCCTGCGCTTTTTGGTCCAATTTGAGTTTGGCCAGCGTCTGTCTCTTCTTCGCCTCGCTGATGACTTTTTGGAACTTTTGTCTCTGCCTCTCAGAAAGCTCGAGCTTCTGCTTCAACTGCGCGATGTACTCTTTCTGCTTCTGGTTCTCTCCTTTGAGACGCGTTGCGTTGGTCGTCTCCTGGATCTTCTCTTCCTCGACTCGAGCAACGGCAGCTTTGGCGACCCCTATTTCTGTGTTCACATCATCGTAGTGCGATAGGACTTTGTTGAAGTCGTCCTGCGTCTCTTGGCAGCTCGTCTCGATCTTCTTGACATGTGCCGTCTTCTTCTCCAAATTTCTCTTCAGGCTGGTAATCGTGTTCTTTGCTTGTTGAAGCTGTCGGGTCTTCTCAGCGCTCTCCTTCCTGAAAGTAGTCGCTTCGGTCTGTGCCTTCTTGACCTCCTGGTTCAGTGACATGATCTTGCGCTGCATAGGATTGAGCTGCGTAGTAGACGCCATCATTGGTCAAAGATGCTTCTGATGCCCAAAGCGGGTGTGTTGGCTGCTCGGGGTGCTGCTGGTAGGAGTTCGCAGCTGTCTGTTGGTTAGGAAATGCAAATCATGAACGGCGGGGGACGCTATTTTAGTGAGCTCAAAAGGAGTATTGAAAACTGCTGACAACAGGAGTGCAGACAATAGGAATACAATAGGAGTGCGGCAACCACTCCTGTGACATCATTGAAGGGCATTGAGCGCGACCGACGCTCACTCAATCCCCTATGGGCAAATCACTACTACGACCACATATTTCACGACCATGAGAAGTAACTTTGACCTATCGCCATTTGAAGCGGATCAGAAAGTCTGCATTGAAAAGTAGAGGAGATGGAGATGGTCAGGACAATTGCTCGGAAGCACTTCAACGTTAAATCACGACCCAGATGGATCCCTCCTTTCGTACCTGCAGAACTTCTGCATTCATGTTCTAAAATCTAAACTTCACTTTTGAGTCTTCCCTTTCTCACTATAGCACACTTAGTCTCGGTATCCGTCCATACGGATCACAGCGGCGCGTTGTTGCGATTACCCTGTCCACTCACGTCCGCGATCGACCTCCTCGCCCTATCAGTCGCCTTCTTTATCTCTTCAGCTACCCAATCCCGGGCCTTCTCGCTGTTGTTCAAAGTCCTCAGGCCTTTCCGAAGCGTTTCTCGCGCCGCATCCACGGCTTCGCGAAGGTCAACAACCATCTCTGCATCCATTCGCTGAAGCACGGAGCGTACGCCCTCAATCTGGTTAAGGTGTGGCTTGTACTGCTCCCTAGTCGCCTTATCGCATAGACGGCTCACGACCCTGTCGTGTTCTTGCTGAGCCTTACCAGCCCGAACTATGCTGCTCATTGCTGCCCGCCATGCATGCCAACCCGACGCTGAGGAGGCTTCATAGGAGTCGAAAAAGTCCACGTACTTGAAGATGAGGTCAGCCAACTCTCGCTTAAGAAGCGCTGTGGTATGCTCTCCCTTTGCTGCCTTATGTGACAATGTATCGATGAGGATGCGCATGTCGGTCAATGATTGCAGTGCGGCCTCGACCTCTTGAAGAGCTTCGAGCATGATGGTGATTGATGCGTTCGCCATATTAGTAGCACTGCTGAACGACTTGCGAGCTTTGTCTGCGATAGCGATGAGCTGGGAAAGTTTATCGTTGAGCTGCTTCGAAGATGGGCTGGGAGATGGGGAGGAAACGGGTGTTGAGAACTCAGATTTGGAGATGAGCGGTGTAAGAATGCCTGTGTCGGGGAAGATCCATCGAGGATCGAGACGTTCCGCCGTAGATATCTTCAGGGATGATGTTTTTGATGTTCGCTCCTTGGGCGAGGGTGTGCGAGGAGTCGATGATGTCGTCATGGCTATCCGTAGCAAGGTCTTGAGCTTAGGCTGGTAGCGGGGTTAAGATTGAAAGAAGCGGTAGGAGCGATTATGTGTGTTGCTGTGTCGGTATACACTCTCTATAGGTGCGGCTCATTTCGTGAAAATTACACTTGCGAAGGTTTCGTCGTAGGTACACAATCACTAGCGCTAAGTAAATAAATAAACCAAGAAAGTGAAAGATTCACCCAAATTTCGCTCCTAGAAAACGTAGCCGCCCACTGAGCTCAATACTGTCCTCGAGCGCTTCAGACTTTCAATACCACAATAGTCACACTCAACTTAGCTGATCGTACGCTCCCAACTGGTATCATATCGCACCAAGGGCGTCGCTACTATGACCTCTCATGTCTGCCATCAATCCGCGTTCTTTGTTCCACAAGTCATATTACGGTCATCCGCTCCCATAGTGATAGCTCTTGTCACTCTTGCTTTCTCCCAGCACTGTTACACCACAGGCTCTGAAACCATTGCATGAGACCCACTCTCTGGATATTTTCTTCTTGATGCACGTCATCCATAGCACTCTCCGAAAAGCCCTTCTTCATCACTACCGCATCGCGTGCCAGAGCGTCCATCTTCTTGAAGGTCTTCCGTCCTCCCTTGAGAATCTTTTCTGCGTCGTCAAGTTCAGCCTTGAACAAAACCTTGCACTTCGGCTTCCGGTCCCCGAGTTCCTTGAGCTCCAATGTGCACGTCGTGAGTAGAATCTGTTGGTGCCAAGCATCTTCGACAGCGTCTCTCAGTATGTTGGCATGGTGTGCCTTGGCTTTCATAGCTCCCATAGTCTGACATGGCGCAACATCATCCTGATGAGTTCCACTGCCGCATTCATCTGTGAACTGTTCGCCATAATGTGTGATGTCCTGTGCGATGGTCCCAAGCGTGGAGAGTGCGACAGTGTATTGGTTCTGAGACTGCGCAAGGAGGCCCAGATGATCCAATATGTTCATTCGAGTGACGAAAGATCTGCCAATTCCCATCTCATGGCTGACTCTATCAACTGGGCAATCTATGTGCTGAGGAGTGGAGGTGGTAGCTCGGAGGGAGAGTAGGTAAGGGAGGATCGAGCTGAGCCTCATGTTGGTCCACGATACTGACTAGTAAGGAAATAAGGACAGAAGATGAATGGTGTAGGAACTCCAAGATTGTGTGTTGTAGAGTGATTTCTCTGGCTGTGGAGGTTCCCAGATCCATCTTATCTGCGGTACTCTTATGCTAGGTTCATCCGATGTCTCGCACAGACTCAGACCTTTATTTATTTTTTTAAATTTTTTTTAGAAACAAATTACTCACTTGTATCCATCTGCCTGACTGCACGGATTCTTAAAGCATCTGTACTGTACAGCGTCTCAACATCTCACCAACGCTCAGGTTAAGATCAAGCCTCCTCGTAATGCGAAATGAAAAGTGACGCCAGGTTTGGGACGACTGGAGAGTCATTCTGTTTCATATCTCGGCTAGGAGGTCAAGAACAAAGAACCCCAAAAGAACACGTGTTCACTCGAAATGGAGTATGTTCTCTTCGCGATGCACAAGGTTGTGATCAGAGATGACGGTTTCCCGACCACTGGCTTAACGAGAGCTCTTGTCTAGCAAGACCCTAGATAACTCGAATCCAGACCGAGAACGGCAAACTGTGCCAAAGCATGCTGTTTTTGGTTACACTGGTGTCTTCGCAGTCATTCAAGTTGATGTTCTTCGTCAGTAACGGTTGTGTAACCTGGATGTCTGCCCCGCGACTGCGCCACTCACATGCAGCGGTCCTGGCGCCTAGCGAACAAAACCTGATCGGCCTCTTTTCCACTTCTACGACATCGCCAGGTTGAGGAACTCTGGCTCTCATTACCAAAAAAACAACCTGCACCACTAGAGATGGCATCTTGGCACCACACACAACATATTTGCAATCCATATTGTAAATCTTCCACTTGAATCGACTTTCTCTTACCACCTGGCCTACCGGTTCTTCACAATGGCTGCAGCCTCTACTGACGGCCAGGACGCCTGCTCTCTCGTTTCACTACCCCTCGAGATCCGTCATGAAATCTACCAGCACCTGGTACCGAAGCGTCTTCATTTCTCGCCTTATCGCGGTGGATTCCAGCTCTCGCCATGTGTTGCGTCGAATCCGGGCGTCAGCTATAGTGGGTACACGAATAGAACCAGGGCAGATTCGTCGGCTTGGGGCCCGCACTGGAGGTGTGAGGACGTCGCGCTTCGCTTCGATGACGGCCCATTGAAGTACTCGTGCACTGGGCTTGCAGCACTGATGACGGCCTGCAAATTTATGTAAGGCAGGTTCTGCATCTGAAAAAGTATCTGTAAGATTAATATCACACCGCAGGCATGTCGGTGTCTTCGAGTATCTGATGGGCAGCGTGACTTTCCACGTCATCGGCTCGAACATCCTCCAGACCATCGTCAACACCAGATACAAAGTCGAAAGTACCTCCCCGAGGCTTGATTACCTACTCGCCGGACTGGTAGCGATGAAACAACTCAGTATCACATTGAGGCTCCCTGCATCACCCGAGAAGTTCGAAGCAGCTCTGTCGACCCTGCGATCGACAATTCCTTCGTTCAAAAAACTTCGAAAGCTGGATATCTGGATTGATAAGGAAGAGGTCCAATTGTTGTCACATACGATAGACAGCGCGATGTTGAACTACCTTTGCCCATTGGCCGATATACCCGACTTGGAACTATCTCTCTGCTTGCCTAATCGATATACGGAGGTTACAATGACCCCCTTCGAGGTGCATCGAAGAGCGTGGGAAAGATCTCAAGAGTACGGTAGGAAGCGAAGTGGGGGTTCTCAATTGAACAGTGATTGAGGGCTGGAGTCCTTCTAAAAAAACACATCCAGCATATACCGTATCCAGGAATGGACCCATTCAAACACAACACGAATAATTGGGAGATAAACCTTCCAATGACATTACCTACCAAGCGCCAGGAACCCAAGTTTACAGACTTTTCACCTCTTCTACTTCACCACCGCTCAAATACCATTGCCTACCACAAATCTCCAATCCCATTCTCCAAGCAAAAGTGATTGCGCTGTGTGAGAGTAAGGCAAAGGATATCACGCAGAACGCCACTTAACTCAATCCGATCCAAAGATCATCTTCGTCATCTTGCTCTGCATCCTCAGCCCATGCTCCTTGAATTTCCACCACCCCTCCGTATTCCGCACAATATCCCATGTATTCTCAAACAGCCACCGCTCGAACTTGATCCACACCAAATGTGCGAAGAGGACAGAGCCGAGATCCGATTCGTAAGAGAGCAGCCGCGACCGAGGACAGTTCTGGTTGAGGATGTAGTTAATGCTGTCGATGAGGACTTTCGTGAGGTTAGGGCTGCTGTCTGTGGGATTGGGATGCTCGTTCTCGATGCGCTGTTGGCGCGTGAGCTCGGTTGTGAGATAAATGGTAGCGACGTTCTGAGGAGGAAGGCTGTGTGCGACCGAGAGCGGTGGAGCATTCGGACGTGCGTTCAGTAGTCGCAAAGCCTCGGAATCGAAGAAGCGTGCGAGAACGCCTTCGATGAACGCACAATCATTGGCGTACTGGTCATGTTCGTCATTGACCGGTTGCTTGGTGGCTTGATCGATGTATCCTGCGCCGGCTAGCTGTGATGTCTCCATGTCTATGTTCTCGCGTGCGCAGATCATGTTCGCGGTTAGACCCTCCCACTGGAATAGGCGCTCGTTGCAAACGGGGCAGCTGTCATGTTGTGGGTAGCTTCTAGAGACGTGGTGTAGCCAGCATCGATAATGGACCCAGTGACTGCAGGTCAAAGGTATGTAGTCGCCTACCTGCTCGATAAGCTCTGGGGTAAACTGGCAATCGCAGACCGGACAAAACTCGAACCCGTATGGAGGATTGTTGTACGAACTGCGAAACTTCTTCAATATGTGGTCGACATAGCGAGGCAAAGTTGGAAGTGGTGCTTTCGCAAACGGGAGAGGTTGCTGTGGTGGTGCGAGAGGTGTATCGTGATGGAGAGTTACGCGCGCGTCTTCACTCGTTCTCGTGTTGGAGGCCACAGGTTGTCGATACGCAGTCTCGTCGAACCAGGTGAGTTTACTCGCGCTATCACCGAATCCTGACTCTGTCCGCCTGTGCTCTCGAACCTGAAGATCTTCATCGCCTCTATTACTGCCATTTGTTGGTGCCTCGGTCTGGTTTGCGAGCTCGTCGGCTGCAGCAAGCGCTTCAATTGCCAGCCAAAAAGGCTTTTCCTGCACCGCCGCTCCAGGTTCGTCCGTCCTCTTGTGTCTATCAGCGGCGGGTAAGACGGGCTGAAGGCCTTCACTCTCGTCTTCGGGCGGTGGGGTAAGCGGCGCAAGGTCGAATCGCGGCACCGTGTTCGCCATGGGTGCTGGATGCTCCAAAGCTTTACCGGCGAGAGAGGCGACAAAGTCGCGCTGTTGTTGAGAGAAGTGCGCCATGTTTGCGATACCCGCTTGGTTGAGAGGGTGGGGTTAGGAAAAGCGTGCTTGCGTGTTGTGCGAAAAGGAACAATAGAGAGGCCCACGTGTGAGATCATAAATAACAGAGAGTTCGAAAGTGACAGCTAGTAGGCGATAGAGTGACCGAAGGTAATGATCCCTGCCTGAGGTAAGTGAAGCTCAAAGCAACCTTAGTGGCTTCGAGGGCGACCGCAGCAGCAAGCAAACGGTCATACAGATCTCGGTCTCACCATATAGGATCGCCTCTCCGGTCAAATACGGGTCTGGCACACTCTCACTCTGCTGTGTGGGGCGCTTCCAAGAACCGATCTGCATTTCCTGTTCCACCCTTTGACATGACTTGAAGATAATGAAATGCCGTGACAAAGGACTTTTCATGTCACTATATGAGGGTCTGGGCGGTGAAGACGACCAGAGCAGCCTGTAGAGGTACTAAATGGAGCTATATTAAATTATCCGTCTAGGATGTCGCCATGAGACTGCTGCTCAATTCCGAGCCCGTGGGACTGAGCAAAATAATTCGATGCAGCAAATGAAGTGTTAGACCCCTAGTCCTCTCTACTACATATGCATAGCTGTGATACCATCGGCATCGCCATTGTTGCTGGGCCTGCTCTTCTTGAATAACAGCCTGCGGCACTTCGGGCAATCGCTTGGAACGTTCTATCAAGGGTTGTCAGCAATTGTGCGTGCTGAATTGAAGCCCTTTGAAAGGGCTCCCAAACGTTGGATATATTACCTTCACGTCTTTCCACCCAATGGTTAAGGGGATGTCGGCTTTCATGTGCCTCCTCTTTTCTGTTGGAATCGATTTGCCATGTGAGTCCTTCGCACAGCACGCACGATCGCATATCGACCTTCTCATTATAATGAAGGAGGCCTCTCCGTGATCGCTTGATACCTGTTCCTCATCTTCGTCGTCACTGTAATCGTCGAAGTAGGAATGAGGCTGGATAACATCGTAATGCTTTGTTTCCAGCCCTTTCGTGTGAACGCGGACATGGACCTGAACTTGCTTCCTGAGAATATCATAATTCGGTGAGCCGACGAAGGTTGATGGTTTCTGCTTCTTGAGTGGAGGCGAGCTGGATGAGGATCGAGATGACAGAGGTTGAATTATCTCAGGAACCCGTTTGCGGTACTCATTGTGGATACCAACGAGCGCGGAAGCTAGTATCGCTATGGACTCATCAGTTCGCTTTTGGGTCTCGTCCTGGCGATTTCTACGCGGAGCGGAAACAGTCGATGCTAGATCCAGCGCAGCAGCTGAGAAGCTCATGGAGGAAGATGCCGGTGCAGCATTCGAAGATGCAGGCGAGGCAATCCCAGCGGATACCTTATCAGCTTTTGACTTCAGTTCCAGCATTTCTGCTTTAAGATCCTCCATGCTCTGAACAATCTCGACAGTCTGGGCGCTCCCAGCCTCGTTCTTCACTAGGCCATCTAGAACCTGCATTTGTTGCTGCAATGTGCCGACGGCTGTCATTATGGCTGCTTCATTCTCGACCAATTCTGCGGTGTGTCCCCCGAGACTAGCTGTTTGCGCTACCTGAGAAGCGACCGCCTGCTGGATACTAGACAGTGCTGGTGTTGCCGCTGACTGAGTGGGCATGGGCTCCATCCAAGGATCGAAGCCCATTGCGGCGAAACTAGAGAAGTATGGGTAATCGCCAGGATGATGATGGTGATGGTGATGATGATGGGATGTAATCTCCTCCACGTCGTAGATAACCCCATTTTCCAAGAAATAAACAGACCGGAGTGTATGATTAGGGGATAGAATTGACTGGAAAATGCCGTACCACTCGTTTCCGAGAGTCTGCAATGTGGTACGAGGTCGCTTGCTCGGCCTTCGCAGATCTGTGAGTAGTCTAGTGAACACCTTTTTCACAGAGTTCTCTGCTGGAGATGAATCAGCTTCACCCGGTGGTTTGCCTTTCAAACGAGCTGAGACCCGAAGTGCTGGAGACGTTCGCTTTGTAGGAGTATCGACGGATTTGGATTGTTCACCAGCTGAAGCCTCGTCTTTCAGATACTGTGAAAGCCTGTCCCCGAGTTCCATGCCCCGAGAGCCTTCTGCCAAGTTGGGGGTATAATTAGCAAGGATTCATATGGCAACGAGAATTAGGAGCGCTGCAGTATGCGGTACAGAGCTCTACAGAAGTAGGTCCTGAATACTGCCGCATTCTTGTAGTATGATGTAGGTTTATACCTAGAAAACGTACCTTCGAATGAGATAGGACAGAGTACGACAGTTACATCATCAGGAAGCTGATAAAGACTGAGAGCGCACTGCTCGCCGAACTCATGCCCACATGGAAGTCTGACGGGATCCTCCGCATTGTCTTTACCTGGATCTGGCTCTCCATAAATTCGCCAGCAATGCGGACACTTTCTGTCGTTCTCAATTATCGAATCGATCGGGATAGGCTTCAGCGCTTCAATGAACGCTTCATGAGAGGGAAGAAGTTCCGGGTCCGTGACAGGCTTGCGCCTAAACTTGGGCTGAGGTATTTGCTCCTGTTGGTTCTCATGCGAAGTCGGATTTAGGATAAGGTGTAGAGTCGCTTGATCACCTGTAACAGCGCTTGTAGTAGGTGTATCCTGCTTGCTGACCTGCTTCCCCGACATGATTACAATGCTATTTCGCCTTGATGAGGGATGCTGCTAGGTCTAACAGTATGCTCGGTTTGAACTGAGTTGGTCGATTCGAAACATCGAGAGGCAGTCTTGTGTTGTCGTCTGAGGGGAAGGTACGAATGGCGCGTTTGTTTGCTGGAAACCGGTGCAAGCGCACCGTTCACAGCGCGCGCGGGCTATTCACTGCTGCCGTTGCGGTAGATGCGAAGCCTGTCGCTGAGATAGCAGTGTTTCAACAGACTCGAGGTGAATGCTGATGGCGACAAAACCAAGGAAGTGAGAGAGAAACGTGGAAGGCTGTGAGTGTTGAGTTGTCAAGCCTGGTTACACCTGCCTCGCAGCCTGGCTAGCGCCGCACTAACCGCTTCCGGAGAGGGCAACCGTCCCATCATTTGGTTTGTCTCACGGAAGCGGGAAATACAGTGGATGACAGTAAATACCGGTGAAAGTGAAGGCTGAGTTCTTTTGAACATTTACTGTTAAACTAAGCCTATCTAAAAAGCTTTCGTCGACTTCTTGCCCTTTGCTCTAGCGACTGGATCTTGGTCTTCCTTGCTTTTCTGTGTTTTCGTCGCTGCCTACAGAGGTCCCAACGAGATTCTTGAAGTCTAGGACATAACATCTGTGTTGACTAACTTTGGAGAAATTAAGGGGTGAAGCGCAGAAAGACTGCTCGAAATAGATCTCCTTTCACGACACCCGGTAAACAGGGTTGAGGCATCTAGGTGAACCTAAGACAAAGAGCTTCTGATCTCCAAGATGCATTTTTGAGGCTTCCGGGGAGATAGAAGTCCAATATCGACTACGGCAGGTCGCAAATTGAAGTACATGTCTACGCAACGTTACGATCACATCTATCAGACTACGAAGTCTCTTCAACTACAGTTGTCCTCACCAAACTCATACGTATAACATTTTGGCAAATATGGAGCCGGCTCCACTGCCCGCAACCGAACTCCACGACTACGAATACTTCTGTTACTGCAACACCTGTCGCCTCCACCCTTCCTTCTTACAATCATCGTTCCAACCTTGCGAGTGCCCCATCTGCAGAGAGCCCTTTCACACAATCGCAAGCGCTAAAACTGAATCTCCTATCCAAGAGAACCTTCCACACTGCGTACATATCTCCGGCTGGCAGCGCTTTATAGAACACTATCAAAGTCAATAATCTTACACAAACACGTGTCCGACATGCGGGTTGAAAGACGCACATAAGCGTCGACAGACTTTCATTAGGCTAACCTCAGATTCAACGGTTTCGCGGCTGCCTGCTTCAACGAGTTTCGAACCATGCGAACACCGGATTTCTTTCTCGACACAACAAAATATTTCGAGACTGGCACAAGGGGCAGAGAACTTTGACCCCACAAGCTCTGGAAGGAGGAGATTAGAGTATAAGATTGGACGTTTGAGAATGACTGTTGATTTGATCGCGACGAATGCGCGTGCTGTACTTGAGGAGGCGAGGAGGTGGGATGAAGAGGACTGGGACAAAGGATTTCTGGGCTTAAGTCTATCTAAGAACCGAGGCTTACTGGATCAAAGTAGTATCTCGGTCGCGGTATCGTGTCTGTGTGTGGCTCTGCAGTTTTGCCGTTCAAGTTCTTTTGGTCTCCGTCGCTTCGCGAAGAATCAACCGAGACTGTAGTGGAGAAGCCCGTAGCGAGGAAGTAACGAAACTAGGTATTACAAGTAACGCTGATACTACATTGAACTGGGTTATAATGAAAGGTAATTCTTACTAGCTACATATGCATCCTTGAGTCTTTGGTAATACCTATTGGATGCGTGGCTCACGAGAGTGAGGTTCAGGCAAGGCTCGCAAGTACGAAGGCCGATAATTGCTAGACATTACGTATATGAGAATATATATTTGTGGTGAATTGACAATGAATCAGTGCATTAAACCCGGGGCTATAATGGAGATCAAGAGATTGTATCTTCAATGATGGCCTCTTAAAGGAGTTGAAATATCGTTAGCGCGTGACGTCATGTTAAATGCATCCACGTGTTGCTCAGCCTGGACGTATCCACACCTCAAATCAGATAGCAGTATGCTCTTGCGCCTCCAGTATTAACGCAGTACATGCTACCCTCACCATGTGTTCTGATCGCCGCCCACTTCACATTCCTCATCCATCATGCGTAGAGTTATATCCACGATAGAACGCCTCGGCAACTGACCGCGGTCGCAACAACAGCGCTCCAATCTGCTTTATACGCTGTGACCAACGACCTATCCGCCACAATAGCTCAAGCGGCCGGTCTCGCTTGCGAATGGGCCGAGTTTGTTCCAGGCGCTCTTTCAAGTATGCGTCTAAAGCCTCAGCGACGCGCCGAGTGTAAACATCTTCAGCATAGTCGATAGCTGCGAACTCAGACTGTCGTATGAGCTTGGAGACGCGCTCCAGATCATCAAGATTGTCTTCGCGATAGTCGCGTCCAACTGGGACAAAGCGCATAATGTTCTGGCCGTCTGTGAAGACACCGTTGGTACGCGCATCGTCATACAAACGTTCCCAGTTCTCACGGCCCAGCTGGCTCTCCTGATAAGACAGAAACGACAGAAACCTCATCATGACGCCTTCATGTAGTAATTCCGACTGCTCTGCAAGCCAAAAGACGAAAGGTCGAGCACAATATAGTTGCAGAAAAGAGTCCTTGAGCGAGCCGTTGCCAAACACCCTTCGAAATTCCGTGGTAGTGTCTTGCATATTTTCCTCAAATTGCTCGCACAAGATCCACAGATACGCGATTAAATAGTATCCCGAGTCGGTGTGCTCAGAGCCGATCCAGCGAGCGATCAAGTCTTTCGCGAGATTATCGAGGATATACGTTTCCATCTCCATATACGTCAATTTGCTGTTTGGGCATCGAAAAGGACCAAGAGGTCGCCGATCTGGGACACGTTCCTCTTCGTCGTCAGACTCCTCATCGTGCATACGCTCCTCAAGTTGCGCAGGTGTCAGCCGATTTGCCTGAAAAAGAGCAACCCTGCATTGAGGGCAAGACGAGCGCTCGGGGCGAACACTATTAAACCAGGCTTTAATGCAACCTGAGTGAAAAAAGTGATGACACGGATCGAGGAAGATGACATGACAGTCTTGCAGTCCATCGTCTGCACTGCTGCAAGCCTTGGCTTTCTCTTCTTCTTTTCGGTCCAAACATTCGGCCTCATCTTGTCGGTCCTGGCATCCGTTGCAGCTCCTATCATACTCGTCCGTGTCAACTGTGCACTCCTCCAGGCAGATAGAACAGCAGGTTCCAACGCTAGGCAGCGCTGTGTGCTCGCCGCTGATTACAACTCCCGTCGACATGAAGTTGATTTGACTAGGCAGATTGGAGTAAGTCTCATCACAATCATTATCTGAAACGTCTTCGTCGGAAGAGGATGAGGAGTCGTCCTCGACGTAAATTTGTCGCCTCACCGGATACCTAGTCGGCATCGTGGACGTCGAAGCGAAAGTCACCGGTGGTAGACTATGAGCTGGACACGGAAACTTATTAGGCTAACATTTATATGGATCAGGAATGTTATTCATACGCACATTCACGGCGATACGGTATTGTTATCTCACATGGGTCAAACGGACTTTTATTATTTCACATTATGTTATTACAACTTTGGGATGTCAAGGTGGTGAACAAGACGAAGACATTGTGAATGATCTATCTTCTGAGGACTCATCACGTCGCCTATATGAAGATGCACCGTGAGTATTGCTCCCGAAGGTGCGATGTAGAAGGGCGTGTGAACAGAGAAACAATACTGTAGGTTGTGATAGTATTTGGTTCACGCTAATATATAGGCAGGTTTTTGTTTTACGGGGGTTTTCTATTACGTTTCAAATCATTGAAAACATCGATCCAGATTCGAAAAGCAATTTGATTTTCGGGCCAGGGACTCCTTAGCTGGGAAGCCTGCTGACCGACTAGAATCAGTCACTTGTCGATTCAATTTGGGGCTGTACAGACACTCTTGCTTGAGCTTGATTAGAAGGTTGATTTAGAGGTGCAAGCCGTTGCGAAATCTCTCGAGCTTCTTGTAACTCCCGTCTAGCGATGCGCTGTTCTTGTGACGGCCAATTGAGCCGTAGCCACCTAACCGGCCCAGAATTGATGACACCAATTGTACCAAAGACCCCAAAGACGGATCGAAAGATGACTCCCCGGCGTATAGTACGTCGAAATGCCGCACTTACACGATCAATCGAGTCTACGTAGTCTTGATCAACAGGTACAACACGCACGCCATGGTAGGTCAGAGCTTCGGATGTACCAGCTTCGAAAAAGCCACGGAGTCGTGCTTCTTCAACCAGGGTACCGAGGTTCTCACAACCTATTGCCTCAGAGAGTACTTGTTGGTACTCGCGCAGCTTTTTGCCTGGGACAAAGCCGAATTGGGTGCGATATTGTAGCAACCAAACCTGAAGGTCCCAGACCACGTGATATTGAATCAAGGCGTGACCGCCTTCTCCAAATACTGCGCGAATTGGTCCGCTTCGCTCCAGCAATCGTTCCATGATGGCGTGAAGCATTTCAACCATAATATTCTCGTTCCGCGGAGCTGTAGAGATGTCGGTCTCAGATGTGACCTCTTTGATGACTTGCCGAAGTATGTACCGTTCCTCTTCGCAATAGATGCCCTCACGACCAGGGATACGGAACATTGCGCTTGAACCTGGTTCGTACTCGTCGGATGCATAGTAATCAGTCAGTTCATCTGCAGTTCGTTGCGCAACTTGCTCTTCCGTAAGAGGTTCCGCAACGAATAGCTCACTGCGGTCATTCGGACACGTACTTCGCTCGACGCGAGTGCCTCTGAACCAATGAAGAATGCACTCCTTGTGGAAGAAACACTGCGAACATGGCTTGAGATAAACGACAGTCTGATCATTAATATCAGATTCTTCTTTGCCAATCTCTGCTACAGGTGTATGGCCCGTTTTCTCGCCAGGGACCACGAAAGGATCGAGGCAGATGCCACACTCTTTGCCCTCCGGTGGGAGCTTTGTATCAGGCCCGCTGATCACGATGCATTCTTTCATAAAATCATCCTGAGATGGCAAAGGCTCGGTGTTATGAGAGTTGTGGTTCCACAAAGGCATGGTGATTGTACTTTCTGGTGGATATTCACTGGATTTTGTAGGAGACTTTCGCGCACCGTTGCGGAAGCACTATTTATTCCTGCTAAATAGAAGATATATGCGAAAACAATGATGAGCTTGGTGACCAGTGGCACGCATTGTGAAGGTGTCACTTCTTACAATGTGGGCTGCTATTAGCAGATGAATTAATGTGAATCTAGCTTTGCATTGTGAGATTATCTCAAGTGTTATCCTATGTCCTTGTGATATATTGTGATCTTAGGAAGATATGTTAATATCGTACAGGATTCAGCAAGCTAAGGCAAGCGCGTCGTGACATTCCATTCCCAGTCTTTCAAGTTCTGGACCTGATAAGCGCACCTGAAGCAAACAATAAATCTCTCGGCGGATTAAGAGCTATCTCTACGGCCCTTCGAACCCGAATCGAGCATACATGTCAGCCGACTGCACGATTGTAGCGTCGCAATCGTTTTCGTGGTTTTAGTCCGATGACTGCCCATTTCCAATCCCACACATGTGCCCCAATATCTCTAGCATCTTTTCCATCCCGGCCTCAGTGGTCCCATCAGCTTTGGTATGTTATGGTGCGGCCTGTAGCAACTCTTCTTCACTCGCTCAAAGAACCTTCTACCCTTGTCACCGCTCAACCGAAACCACTCGATCTCCTCATCTGTGAGTTGGTCATGTCTCCAGACACAATCTTCTCCGAATTGACATGCATATCGCGTGAGCCAAGTACAATAACACAGACCAAGATCGTTGCTTCCATCACCGCCGTAGATATAGCGGTGAATTCTTCCGTTGCAGTGCTCAGTTCCGCTGCCATATCCAGAAGGGCGTATTCCTACATAATATTTCGCCGTTTTTGGATCTGCTCTAGATGCGTGTCCTTGAGGGGTAGCAGGGTTCTCGAAAGCATCTCTGAGCCTTCCACTGAAAGACGGTCGTTCGCGAGTCTTCGTACCCTTCAGGAGATCGGCCTCGCATCCAGCAAGAAAATCGTCGATGGTGGATTCCGGTGTTGAATAGAATGTTGAGATTTTCAAGTTCTTTGCAACGATCTGACTTGAAAAGGAAGCAACCGAGGGTGGCACCGATGCGCCATGAGGATAACGTGAGGGCGTCGCCTGGCTAGTGATCCGATCTTGAGTGTAACCATTGTGCTGCCCGATGGCAATTGAACTGCGAGTATGTTGTAAGCTTTGAACAACTCTTCCGAGGTCTAACCGTTCTACTGACCGTGAGGAATTGCGATGTGTACGCTTCCACAGGAGATGCAGTGACTTTACCCTAAGGGCAAGCTTCACGATTCGCGTTACTCTATCTTAGGAAAGCTGGTGTTGAGTTCTGCTTTAGAAGGGATCTTGGAGGAAGCAGCGAAAAGCTGAGAGGAAGAAAATGCAAGTGAAGGCGGGGTGTCGGGCACAGACCATATGAGTACGTGGCAGTGGAAGTGAAGGTGAAGGAAGGCTCAAGGCTGTAAATATGGTCAATTTGGTCGGGGCATCAAGGCTAAGTTCCGAAGGGGTATGCTCGGCTATTTAGCTAGAGGGCTTTGCTAATATGTATGGATCAATCTTACATTTAAGGAGGAATATACCTACCTAATGATGATTGCAGATCTGGATAAGAAACATGCGAAGACCCTAGATTAAGATTTAAGAAAATACTACAGTGCTTTTGATTAGCGCCTAAACCACTTTATCATATTGGACCCAGCTCTAGCATCGTCAGGCAGCTCTGTTTCGTCCAAAGGTGACTCAAGAAAGTCAAGATCTCTCGGAGATATCCACATTTATAAGACCAACAGAGGCAGCATGGCTCGTGCCGCTTCTTCTCGAGAGCCTTTGGGCTCATCATTCTCATTAGTCCGAGGCAAAACCCTCCCCTCTCCGAGATACTTACTTCTGGGGAGCGGCATTGCGGCAACGGCTCATTACCAAAAAGAACGGACCGATAGTTAACGTAGGTACTGATTCCATCCCTATCAATTCATTCCACCAGACAGTCTCTATGGAAATACTGAGAACAAACCTTGGTCTTGACAATCGTACTCGCTAGCTCCTGCATCTCGATCTTTTCACCGTTGGGAAGCTCGTCTAGCCAGTCTCTAAGCCGTTCGTCCCAGTACTTACGAACTGGAGCTTCTTCAGGGACATTCTTGAATGCAACTTCACATGCTTCAAGACATATAATACAATCCACGTCTGACGGCGATACACGTGGCCCTTCCAAACATGTTTCACGAGTGAGACTGTCAGGATCAGTGTGAGCCATAATGTCAGTACAGAAGTTCTTGTATCTAAGGATTAGCAAAGTCACTATCGCGATGAGATTCCTGACTGTTATAACATTGGATTGATAGATGGAGTTGTCCCATTGTGTTTGCACAATGAAGACTCCGTTGGTATCGTAATTCTATGCAAGAGCACCAAAATATCAGTGAAGAGAATCAACAAAGGCTTGGAATTACAATGATTTATCGTGTATTCAGAGTGACAACTATACTCGATTGGTGGAAGGAGAAGTCCTAAGGAGGGTTGTGTCTTCGTAGAGGTATGATCGACACATGGATGCTGGGCAATGCGGGACAATCCCTGCGGGGGACAGATCCCGTGACGTGGTGATTGCTCTAAGATGCACAACATGAGGTGGCGCCCTATTCCCATAATGAATAAAGGGTTTCATGAATCCTTATACCAAGATGAGAAAGTCGCCCCCAGCTTTGTGAATTTGGCAACACTCGTTATGTGTAATCTCAACCTTATTGTAGCAATACAATGTTTGTCTGCTCAGCTCCCTCCTTAAAGGCTAAGATTTGCTTCTTAAGAAAGATTTTTGCTCTCAGTCTACGTTCCTACTTCGCAAAGTGAACGTCATAGTTCAGAATGCCTTTTCCAAATCCTTACGAGCGCTTTGTGAAGCATTCTCTTCAGATAACTGAATGTAGAGGCTCAAATCTACCTAGCGGTTGCACAGATACTTGCGCCATTTGCGACGAGCTGTACTTTGAGAATGATAAAGAGACGGAAAGCATCGCAAATATATCTCAATGCAGGCACAGCTTCCACTCATACTGCTTACTGACTTGGTTAGCCGGCAAATACTATGGGCGTGAGCCTGGAACCTGCCCAGTTTGCAGTTCCAATCTAGTTCCTGCAAAAATACCATCCACGGATAACTTCCAGGCTTACATCATGAAGCTGGCTGAATTGATGAAAAACGTCTGCAAGGAATCGCAAGTTCATCGGATCGTCAAATCCCTCAAAGCCGATCTAGCAGATTTTGAGTTTTCAGAGGCTGAGAGATTGACCTGGGTGTATCAATTCTGCGTACTCCAACAAACTTGTCAGACTTATGGCGTTGGAGGTAAGCCAATGACTCCGATTCTAGTTGAGCTCCTAGCGAAGATTGAGCGCGTCTTGGATGAGACCATATCGAAAGACAGGCGGAATGGGGAGATTGACCTGTTCACTCAGAACATGATGAGTGGAGATGAGTCGGTTAAGAGCTCTCCAAGAGATTCTGCTACAACGTACAGTAGTAGCATTAGGAACTAAACAAGTTTCTTTGTACGTGAGGTTGTTTCTCTGCGTGAGAATGCTCAAAATCTTTGTGGTTATACTGCGTTGAAAAATCAATTCTATATCCTTTCAAGCACTATTAAAATTATGATTTGAAGCCTTAGTTCGGTCGCGAATGTCTACTCTACTAATGCTCTCCTAGATCCACTAGGTTTGCCAATGTGGTTGTTGAGCTATCTGTACGATTATATGCAGAACTTTGATCATCCCACCCCTCAGCACAAAAAAAAGGAATTCTGATAGAGCCACAAATTGGGTCTAGACTCATCTTTTTCTCGAGCTGCCCTATGATCCACCTTCAATCGCGTCTAAGTATTCGCTACAACCATCCGATGCACGTTGAACGTCGTCGATGGCTCGTTGAAGGGCATGGACGCGCTCCTTGTAGTCATCTCCTTCGAGTTCAACTGAATCCATCGCTTAGGTTAAATCGTCAAGGTCCGTGATAGGGCTCTCGAAGATCGATGCTTGGCATAGTGGACAATGAGCGTCTCGTATCCAGTGGAGCGACGTGATCAGACACAGGTGGTGGAACGTGTCTAGATAAAGGAAAGTTCTCCAAATTTCATCCTCGAAACAGACTGCTGAACCATCCCTTCCCTTTCCCACTTCTCATGGATGAACGAGGCTTGGAGCATGACTCGGGGCTTCTGTAGACATGTATTGATGCACCGGCTGCGCATTGTGTTGAAGAAAATCGAAAATGTCCTGTCCGACTTGCCCGCTGATCTTTGAGTACATGTCTATCAACACGCCCGCTCCTTTCTCATTGAGCCTATCTCCAGGTCCTCGGCAGCCTGGGATGATCTTGTAATGTGTTGCCGGCGGAACGTAGCGGTCATGGTGGTTAGAGAGCCAGGCGTAGCAAAAGTAACATGCCTCCTTGCTGCATCCGATATACTTGTCGCTGTCGACGAACTTCATGTCTTGAGATCTGCTGAACATGTCTGCAATCTGCAGCTCAGCATGTACCCTTGTGACAATATGTTCTCTCGAAGCCATCTTGTTGAAGATGGGCGTCGTTAGAGGGGGATCAAGTTGATAAAGCTTGCTGAACGCATGTTGGGATTGCACAGGGTTCTGGGAAGTCGACTCCGCCACGATTCTATGCAGAACTTGGTAAGGGCTGAGACAGCTTCGATGGATTGTCTTCTCGAGAACTTCTGGGGCACTGACTGGACGTATCGTGGATATCCGCCGAAGCGATGGAACCGTGATCATAGCTTCTACTACCCTGTTTACGTGTGAACGTGTTGCACTAAGGCGCCAGAGAAAATGCGCTATTTTACGGAAGTCATCATCGGCGTTAGATGAGAATCCTTTGACGTGATCGATCTCCGTACTTCTCATATCGTAGCAGAGGTCGATGTATGCTGCTACTGTCAGATTATTTGGAGGCTCGGATAGCCTCTTCAGCTTGGTGCGAAGCATTTTCACTTTGAGAATCAGCAATTGTCAACCTTTTGGAAATAACATAGCCGTACCAATGTCAATCCTGTCTCTACGCCTCAGTTCCATTCTGCAGCGTTTTGCGTATTCATGGACTTTAGTCTTGTAGAATTGAATCCGGTGATTACAATGCTCAACAGCGAGCTCCAGAATGCTGGTCTGAATAGCACACATATTCTCTGGAGTCGCCCTCTTTGCTAGTACCAACATCTCTTGGGCATACCTCAAGATGTCGTCGCGAATCCCTTCATTGGCGGCCAACCATAGAAAGTTGCTCATGGGAAGTTGCTGTAACGCAGCAGCTGTGACAGCTTTCCCGCCTTTCTCTACATCGCAAAGATATGAGAACGAATCCAAAAAGTCTCTGCGGGCCTCGCCGATCGTATCGGGTAACTGCATTCGTGGCTGATGTCGGTCCTTGAATCCTGATAGAGCTTCAAACATTGCCAACCGAGGATATAGTCGCCTGACTTCATCTTGCTGAATTCTTTCCAAGAGTGGATCTAGAGCTGGGAGTGGTCCTTGGATCATTGCACGCGGTGCATGAGGTATGGTGCTTCTTCTCCTAATTGAGCCCTCATTTGGCACATTAGCAGCTGACTGTGAGTGTTGTTGAAACATGCTGGTTGTGAGGAAAACCAGTAAGGTACTTATTCAGAGAATGATTTCGGTAGGGGATTGTGGGGTCTTTGACAGATACCGGAACTGCTGCGCGCTAGATGTTATATGTTCGGCAAGCTTCCAGAATTCGGTTGTGCAACAAGCATTGTCCAATTAGATCACAGCCTACGAAGTAGGAATAAAGATAGCAAAGGGCACCGACGCGGGGTTAAGTATAAGCAGGGAATGTCAAGATAGTATTCTAAGATAAGCGCTCAGAAACAAAGCGTGACAAACAGTCCCGGAAAAGAGAGTAGCGGAAATCCGCTATACCCTCTTATTTAATGTGAATCAGTCGTTCTCTCATAGTAGAGTCCATAAAACACATTTTTTGTTTCGAGTAGAAAGGAGCTAATTTATATAAGGTAGATAGGACTTACAATCAAACCTTTATGAACAATAAGTATGTTATATTCTATTACTTAATGAGCGGGAGTCCACGATCCGTGTACTCACATTACAATATTCAACATATAATCTGGTATCAGATCTTTGCCATGCTTTCTGTTCACCATAGCTGCAGGCCCAGTTCGCAATCGCAGGGCAAAGTCCTCAGTACAAAGGTTCGCGACAGGTCGGACAAGTTGGATGCGCTGTTGACTCCAGCCACGAAGTCAGGCACCCCCAATGATAGACGTGCCCACAAATATTGGACTTTACCACATGCTGAAGGCCCCCAGGGTTCTCATCAGATGCAGCAGCAATCTCTTGGGGCGTAGCAGCACTCTCAATAGGTAGTGTCTCGCTAGGCCCATCCTCGTACTCCACCTCATGGCAGATGGGACACTCCATCTCCTCATTCTTAAACGTCGTAGGGTCGAGGGTTGTGATGCCTTCGCACAGAAAGTTGGTTCGTAGCGCTATTGTGGCTGATTGCAGTAATCGCTGCCGGGTAGCTTCTTCCTCCATGCGAACATGTATACAAAATAGGTCTACCAGAAAGTCTTCGAGGTGGCGAAATTCTTGCTCTATTTGCTGCTGGAATTGTCCTAATTGCTGTTGAATTCCTTCATCGTCTCGAGTCGCAACGTCATCATCCGGGAAGGTAGTGCGCCGCAATCTATTGGCTGCGTAGTACTCGGGATCAGGAGGGAGCTCTGCTCGCAACTCTAACAAGGAATGCCAAAGTGTCCGATGCCGTTCTTGTAGCCGGTTTAGTTCTTGTCGTGCAGCATCTGCCTGCATATCACCCGCGCCAAGGGCAACAACTGCATGCTGAGTCGCTGATTGTACTTCAAAAAAGGATTCCTCGAGCACCCGGTGCCGTTGTCGTAGTGCCTCCAAGGCCTCCCATCGCGGTCTAGATAGAAGCCTATGTGTCCAACCCAGGTCGTACATGCAGGGCATCCAGGCTTTGCATGTTCGTCATGAAAGACATCTTTAATCAATGAAGATGATTTGGTGTTGATGTCGTAGTGAGACTAAGTGAATTGTTAGTAGAAACAATTGGGAATCTATGTTTGCCGTTCTCCTCTCTTATTATAAAGGCATAAGGTCCATAGTAAGTGATGTCGCTAACCAGCGACAGTAATCTAAAAGTCCCCGTTTACAAACAACGTGGTACGAGTGCACAATGACAAAGATTGCAAGCCAGGTAACACTACTCTAGACAAGCAAGAACGCACAATTGATCGATTTCAAATGGTCTGTCCAAGGCTGTTGCAAGAACAAAAAAGCTTGAGAAAGTTATTCTACTTATGCTCCACTCATTGTAAGCCGGGCTCGTTCATACAGGGCAAAAAGACAATTCTATCTATGCTTGACACTCATATACAAACAGGTCAGGCCTACGATACTCCTAACTAGCTCGCCGAAAACGATAGCACATAGAATCTTCACCAGACCACCAACAGCCTGCTCGCTGTGACGATCACATCGAGGTAAGCATATCGTCTATTAGGGCAGTCAAATCTTTAACCAGGCGATCAAATCGCAAAACCATTCCAGAACGATCGTCTTCAATCAATCCCTTCTCTAAACACCGTCCAGACACGATTTCTCCATCTCTCATCAAGAGAGACTATAGTTACGCCTTTTCGATTCAGTTTGATAGAGAGACTACAGTTCAACTAGTTGAGCTGACTTTAATATTCTTCTTCTACAGCCATAACCACGTAATGAACATTGGGCTAGGCAAGCGAGAACACACAGTTGATCGAAAACAGATAATCTAGCAATGGATTATTAGCAGGAGAAAACAGCTTAACAAGTTATGCTACTCAAAGTTCTCCCTCCAACCACGTAATCTCACAAGAAGTGTCCATCCAACAACCCCTTAAAACAAGACAGCCCTGCAAAGTGGACAAGTCGCTTCTCCCGTAGCCGGAATAGATTCCAACCATATCCCCAAACACTCCTTATGATAAACATGCCCACATGCCTTAATCTTCACAACAACATCCCCTTTTTTGCCACCATCATCATCCCGCTCCTCCTCCCTCTTTCCTTCATAGCAAATCGCACATTGCCACCCCTTATCCTCAAAACTTTCATCGTCCATCCTCTCAACCCCCTCTCTTAAAAATCTGTCCCTTATAATCTTCGCATCAGCCAGTCGAGACCTTGCTCGTGGTCGACTCCTCAAAATCGGACGAATAGGATCGCCGGTGTGTAGCGCGATGGCATCCCGCCGACCGACGCGATCAAGGCGATCGAGGTGTGCGAGGTAGACGCGTACTTGCGCGCGCGACCCGAGATGCCACCGGCGTTCGGTCTCGTGGTAGAAGATGTGGGATTGGCGGCGGCGATGGCGTTGGCGTTGGTGGAGGACGCGGTTGTAGAGTACTTGAGAGGTGGTTTCTTGAGTCGTGAGGTTTGGTCTGGTGAGATTTGGTGTGATGGGTTCTTGGGCGGAGTTTTCTCGGGTGGTGGCAGTGTTTAGGTCAGGGTGTGTTGGAGAGGACATCGTTGAAGTATGGATAGATGGAGTATGGGTGAATAGGGTGCTAGCAGAAGGATTGCCAGAAGATTAAGTAAGATAGGTGCGATGGTAAGGATATTTCTAGTAGTACTTAGGATACGTAGGTGTACAAAGTACCTATCTAGAAATGTATCGAGAATAGGCTGGAGGAGAGTAGGTAGGGCCCCGTCTTGAGAAGTCACGTAGTATCCGATAGTATCACGGAGAAAGTTCGACCAAGAAAAATCTTTGATCAAATTGTGTTGTTAGTCTTGGTGTTGTGTCTGGTATAAGAGTGTCTTAATAGGAATTTAAGACTTGGTGTTTGCTATCTTGCTGGAGTTTGTTATGTTTTCCTACTTTATGTTTTCAAGAAGCTAATGTGCCATACCCACCTACACGACATATGCCTACATGTTGTTCGCCTGACGTTGCCTGTTCTTCTCCCTTATCGTTGTCTCCTCATACTCCTCAATAACGCTCTGCTCAAGGACCCACCGTATAGCCAGACAATACAGCATGAACAATACAACTGCTATAACGACTAAGGAAATAATGTGAGTTGTGCTCACATGAGGCGGATGCTCTGGTGATACCCGAGTAGGTTCGTAGGTAGGATAAATATGATGGTGGCAACTTTGAGGTGTTGGTGCCATTGTGATCGACGTAGCTTCTCTTCTGGCCAGCTAGAGAAAAATCTGTTGATCAACTTGTCAAAGGTTAGGGTATCGTGTGCTTAAAAAGATGGTTGAGGGTGAGGAAGGATCAGAATTGTGCTGGAACAGTGTGCTGTGATTATGGGATGAGCGTCTTGCACAATGTGAGAAGCAGGAATACAGACGCTCGAAGACGGTGGAGTGTTGTTTGATCAAATGAAAGATGGAACAGAGGAGTTGATCATTGAAAAGCGGCGTGGTTATAGGGTATCGCACTAGAACTACCAGCCATCCCCATTGCCGTCCATGAACCGGGTATCGCACGTCAAATCATCTCGAGAGGCTCCATCGTAGGCGTCATGCCCTGCCTTCCAACCACCCCGCCGCCCTCTGCAGGACGCCGTTGAAGTTCTTTACACTCTGCAACATACCACCATCCCTCCCGGCGTTTTTAGAGACATCATCGAGTAGCATCTTCAGTGGCATCTCAGGGCCCTCATTCTCCCTTCCCTCGGCCCTCGCCTTCTCCTTGCCCTCGCGAATAGCTGCCTGGATCTCGTACATATTCGCACTGAGTTCCTGCCTCTCGTTGAAAGTCGTCTTGTCCTGCTCGAACCCGTAGAGGATGTCGTCGGTCTCGAGAGCGAGTTCATCGCGCTGCTTCTGCACATTCAGATACTCCTCGCGTAAGACACGAGCTTCACGCTTGTATTGTTTGTCTTTCGAATGCAGTAGATTCAGCGAGCCATTAGCGTCTTGCAACTCCAGTATCCGCTCTTCGAAGTTATCGCGGTAAGCGAGAACGTGATTGATGCTGCGCTTTGCTTCTTTAGCCTGAGAACTGGATCGGGCATTGTTCTTTTGATCGACGAAGCGTTGCAGACGTTGGTCGAGGAGCTTGGATACGATGGTCCGAGTAGTGTCGACGACAGTGAGGCCTTTCACGGCGAAGCCTTTGAGGCGCATGATGCTAATCGTTTCGGACGGCCCCTTCTCACGTCGTTGTTTCTTTTTAGGTGGCTCGTCGCTGGGAGGCTTGGTACGTTGCTTCGCCTTTTCATGGTTCTTGGATGTCTTCGGGGCTTTCGGCTTCGGCGCTGGGCGAGGAGTGAGCTCTGTCTCCTCCTCATCGACATCCATAGTCTCATCTACATCCGGCGATGCTTCGTTGGGGGGTGCCACAGGTGCCAAAGGTCGTCTCGACACATTCTTCACCGCCTGTCGCTTCGCTCGATCAAGTTCAGGAGATAGTTCATCAACCTCTGCATCTTCCGCGTTCTGAAGATCTTCATCAGGAGTCCTCCTCCGCGTCCACTGTGGTTTATTGATCTGTGGCGTCTTCTGCACTCTTTCCTCCTCCTCCTCCTCCTCCCCCTCTTCAACGATTTTGCGAGTTTTGGGACGCTTGCTGGACTTCGACGCTTGAGATGGCTTTGCAAGCGCTTGGTCTGGTATGTCTCGACTCCGTGGTTTCAGTCGGGTCGACAGCTGCGCTATTGGTGTAGCTTGCTCTGGTGAGAGCTCGTCGATAGTATCTGGATCGATCGGCACCTGCGAGGGCGTCTTTTGCGCTATCGTCATAGATGGGGTGGCTCTTGAGCTGGGCTGAGGAGGACTGAGCTCGTCTTCGCTGCCATCATCCACATCGTCTAGCCTGATGACTTGACTGAGTCGCGAAGGGCCTGCAGACCCAGTCCTGGGACGCCGATCTGGACGAAGTAATATCGGTGTATTCGGCAACAGCACCGGCGTGGTCGCACTAAGTGTGCTTGTCACAGTCCCCTGCTCACCGAGTGTAGGAGCGTCTTGGGGTTGGTCCGCGGTGGCTACGCCATTAGGTGTTGTTTTTCCAGAAAGCCGTTTGCGCGTCGCCTTTGGCACCGGTGTCTCCTGCGTTATTTCGTTGACCATGCTCGGGACCTCCTTGGGCACGCTGCCAGCTACGCTCATGTTGTCCACCACTGAAAGCTCATCTGGCGCGTCGTCCATCTCCTCTAGGATTGGCGATTGCGCCGCAGGCACCCTGCGGCTCTTCTCGATAGAGCGCACGTCTGACTCCTCGTTCTCTGGACTCAGCTGGTCCGCCTCCCCATCGTCCTGGCCTACGTCTTGCGCATGCTTCGACCCGCGCTTCCTCTTGCCCAGCTTCGGCGTCGCATACTCTCGTATCGCGTTAAGCTTGGCGCTTCCGCTGCGTTGTACCGATGCACTTCGATGCCGTTTCGTAGAGCCATTCGAGAGTTTGGATGCTGTATCTGGTGTCTTCCGCGAAGATTGTGGTGGGAGTGAGGACTGTTTTGCGGAGGAAGGCTGCGGCGTCCGTCGCGACGATCGCTGTGGTAGTAAGGGCGCATTGCTTCCGAGAGCGCCAAAGTTGAAACCAAAGCTGGCCTGTACCGATGTTGTGCTGTGATTGTGAGCTTGAAGCTGGCAGCATGTTTTCTTTGCGGGGAGCTTACCCAGCACCGCGCATTCGCTGCGCGCGACGTTCTTGGCGGTCTGCATAATTGAGTCAGTAGCTGCGATCGGGAAGACCGACATTGTTGGCCTCACCAATCGGCGCCATAGCGACTGCGCTGTGGAAAGAATGAAGTCCTAAATCTGTGTCGGCGCGTCGAGGTGTCGGAGCTCTGTTGATGGGTAAACGCGCTAAGACCTGCCTGCTGCACGTCCACGAACTGCGCGGAACATCGATCTTCCATCCCCGCTCTATACAACCCTACCATCAATAGCTTCCAACCGCCTCAATTGACTTTCCTCGGCCGTCAAATTCACAATGGGCTGGCTATGGGGCTCCAGCTCCAGCTCCGCCACAAAAGACGAACTCGACCCCTCCCTCCGCGACTTCCTCGCGAACGAATCTCCCACCGGCCACCGCGAAGCCATCCCCAAACCTCCACCATCCAAATCCTCCTCTACCGCCACGAAACCTGCCACACCGCCGTCCCCAGGCCTCGCCAAACAGTCCGCAGAGTCCGCTGTACCCCCACAATCCGCATTCCAAGACGGCCGCTATGCGCACCTCTGGAAAAACTACACACCCCAAGGCGTCCTCGAAAACCGGGGCAAATCCGAGCAAGACAAGCTACACGACATCGTCGAAGTGTACAACGACCGCAAAGCGTCGATCGGCGACAAAGCAATGGAGAACTGCGCGCTCGAGTACCTCGCCAAATTCGACTGCTTCAAGTCGCCGTCGTTCTGGCAGACGGCGACGCTGTGTAACGCTGAGGCGAAGCGGTTTAACAGGTGTTTCGAGGTGCAGAGTAAATTCTTGAAGGCGCTGGGGTACTTGACCATGGAGGAGAGGAGTGCGGAGGAGGATGAGAGGATCCAGATGCATGCTGATAAGCTGTATCAGCAGATGCTGGTGCAGGAGAAGGCGATACAGGAGGCGAAGGCGGCGGGGCGGGAGCCGCCGAAGTTTGAGAGCGTGTTGAGTAAGAGGAATATAGCGGCGGTGGTCGGTGGGAGGAATGGGGCGAAGGATGAAGGCAAGGAGGTGGAGGATGAAGAGGATAGAGTTTGGGCGAATGTTAAGCCCGCAGCCAGGAAGGAGTACGAGGAGAAGATAAGTAAACTGCCGGTGGAGGATCAAGAGTTCGAGAGGAAGGCGTTGCTTGGGGAGCTGAGAGCGAAGCAGGGCATGACTCAGCAGGTGGAGGCTACGTTTATTCAGGAACGAGTGGAGCGGATGAAGAGGAGGGAAGCCGGGCAGGCAACCCTAGGCGATGGAATCAAGAGATTATGGGGTTGGGGATAATCGGAGTGATAACACTTGTTCGCATTGTAGGAGTAAACGGATTCTTGGGAATGTAAAAGCGCATGTGATACTCCACTTGTAAATCTATGTAGGATGAAAGGAACAGATCAAGAACGTACTATTGTATTACTCGTGCCGTCGTACCTGTATGCTTGCCGTAAATCATAACACATATCATAGCACGTAAAATTCATAAGGTCCAGAACCGCCGCAGCTCAAGATCGAAACCAAAATCCTAGGCTAGCCGAAATGCAGATCTCCCCAAACTGGGAACTTCAATCCCAACCTCTACTCCAGCACACTTCCTACCTTCCCTATTCCTATCTTACGCGTCACCACTCAATCCCACTATCCCTCCTCCCGATGCCATCCTCGTCCACCCCACAGCCCCCAAAGAAGTCGATATTCCTACTCATATCCCTCTCCAGCTCCTCAACCCCCATCCCTCTCCTCGCCGTCCCAAAACACCCCTCATGATGCTGCACATCCCTATACCGTCGAAACGCATCCCGACAAAGCGCTGCCCAACTCCTCTTCCTCTTCAACCCGGCCAGCCTCACATCCTCACTCCCAACAACGCCAAGCGCATCCACGAACCGGACATGATCGATTGAGCCGAAGCACGTTGAGAGGATCCGGACCACGAATGGGATGTCGCGGATAGGGACGGATTCGATGTCGATATTGAGGGTGGAGAGATGCAGTTCAGCGACTAGGTCGCGGATCTGGCAGCGCCAGAGGTATTGCAGGCCATACGGGAAAGCATTCAGTTCCGTTCCGAAGAGCTCGAAGACTTCGTCTGGAGCGAGCCATCGTACGCAATGCAAGAGCGCGAATCTGCCAAACGCGAGACTGATGTTGCGAATGTTGGAGCGGTTGGCAGGACCGGAAAGCCAGAGGAAATTCGTAAATCCGCTCGTTTCGAAATGGAAGGTTGTTGTTTTGTAGACCCAGGATGTGAGGGTGGTGTTCAGGGATTTGGAGATTGACAGGAGTGAGGACAGGCGTGTTGGTGTGCGTGCAGCCCGAGTGACTCGTGTGCTAGGTACGAAGCCGCCGTCATGGGCTGGGCGGAAGAATTTCTGTTTTCCCATCGCGAAGGCGAGGACGAGGTGTTGGAGTTCGCCTGGCAGGCGCTGGAACGGGTGGAACAAGGGGCGTATGCATATCGTATCCTTTGCATCTGGTGGTGGGCCGAGGAATGAGGAGCGAAAAAGCTCGAGATCTTCGACTGTTCCTGGCGGGCCATAGGTGTCGCAGATCCTGGAGGGCTTCTTGTTTGCGAGATGGAGTCGCTTGATGTATTCTTTACTCAAGAAGTCCCTAGCGGTGAGCCAGCTCGAGCCGTTTCTGACGACTAGTCCGTATCGCGTACTGCCGCGTCGTGGAGCAAAGAGACGGATTATGATGACTTTCCTGGCATTTGGTCCAGAGCTGTCACTCAAGATGCATTGTACCGATTGGCCGAGTTTGTATATCTCACCCATCGAGGATGGTAGAAGACTGATGGAGCCATGGAAATGCACACTGGAGTCGTGGTCAAGTGACCAAGTCTTCAAACATCCTAGGAACTCCCGGCGTTCCTGCTCTTTCACGAAAAAGCTGTTGGCTGGATTGCGTGGTGATCTTGGTGGCGATACATGTGGTGAACTTAGTTGGGAACTTCTCGAAGGTGATGGCTTGGGCGTATTCGTCTTGGGTGTTCTCGTGGGTGTCCGTGGTACCGAATAGTCCTGCCCAGGGCTCTCGGGAGTCTGAGGTCGCCTCATCTCAACTCGTGGAACGGTTCCACGGGAGACTACTGAGTCTTTTATCTTCTGTGTTGAGACAGTCGAAACAGTGCCGTGGTTCGTTGAAGGTGAGTGGCAGCCTTCTTGGAAGTACTTGATAGGCCACACAGACCTTCACGCTGGTTCTGCAGTTATGTGAAGTGCTTCAGGTGAATGATGAAAGACACCTTGCAGGCAGTGGGAGATAGGTCACTATCGTCGATTATTCATCGTGGTGAAACTGCTCACAGGACAAGGTTCGCGGAGGCCGCCAGCGCGTCAGCCTGGAATCCAGCACGCGATGCGGGGTCCAAGGATGTTTAAGTCGTCTCTAGCAAAACGGCAAACGGAGCATCCAGAGTCTCGTCAAGCTATGTAGTTATTACTTCGGTATTTGATGAAGATGAGGTGATGTCACTTGGAACTGAATCACAGACCGTTTCGTCCCGCTGATGTCCCAGATGCCTGGATGACGATGGCGGGATGCGGGTCACATCCTTGTCTTTCTCGAAGAGATCGGCACTAGCCTCGAACTGGACGCTCTTAATCTGCACAGTAGCTATCTTCGAATTGCCGTAGCTTGGCCATCTGTCGCCGGCATAGCACCGTGCTCTATTTAGACCTTCTTCACTGCAGTATCGCAGGTCTCAGTGCGTGGTTCGTGTACAGTGCAGGGTCGTTGCACGATCCTTGCTCGCGTCCCTCCTCCCGGGAGGACGAGCTTCGCCACTGCTGCCTGGAGAACCCCGCCTTAGAATGCCTCAGACCTCAGACACGATTCTTCTTTTCTTACTACTTCTCTACCTCATGGTCAATTGCTGCTTTTGGTTCTTTCCTAGAGGCATAAGCATCCGCGCCATGGCCTCCTCCAAAACCGCCGTCGACACCAATAGCGCACACAACCAACTACAGTCTCCTTTGTTCGGGAAGCTTCCTGCCGAGATCAGGAATGAGATCTTTGAGCTGGCATTGCAAGAGTATGAAGATCCAGAGAGGCCGTATGAGAAAGACACGTACTATACGCGACCTGGATTTACGGGGAGGAAGCGAATCGATGTAGCATTGATGCAGACCTGCAAGCTTGCCTATGCAGAGGCGAGGATGGTCCCCTTCAAGAGCTTGGAGCTCTCCTTCTATCTTGGAAATTCCTCACGTGTTCCTGGGGGTAAGATCGCATCCGAGCTGTTCGATTCCAAGTGATTTCGTTGCTGTGCCCCTGTATACTGACAAAAATGAATCAGAATACCGACGCAATGGACCACCCAGGAGAGGCGCTGGGTCTGATTGCCATGAAGCTCTCGGCAATGAACATCTCTCAATGGAGCAATGGTCAGCTATCAAGCATGTGCACATCTTCCCGCAATTGTACGCGTTCAACGGCGCCAGCATCGCTTCGCGCTTTGGCAATCGCAAGGATTTCAAGCCATCGGTCGTCACTATCACAATACGATACGCAGACTGGTGGTACTGGGAGAACAATAGAAAGCTCGAGTTAATGAACCTGCGTACACACACGATAACGTGGCCGGATTCGGTCGAGAAGATAGTGATGGAATTCGAGACGCGCGAGGGCAAGAGGAAAGAGTTGGAACATATCATCAAGGAAATAATGGATGACCCGGCGGGATGGCAGTACTCAAGAGAAAATACTGGCCCGTTGTGCATCGATAGGGATGAGGGTGTGAAGGAATGGAACTGGGATGGTACGTTTATGGTGATCTTTTGGCGCACACCCTTCCAGCCTGCAGAGCAGCACAGCATCTTTCGACCATATCCTCGCATCAGGGAACATGGCTAATGACTGACAGGTCCGACGACGTTTGGAGGCACAACCAGTTACCCTCACCATGGTGACAAGGATTCTATGGCGTACGTTGTGAAGGCGCTGACATGGAAGCCTGCTCCTGTGGAGGAGGATGATGACGACAACTAGATTCCTCCGACCCTGATCTCGGTATGCCATTTGCTACTTTGTCAGGTTTGCATCACCTCTTCCAAGGAGGTCAGTAGGGAATGTCATCTTACTACAAGCGTTGTCTAAGGTGTAGAAGCGGTTTTGGACCAGCATTTCAACCATATATCCACAAATAATGGGACGCGAATGTGTGACCCGAACGGTTGCGATGACCCAATCTGATCACTTCGTCAGGCTGCGCAAGTATTCACGCAGCGTGTCGTGCAGCAGGATCCTGGTTCCGATCAGATCTCTTCTTATCTTTCGTCCAAGCTCCTCGCTCCAGCCTTCCTCCAAACAGCTTTTTATATCGCCAAATGGCCACAATGGATTGAATCCAGCAGTTTTCACTTTCCTGAGCATTTCCTCCACCAGAGCTCGTGCGCGAGTGACCGTTTGCCATATCTTCTCTTTCATTTCTGCAGTCTTCTCCTTCAGCTGCTCGAACGTACTGCCCGTTGAAGGTGCTGGGTCGCCTTCCTTGTTGAAATTGTTTGTCGCTCCATCTGTGGGGATTTTAAATCCTCGTGTTAGTCGCACCCAGCGCCTCCGCTCTGCTTCCAGCTCCTCGACACTCTGGATGAGGTCGTCCAATTTCTCCACCATACTAGCTGTTCGATCCTCGATTCCAGTGCCGCGGTACAGTTGCACACGGCAGAGGGGGCAGCTGGACTCTCCGCCGTTTCCTTCCTCAGTGAGTACTGACGCCAAGCAGCCCTTATGATACATGTGTTCGCATATTCTAATTGCGATCACCGTCTCGCTGTCGTCTACGTCGTTAAAGCGCTGAGTTTGATTTGAGCTTGTTTGGCGTGGATACTCCGGCCCGGCTGCTGGCACCTGGGATACAATGATTCCATCGTCGATGTGGCATGGCGTCATTGGAGATTCGGCGAGATACCAGCGACATATTGAACATTTTTCCTCCTGGGTCGGCTCGAGTATGTCGGCGATGCCTCTTTTGAAGAAAATCGTGCGATTTTTGAAGAGCGGTATCGATCGTTCCATTGCTAGAACGAGCGAAAATTCTTTCCTTGGTATTCGTTTCCCACTCTTATGTTTTGTGCCTATGGTTGAACTTGGATGGGTAGGCTTCAATGCATAAAGAGATATCTGCAAGATTGTTATTGAGTTGAGGTCGACCGGCTGAAAAGGCCTTGATACAGAAAAGCGCTAACATCCGCCACTACTTCCTATGGCTGGAGTGCTTCACGTAAAGTTTGGTTCCATGAAAATCACTGACAGGGAGTCGCGAATTTCCTGGGCCTTACCCTTATCCATATAATTTTGAGCAAGTGCAAGCGCAAGTGCACGTCAAAATTCCAACGCCAGCGCCAACCACAAATCTTTCCGGACACCTTTCGTCTCTTCACCTATCTCTTGGTCGGAATACAACTCCCTTGTGGATCACATCGCTAAGCCTTTCTGCGAAAGTCACTACCACACAGAATCCCAACTTGCGAGATGCTGCCGACATTTACCTCAGCTGCTGACTTCATCGAACACGGTCTCAATATTCCCGAGTGTCCCATCTGCAGAGAAGAGTACAACAGTGCAGATGGACAAACGGGAGATACATACCAGCTCGTGTCCATCGATATGTGCGGGCATCAGTTTCACAAAGGCTGCCTGGTCACGTGGGCTACCGAACATAATACCTGTCCGACATGTCGCGGTACTCTCTACGACCGTCCAACCCAAGAAAGCGCAGAGACCATGATTGCTGTTTTTGGCCAGTCTCTTCTAACTCTGCGTAATATACTCCTTCAATACAGGCAGGAAAACATCCCACTCCCGAATTTAACCCCAGATCAGCTAAATTGCATCAACGTGCTTGATGAATGCATGGCAGAATCCCCGGATGATGAGCATCAAGAGCAGCCTCTACAACCTTCTGCCTCTGGTGTTCGTAACGCAGACCGAATAACTTCCCATGTAAGCATGGATACCTTATCCCTTAATGGAGGTCACTAACGGTATACTGCAGAATGACCAGGGAAGCGGCGACCAACCTTCTTCGAGCCCCGTGCCCATCCCTCATACTTCCCCCTCAGTTGGCAATTCAGTACAGACGATTCTGTCGGACTTCGAGCAAACTTTGGCGAGCACTTTACCAGAACCACAGCTTGAAACAATGCGCAATCAACATTTGATCGCACTCTCTATTATTGATGGTCTAGCGTCACGCGCTACCGATCATCTCCTGGCACTGTCACAATGAAACCCACATAGGCTTTGGGGGGCGAGAAGCAGATGCATGCATCCACCTGGAAGATTCGGATCGCTATGGTGCTTTGAAGGTGGGCAACAGGATATGAGTAGTTCCTCCTGAATTTGGGAACTGAAATGGTACCGGCCGGGGACAGAAAGCGCTCATTCCACACGTTATGGTAAACAAGGTCTTCTTGGAGCCTTCCTGGTGAGATGCAGCCAGTCGTGGATCGAAACCGAACCGCCCATATTGAGTTCAAGCTACAACATTGTACAAATCGAGGGTAAGCATGTATCTGCACATCACAATTTCCTCAAAGCTACCATTGTACTCATAAATCCACGTTAAATATATCTATCCTTCACAAAGACCACCGTATTGAATGTCTCACATCACTTAATTACCCAACACAACCACAACCAGTGACACAAGATCGCCGTCATGGCACCTAAACATCACAAGCACGCATCGGCAATACCAGAAGCTGCTGACCCTGTTCCACCCGAAATTCCAACAGAGGCCGAGGTGGAGGCAGCGTTCTTCGTGGTGTGTCTCTTCTTCGTGGCGTTCGCCGTCCTTATCGCAGTTATAGCGACGCATCAAAAAGGAGTGAATCTCAATGATCTGTACGATATTGAGTCTCAACGTTTTCGGAGGCGAGGGGGATTAAGGCGGCGTGATCACTCAGGATCTGAGGAGGATGAGGGAAGCGCACTGATTGATGGTGATGGTTCCAGGGACTATGGGGGCTTTTGAACGGGAAGACAGACTTGCATGGTCCGTCGTGACAAGGCTGGAGCTGATGGCATGTCAGATGTAGGGAACTATGGTAGGGGTGTTTGCATGTGGAGAGTAAACCTTTTAATTCGCCTATCTGAAATTACGAGCTCGAATGCTCGCGTGAGACACCACCCCAGAATCTACCTATCCTAGTTGCAGCGAGCAGCTGCAGCCCTCCTAATCAAAAGTTATTTGACATGTTACTCGGATATCCAGAATCATCCGTCAGATTTGATCGCGGATTCCGCTTGGAAATGTCTGAAGAAAGCCGAATGTCGTCATTATGCCAGTAGGATTCTTCGAGAAAATCAGGTCAAGAGAACTAGTCAAATTATCGCTATAGAGGCAGAAGACGCTTTTAGGGTAAATGTTCAGCACATTGTGACCAAAGTGAGACAAGAATCCCCTGCTGCTACCATAGCCTACCAGTTTCCTCTTACCGAATCCGTCATTAGCAATGCAGTGAGTGAGAAATGACGGATCAATTTCCTCCAGCCCTCGTGTATCCAGCCTTACCTCTCCCCTTCATAGCTTCCCCGTTGCGTGACTTCGTATGCCTCTAAGCCAAAGCCTGCCTGGCGCGGATCCTGGCATTCGGCTGGTACCAGCGCGGCAAGACCTTGGGAGCATCAGCCGGCTTCGAATCGTAGCCGCCGTTGTCATCACCGCTGTCTGGGGAGCCACCGTAGTAGTACTGCCACCACCACTTGTACCAGTCATTCCAGCTAGGCAATTCGGTTCCGTCACCGGGGAGCTGATCAGGGTAGGAATTGTAGTCTATTTGAGGCTTCTGAGGCTTTGTCAGTCATGTTCCGAATCTCAGGAAGAGTTGGTATGTGTGCTGTGCGTCAATTGCCGTGCTCTGCTCTGCGGAGGGGTAAAGAAATGAATCCAATTGCTGTACGATCAATCTGAATGGTCGCTCAACATCGTCTGTATGGTAATCAGCCCGGTGACAAAGGGTGGGACAGTATAGAGCGCCTACAATCAGTGCGGAGATGCGTTATGAACGCTATCGCACGGTTGGCATTCTCACATCTAGGTAGATGAGTTGAAAATCTCAGTAAAAAGGAGGGCATACTCACTGCCAAGTCTCTTAGTTCGCGTGGAGTGCGTAAGTAGGTAGATTGTCGTAGCCTGGGACTCGAAGATGTCGAACCGAACGTCACGATTGCATGTAAAATGATGAAAGACTTACCAAAAGCAGAGCAGAGCACAGAGCAATTGAGCACAGCACAAAGAAGAAATGGACATACCTGAGGGCCAGTGGGTGGGGGCGGATTACTGTTCTCATACGTAGTATCTCTAAATATAGTAGCAGCATCTAGGCCGCCACATGCTTCAACCGAGTCTGGATCGTCTCGGCAGTAAGCATTGCATTGAGCTTCCGCATCATCAACAGGCTGTACAGCAAGTTCATTGCCGCAGACGCAGATGTCGCCTGCACGAACACCGAAGTATTGCCAGTTGCCATCGCCCTGGCCTTGACACCAGGTGTCGCAGCCTGCCCAGGTGTATTCGGTGGGTCCATTGTCCGCAGTCGATACGGGCGAGTCCGTGTCAATGAAGATTGCGCCGCCGCTTGCATCGTAACAATTATCGTATTGGTGGGTTGGGGAGTCGTAGTCGTCGGCACCGGGAACCTGAGGGCAAGTCAGTCATCTGCTCAACGGCAGAGTATCTATGACAGTGCTCTGAATGCTCAAAAGCTCGGTGCTCTGAAACGTAGGAAAGTATGAACGCAAAGAAACTCTACTGGTTAGTAGTTCGCTATATATTGTCAATGGTTCGAGGGTCGGGGATCATGATGTGGTGAGGACTGGTTCGAGGATTGAGGTATAGTGTATGATAACAACATCTGAGGATCCGGGAGCAATGAAAGATGGTATAAAAGGGTTAACGAATGTGAGAAGCGATGGAGGGTGGAGTAAGCTCTGCAATGGAAAATAATAATTAAGCTAGGTCTCCGGAGGGAGGTCTTATAGTCTTGCGTTTTTTTACAGGAAAGATCGTGATGCGAGAAGAGCAGCATGTTTGGGCATAGGAATGAGCTCTACGATATTGCGGTATCTAGTAGAACATTTAGCTCGCTAGATGCAGTAACAGCAAGCATTTCAATGAGAGCCAAGGAAGGAACGTACCCGCTCATAGTGTCACGACTTGTGCGGGAATTCTCTTGGTGTGACAGGTGTGACATTCCACGAAAAGGGGCGGCAAATCACTCCGCATTCTTTCCAACTATGGCTACAGTTACGACCATGACTGGGTCGCTAACTCCACATACTATTTTTTAGCTGCGGTTTTTACCGAGAAAGATTCTATCCAAGCTGCCCTCTAAAATCTGTGGTGCAAAGTCCTGCTTGCTGTCAAACGCTCGTCGCACCGCTTGACAGTCACTGCATAATATTTGGTCATAGAAAGGCTGCTCTAGAACGAAAGAAAAAAAGTAAGCCTCATGAAAAGCGTGCTTACAGGCATCTACAGCGAGTTCCGGTCTATCGGTGCCGGAAGGTGAACCACACAGCAAACATGATGCTGTCTTGGCTTCTTTCGTGCTCAATGACACAGCCTTGTAAATAGGATCGCGACGTAATGATGGTAGACTGGCCACATTTGATCGAAAATGCAAAGGGCCTTGCATATAATGATAAAACATGAAGTCCTCAGTTTCTCTACCCTCAAATGTCTTTCCTTCTTTTTCGCGGCGCTCAGAAGCAGCGACTTCTTTCGAATTAATGTATTCGATCTTTGAGTCGCGTGCCTGAGTGCGCACGGCTTGAGGCAACTGTCGATATCCACTTCGTGTACCTAATAAAGGAGGTGGTACCTGTGCTGGAGCCACTCGACGAGGAATGCGCCAGGGGGGCGGAACATCGGCGCGCTTCCTAGTTGCAGTCATCCTGGAAAGTGAAACTAATGGGAACAGAATACCACGACGGTGGTCGAGAAAACTTTTATATAAGTTGCGAACACTAGATGAGCGCATTGTCAGTGCACATCAAGTTCATGGACAATTTGAGCAGTGGACACGCTTCAATACTTGCTTGTCGAAGTTCCATCATTATCACGTGAAATATGTGGAGGTTATCGTTGATGTACTTCTTTTGCTGGACAGGATACTGGTATTTCACCAATCCTGACTTCTGTCACTAGAAATCGTTTTTTTTGTCTTCACATATCTAATAGGATTCGAAAGTCGAGGTCAATTATTTGAATTTGAACGAGACTATCAAAGCAGCAGTTCTGAAGGCATTGACCGTTAGCCTCTATGAACCCGTACCAAACCCAAAGAGTTCAATATTTCGTATTTCTCTCTGTGATCCTCTCTAAAAGAGACTCTAGATGATGGTAGGCCCAGATGTGTTTTTTATCGAAATCCTCATATAACCTCTCACAGTCTCCGCACTCGAGATCTGGTCTACATTTCGAATCTTCAAGCAGGTAGGCAAACAAGCAACACTCGTGAAACCAATGCTTGCACCCTTTCTTGAAGGTGATCACAGGTGCTGCTATGTTAAACCCGCCCATCACTCCCCTACGGCGGCAATTGAGTTTACAAACAATGCAAATCTCATTCTCGCCACGGGCAGGCGAATACAAGAGCGAATTGTATAGGTGGTCATCCTTGAGACGAGGCAGTTTTAGAGATTCCGAAGATTTTGCAAAACTTAGAGGCCCCTTGAAGTCCGGGTCATTGGATCGCTTGTAATTGAAGCAATCCACTCCTCCGAAAACATCTCCTCTAATCTCCCTGGCCATGGATGCCTTAGTTTCCTTGGGGTATGTAAAAGTCGGTTGTTTTATATTGCTTCTCGTCTTCATTTCACAGCCAGCTGGTAAGTGGGGCTCCGGATTAAAGGGCCTGGGTGGTTTACGAGGTGGAAGTAGCGGTGGTGGTGCTCGGCGGGGATGAGTCGCGTAAAGTGGAAGGGTTGGAGTTAGGTATCTAGGGCCAAAATTTCCGCCTGGACCGTGGAATGCTCCACCTAAGGGCTGGCCTCTGTTCTCGATCAACGGCATATCGACTGTGTAGGTGTTATGAGATTGTTTGGTTTCCAAATCAGCATCTTTATAACCATTTAATGCAACGCATGCGAAGGGCTCTCTCATTATTGTGAATGCACAATATTCATAAAGCTCAGGTCCACAATGTCCAAAATTGAAGACGCTAACTACCTGTCATGCGAGAGGCAAAGTTCATTTGCCAAATCGGAATGTTATCAGATCTTGCCACAGCAAGAGTCGCCGTTCTCAGCTACCACTTTTCATCCGCAGCCAAAATTTTAAGCCACTCTTTGAGAGTTGATAGACCTTCTGGATTATGCCTCTTTACTGTTGCCTTTTTAACATCCATTCCGCTCTAGTCGATCGGCTTGTTGGTCGCGAGCGTGCTCAATCTCAGAACTACCCGTAAAGCTGTTCTTTGGAAAGCTAAAACCTTCGCCAGCCTCTTCAGGCTCGTCGCAGAAGTTCATGATGTCTCCGAATCTCAGATGCGTAGCCTCATCCTGGACAGCCTGAATCCGTGTCCGGATATCTCCAAGAGTCGGCTCAGTGCGGATTTCTAGCAGAGTTATATTTGGAAGCCTTAATGTCGTAGAAGTGGGCCCTTGAACCGCACGCGGTAATGAAGTTCTTGACAATCGGGGCAACCGTCGATTAGAGCTGCTGAGTCACGGTACAACCTTCAAAGAGTTAAATGGTCAGTCTTAACTGTAAGTGAGAGTGGTTTCTCTTGCTGCTTACCAAACAGCTTTCATGAAACCAGTGGTGACATGATGCCAGCATGAATGATGGTGTGGATTTGGAGCGCGAGAATGCGGACTTGCGACGACATATTGCGCAGGTCTGCTTGGTCCGAGGATGGTCGACATACTGAAAGCCGCTCTTTATACGGTCTACATTCAGAGCTCTTGTGAAGCAATTTGTGCTACTTAGATGGGGAGAAAATATCGCGTTGAGAAAGGCGGAGACGAAACAAGAGGTGTGACCACAGCTGTGGATTCTCGAACTTACAATCCTCAATGAATCCAAAGATACCCAAGCATTTGCAAGCAATGGTAGCTGAAGCAACCCTTACATTAAGGTCTATGTAGAAGCCTAACACTAAACACGTGCGAAGAGTTACGTCTAATCGTTCATGATACATTCTAGAATAGTTGTTAATATTGAGAACAGAGAAAACTTACTCATATTCATGTCCTTTTCTAAATATACAATGTACTCTTACATGAATTCGAGGCATTTCGGAGTCTTTGGTCTTGAATCAGAGTGAATTTGGTAAGAACGTTTCCTGAATTTGGCATTCGTATGCTTTGTACATTCACAATAAAGCTGTCTCACAACATCTAGAAGACTTTAAGTATGGGGTTAGTCGGTTACGCACTTTAGCGCCTATCGTATCGTTTGCAGTCATACTATCCGACGATAATCGATTGCTAAAGAACGAAGCCGGAAATGAGAGTGATGTTTGCGAAGAAACCGGATATCCCAGCTGAACGCCATCATGAAGAGAAAGATCCTTTAACTCACGAGGTAACGAGAAGTGACTCTGCGCCATCTTACAAATGGGTATCGAACCCGAATACCTAGCAATGGGATCGAGTGAAGAGAGAGGCAGGAACTATGGTGAACATGGAGCAGACTGATGACCTACGGGCGAAGCGTGCAGCCAATAAGCATCGATTGTTCAATCCACCTCACGTCCCTAGCGACGAACTCCCAGAAACAAAAGATGACCTTGTTTGGATCTTGCTAACCTTCTCTCACAAAGTTGCTACACTACCGCACCCTGAATGTCGTATTTGCAGGATGCCTATCCAGTGTCAACGCTCGTCTGAACGTAGCTGGAAGGTCGCACAATGCGGTCACCGTATCCATGTAAGTTGTTTGCGTGAAGTCAATTGGGACGTACATGGGGTTGTGCTTGGCAAAGGCTGGAACTACTGCGACATTTTCGAATCCCTAGCTGCTTCTGTTGGCGACGAAGAGATGACACGTCGAATCGGGCGCCTATGTCTGGGTCTGGTTCCGTGGATCGTTGATAATAATAAAAAGGCGCCTCCTGATTATAAATAAATGATTGATTCAAATAGAAGGTTTCAGCCTGCTGGCTGGGAGTTCAGAGTAATGCAAGGGAAATTATTTTCTCTTAGAGTTCTTAGTATGAGATTAGTCACATTGGTTTCTATAACTAAATTCGGCAGCTTTGGCAATGTATTTGACCGCACGAGTCTCTCATTAACCAGAACCTGTATGAAGATGTTATTGCTATCTTTGACAGGAGTTCAGTTTTAGCGCACAATTTCTTCGACACATCCAACTAAATACTCGGAAATGGCTGTAAAGCCACGACAAGACAAGAGAGAACGATATAGGTAAACGCAGTTTACCTTTTTCGGCTCTAATCACGCAGTTTGAATGCTAAGACCAAGAATGTGATAATAGGCCCACGATGCGATTTAAGTTAACCTACACTGCTCGATTTGGCTGTCGAATCGATGAACACTTCACATAGAGGATTGTTCGCAATATGTAATTTTCTCGGTGAATAATTGCATGCTCTCTATATGTTTAATTTAAGCGTTGAAAAATCCAAGGGGCTTGGGGTTCAGTCTTCTCATCGCCTATTTCTTCGGGAGTTTCCGACTGTCACGGCTAGGCTGAGGCCGAGGCCTAACGCACGACGTTTTGCAAGCTGAACTAGAACAAGCCAGCGTTTTGATGTATCCCATGTGTAGCCAAAGGTCAGGCTAACTCAAAGGTAGTGTCCGCGATGTCAGATAATGTAAATTCGCCGAACAGCGTCTCGTCGACATACGATTTGTAGAGCCTCACGTACTGTCTTGCTCACCGGAATCGGCGATCATAGCCTTACGCGAAAGAATGCAGGTCAGCAAGCCGCATCTGGTAAGACTGAATACAACAAAAAGCAAATAGCATCGCGAGAAGGAATTTGGCCACTTCGCTTGGATGCAAATCGCTCTCTGCCGTGTTCAGCCCGGTCTCCAAGCACCGACTACGATGGAGTTCGCGCCAAAAACAGCTCCGAATTCACCCCAAACTATGTCATCAATGACTGTGGCTTGCTCATTTCCATCTATTGGTCAACAATACGAGATTTCCTTCCACCCATGAGTGCCCTGGCTCCGTGGACTGCATTTAGCAAGCGGCCCTGAGGAATGCGATGCGCGTAGAGGAGGCTGTGTGCACCAAGCCATCACCTTCGACTCAAGGCTGAAAAAATCCCACCTAGAAATATAGCAGGCTGGCACTCCACAAAATAGGGACGAGGATGTTGTTGTCGGCCTTGTTCAATTGGAACTGTTTTCTCACTTGTTTTAAACGGTGATCCCACAGTCAAAAATATTGCTAGGGTTCTACTGCTTCTCAGATTCTTCCGTCTAAAACTTCCAACCTATCAAATTCGTCCAACATGTCCAGCGTGTGTCTGGGCACTGGCATGCCAAGCTACTGGCCAGACTATCTCAAGACCGATGGGAACGATTGCTACGATGTGACCCAAAATTGTGCATATGCTATTTGTACTCAAGTGGTGGATTCTAATCTGCAGTACTGTTATGGGGTTGATCCGATAGTGCAAAGTACCACAGGACTTGTCCCCGACTCGGGCAGCTTGACGTACTCATTCACATGCGGCGACCCTACTACTACAGACTATATATACTGTCCATCGAAGCACTTGATCTATTTCGATTCACCGTGAGTTCATCCATAGTCACAGATTGAAAATTGATAGACCAGCGAGAGCTTATATTGAATGTAGTGCTTGCTGTACTGCCACGAGCATGATCTGGTGTTGTCCGCACGAATACAGTTGTACGTGCGTCAGTGATACTGCGAATTGCTACCCTAGTTCAGCACTCAGTTCGACACCACCGCTGGTCACATCAGACAGCCCGCTGACACTGGGAACTTCCCAGACGGAGCCACCATTGTTGAGTAGCTCGCAACATACACCTTCAGTCACGAGTTTTAGCACTCTTGCAGCCTCTTCACGGTCTCAGGCGCGAACGGACGACAGCGGCAGGACATCGGCCTCGATACCATTTGTTACGGATACCCCTGGTATACTCTCTCTCCTTAATTCTGTGGTTCCAAGTTCTGTTCTCACTGATTCTGAGGCGGCCTGCTTCCTCGCCACAACGTCCAACCCTGCCTATACCACACCGCCCTGGTACAACAGCCTTCCGACTCCAGCACAAAGCTTTTTCGCGTCCAATCATACAAATTTTGCAGCCTGTACTGCTAGTGCAAACACAACCAAGCCGAATGGAGGTGCCCCGCTCTCTGGCGGAGAAAAGGCTGGTGTAGCAGTGGGAAGCATCGCGGGTGCGGCAGGCGTTGCAGGACTGATAGCATTGCTCCTCTTCAAGCGCGGCATAATCGGACGGCGCTCTGCAGCTACCACAAGTGCAGTTGCTGGAGAAAGCGAAGAAACAAACGCCAGTCCGTACAGTGGATCTGAGCCTCCTCCGCAGCCTACATGGAATGGTGCTGGCGATTCAGGATGGCATGGTGCTGTGGTAGGATCAAATGCACCTTCTCCGGCTCCTGTACCGTCACGGGGGTCTGAAGGATTCGCCGTAGGCGGTGTGAGCCAATATCCTCACAGTGGATCTGAACACAGCCAAGTACGAGAACCTTATGCTGGGGAAGGCCAACTTGTGTATCCTGTCTCAGATGGGCGAGCGAGTAGCCCAACTTACGGGTATGGGGTTGCACGATACCCCGGTGCGCAGAGCTACCAGCCATACTCCCCTGATAGCATTCTTTCGACCAGTTCGAGTCATGTTCAACAGCAATCATATAGAGCGAACCGAAGCATGAGTCCGGTCGAGGTTGGTGATGGCGGTGGGAACTCTCATGAAGTCAAAGGAGATCAGAATCTCGATCAAGCAGAGTTGGTACAGAATCCGAGGTTTAGATCGTGATATGCCAGCGATAGAGAAGAAGGACGGAAGCTTAGCCATGCCATTGTGTTACTCGCCTTGGTCAGGCCGCACTATCAGCCTTGTGTCAATGAGAATGCCATTATCTTCTGTGGCTTTTCGCAAGCGTTGATCGTAAGTGATTGAGTGCAGCGCAATATCGGAAAAGAGAAAGAAAATGATGGAGATAATGTTAGAACGAGCAGTATTTGAAATATGCATTTTCTAAAGATGGGGTAAGGACGCCAGGCTGACAGTGGCTGGGAACACCAACCCCGCTGCCGCCTTCGCGCCGGCCTCTCTGACATGTCTCATCAGCACCGATCGCATTTCTTTTACGATGAATATTCGCACAATTAGCAAAAAGGAAGACCTACAAAATGACATCTACGACTCTCATGACGCTGCCACGGGAGCTTCGAGATCTGATCTACACCGAAACGTTTCGCATAACGGAGCCCGAAGATCTCGTGGAACCGCACTTACGATTCGAAGGAAGAACAAGAAGCTTCCCAAGATTACCGAGCTTATGTTTGACTTCCAAGCAAATCTATTTCGAAGCTATACCAAGACTCCTCGCCGTAGCAACTATCCACTTTCCGAAGCCTAGTTCCTGGCGATGTGCGGAGCTTTGGCTTGACACCTTCTCGGAGCAGGAGGCCTGGCACGCGATACGAACACTCTGTATGGGAAAGCTCTCAGATTATCTCCCAGACAGTACGGTCGAATTTGTCCGCCGTTGCGTCAATCTAAAGGAACTCAGATTCCACTACGATCAACGAAACACGGAGACCGGCATGCAGCTCATCGACAAAGTTCAAGGGACCTTCTCTTCGGTGCCCTCAGTCAAGATGTATATTCTGCGAAGCTGTATCTATGAAAATGATTCTGAAACGAATGTGATAGAGCTTAGGTTGGCCTAAGTCACCCTGCGGAAACAACAGCTGTGAAAGCTTCCGGTTACAAGCACGAGTGGAACACCCCCTAGCACTGTCGCACGAGACGACGTGTCTAGGTCGTACCATATGCGAGGTCATTTCCCTGGAGGCTTGCGGTCGCATTATTCCCTCCCTACTATGGCACCATCGACATTCCCTCGGATCCCTCTTGAATTAGATCGATACTCGTCATTCTATTGCATCTCCCTACAATAGTCTACTGGACCTAGGCTACATCTTCCACCAAAACAATGGAATACATTCCTATCCCATACCAAGATCTTCGACCTTGGATAATGGTCTATCACGATCCCTGGACGAGAGAGGTGAAAAGGTGTATGGCGAGTGGGCATCTTGCGAGGGACCCATACTAGGAAAGAAGGGCGGCAGACGTCAGGCAAGAGCGAGCAACTCACGATCAGGGCTCCAATAGCTACCGAAGGAAAAGCTACACAATGTGTTTAACTAACTGCTGATGTATGGAGGACTGCTCAATCTTGAGGTGATCGGACTGGTTCCATTTGAGAAATGTAGAATACACGAGGACGATTATGGGCGTGGCCTGTCTGGTTCTTTGATAGCACCTCTTCGACGCGAGTCTAGCACTCTACATCATCAATCTTGCACCAAGACCAATATTGTGCCCCTACCATAGTTTGTCAGAGCCATGCACTGTTTCCAACTCCTCAATCAAATCTCTGATCTTGGCACACTCCATCTCGACACTCAGCTCTCCGGTATGTATTGTTTGCAAGTTCGACATCTTGATCGGTCTCACGGCTTCCCAACCCTCATTTGCGGGAAAGGTGTTGAGCTAGCTTTGTAAACTCGGGATATTTGTAGGGCTACCAATACAAAGCGATATTCGTGGGATGAGAAGGGTCATGGTTTCGATGTATATTTGGCGTGATACAAAGCAGAGGGTGGGTAGCTGAGCGTACGGTGGCAACGTGAGATGGCGTCGCGGTTGAATAAACATATTGCCGTGGTAGGTGATCTTGAACTTTCGTGGGAGGTGGCCAGGACAACCGCGTAGATCTGGTCTCTGATCTTTGGTGGAAGAGCGAAGAACGTTGTGTGTGCCATAGAATGATAGCGACTCTAGAGTATGGACGTGGAAGGCGGACCTCTGAAGGCGCGTGCACGATTTTGTGCGACGCTGATGTGTGAGCACGACCGGCGCAAAATCTTAAGCTCGCACTTAAGTCCAGTGTAGTGACAGTATAGCAAGGGTCTCATTTGGTGAGACTACCTGATTCCTCCCACATACTCGAAACGCTTTGAAGCATCTTCATCTCATTGACACTTAATCACCAAATGAAGGGAAGAAGAAATCGGTCGCAAGTTGAAACAAGACATACTACACCAATCCCCCTCCCTCATGACTTGACCAGACCTCCATGCAAACCAGAGACAACACAATATTGACAAGAACAAAGTTAATAAAGGAAAGATGCTGAGACAAGAGAAAGTATGCACATAAGGCGAGCAAATATGTACAAGAAAGAAAACGGACCAAGACGTAGCATCTTCATCAGAAGCCTGCCAGCGCTCACACACTATATACCTTTACAGAGTTGACAAGCCAATAAGTGTCCTTGAACGACTGCGGCTGACTCGCAACATACGCATTGCAACTGGGATTCGCACTCGCACAAGAACTAGATCCCCAAACAGCCCCAGCCCAGTCGCCACAGAACGTGATGTCGAAGATGATGTTCATGTTATTGAACTTGGAGTCGAAGTCGCATCCAGCGTAGTTGGCTTGTGGTGTTCCCCAGCTATTAGGGTCTGGGCTACCGCTCCTGATATTTGCAGGTACATCGCGAGATGCGAAGTACCAAACCTTGATCCCGGAAGAGGTCCAGAGAGCGGCGTAGACACCACCACCGTTTGCGTTGAAAGCAGTGCCATAAGAGACGGCAGAGTTGGACTCTACACCGCAGCCGGTGAAGCCACCGGCGGCACCACAGTCAGCATTGCCGATGGGATGACCCGTCATGCCACCCGAGCCTACGGAAGGGACGCATCCAGGTGATGAGTGGAGAGTGACTTGGTTGTAGGTGTTGAGATTGACGCCCTCAATAATATCAAGCTCTCCCTGGTTCGGCCAGTTTGGGCCAACCATCCAGAATGCAGGCCATGACCCGCAGTTCGACCCAGGGATATGCGCGAAGTCTGCAATGACGAGCGCGTGGGTGTATGACTTCTTTGACTGGATGCGGACGCTGTTACGGCCGACCCCGTTTGGGTTGAGTGTTGATGTGGAATCGACTCCCATATAGACCTGGTTATTCTGATAATTGAGCAGGCCTTGGGATTGCGCCTGCTGCGCATTGACGTAGTTCACGTAGCCGTCTATGGGTTTAAATTAGTCTAGATTCGGTGGCTTTAAGTTTCCAAATGACGTACGGGTAGGATCCGAGATAGCCTGTACATCGAACATGTTCAGCCAGTTGCTGGAATCATACGTATCAACAAGACCGTATGCAGTAGCATGTATATCGCCAAAGGACGACGGTGAGGACACATTGTTGGGGAAATTCCCTGGACCAGCAGGAAGAGCTGTGACACAGACCCAAAGGAGTGGAAGAGAGGTAATAACAGATTTGAAAGACATATTGACAAGAAGGTGATTGCAGTAAAAGAAGGGACGTTCCACAAAGGATAAAGGCTGTTAGATGCGTTGCCTCGTGGTCTTTATAGTCATGCACATGGTCGCTCTATAGCATCCAGGGCAAAGTCTGGGTCGGCAGCTGGACCCTTCTCGACAAACCTTGCGAGTAAAAGAAAATCGACCTGACCAAAGCGCGTCCGAAAGAGCAAGGGTTCCTGTTGGCTGCTCACGATAATTTAAAGCAGAATGCCATGTGGGGTTGCAATTCCAAGCTTATACCAGTAAGGCGGTGGTACATCGGAGCGGGAGATCAACCGAGTCGGGCAGCTGCAGAGAAGCTTAGCAGGACTAGGGATAGAACGTGAGGATGGCACCTGACGGGCTTGCAAAAGTCCGAACAAGATGAACTGAAAAAATGAGTAATAGCCCGTGTGTACATTCGGGCGCAAGGGGAAGGTTGTAGAACTGGACTGTTCTGTACTGTGATTTGGCGAGAGCTTGCGCCTATTCATCAAACTAGGCCCGGCTCCGCGGCAGCTACTTAGCGATGCGAAATCACCGAGGAGACTCTTGGATGTCTGAAACAGTGTTAAAAAGGAATATTCGCGCCGAAGAGGTTGAAGCTTTTAGCGAGTTGTTTGTTCTAGACTTGGAAAGTCGCGATCCTTCGCAATGCAGAAAGTCAGTGCGAGATCCTTTCCAGAGCCCGCTCATCCTAGATTTCAAGCAGTTTGACATCTGGAAAATAACCGATAGTAATGAGCGAAGCAAGTAGATCGAAAAGTTGGGGTTTGAAATGCGAACAGCTGGCAAGTAGATCGACCCTGGAGGTCTCAGAGAGGTATCGTGTTGGTCATCCTGACTTTCGGTGGAGGTTTCGAGCCGTTCACGCCATAGTTGACGTCGTATTGCGAGGTTCAGATTCGTACCTGTACCTTTAGTCCTGTAGAGAGTTTGCATAGGTTCATCTAGTCCTCCTGTGTGGTAACGAGCCTGGAGGTATCCAGGTACCTTGTCAATGTAGCACTCACCGGAATACTCTGCATTACATCGCAGACACCATCCTGTCTGAGTTCGGCAGGCATGACGGGAGACTCTCACCACGCGATAATAGTGCTCTTAAGCCGAGTCACGTTGTCCCGCGATCGTTGCACAGCTGAGGGACCCTTGTGCTCCGACGACTTGACATGCGCCTACCTCACGCCGAGTGTTTCCCTGAACGATACGACATCAACGAAGCCGAGGCTTACCATGGGATGGTACAAATCTACCCCAGATTCTGGCCCCACAGCTTGCTATCCTCGTGGCAGCGGGGCGCGTGATGCACGCATCACTAGGTACACGGTGCTGGCATCGTTGGGTCTGCAGAGCGTCGATGCCAGCGAATGTAAGCTGGATTTGGGGCTTTCTGACTGTAGGGTAATCCTTGATTGTCGCAAGAGCACTTGCTCATGGCTGCTGATGATGGGAGATTCGTGCGAAAGGCATCAATGTCTTGTCGAAGCGCCCTCGAGGCCGCGGGGAAGTGCACCAGGTAGGAAACTGTTAGAAACAGGAGATTTGCATGTGAATATGAAGGGGGTCAGGGTTAATATCGATGCAGGTGTCGGTGTTTGATGGGTAAACCGTCGAGGAAGTTGACGATGGCACCTTCCTCAACGACGTGCCAAGCCAGCTATACCGCATTTATGTGGAGTGCATCGAAACGGGTCTCGGCGTTTCAATGTCCTTATTTCCGCTCCACACATCAACCTAAACCCGACCAACTTCACTTATCACGACAAACTGGGACCGAAGCATGAGTATGTTGAAACCAGATATGTCCACAAAGAGGCCCTACGGGACTTTTAACCTGTCACATATCGACGATAGATAGATAAGCGGATATGATCCCCACGCTCCGGCAACTTATTCATCCGCCCTGGATGATGGGCCTGATCGACAGTGATTATATATACAGCAGTCTGCTTGATATGGTGATCCGGTCAGCATTGCTCACGTCCTGTCTTGAGTTTCCCTACACTTTGAGGGTCTCTAGCTTTCACTATGCCAGCACCGCCAGCTACCATCAAGCAGCTTCTCGAAACCCTGAAAAATGACAGCAATGCGCCAGTCCGAATCCACTATCCAGCTAAAACAGTCACCACGCCTGGCACCAAGCTATCGAAGCAAGACTCCAAACCAGCGCCGACACTCTCAATTTCATCCACGTTCGCAAAGTCACCGGACGCCAAATACCTCGCATTCGCGATAGACTTGGATGCGCCTTTCCCATCGATGCCCGTCTTGGGCCCTATCCTTCACGGCATCCAGACAGACTTAACGACTGAAGGCGAAGCGGATGCTGACGGCTACGTCAAGCTTGCGACTGCTGTGAAGCCAGTCGTAATCTACGCTCCTCCAGGGCCGCCTCCAATCTCTGCGCCGCATCGATACGTGTTCCTAATCTGGGAGCAACCGCAGGACCTCACCAGCGAGAAGATCAGAACGCAGTTAGGCCTCGCGGAACAGGTAGGCATACCAGCTCGTATGAGATGGAATCAAGATGCTGCTGAGAAGAAGCTTGGTCTCGGCGCTGTCCTTGGGGGGAACTACTTTGTTGTCTGAGGGATGAAGTCAGTCGCTTGGGAAAATTGGGATATACCACACAATGAATAGAACGTCATATCCTTTTCTAAAGCTCTCAAGCCGCCTTACGATACCCGCTGTGCTGATTGCTTCGCCTTACCAATTGTCTCATCCCAAATAATTTTATTTGCGGGGTAAGTCGGCGTCACGCACAACACCCCGCGATTCGCCTTATGTTATATGAAGTTGCTTAGGTAAATCCACATCTACCCATTAGATCTCGGCAACTTACATAGTCTGCATCGTAGTTTCACCCGGCGAGCTTCGGCAGGGTTGCCGTGATGTACATCCGAGCAGATCAGCAACCGCACACGATCTCGGACGACTCGTTCATCGCATAGCCCTACGCAGCGACTACACTGCTTATATACTTTTTAGTATGTATATATATAAGAGGACTCATGTCAGTAAAATTGAGTATAACATAGGAACAACTAAAAATTATCCATCATGACGACTGCTGCTCCTACCGACGTACCCAACACCGAAGTCGACACAGAAAATACCCGACAGCGCAAAAACTCATATCCCGGGTCCAAGACCTTCTCGACGAAGTCGAAGACCTGTAAGACCATCCCACCCCATCAGATCACATCCACCTTTCCGTAGATTAAACCCCACCAGCACCCCAGGCAGCAACCTTGAAACCCACCTCAACACCACCTACGGCCCCGGAACACCCATCTACACCGACCTCTGCAGCCTCACCCTCCAGGGCCTGCGCGAAGGCTGGGTTGCCAACATCGAGCTCGACGGGCCCAAATACCGACGGTCAAAAGTCGCGTTACCGAAAGCAGAGACGCGTTACATGAGCATTACAACCGTTTTCATGGACTCCGTCGAAGAGTACTCAGGGCAGTACCACAAGCATCCTTATGGCGAGATAAATTGCGTTGTGCAGATTGATGAGGGGAGTGAGTTGAAGGGGATGCAAGGGTGGCAGGGGGCTGGGTGGACGAGTCCGGGGCCGGGGACGCATCAGTGAGTGCTCCGATCTCGTTCGTCTTGTTTCTATATGTCAGAATGTTGCGGAAGTTAATGTGTGGATCGCAGTTATCCACAAGTTAGAGGTGGTGCACTTATCGCGCTGTTCTTTCTACCTGCAGGGCGGATTAGTTACAAAGCGAAGCCTGGAGAGCCTCAACCCGTCGTAGTTTAAATTTAAGTACTTCGAGGTGTGACATGGAATTGTTCGTTCGGAGTTTTCTTCGCCGCTTTTCTGAGATGTATGATCAGCATACACTGAGATGTCTTTGCTTAGAAAGAGTGCAGTACGCCTGAAATTGAAAATTAGAAAGGAAAGCTATCGGAATGGTCAGAAGTGACGGGGGAATGACAAGATTGTGGAATTGATTGTTGCAAGGGAGCAAAAGCAAGAAGGCTGAATTGAGGAAGTAATTTGATTGATTGTAGGGAGTGTGAGAGAACTGATGACCCCCAAGATGTACCTGTCTCAGTATGCCCATCAGTGGAACTCAAAACAGACCGGCATGCTATACTATGTACAATAAGCATCCGCAAATCTAGTTCTCGACAAGACATAAAGCTTAGAACAACCCAAGGAAACGCAGCTAATTCGGACAGAACCATGACTGCAAACAGAAATGTGGGAGCCAAACGGTAATGAAGTAACACCAGTCGACATCACTGCAGCCAGTTTCCTTTTCTGACTCCTCATGCTAGGAGCGTGTGCTTGAGCTGGAATCCGAACTGCCAGATTCGATGCTTGGCCCACTTCGATAGCTGTTGTCTGAATCAAGTTCTGTGTAGTGCGATCGCGAAGAGTGCGTGCTGCTACGGTGGTGAGCCCTTGGTCGCTCGTTAGGGTGATCGATCCCTTCGTCAGAGCTGTGCCCATCGCTTTGGTAGATAGGTAGTGGCTGGCTGGGAATAGAGTACGATGCTGTATCACCAGAGAACGTAGCTTGATGCATCGAAGTAGAGCCGCGCTTCTGTGGGTCGGCTTTGATGATGGGGTGGATCGGGGGCAGGAACTCAGTTTCGTCTGTTCCATCCGTGCGACGTCCTACGATTCGTTAAGCTTTTGCTCGTATAGGTTCGGCCTCTGACGATCGCCTGGAAAAACCACTAGCCGGGGTATAGAACTCACTTGAGGATCCTGCTTCGTCAGAGGACGCAGGAGCTGCCGGGAGGGCCTGGCCATCGCTATCGGCGCCAGGATTGGCTGTCTCGTACTCGAGCGCCTTGATCAAGCGGTAGAAGATCACAGCGATGATGGCTCCGAGAAGTGGGCCGACCCAGTAGATCCAATGGTAGCCGTCGAAAGAGCGGAGGATGACATCTGGTCCGAAGGATCGAGCAGGATTCAAGGAGCCTCCAGTGTACCACACACCTAGCGATGTCAACATCGGCAATTACCACATGCTGCAGAGCTCTTACCAGCAAGCTCAGCGATGAATAGCGATAGACCAATCCCGATTGGTGCTAGGAAAGTTGCCTTGTGCTTCTCAGCGGCGAGCATGAAAATCGTGAATATCAACTCTGCTGTCAAGAGCATCTCGATGAACAGACCACGAACGACGGATGTGTTTGGATTGAGCGTCGTGCGAACGGTGAGGTCGTTGGGGAACAAAGCTGACACAACGCCTGCAGCTGCGATGGCCGCGAGGATCTGCGTGATGATGAGAAGCAGGGCTTTCAGCCAGTCGATAGCTCCTACGAGCGCAAGCGCAACAGTCACCTACATTGAGCGTTAATAAATTAGACGACCGATCAAACGCTGGCAATAGGAACTTACAGCAGGATTGAAGAGGCCACCGCTGATACGGAAGAAGATCCAGACATTGACGGTCAGCGAGAACCCGAATGCGAGTGAAATATAAAGCAGCGTGGCGACATTCGGAGGAGAGTCAGCGTCTCCCGGAGGTGTGTTGGCAACCTGGGTCCCGGCGAAGGCAAAGAACAGGAACAAGTAGGTTCCAATGAATTCGCCCAGTATCGAGACAAGCAGATGGCGAACCCTGTTCGGAAGCCATGATGCTCCTGCTAGACGCCTCTCCCCAGGGCGCTTGAGATCAGTAGTGTAGGCGGGCCTCATGCCTGGGAGAACCATGAAGCTGTCGGAGGGTCTGTTGGTGTTCATGCTGGAGGACTAGGGGTTGTGTATGCAGTTAACCAGTCGACGGGCGGTATGAATGCGTCCAAAACAGGCAGGCTTTGAAGGAGAAACTAGGTGAATAGAAAGCTAGGTAAGGAGTGGCAAGATGCGTATAGGACGTAGGACAGATGCGTGCAGAAACAATATGGAACCTGTGGCAAAGTCTGAGGTGGGAGAGATGTGTAGGAAAGAAGAGAGAGGCGGTAGCAGCGATAAGACGCCATTGAGCATGGAGGTCTCGACAAACACGCATGTTGAAGGCACGATGAGGGTGTGGCCGTGGTGCTTGCCACGAGCAGTGCTCAATGAGGTAACAACTGAAGTGCTCAGGAAGTCGCCGACCCATCGCTCAGATACCTCGATTTCATCGACGCAGTGTTTTGGAAGGCTTTTGTTCTTTGAGTAGCCCAGAAACGTCAGGTCGCACTGATAGTCTGGATTAGACGTTGAAGCAGACAGCGGGATGACCCGTCAGTGAGACAGGGAGCGGGTCGATGGAGAAGCTGGTGTTGCAGACGCGAGAAGGCAATGGCCGCATGCGGCGGACAGAGCAGTTCATAGATTTCTTGCACGAATCTGAACTGAAACATGACCATTTCTACGTAGGATGGCAGCACAGATGCAAGCCTCATCCGACGGACGGGGTTCCGAGCTCGTCCATTCGCATCCCCGGTCGCAGGATGCAGTGGGAAGAACCGTCGTAGCCCCGCCCCTTCGAGCGGTGAGGGCAGTCTACGCGTAACAAAGGAGACAGGTGAAACAAGTGCATGGCAAAGAAACGGTGGTTGAAACACATTTGCGTGCGCCGGCTAATCAAGGCGTCATTGGATGCGTGACGAAAACGTGCCTGATGCGGTCGTGCGAAGGGGAGGGGAGCTTGGCGGGCTAGGATCCTCGATGCAAGTGGTGTGGCGTGCACAACACCATGCATCAGCATCGGGGCATCACGAGCCTTCCTTCACACATCCTCCGCGCTCCTGCCTCCGTTCGTTCGCTGGGTCGCGTGCTGCTGCTCGCCTGCGACATTCCCTCCTTCCCTCCTTCCCGTCCGCCCAACCCGCCGTCTTCCTCTTCGCCGCCGTCTACCTATAGAACCCTAAGCAGCCCCTCCAGCGGCGCACCACAGCCACGCGAGTGATCCAACACTACCGTGCGCGCCAACTACCCACACTCGGCCTCACGAGCAAGATTCGCAGCCCTGCCGAATGACATAGCGAAGGCAGAGCTCCGGCATTGTTGCTGCTTCTTCTCTTCGATTCGATTGCATTGCGCGGCGTTCTTTGATACCGCACGCCCAGCATGCGCCCTCTCCGGCTCCTCCTTTCGCTTTGCACGAGCCTCATCGCTGTGACGCTATTACTATACATTGTCTTTGGATCGTCTGATAAGCAGAATGTACTGTCGCCTCAACAACCCGCAAAGAAGAACAGGGTCAAGGCCTTGTTCTCTTTCACCTCGCCCGCATCCCTCTTCCCTCCGTCTGCCATCATAAGCCTGACCGACGACAACTCGACCTTCTTCCTCGCCCGACCTGCTGCGTTTGGGCCTCTACTGCCTTCGAAGGGCCTCAGCGGGCCGTTGTGGGTTGGCAGTGGTTTTGGGGACGATACACTGGGCAGAGGCGAACTGGGCTGCAGTGACGTGCCAGGCTGGAGTGATGGAACCGCCAATGTCGGCGCAAGAAACAACTTGAGAACAGCCCCAGAGACGTCTGGGTTAAAGAAGTCGCAGACACCGGATAGCAAGGTCAAGACGGCAGAAGCAGTTCCTATCGAAGAGCCCGATACATTTGCGGACAACAGCGACGGAACGGATGACCACCTTCATTCAGGTTACCCTGCCTCCAAGTTGCCTAAACTCCAGGCTGGGAAGGTGGCCGGACACGCAGATATTCAGTCAATTCAAGAGAATGCGGAAATCGCAGGCAAAGTCGTCCTGCTCAAACGCGGTGGATGTGGTTTTCTCGAAAAGGTCAAATGGGCTCAACGACGGGGTGCAACATCGCTCATTGTTGGCGACGATGTTCGTGGTGGAGCGTTGATCCGCATGTATGCGCACGGAGATACGTCAAACGTGACGATACCTGCATTGTTCACCTCGCACACGACTGCACACCTGCTTTCCTCGCTCTTACCCACCGGTGGCCTCCTCCAGGATCTTTCTCCGGAGGATGCTGCAAAGCTGGGCCTGATTAAAGCGGGAAAGGGCGGAAGGAACACAAAGGCGACCAAGGCGACCAAGGCACAGACCAGCCAGCCTACCTCGACCCGGAAGCCAGCTGCATACACCAACTCGGCTAAGGCTGGCAAAGGAGTTCTAGATGATACTGTATATAACAGTGAGTCCGAGGCTCCGGAGGATGCTGGCTGGGTCCGTTCTTTCCTCGCTGCTCTTGGTATAGGACGTGCGAGTCGGGATGCCGCAAAAGAGAAGAGTCGTAGACCGCCAAGCAGCGGCAACATCGACTGGGTCTTGGTGGATGAATGGGACGATGATCACTCTGGTCAGAAGCCCATGAGGTCTGCATCTGCTACGCGACACAGCTCCATCAAGCCAGCGAAGACCAAGGCTCCGAACGATTTCATCATAGGCGAACAAGATTGGCGCGACTCAGGCCTCTTCGCGTCTCCTACCTCATCCGTCAAGATTCCCAAGGAAAGCTCAAGTGTAATGTCAGGTTCTCAAAGCAAGACAAAGGGTGGCAGCGTGCTACCGGGCAGTGGCGAGTATGCCAAAGACAGCGAAACCACAAGTCCTACCGTTAAGGACGAAGATGCTCAAGTTGAACACAAAGGATGGTTCGGCAACTGGTTTGGGGAGGATGACCCACGCGAGTACGACGATGAAGAAGAGCCGTCCTCGGAAGAGAAGCCAGCGGACAGCGATACACCAACAGGACCAGAGCCGCATCAGGGCCTCTGGGTAACACTCACCCCCACCAATGTCTCCTCGAGCCCATTCTTCGACACTCTCTTGGTACTAGTGGTCAGTCCCTTAGTCACACTTACTGTTGTATACGCACTTCTTCTGCTTCGATCTCGCATAAGGCGCCGGCGGTGGAGAGCTCCCAAGTCTGTTGTCGAGCGCCTACCAGTCCGAACATATCAGACCATCAGCGACACTAACTCCTCTCCTACTGCTACTCCGAATGCTTCTTCGCCTACAACACCCTTACTACAACACACACTATCTCGTCCCTCGTCCTCTGCGGGCCGGCCAAGATCCCGCACTACATCAGAAGTGCCAGCAACGTCTTCCTCATTCCAGCCTAGCGCACGCACACCCGAGGAAGAGAAGCGCGAGGCTGGACTAGCCGAATGGCGGAGAAGGTATGGTGGCCGACAAAAAGAGTGCGTCGTCTGCCTAGAAGAGTATGTAGACGGCGTCAGCAGGGTGATGAGCTTACCTTGCGGCCACGAGTTCCACGAGGAGTGCATGTGAGTAGTCCGATCCACGTGCTATCTTCCGCAGTATACTAAACTTATCAGTACACCTTGGCTCGTCACCCGACGAAGAACTTGCCCTATCTGTAAAGGGGACGTCGTGCGCTCACTTTCCCAATCGTACCGCAGCCGCCACATGCAGTCACCGTCTCCCACCAGGTCTTCACAACCACTCATGGACGACATTGATGATTTCCAAGCTCAAGCTGCAGAGACTCGGAACGACTCGCCGTCTGCTTCAAGACCTGTTCCCATAATTGCAGGGAGTCACTCCGATGCTGACGTCGAAGCCAACTGGGACGACGAAGAAGGACGAGGAAGAGAGATACCCCAGGCTCGGACTTCTGACCTGAGTTCTTCGTTCCGAGAGCTGAGTTCTACTGTCACGACTACTATATGGCGCGGCGTAGACGCTATCCGTGGTGCGACTGGCCTTCAAAGACGACCCAGTCGAGAGGAGATCGACAGAGACCGATAAGGGGTTGCGTATAGCTGTTTAATGACTGGTGAGTTGCATATGATAATGGTTCCAACGGCGTTTTGATGGAGGGTACTCCTGGAATGATATACCCTGCATTGGGAGGGCCAGATACATAACTGGCGAAGATAGCGTTTTTCCAATCAACTCAATCTTTAGCGTCACACTCCCAACTTTCATCCAGTCCAGCGTGTGCAATGTCACGGACATCGTGTTACGCTTTTTTCTCACAAACGTGATTAGGATACTTGATTCCCATCCACCTCCCCTCCCCTCCCCTCCCCTCCCCTCTTTCTTCTTTCAAACTCTACTCATCATCGTCATCATCATGCACATACCCCTCAAACACACACAACCCCCCACAATCCGCACCCCCTGTCTTCGGATCACACGCATCCCTCGGATCATCAACACACACCTGGCCCTCCACCTCACAGCCAAACGCCGCGAACCCGCCACACATCTTCTCCCTCACACAGATGCCTAGGCCATCGCATTCGGGGCCGCAGCCGGTGGACCCGGGTTCTTTGATACATGTGTAGCCGTCCGAACATGGGCGGTAGTTGGCGCGGCCGCCGCCGCAGATGGCGTGGGTTGCGGTCGGGTTTGGGGTGGTGGGTTTTGTGGGTGTGGGTGTGGGTGTGGTTGGGGTCCCGAGGGTGAGGAGGGTGGGGAGGGAGGGACATGTCTATCCTCATTAGCATCAATTTCTCCACTGCTGTGTATCGAATGAGGGGAAAGGGGGATTGGGAGGAGAGGCGTACGGCATAAGCAGGTTCCGGGCCTCCACACTTGTCATAACAAGCTTTCTTGATGTCGTTGGCGCAGTAGCATGATAGCGGCCAGATCATAGGACATGCTTTGTTTGCGCAGACGCAGCTTGGTTTTTGCGTTGCTGTTGATGTTGCTGTTGGAATTGAGGTGGGGGTGGGCGTTGGGATGTTGGTTGGGCTTATGGGGCATGGCTACAACTATAATTAGCTTTCATCGTTAGGGAAATGGGATGGAAAGGAGGACGCACCCGATATGTAGGGACGTAATCTGGACAGTGGTTTTTGCACATCGTTTCCCGGCTGTTGAGGCAATTGCAGAGTTTCTACTCTCATATCAGCTTGTGAACATGCATACGATAGTTATTCTTTTTCGGGAACGTACAACAGCATCGTCGGCAGGACACTTGACAAGCGGACACTGACACGTCTCATCTGCAAGCACAAAAGCTCCCAGCAATGGTAGTAAGTATAAAAATGACTTCATCATCGCTGCTCACAACTCAACAATCGAGATCGAAACCAAAACCCAGATATGCCCTAAATTCCCTTCAAGAGTAACAAAGAAGTCGCGACCAAGCAAACAGTAACTGCTACCAGTACCTACCCATCGCATCGTATTATAGGTAGTCGCTGTGCTGCCAAGGCCTCATAAAGTGGCGTTTCTAAATCCCAGCTGCCTCAAATTGCCATACGAGAAAGAGCCGTCGGTCGCGTCGCGCAGAACGTAAAGTCCATGGGTTGTCCTACAGTGCCGAGCGAGCGGGCATCAGCAGATTAGCTAACCCTTTGCCTGCGTTCGGAGAATCTTGCGTTGTGCTGGTTGAACGAGGGGACATTTTCATTGTTGGGTCTAATCGTGGTCTGGGGATGTACGCATTCGGCGAATTGAGCGAAGCGCAAATCATCAGCGACCTGTGTAATGACGGTGTGATAGCTGCCAAGGTCAGCATTCTTCGCACAGGTCATCGATATCGCGAGTAAGTAATTAGCACGTCCCTGTGTGCAACCAGTCGGGAGCAAAGGGAGGAGATGTGAGATGAGCGTGGTTGTTCGGTAGCTAAAGATAGGCTAGCTAAGCTTTTGCTAAAGACTCGTATCCGAGAGTGCATTGCGGGGCAAGGGCTACGGTGGGACGTTGATCTTCGGATCCAGGAACCGCTGCATAGCGTATTCTTTCCTTGATTTGAGTTCAGCCGTATCATTTTGCTCTGGGATCTTGTTGGGTTGCGAGAGATGACGGAAGAGATAGTAAGACTGAGAAAGTAGGGGTATAAGCCAAGCGTAGGCACTACTTGTTAATCATACTGTACGAAGCTACGTATTGAATCGTGGATGGTAAATAGGCATCGCGGACCGGATAATCTCTCTCCAATGCCATCCTTCCCTTCCTCGAGTCTATCATCTTCGTATCCCATACGATAGAGTTGCACAAGAAGGGTGTCCCTCGAGCCGTTACAAACGAATGCTCACACAATAATATCGAAGTCAACGAGGTAGTGACACAAAAATGGCGTCCGTCAGCATGGTACCTCGTCCCAAGTAACGCGTGGAATGGAAGATTCTTCGCATCTCTCGTAACGCAGGGTCCGACGGGACGATGCAGCATCAGCAATGCAGCATCCCTCCGCCTCAGATCCTTGCTCTGCGGAGAATCTTCCTATACACTGCATGCCTAAAGCTCGGCCTGTATTGCCGGCCGCTGATCCTTCCCCCCCTGCCTTGCATATTATATATGAAGCGCATCTTGGCGACAATATAACGGTTCTTCGAGAAGTTTGGTACTTTGCGGTGTGGTGCCGATTGGAGTGGGTTGCTATTCTGAGGAATTGCGTACCTTTGCCTGGATGGGGAAAGTGCTGTACTTGTGATTATCGTTTGGGGATTTGAGGCTACGATAGTGTGTGAGGATCGATTGCATACTCAGGTACAGCTGACGTCGACAGGTGCGACCAAAAACTTCATTACACGTGCAGAGGAAAGCCTCCTCGTACCCAAAGAGAGAACAATGATGTACACTTCTCGAACCAAGACTCCGAACACCGAGACCATGATATCCTCTCCCCTCCTCAAACCGTCAAACCCAAGTAGCAGGGAAGCCGACCCTCACACCTATCTACTCCTCCATCTTCTCCCCCCCATTAGCAATCCCCACATTCCCCTCCCCAAGATGCTTTAACAACCAACTCCTCTTGAAATACGTATTCGGATGCACAATCGTATCCAGATCCGCCGCGCTCCAACTCCCATCATCCTTGACCTTCTTGATCTCGCGCTTATGACTAGCCTCAAACACGCGATTACACGCCACATGATACCGCTGCTTCTGCACATCCTCCTTGACCGACTTCAATATGTCTCTGTCATTGATGCCGCCTTTCTGGAGGAGGGAGAGCAGATTGTCTTGCGTGAATGTGCGGTAGGGGCAGCCGTGCTGTTGGCCTGGGCCAGGGAGTGGTTCGGTGAGGAGTTTTTGGCACGAGTAGGGTGTGTAGCCGCGGCCTCGCCGGTTTGCATCGCCGCCTACGTCGCCGTAGGAGTGGCGGACGTTGTATTTGTATTCCTTGTTGAATTTGTCGTCTGTCATGAGTTTGAAGCTGCGTCGCCAGAAGAGTATGCATTCGTCTAAGCTGAGGCCGATGCCTTTGAGGAAGAGTGTGTACTGGAGACGGCCGAAGTGCTTTAGATGAGAGTTTGCGCGGAGGTTGGAGTGCAGCGATTGCATGCAGAGAGGGAAGTGCTTGGAGAGGGTGTCAATTGAGGCGGCGGTTGGTGTGGAGAGACCGTCGATAGCTGCGTCTGAAGAAGAGTATGCAGCATCTGGCGCTGTGAAGGATTGCGAGAGATGGGCGAGGATAGGTTCGAGGCGCTCGTCTTCGTCTAATCGAGGTCGGGCGCGAGCAGTCAACTTTGCACAGAAGTCAGCAATTGTTCCCCAACACAAATCCTCGATCATTTTTTACCTCTAGAGCTTCGTCCAGACGTTTCGTGAACTCGGCAACCACCAGGCTCATCTGCTCCCTTTGCGGCACATACGCCTTCCCCCTCTTCAGTAGCACCCTCCTCTGCTCCACCAGCTCCGGCACCCTCTCCCAGTCAACCTTGAACCAATCCTGATCCTCGCCCTTCTTCATCCCACTCGCAGCCGCCAACTCCGCGCCAAACTCACGCTTCTCATCAGCACCTACCTCTTCCCACTCCAAGTTCAAAGTATTCACGAAATCTCTCCTTTCAAGCAGATCATCGTCCTTGAACCTCAATTTAAACAGCGCGGTCTCCAGCCTCGAATACCGCCGTCGGAGATCCTCTGTAGCCGAGAACGCGAGCCGGAGGATGAAATGCGAGTAATGGTCTCTCTTGCGCTCATCCTGCAGACTCTGGCTTCGCGAGGAATTGGATCGGAGGGGGAGGTATTTGTCGACTATGCTTTTCATGTACTCTGCCGTCTCTTCGGGGGATTTGTTGCGGAAACTGCATGCTTCGATTTCGGAGAGAACTAAGTATCACACATGTTAGCATACTTCTTCCTTTAGAGGTGGACGAATTGTACCTTTCAGCCTGTTGATCGCCCACGTCTCAAACTCCTCGAGCGTGATCTCCGCCGTCGGAGGCAAGACATAGAAGTTCAACCTATGCGCATATTCCTGTTGCTTAAATTCCGGATTCGCGAATTGACGTTTCTTGTAGTCGAGGTTTGCGCGGCGCTTTGGGTCGACTCGCGAGTATTCTGTGCGCAGCGCCATTGTGGTGGTGGACTGTTGTTGCTGGATTGGTTCTGCTGTGGTTCGTTAAGTGGTTTCGCGTTTGGGAGTCGCGACACGCGTTGAGGGGCACGGGCCAGGTGGGAAAGACGCGATGCGGCTAGACTATGTTCGGACGACGCGTTGTCCAGCGCTTCGCGAAGGAGAAGTCGCTTCCAGCATCATGAACATGGATCTTTTCACGGTTTCAGATGTTCGGTTGTCTATGTTCTAGCTGTCTATGCTCGTTCTACGTCCCTGAAAAGCTCAGGTATGACGGATCATCGAACCCCTTCACGCTACGAGATCACCCAACGCATCAACATAGGCCATGGGCACAGTTGGTGCGCCCTCAGACAGGAACTCCTCCTTGGAACTCACGCCAGTCAAGACAGCTAATGTGCCTCCAAGCTTGCCCTCGATCCCGAACTGGATATCCGTGTTCATCCTGTCGCCAACCATGCACGTCCGGCTGCGATCGAATTGGAACTTCCCCTCAATAGCATCCATCATAGCCTGACTAGGCTTTCCCAGTGCCAAAGCCTCCTTGCCGAACGCTTTCACCAAGCCAGCACTTGACGATCCAGCCCCTGGGAACAGCGAGTGCGCCATGGGAAGAGTACTGTCCACGTTGGTCGCGAGAAACACTGCGCCGCGCTGCAGATACTGGAACCCCGTCGCCAGCTTGAGGTAGTTCATGTGGAAGTCTAGGCCGCTAAGGACGATGCCAACATCTGGATCCAGTGCTGAGCCATCTGCGAGCTTGGTGAAGTCCTCAGGTTCGATGTCGCGGCGGAAAGATGGGTCGGTGCCACCAACGTATTGGACACCTTCAGCATCGAGCTCCTGTTCTACGCCTGATTCTCCGAGGACGAAGACCTTGTTCTTTGGAGCCGGGAGCTTGAGGATACGAGCGATGTACACGGCGGCGCTGTACGAGGATCCGAAGACTTCTTCCTAGGTGGAGTAAGCAACCGGAAAGCCATCCTGCAGTTGAGAGTCCTACCACTTTCGCCGGGATCCCGAGCTTGTCGAACTTCTTCTTGTAGTCTGCCCGCGACTTGGTGCTGTTGTTCGTTACAAAGACCAGCTGCTTGCCTGGTGTCTTGGTCAGGTCCATTGCTATTCCTGACCTTCGGCCTCTCCTACCTTTACTCCTCAGCATCTCGAGTGTCTCTGGAACTTTATCGAAGAGGTAATCGCCGGACCATAGGACGCCTATCCTTCTTCACAATCAGCCTGATCCCTCTACTGTGCGCCCAGCTCAGTCCACGACGATACGCATATCGGCTTGGGTGTCGGTGTCTTGCAGTCGTACGCACCATCGCAATCGAAGAGGAAGACCTAAGCAGCCAGCTGTCAGAGAGATGCGCGTACAGCAAGAGGAGGGTGCGCAGCTTACATCGAACCGGGACAGAAATTCGTCAATGCCAGCTTTGTCGCCAGTGAGGTACTTGGGCTGTGACATTGCAAGACAGCTTCTCGACAGAGAGTAGAACTAAAAAGAAACGTTGGAGAGCCTCACAATTGCGCAAGGGAAGCTTCTGTGGAAGTTGACGCGCATTTGGCGGGTTGGTGGGGCAGTAGATCTACAGATTTCTACGATCGGACTTCACTCCGAAAACCTCCGACTGAGTAATTCGACGCGCGACCGTCCAGCTCAACACCTCTAAGCCAACTCGACGTGTCTACCTAATATCATCCCTCTACAGCTTCGGTCCGTCTAGTCAGTCTACAACAATCTTCTGCTCCAACTCCTCGAAATGCTCGAAGAAACTCTCAAACAGATTCACGGCATTCTCAACGTCATGCGCGCCGCAAGTTTCTCGAATGCTGTGCATGCTGAGTTGTGGGTTGCCCAGGTCTAGGGTTCGAGCACCCAGGGCGGCTGCAAGTGCGGGACCAATGGTGCTACCACAGTGGGAGTCGTTGCGGACGACGAACAGCTGAAGGGGCACACCCTCTTTGGCCGACGATACGCTAGATGACGCCTTCTTCGCCCTGCGAGCAGCTTCCTGGACCAGCACCAGACCGGGAGAATTTGTCATGTAACGAGCACTGGCATTGACCTTGATGACGGTTCCCTTGTTCATTTCTGGCCGATGATGAGACTCGTGCTTCGCTGGGTAATTCGGATGAACCGAGTGGGCCATGTCCGCTGAAATGAGAAACGATGTCGAGAGAGTCTGCTCATACGCTGTTATCGTGTCGGCGTCGAGCGTGTCGTACGACTTGTCCGAGTTCGACTCGGATGCGGGCAGGACTGAGAGACGGCGAATGACGGCGGGCAACAGGTTGGACTCCGCTCCCTGTGCGCTCGTGCTGCCAATCTCCTCATGATCGAAGCAGGAAATCAGCCTGATTGTGGAGTCCTCATCCAATGCTGAAGATGAAGTCAAGCTCTTGACGAGACCCTCTATGCTACAGTAGGTCATCATCAGGTTATCCAACCTCGCCGAGAAGATCAGCTCGCTGTTGAGGCCTCCTACGACCGACTTCTGTGTGTCGTATAACAAAATCTCAAAGTCTAAGATGTCGTTGGGCTCCACGCCGGCCTCTTCAGCAATGATCTCGACAACGTATGCGTGATGCCTCTGGGTTGCACTCGCTAGCGGCTCAAACGGGCCGTCTTTCTTTTCTTCCTCCTTCGTCTCCTCAGTCTTGCCCCGTCTATTCAATTCTGCGGCGGCCAAGCCAGCAATTGGGAAGAGCTGCGTCTCCTTGTTGAATTCGAAGTTGGCTGTGGTGGTGAGGTGAATCGCTAGGGTAGGTATCCTAAGAATGGGCCTCTCAACCTTGACCAGTCGCTGCTCGATCTTGCCATCCTTTGCCTTGACCATGACACGTCCAGCAATAGAAAGATCCCGGTCGAACCAAGTATGCCAGAGTCCGCCGCCGTATGTCTCGACTGCAACTTGCAGATACCCATCGCTTTCACGTTTCGAGTGCGGCTTAATTCGAAGACAGGGAGAGTCGGTATGGGCGCCTATCATGCCGATAGGGTTGCCAGCCTTCCATTTCTTCCCAATAGCAAAGGCGACGATAGAGGACCCGTTTCTCGTCAAATAGTACTTTCCGCCCGGCTGGAGAGTCGATGCCCACGAATCGCGCTCCTATGAATGGTCATGTCAGCGCTTTTACCCTCCTGGGCAATATCTGACAGTCATCGTCATAACTACCGCCTCGCGATCCCACAAGGCAACGAGGCACACCGCAGCCAGCCTGCCGGGGTCTCAGCCTATGCGAGCGACGCACAAGGCAATTGCTTCCCAAAGGGGAAGTTTGGGCATCTTCAGTCCTCCACACTGCAGTGTCAAGCTGCTATTACAGGCCCGCGATACTTGGAATCGGCATGAAACTAACCTTAATTTGCGTGAAGCCGGCCTTCTCGAGCCGCTCTTTGGCTGATTTCACGGCATGGAAGGCTTTCATCCAGAGTCAGAAGAGACTCTAGATATATTTACCATATAGCAGCGACAACTTACGAGTGGGAGAGGCATTGACGAAAGACAGGAAGTCGTTGGCAGCCGCCAGCGAGGGCTTGGAAGCCATTGATCTGAAAGCACAGGGCGGGGTGTGCTGAGATGGCAGCAAGACGCAGGTGCGTGTTGGTCTGAGGTGCAGCAGTGTTGTTCGTATGGGCTGGGTCCTCCGCATAGGATAGGTCGCTGAGGTCTGCAAGGTGGCCACGTGTGGGGGAGGAGAGAGGTCGGAGCTGGGGTCTGGGCGAGCTGTCACAGAGCGCGGGCGGCAGGGTCTTGAAACGGCGCGATTGGCCGACTGGCACCCGGCGAGCGCGGGCACGCGTTGAGAGGAACATCAAAACAAGCAGCGACGACGTGACGCCTCGTCGCTCGTGAGGCCTGCGTTCACGCTTCCCACTCACGCTCACACTCGCACTCACACTCCCTCGCAATCTCATAGACTGTTGTATCTCTGTTGTGACCTCCTTGCAAAGGCTCGTCGTGCGCGAGCTCGCCTCCTTTCGCTGCCTGCCTGCCTCTCCTTGCCTTCCATCTTAGCATCGCGCTGTTAGTGCGGCTCTTCCCGGTCGAAAAGCCCCGGCCTCCAAAACAACAACCAGCGCCTTCCCCATCGCTGCCCCCGCCACAACAACGCCAACGTACATCGAACGGAAGCCTGCAATGCGCGAAGGGAGTGACTGAGGAATTACAGCCGTTGACAACTGCGCGCGCCGAAATTGGCTGGGGAGAGGTGGCCACGGCCCCAGGGGCTCACTTGTTGTTCAGAAGAGTTGGATCTGCCTTTACCTCGACGCTCTCTCACCTGTACAGTACGCTCTCTCACCCCGGCGCCTTCTCTCTCTCTCACCTGGCCCACCCCTTGCGATCGAGCCCTTCTATATAAGCGTCGCCCGGCCGCCCCTTCTTTCGCCAGTTGCCCTCACAACCCCGCCGCATCGCACGTTTGACTGCGGCAACAAGTCACTAACATTGTGCTCAGGCTCGCAGCTCTACACACGACACGACAGTCGCCGCAATGCAGAACGAAATCGAGGTGCCAGTTCAATCGACGGAGGGGCCCGCGGAGGAGGTGCGGACGCCGACGTTGATCTCTCCACCGGAATCAAAGACACCGCCGACAGCAACCCACAAGCGCACCCAGGCCGACTTCGCGTCGAATGGGCACGACAGGAACTCGGAGCCAGTCGACCCATCGGCGCTGTCACGCGCCTTGGAGCACTTCGAACAGGCTGGACGAGTCCGAGAGCGCACACCAACAGCCAGCCCGAGCAGGAAGCGCCCTCGCATTTACGGTGATAGGTATGATGCGGCTCACCGCTTTGTGCCGAATGCGCAATTGGCTAACACAAAGTTCAGATTCATCCCGAATCGATCAGGCCAGGACCTGCAGGCGAGCTACTCACTGCTTCACGAGGATGGTTCACCGGCCACTCCTTCCAAATCCGTGAAGAGGACGCCTCACCACGAGCTCAACTTCCAGCAGAGTGAGAAGACTTCTCTCCAGCCATCAGAAGCGCTGCTAACAGTCCGACAGCTGACCACGCGAACTCAACGTACTCAACCGTGCTCCGACACGAGCTCTTCGAGGGGAGCGTACCACAGGTGTTGCCGCAGAGCTTGTCACCCACGGATAGCGCCCATCTGCGACATTCTGGCAGGTCGCATACCCCGCCTGCCAGAACCACGTCCACACTTCCAGCGCCGAACTTGACACCCTCGACCCCGCACAAGAACCTCTTCTCGTACCAGTCGCCTCGCCACAGCTACTCTGGACAACCCACACCGTCTCGCACGCCACAGAGTCGCCATGGCATCAATCTCAACGCTCGCTCCGAGATGTATAGCATTTCACCTGTCAAGTATGGCAGCCAGCGCATGCTTCTCAGCCCACAGAAGACCCCACGAGCAGTCGCCAAGGTACCATACAAGGTGCTTGACGCGCCAGACCTTGCCGACGACTTCTATCTCAATCTTGTGGATTGGGGTAGTCAGAACACGCTCGGTGTTGGTCTGGGATCATGCGTGTATATGTGGAACTCTAATAGCGGCCGTGTGACCAAGTTGTGCGAGCTGAACGACGACACGGTCACGAGTGTCAACTGGATTCAGCGCGTAAGCACCCTTGCATCTTTCTCATCTCTCGAAGTCGTACTAATTTAGCTAGGGCTCGCACATTGCAATCGGGACGAACCGAGGGCACGTGCAGATCTGGGACGCCCAGTCCCAGCGGCGCCTTCGAACCATGTTGGGACACACCGCGCGAGTGGGTGCACTTGCTTGGAATGAGCACATTCTTACCTCGGGTTCTCGCGATCGCACAATCTACCACCGCGACGTCCGACAACCCGATCAGTGGATGAGGAAGCTTGTCGGTCATAAGCAAGAGGTCTGCGGTCTCAAGTGGAACAGCGACGATCGACAGCTTGCTAGCGGTGGCAACGACAATAAGCTGATGATCTGGGAGAACCTCAACTCGGAGCCGACCTACAAGTTCAGCGAGCACCAGGCTGCAGTCAAGGCCATTGCCTGGAGTCCTCACCAGCGCGGCCTTCTGGCTAGTGGTGGTGGTACTGCAGATCGAACGATCAAGTTCTGGAACACCTTGATCAGCTCGAGTGGCCCGTCTGCCGCTTCCTTGGCTGCAGCATCTGCAGCGGCATCAGCATCTGGAGCAGGCAGTGTTCCGAACTCTCCAACTGCCCCTGCTAACCTCCTCAACAGCCTGGACACCGGCAGTCAAGTCTGCAACTTGGCATGGTCGAAGAATAGCAACGAGATCGTCTCGACTCACGGCTACAGCCAGAACCAGATCATCGTCTGGAAGTATCCGAGCATGCAACAAGTGGTCTCGCTCACTGGACACACCTACCGTGTACTGTACCTTGCAATGAGCCCTGATGGTCAAGTCATTGTCACCGGCGCCGGTGATGAGACGCTCCGCTTCTGGAACGCTTTCAAGAAGAAGGAGCGGACTGGCGGTCTCAACACCCTCGACAACTGGGGCGTGATCCGCTGAACAACCACCACGTTTCTGGTAATGTTTCTATAAATGCACGGTCTCGATCACAGGCTGGGTTACGATTTATTCTCACTGCAGCATCAACAGGAGCGCGGCGTGCCGGCACAGATTACCTCCAGCTATCGCTATTGTGTCGGCCTGGCTGGGACCTACGGCACTTCATCTCTACATGCGCACACCCCATGGTTGAGCGACTATTGCTTGCACTCTTCGAAGGAGGGTCGATCCAATACGGACAATCCTTTCTGCAAAATTATTCCCCTCTACAGCATGAACGCATGGCTCGGCGTTCGCGGCGCTTTGGCTGTACTTCCAAGGATACCACTTTGTTTTCTTCTTTATTAGCATTTGCATGCATATTACGGACATGGCTTGGGCGTTCTATCACGACTATTATGCATATGCCTGGAGCACTTCGGAACATCCAGCCTTACCCAAGTTCATTGAAGGTCAGGTGGTATCTGGTGGGTGGTGATCTGCTTGGGGACATCTGGGGGGTCGGTTCCTGGAGTTCCGGTATGCCATGGTGGTATGGGGATGTGAATGACCAACTTGGCTCGGGCATCTGGAGAAATCTACCCGGTGAACAACATGAATGTACCATAATTTCAGAGATACCAAAGATCGATTGACTTCATTGTCCCTACTACGTGATGTGATGAAGCCTCAAGGTTTTGGATCGATGGGTACTATCCGTCTATTTTGCTATGCAGAACTTGCGACGCGAATTTGCACACGACTGGAAAAGGTTGCACAGGAGCACTTTTTTTAAGGCAACCGTGATCTAAGACAACCCCGCTTTCCGCTCACCTCTTCCCGCTCACCTCTTCCCAGCTATCCGCTATCTACCCATTAACAACGTAGTGCAAACATCCGTTCCGCTCTATGACTCAACGATAATTGCACTACGCAGCTGCGCGATTTACTGCATATCCTCAGATCCCTCTTAGTGCACCCGCGCTCAAAAGTGTCCGAAGTTTGTCTTAGGCAGCAGCCAGCCTTGTCCTATCCAATGTCCATTTAAACCTGCCATTGCAGCGCTATCATCTCGGCCCATTCATCTCATTTTCTATGCGTAGGTTCAACATGTGTCGCTGTCGCATCACGCCAGAGCGGTACAAAGAGAAGAGCAAGGGACGATATCTCGCACAGAAGCCGAAGGCACTTCCCAGACGCCGAGCGAGAGATGCGCTGAGCCCGCCACCGAGGGAGTACAAGGTGATCAAGACGCCGAGGAGGGCGTGTAAGAAGAATACGGGGCAGGAGCTGCATCTGCCTTCGCCACAGTCTACTCAAAATGAGAGCTTGTTGTTGGGGAAGTTGCCGGCTGAGATCAGGCTGCAGATCTGGGCTGAGGTCGTCGGGGGCAAGACGATCCATATCTTGCGGAAGATGGGTAAGGTGGGACATAGGATTTGTCCTGGTAAAGGCTGCGAGCACTGTTCTCCCACGCACATGATGGACAATCTGCCTAGGATGGGTTATCCGCCGAGAGAGGCCGAGCCATTTGGCAAGGAGAAAATCCTTTCTGAGACCAGTCTTCTGCCTCTCTTGAGCACGTGCAGACAGATGTAAGCACCTGCAGACCCCTTCAACACCCTCCATCCATTCATTGTTCCTAACAAACCCCAGCTACTCCGAAGCAATTGACCTCCTGTACACGACAAACACATTCGACTTCCCCCACGTCTGGAACCTCGACTTCTTCAAATCCACAGTCTTGCCAAAGCGCTTCAACACCATCCGTAGCATCACCCTCACTCACCGCTTCGACGCAAAACACTACGAGGACATGCCGTCGGACTCGCGCTTCCTGGCTTACATCCCGTTCCCAACCCCCGACGAGGACTGGCAGACCGCCGCTAAGAACCTGAACGCCATGACCAGCCTCCGCGACCTCGTTTTCAGGATCACGCGCATCACGTTTCGTGATATGACGACCACCCCGAATGGTGTCCAGAAGCCCTTCATCGCTCTGTCTGGCTTGGCGAAGGGGCTTGAGATGTTCGAGATCGTGGTGCCGTATTCTGAACATTATTACTCGGTTGACCTAGGGCTTATGCAGAAGGGTCTCGATGAGAAGGGGGTCAAGTGTACGGTTGTTAAGGAGGCACGACCGGCTAGTGTTTCGATGACGCCGTTGGCGCCGGCTGCGGTGAGCGTTCCCTTGGCTTTGATACCTGTGACGATGCACGGTGTAAACGGATGAGACGAAGTTTGGGGAGGGAGAGAGGTCGAGGGTGGTGTTGCGCTGTGTCCGCAGTTTGGAGTCGTTGATACATCTGTTGTTGTTGTTGTTGTTGTTGTTGTTATTGATTATGATGACGACGAATAAACTGTCCATTAGCTAGGCTGTCGCGCTTCGTAGTACCCGAGTAAAGACACCATCCTCGGAGCGCGTTAAGGTAGACTTCCAAAAGAAAAGACTAGCTAGCATAACCTACACCAAGATTGCATACAAGTCATTGTTCTTCCCCATATTCCCCAGGAACTTACAACAATGATATAGGGTGCACCTGGGGCGTGAATGATGTCAGGCCTTCGAGCCGTGTGTTAAATCCACATCCATACCGACCTTTCCAATCGACTCCCATTCTTGTCAGAAGGAGGAATCTGACTTCGATTCTAACACACTGTTAATCGATCTTGTCACACGCATGAATGCATTTTTCGGCTCACAAGCGGGCATGGCGGCGAAAACAGAGGCGCTCATTTTTATATCAAGAAGATACTAGCTACTAACTTCATAGTGCTCGAAGGATGGTGGGTTCGGAGATCTCGCAGAGGGTTTGGAGAGCGATTGCTGGGTAAGTTGACTCTGTACTTTTGAGGAATAAATACGGAATGTGAGGATAGGACTTGGAATAGATAAGAGGAGTGATGACTTGTGTGTAAGTGTCTTCATAGATTCTGGAAGTGTTTTTGGGGTGTGACATGGTGGGTCGGGAAGGTGTTAGGTTTTGGGCGGGAGATTTTGGGTGTTGGACGAGCCAGGTGACTGCCTTGGCTGAGATGAAAATAATAATGGAGGAATTGGTCTTAGCGGGCTTTAAGTGTAAGAACATGCTTGGGAATTCTTAACGGCGATAAGTGCATATGAAGGTAGTTGTTCCAGCGAGATGTTCTTAATGCGAATACCTTGTATGATAGCCATATCCGCAGTCGCACAGGGTCGGGAAAAATGATGATTGTAGACGATTTTCTGGAGGGAAATCTTTTGAACTTCTTTGTGATGATAGGTTTGATGGCTATCACGAACTGCCTATGTTTGTATTGTAGCTTCTCTGTATAGTGGGAAGAGCGAGGGTCCAAAGTTGACTGCATTTGAAAATTGTCGAAGGTGTCAGAAATAGAAATTTCGTCCCCCTCCCAAAGCCGTCCACCTGACCTAAACACGAGCAAAACATCCAGTCACGGTGAAATGAGCCTGCCTTTTCTTCTGAGGATGTCCAGCCAGATCAACATCGTCAATATGACGGGTCTGGCGCTAATGATTGCGCCATGGCGTCCTCCAATTCCTCGGCCTCTTGACGCTGGTAGACTTCGAGCCGCTTCTTCATGCGGTATTCCTCTTTCAGGGTTGCGGCCTGATATTCAAGCTTCCGGCGTTCTTCCTCTGTGTACTGCCACGGATGGCCATAGGCATCGATCGCCTGGAGTTCGTTGACCGGATACCAGATGTAGATTTCGAAACCGAGTGTTTGGGCTCGTACAGCGAGGGTCTCCAAAGCGTCCTCGTACTGCGCGATTCTTCTCGCGAGATCGCCTTGAATTCCAAGGACGTACGGGCGGAGAGGGGTGTTGCTGAGAATCCAAATCTGCTGGGCTGTCGGGTGTGGAGTTGGGACATATGATCTACCATTGAAGACTAGATCGAAGACCTCTAGCCTATCGGATGCGTATTGGTGATAGAGCTCCACTTGGCTCAGCTTAGTGAAGGCATCTGTCTTTGAGTTAACGAACTTGGAGAGATGCCCTTCTATTCCCATTGCGTCGATGTTGACGATTCTCAAGACCTCGATGCAAGCTGTAAGCAATGCTTCCTGTGCAACCGGACGAAGGCGCTGGCATACTATCGCAAGGTTGCGAAGGTCAAGGTTCTTGTGACGGGATACGCTGGCTAGCTGGTGCGCGATCTTAAGAAGGAGCTCGTCGGGGAGACGTAGCAGAGGAGCTGGAGCTATGGCGGTGTTGTGCTGTTGGAAGTTGACCTCTTAGCTATTGCTTTCATTTTGAAATGGCTGGAGCTACGTTCGGCTTCCCTTCTTGGCGTTACCTATATAACGGTATATATTTTACTTTAATATTTATATTTAAAAAATACCTACAATTATAAAGTAAAGATAACGCCTATTAAATAGTTATAGAACTTAAATATAAGGACACTTTAAGTAGGTAGTTAAAAAGTAGGTAACAAGTAATATTAAGATAAATCTTTAAAAGATAAGCTTTAAGTTTTTTAAGCCAGTAGGGGCGCCAAGCATTCTCGTCACTGAAATTCACTACGTTCGTTCCTCACTCCGTGAAAAATCTATTAAAATCACACCCGTCATCAACCAACAACCCTTTGATAAAATACCGAACTGGAGACATGCCCAGAATCACGCCTTCTCGGCTAGTTATCGTCCTGTTGGTAGCTCCGTTTCTGGTAATCTCTTGGTCGAACTGGCTCAACGAGCCTCGTTCCATCTTGGGAATGAGGCATGAGAGCAGGCTGCCAACATTCATTCCGTCCTTCCAAATCGGTTCCAGCAGCTATGCCACACGCGCAATGTTGCATGTAAGTCCATATACGCCACCTTTCAAATCTTCTGCTCGGACTCAACTGATAGTTCCGTGTGCGTAGGCTCCATTACCAGAGCTAGCCTCATAGACAAGCCTTGTGACGGTCGTCGCCGTGGAGCCCGGTGACATAATTGACCTTAGCCGCATCGAAGCAACGACCAATGAATTCCTAAAGGAAGATGACTGCTCCCATGTAGGGTTCCTTGCTGGAATCATATTTCTAGGAGCCGCGCGATCGGAGATCATTCTGGAAACAGAACCTTCTGTACTACGTCAAAAGTGGGGCACGCAATGGATGCACTTCGTGGGAAAGGCGAGCGTGCCAGCATCTTATATCACTCCTGGACCTTACGTTATAGAGCAAGGCATCTTGTACCAGGCATAGAAAACCTACAGTGACACTCAGCTAGCATTTGCCGCATCTGTTGAACCAGTGGATAACCAAGGGTGAGCGCGCCTGTCTAACGTTTTGACGGCTGACATTTTGAACGATGACTCCAGCACATTTCGAAACAGAGATCTGGGCCGGCAGTTATTATCCACAGCTTGCGATTGCCGTGCCTTCCAGACTCCGTTCCGGCCTTTTACAAAGTCGAGCGTTAGATGGCATCAGAATTTCTGTAAAAGACATGTACCACTTGAAAGGAGTCTTGACCTCATTTTGTAATCGCGGGTACCAGCAACTCTACGGCTTGCAAGCAGATGCAGCCGACGTGATCGCAAGACTGATCTCACCAGGCGCAGTGATTGTTGGCAAGACTCACATGTGCTCTTTCGCACTTGCGGAAAGCCCAACGCAGTCAGTCGAGTATACTTTCCCATTTAATCCACGAGGAGACGGGTACCAAGCACCAGGTGGTAGCAGTAGTGGCAGTGCAGTTGCTATAGCTTCGTATGATTGGCTTGATTTCGCATTAGGAACTGATAGTCAGTATGATTCTTTGGTAGCTAAAAAACTCAAAGCTCATTCATTGCAGCTACCGGAAGTTCTCGGATACCAGCTCTCGCCAATGGTTGTTTCGCTTTGCGACCCTCGACGGGAGCAATCAACATGGACGGAATTGTTTCTGTATATTCAAGATTCGATACTCCAGCAGTCTTTGGTCGGGACCTTACCAAGTTCAAAGCCTTAATGACGGCGTTGTATCCACAAGGATACAACACCGAAGTCGGCAAGGCGAAAAAGAGTCTAAAGGCTGCGAAATCGAAAGTCATTTACTATCCACCTGACTTTCTTCCCAATGACAACAAGGATCAGCTCCGCATTCTGGAGGAGTTCGTAAAAGACCTGGCGACCAGTTTTGACGCAAAGCTACTCACCACGTCTATCGCCGATAGCTGGGCGGAGACGAGTCCCGTCGAAGAGAAACATCTTGCGACATATTTGCGCAATGTGAGAAGCTCTACTCAACCCGCCAGAGTTGCTAATGATCAACGCCTCAGAGTACTGCGCATAGCTACTACTTCGCAGCGTACCACTCATTCCAGCCATTTCGATCTCAATTTAGCGACAAATATAAGCAAGAACCTTTCGCCACCGAGTTCGTCCGCTGGATGTGGTATGTCTTAGCCCGATCATTTTTCATTATCAAGAGTTATACTAACTGCTGACAGGGAAGTTGGTCAAAACACGACTCAAGCAGAGCACGACGATATGACCAAGAGGATGGAGATTTTTCGAGAGTGGTTCTTTCACAGCTACATGCCAATCCATCGACTGGAAGCTATCTTAGTGCTGCCTGTCGGTACTGTTCAGCCCAATTATCGTGATACGTATTCCGGCGTACCAGAAACGGTAACCCCAGGCCTCCGGACTACGTACCTCAGTCCTATTCTAGGGGCCCCTGAGCTTTCAGTACCAAGTAAGCAAGCACCTCTTATAAGGAGTAACATGCGCTAAGATGTTCAGTTAGCCAAGTATCCTTCAAATCCCGAGTCTCGGGCAAAGATTAATATCTTCCAGTACTAGCATCCTTAATAAGTACTCCAGGTACGGATTTCGACCTGATTAAAACGACTTTAAAAGCTATAAAGGATAGTTCAAGCCCTTATATTGCCAAGACAGGCAAGACTACCTTCTAAATATTTAGGGCTACGGTTTACTACGATGCTAGGGAGTATTCCAGGTCATATTCCAGCAGACGTATTTCAGATCTAGTGCAAGGGAAGCGTAGCAGGAAACAAAAGGAGCTTCATATGACGGCCACATAAGCACGACGGGGCGGAATAGATAGCCGGTTAAGTTGAACAGCTGAATATATCGTCATCTCAGTAGGAACACTCCGTCAGTTTTGTAATACTCACATATGATTGTAAGGCATCTCGAAAGAAGTTAATAGGAGACTACCAAAAGTAACAAGTACAAACAACATCAAAGATATCTATTTCTCCGCAACTCAGAAAGTTGCAAGCCGCTACTGCCACCAAGCACAGCTAAAGCACATAAGTTTAGACCACAGGCGTCTCATCATACGGCCCACCATCCTCGATCCCATGATTCTTAGTACGCCGTACGAGAGTAACAAAGCCGGAATCAATACCACAAACCAAATCCACAATGAAAGACTTCCCTGCCCAAAGATCGCCATATTCATGCCAAAGAACGACGTAGTAAACGATAAAGGAATATAGAAGAATACAAGCGGCGTCAGCTGTTCTACCTTCTCAGTCTACTAAATTACTCATTTCAACTCTATAATAGCCAACTAATTGTTAATCATTGTCAAACCAGTTCTACAACGTGCCGAGAGAACCTCCGTACGATGTATCAGCTCCTCAAAGTCGGCCAGCAGACTGTGAAGAGCAGATTCTGCCTTATTGCTGATATTACCTCCACGGGGCCAACGGACATCGTTTCGACATTTGATGGAACCGATGATTCCTCTCAAATGCTTTGCCTGATCATCAAGAATGTCTTGATAGTATAGGAGGTTTGAGATCCAATACTGCTTGCTCAGAATGGCCGTATACCCTGTTTCTCCGATAACGTGTTTCTCCACCCGATTGAGGAATTGGCTGGTCGAATTTGCAGAGAACATGAATAGCTCATACATGGTGTAGAAGGGATCGCTCTGCAGTATATCGCGATGTTCAAGGGACTTCCCGTCTTCTCTGTGAAAAAGTGTCGCGCTCTGTTTGAATCTTCCTCTATTCTCGTTTTGTTGATCTAGGCACAATTGATGACGTTTCAAGGGCAGCATGGGAAGATGTTGGATCGTTGGATGATTCGGCGACTCCCAGGTGTAGTTTTTGCTGAGCCATGGGCCGGGTGGTCCTTCCGAGAGATCGTTTCCCGAGTCAGTCCAGACAAGTGCTAGACTCATATCAGCATCACGCCTGCGTTTTGTATCCCATTACGTACTGATCCAGCCATTGCCCAGTTTTCGAGTGCACATTGAAGGGTATTTAGCCAGAGTGAATGCTGACATTCACCAAGCAAGCTATCATCAGTCAACTTCGATTCCCATCTCAACCGCCTTCTGCTTCAACCAACTCTCGAGCGGGACAGTGTACGGGGCATGAGCCACTGCTGAGCGTGCAAAGCTCAACCCAGCTGTTATCACGATTTTCAATATCCTCAAGTCCTGATGCTCAAACGCTCTACTAATACGCAGATCTTCATCCACCTCCCCTGGATTTTTTCTGACCCGCACGCCTTCCCCACTCGTAGATTCGTCGTTCTTCACCGTTTTCGATAGACGGTGGACATCCACTTCAAGGCACAGTCTCTTCAGCCCAGAGCATCTGCTCGGCAGATAACTCCAGTAAATAGGGTTTCTCAATGCCTGTCTATATGGCGGCGCATACTTGGTTACGGGATGGAACCACAGCCCACGAACGGCCGCGTATCCGTAGTCCCCTGGGAAGCGGTCCAGGAAGTGACAGAACACTTCAACATCAGAGGGTAAGCTATTGTACGGAGAAGTTGCGCCGAACCAGTCCCTCAGGACAAAGTTCGTGCTCTCGATGTAGCAGAGCTCAAGCTCCTCAAGGAGATTGGATGGTAAGCAGAACAGCGCTGGTACTTTTCGGTAGTCAATCAGAGATGATTGGTCTTTGCCAAAGTTGACGTTAGATGTTGTAGACGAATCGTCAAGAAGGTATGGGTAAATCGTGTTTCGGAGTTCAATGGGTAGGGCCTGGAAGAGTTTTTCGAATTCTCGTGCCATATTCGCTGCGGTATCAGAAGTATTGTATCGATTGCTGAGGCACATGGAGTGAATGACTAGAGTACATTGTTCGAAATACGATAATGTGATTGGCAGAGATCAGAGAAGGCCGTTAGACGAGATCCTGGACTCGATGATTGGCTTGACCTCTTCATCTCCTCTAACTAGCTTTGGAGGGATCTGGCGTTTCGGGAACGCTTCCTCGAATGCACTTATAAATTTGAATATCAAATCCCCTCGCCCTGCTCTCGCCATAATTGCCAAGGCGAATGGTCGGCCAATATTGTCTAAGACCCCCAAAGGCATTGTTGCAAGTGGATACCTTAGTTGACGTATTAGATCGAGATACATGCCAGAGAAACCGAATATGCTCTCGCTTACCGGACGCAGTGGCCATGCTCGGTATCTTGCTGTCTTGTGGGATGCCGATGATATCGAGACCCTGGTCGACAAACAGCTTGTCGAAGCCTTCCTCAATCGCGACCTTCTGAAGGAAGACCCTTGCTTCTTCGGTCTCCTCATCACTGGGAATATCTTCGTAGGACTTAATCAAGCGGCTCTGGTTGGCGTGATCTAGAAAGCGTCAGCATGTCTTCAACCGCTGAGACAAATGAATGGGTACCGTAAGGCAATTCGATATCCGCATGCGCCTTGTTCCACTCTATGAGCTCTTTGAGGCTTCGAACCTCAGATGTCTCCAGATTACTGAGATATTGGTCCACATTCCTTTTATAATCATGGACTATATGATTCAGCACTTTTTAGAGTCACAATACCACATCGTGGGTACTCACACATTATAACGGACATGGCGGTCTGGTTGTCGGCAATCATCCACTTGTCAAAAGTCGGCAACTCGACAGGGTACTGAACCTCGGCGCCTGCCTTGCGAATTTTATCAATAGCGTTCATATACGCGCTGTTCTATAAGCGAGTTAGTGAAGTTGAGACTGATGAAAATGAACACATTAGTTGCTCCACCACGCTTGGTATCTGTGGGCACATCCTAGGTGGGAAATGCCATACTGCCGGGTCAAGAAATCCCACCTTCAGACCCTGGAAAGTCTTCGTAAGGAAAGATGTATATCCATCCTTGGGCAGCTTTGCGCGTACTTCTTGCGTATGTAGAAGCTCCGTGGTGAACGCTAGGTCAACAATGGACTTAGCCATTGCACCCGCGGAGTCGAAGGATAGTGATAAGGTCCAGACCCCAGTTAGATCAGTACTTCCAACAGTAGGTTTAAGGGCAAATAGCGCTGCTCTTCCCGCAGGCTGAACGAGAGAGCCGTCGGTTTCGGTCCCCAGTGAGAGAGGACTGTAACCTGCGGAGACACCAACTGCAGACCCAGTCGAAGAACCAAGAGGGCTCTGTTGAGGTCAGCGCGCACATATAATAGAGCTTCTGCGGCTCACCGTGTGACCTATCGGAGCTTCACCCTCCTTCAATCCACCGATAATGTATGCAGATTAAGTTTGACCCCAGCCGCGGAAAACCCATTGATAGATCCGAAGCCCCTATAGGATGTATATGGTTAGAAAGAGCCGGAAGATGAACATGGCTATTATACTTCTAGTTGCAAAATTCCTGCGATGACATTAATGCCAAGAAACACAAATGTCATGACTCGTGCGCATTACGTACATTGAGATTCGTCTTCGCGAGGATGATGAGGCCTTTCTTGATCAACTCATCCACAATTCCGGCGTTCTGAGCAGGTTTTGATGAGAGGAGGGCAAAGCTGCCCACAGTGCTTGGCATTCCTAGGTCCGGATGCGTTGCAATTGCGTCCTATCCGCATTAGACTCTGCTATTCAAGGTCGAAACGCAGTAGCTACCTTGATGAGAATAGGAATACCATGATAAGGACTCCTCAGCTTCCCTTTCTTGCGTTCATCGTCGAGTTGACTCGCAGTCTGAAGCAAGATATCGCGAGGCGCAACGTTCAAGACAGCATTTAGCTTAGCTCCAGCCTTGTCCTCGTGATCTATTTGTGATAGTACCTGCTCTACCAGGGCAACGATTGTGAGTTTACCATTATTAAGTAACTCTGCCAAACCTAAAGCGTCGAGAGTCAGGAGCTGTACAGTGATGAGAGGTGCCATGCTTGCCGGCGAAATGCCTGGTTTCGCTCAGAGGGAGGGAAAGATGGAGCCGAATAAGCGAACGGCTGGGCCTCAAACGGGAAAGGAAAATCATCCACAAGTTGACGCTCGTCAGCGCAAACAATGTCGCCCCAAATGTATACAGCAATATCTTGCGGGGTGGAGACATCTCTCGTGCTTGATGATGCAGCTGTACATGTCATCGTACAGTGTTACAAAGACCTCCTGACCCGAAACACCTTTCTGGGATAGTGCGTCGTCGACATCGACGGGAAATGAACCACTGTTCAGAAACTCCGCTAGACCAACATGATTCTGACCTGCGCCAGTTCGGAGTCTCGAGAAGACTCCGATCGCCTTCGCATACTCTTCTGGGTGTACATGGCCCGTGACGACGACGGCAGAGGTGGTGTTACTCGGCTTGGAGGACCACCTCGGGGGACCAGTCTGGGTTGTGACTCTTGTCCTGCAGTGTACAACTTTGCGTGAACCAGATGCGGACCGGCACATATCTCTTCGGCTGGACATGCACCCACTCGCGCCGCTGAAGATGAACAGTGACCTGAAGTCCGAACATGGTCCGATATCGGTTCTTGATGAACATTTGCATTGGGGACAGTCAGCTATCGACACACAGCGTGGCTAGAGTACTCACTGGACTTCGCCGTGGGTGAAGCCTCGTTCGGACGCGATGGAGCGTATGTACTCGGTGACACGACGCTTTTCTTCCGCGTAACGAAAATCATCGCCCCAGTCGAGGAACGTGAGGGTGTCGCTCATGGCGTCGAGAAGAAGGGATGGGGATGGGCATCAACTGAAGATGCAAAATGCGTGCTGCAGCGCTGACTGCGGAAGTGGACCGTAGACCGAATATGAAGGCTAGCTCGAGTAGCCACGAAAACACCAAGTACATCCGGTCAGTATCGGCAGGGCCTCGAAGTCGCTGGTTTGAGCGGGGTCGTGCTGCGCCTTGCAGCACCGTCCAGGCTGCCACTTGCCAGTAAGCCCCGCCCCGAAGCATCTCGCGCCTGTGCAACCGCTGCGCTGGTGTATCACAATCTACGCCTGTTAATGAAGGACGAGCCCTCCATCGCAGCAACACCAACACGCCCTATCCCATTCTTCTCTCCACGACTAAACTTCCCATGGCCGCCTCATTGCCGAGGCGCGTGTACAGGATTTCGCCCACCGGCAAAGCGGAGGATGCAGAGCAGTACCAGACAGGCGGTCTACATCCAGTCCTTCTGGGGAACACATTGAAGGAGGGCCGATATCGTATCATTCACAAGCTAGGTTTCGGCAGCTTCTCTACGGTTTGGCTCGCGCGGGACACAGCAAAAGAACGCTACGTGGCGCTCAAAATTGCGCGAGCCGATTTCAATCCGAACAGCAACGAGCTCAAGATCCTCCGATATCTGGCCGGGCTCGACAGCAGTGACAAAGGCAGCGAGTTCGTCATGAGGCTTCTGGATGACTTCATTATCGAAGGACCAAACGGGAAGCATCAATGCCTCGTCACCCAGGTTGCCGGCCCTCGGCTCTCTCGGCCTGCTGGTGTCAATTACACAATTTTGGGCCCAGCACGACTGCTCGCATCGCAGCTTTTCCAAGGTGTGAGTTATCTACACTCTTGCAACGTTGGACATGGAGGTGAGGCTCTGAACACTGCTTTCAATCACTTGTCTCAGTTTTTGTCCAGACTTATACACGGGTAACATCCTGATGCAGCTCGACAGCTTCGATTCGTGGTCAGAGGATGATCTGTACGCTTGCCTTGGCCAGCCGGTGCAGGAAAAGCTTCTTCGAAAGGACGGCAAGTCCCTCGACCGCTGTGCACCACCGTATACTGTTCACCCGGGTGACCTGTCTCTGCTTGAACCGCTCTTCCTGCTCTCCAAAGTCCTAATCATTGATTTCGGCCAAGCCTATTTTCTTGATAAGCCTCCCCCTTCTTCGACCTCGCCATCGCAATTCTCCGCCCCAGAGAACCTCTTCCGCCAGGGGGTATCGACAGCGACAGACCTTTGGGCACTTGGCTGTAATACCTTCGAGATATGTGCAGGGTACACCCTGTTCAAGGCGCTTTTCTTGCCAAGACAGGATGTTATGCAAGATATTGTTGCTATGCTTGGAAGATTCCCCGACAGATACTGGAAAGTGTGGGAAGAGAGAGTACAATACTTCGACGAGGAGGGCAAACCTAAAAAGCAGGCCGAAGCCTCGCTTTATTCATCTGCCTACCCATTGTATGATCGGATCAGGGATATGGCCTTCCTCTATCCGGCTGACGGTCGCTGCTTGGATACTACGTTGCGGGATTGCACTACAGCCCTCCAGACCTGTGAGCTGGTGCAGATGCATGATTTCTTAAGCAAGGTCTTCGTGCTGGATCCAGAGACCAGGATCACGGTAAAAGATGCCTTGGAACACCCGTTCCTCGCATTGGTGAACCTCTCAAGGCCTTGAAAGTCTACTCTAGACTATTGCAAAATTCTCTCGTGCAGACTCAAAATGAAATTGATTAAGGTGTCTGAAACCTCGAAAGGCTCCATAACAACTTGAATGTGAAAGGTGTGGGACCGTGCGTCACCATGCCAGTAAAGGGCATACTTTTATTCTATATTAGTTTTTGACTAGAGTCAAACACAGAATCAACAGAGTTCGGCACACGTCCCATTGTGCCCTGAGTCCATTACAGAGTCACTGCAACAAGCCAGCTATAAGCTAGCTAGTAGCACCACACAGTATTAGTTTGTACTAATTATTATTTACGCAAAATGCTATTAGTCGATCTGTGCTGCCTCTGGTGTTTCCGGCTGCTGCTTCGACCGAAACAACCAATGGCGGGTAACAGTCCGACATGGGCCGCCATCCAGGGCAACTTCGTATGGATTCCTCGGCTGACGCACACCTCCTGATGATGGCGTGTCTTTGTATGACCTTGCCTCACTACTTTGGCCCTCGAGCAATTCCAAGGCTATCACGATACGCACCCTAGTACACCGATGTAAAGTAATACCTGAAGCAAGGTCTCTTCTTCACCAATCAAGAGCTTTCCTAAACGATTTTGCCAACGCTCATACCTCAAATGTCGTAGAACGATCCTTTCAGCGAACCAGTGCGTCGCAGTCAGACGACCATCTCGCCACGCCAGAGTCGAACGCCAACTCGTCTAATGACCGACCCAAAGGCCAGAAGCGGGCAAGAACTGATTGCGAAGCCTCAAGTCAAACACCTTCTACCAAAGAATACAAGCATGACACCATTGCTGATCTTCTACCTTCGAGATCCGTAGCCGACGCCCTATTGGGAGCCTATTTCGAATACGTCCACATGGTATTGGCACTCTTCCATCGCAACATGTTCCAATTTGGTTTTGAAGCGACTTGGGAACGGCAACATGTTTCTCTACGAGAGAATGAGGAGACAGGGTAGCTTTGCTGTTTGGCTCTCGTGTTCGCCTTCGGTGCGCAAGCACTACAGAAGTACGATCCGGATCAAGCACTCGGTTTGCAAAAGAAGTATCTCGCATTCGTTAAAACCTACTTTCGTAGACTTGTGACGACTGTCAGCTTGGTCAACGTCCAAGCCCTGGTTCTATTGCAGCTCTACGACTACAATGTTGGCAAACGAAATGGCCCTTAGGTCTTGATGGGAGCCGCGGCCCGAATGGTAAGCATGAAAGATGTCTAGGAGCGAACATCATTTCTAATATCGATAGGCAATTTCGATGGGTATGCATCGCGAAGGGCCCAACGCTTAGTTCGATCCTATAGAAAGGAACACTCGCAGGTTGGTGTAGTGATCTCTTTACGTGTGGGAGAAGATACTATGCATGATGGTAGGAAGACCAAGCTCTATCGACGACGCTGAGGTCACTGCCCAAGCTCCGGATGAAACTCTACTTGAGGGCCAAGAGCTTCGGCTGAACATGTTCTGGAAGGCTTTAGAGTTGGCGAAAATGTCATATTCAATCAGAAGAAGAGCTTGCTTCGCAGAACACTCTCACGAAGAGTGCGTATCATCTTTGATGGTGGCTAAGGCATTAATGCGCGAACTGGACGATTGGCGCGCTACTCTGCCGCGCCATCTGCAAGTAGATTCATCCGTCCCACTAAAGCAGAAGCGGTCGATCTGTCTCTTCCACACATACTAATTCTACGTACGAAGCATTATCACTAGGCATTGGCGACTACAAAATGTCAAGCGAAACATCTAACGCCTCGAGAACAAGCCGTTTACCCTGGCCGAGGATATAGACCTTGTTTTTTTTTTATGGCCGAGGAGTGCATCATTTCATCTCACTGGGGTCTCTAGTGCTTGAATCCAATTGTAGTCATGGATTTTTTGGATGGCGTAGCATGGATCGATGTATTTTACGTCTTCCATGCTGTGCTTATTGTGTGCACCGATTTCCTTGTACGACCGAAGGATCGGCATGATTCACCGGAAGATACTTTGAGGAAGACAGCTGTCCGCACCATTCTACATCCAACCGCTGTCATCGACTTAGCACCGACATACAACATTCTTTCCCAGTTCGCTATACAGTTCGCTGGCATAACTGGCGTGTCTGACGAACCGTACACGACATACCATACACCGAGCCAATCATCTAACCTGCTCTCGCCATCCCCCATTCCGACGACATTTCAAGGGTCAGTCGTAGAGAAATCGAATCAGGCGACAGAATGGTACGAAAATGAAAGTGCGAACGCAGTTCCTTGGGACTTTTTGGCGCTTTATACGAGCAATGAGAATTTGGGTTTAAGAGCTTACCCAGATTGCTATTCAGGGGGCTTAATCGGTTCTGAACCCTCCGCGAGCGAGGTGGATGATTGGACGGCAAGAACATTGAAAGGTATGCATAGCATCTAAGCAGAGCTGAGTCGCGTCTAGAATCTGGGACATGACCTAGAGTAAGGGTCCAGATACTATAATTGCATCACCCTATAAGAGCGCTTTGTCTAGTAAACACTAGTTATATACCTAATCATAGTACTTAAGGAGTCGTAATACAGTACCTGTACCCCCATTCCGGAAGTAAACCAAATCGTGTGCGGCACCATGGTCCTTTCCTCTTCTTACGAGAAGCACTTTAAGGGCCAACTGTCTCGCAAGTAAGAGTTGGTTCCGAAGCCTGTCCAGATGTATTCATCGAGTCGTAATAAAGCACGATGTATTGGCGATCTGCACTGGGTGTTGAACCACAAATGGTCTAGTGTCGAGCTAAATGGGGCATGCCGATCGACGATCTCTCGATCTCGATGCTAGCGCAAACGCCCATCTTCGAAATTCACCAACCATCTTTGTCTATTCAATGACGCACTCCTTCGTCAAGCCATCCGACTTCATGACGACCGACATTAAAAACCGCGGCCTGGCATGCGAGGATATATGTTTACGAAGAGCCACTCCTACTACTAATTTCAATCTCAATGCGACCGCCACACGAGTCTGACCCCATTCTTCCAATCACTAACATGCCTACCAACGGCAAGGCTAACCGCGAGAGGAAGCGCGTCCTGGTGGTAGGCGCGGGAGCTGCGGGTATGTTCTATCTGGATCTAGGGCGTGCATAACTTACATTCGATACAGGCATGTCGTGCGCGCACCATCTCGCTGAACAGTCCGACAAATTCGAAGTGACTTTGATTGACGCTGTTGATTATTGTGGTGGACAAGCGTTCTCTATTCCACTGGACAAGGAGCGACATGGAGCTGGATGGCTTAATCAAGGTGTACAGGGTGGAAGCTTCATCTTCCATCACACCATGACCATGTTTGCGCGGCAGGGGCACCATGCGGATCCAGTAAAGCTTCAGGTATGCATCTTACTCCACCTCATCTCATCTTGGATAGTATTCACCAGGTATCAGGTATCATTTGGTAAAGACGACACATTCTGGACCAACGTCTTTCCGACCGAGGTGCTCGCACGCCACCAAAAGGAGATCAAACGCTTCAACACGATGATTAAGATAGTCCGCTGGTTCGAAATCTTCTTCGCCATGATCCCAATCAAGTATCTGATGAAGATGTTCTTCTTCTCTGAGGAGTTTTCCAACACAGTGGCCCTGCCTATGATCGCCCTTTTTCTTGGAACAGGAAACTACACGCCCGAAGTGCCTAGCATCATCCTTGAGAGGCTTTGCACGAGCCCGACATACGGCATGTGGTATCCTGGAGACAAGCAGAGCGTTGTGAGCAATCTGCCTCCAATGGTTGTGTTTCCAAGGTTCAGCACCTTCTATGAAGACTGGCGGAAAGATTTGGTATCGAATGGTGTGAACGTCCGGTTGTCGACCGAATTGACAAGGGTTGTGAAAAGAGATGGTACTGGCGTAATTGTGCGCACGATCAAGAGGACACCGGTCAAAGATCAACATAACCCCAACAGCGCATGGGTACCGTACGATGACGAAAGTAATGCCGACGCCGGCGCACAAGAAGTTGAAGAAAGCTACGATGAGATCGTGCTTTGCGTCCTGTGAGCCCTACGTCAATATTGTACCGTTGTTTCGTTACTAAATCTCCAAAAGTGCGGACACAGCGAAGCGTCTCCTCGAAACAACAGCCTCCTTCCGCGAGAAGAAAGTTCTCGGCTCCGCCAAATTCGCCAACGACATCACAGTGACGCACTGGGACAGCGAATACATGAAGAAGCACTACGACAACTTTTACAATTCGGAACAAGCTGTCGAGAAGCTGTCTGGAGTCGACCAAAGCTCGCGTATCCAGATGGGGCAGAAGTCTTTCAAGCCAATGTACTACATTAAGATGTACCCACAGGATCGTTCCAAGCTCGAAATGTGCTTTGACTGTACGAACTATCAGAGCCAGTTCCCGCCCGAAGTTCCGTTTGACAAGCACGTCTTCCAGACGATATACCTGAACAAAGAAAGGGATGGGCATCTGTGGAGTATTGATGAGATTGACGAGACCAAGATCATAAGGAAAGATTGGTGGCATCAGCTATGTCATTCATATACGCACTATCTCTTCGTCGTGCCATGGATGTGGCTCCTTCAAGGACGGAAGCACACGAGATTTGCGGCGGCATGGACGTTGATCAATGCGCACGAGGTCGCTGTTATGAGCGGCATTGCTGCGGCAGTTGACTTGGGTGCTCAGTATCCTGCTGATCTTGAGCGGGACAAGTTCGCTTTCCTGAGCTTCAGACTGTACTACTTGCTTGCGTACGGCAAGTGGTACAGAAGGAACGCCACAAAGAAGACGAAGGAGGGAGAAGGCAAGGCCTGGGCAAGTGGATTGTATGGTAGTGTGTACAAAGGCCCTGGTGTGACGGAGACGGAGCGTCAGACATGGAGAGAGGAGAACGGAGTTAAGGGCTGAAAGAACAGAACGAAGGAACTGTGTCTTCCTCTTGACAACCTCGGGCCCGAGGTCAGAGATGAGTAGAACGTCAATCAATCGCAACTCTTCAAGATTGGAAAGCTTCTGAGCATTCTAACGCGTTAATCCCGAATGTTTATGCGCTATGACACTTTTACGAAGAATCCTGCACGTATACGCCACCAAACACTAATGCACCTCGTTTACGCTTTTAGGCATAGCTCAGCGAACGTTTTAAGGCTGTCAGTTGACCTGAGCACCTCGTTTACTTCTTTCTGATTAGGTTCAAGAGATCGCACTTGAGTATCGAAAGACTCCTTACCTTCGTCGTAGTGACAATGCGCTGTGGGTGATGGCTAAATCCGTAAAATCCGACAATCTCCTTCCTCTACTCAAGTCAATGAGAGGTCACACTCAATGTTAGGAAGATAGTAAGGAAGGTGTAGCTACAGACCAGAATGTATAAAAAGTCGTGGTAGACCCGAGATGGGAAGTCTAAATCCATAATAGCCTCAACACTGGGCTTGATTCCCAATTTCGGTTCCTCCAACCATCAAGATGTCTCCAAACACCAAGCTCCCCATCATTTTCGGCGCCATGACTTTTGGCAAGGCAGACAGTACATCCTCCATTCCATACCTTCTCAAAACAACCACTTCACTAACCCTATCTAGCCGCCGGCCAAACCCGCACAACTAACCTCTCCGACTGTGCCGCCATCCTCGACACCTTCCAGAAGCACAACCACAACGAAATCGACACCTCGCGCATCTATGGCGAAGGTACATCTGAAGAGTACCTCGCCGCCCTTGACTGGAAGACCCGCGCTCTCGTCATGGATACAAAGTATTGCGCGACCCCGCACGGCTTATTCGGCCAACCGGTCAGCAAATTGAACGAGAAAGATACGCGTGCGAAGATGGAAGAGAGCTTGAAAGCACTTGGGACGGAAAGTGTGGATCTGTGGTATCTGCATACACCCGACCGAACGACGCCCATTGAAGAGACGCTGAAGGTCGTGAACGATCTGTACAAGGAACGGAAGTTTAAGAACTGGGGAGTGAGCAACTACATGGCGTGGGAAGTCGCTGCGATCTGCGAAATCTGCGAAGCCAAGGGGTATGTGAAGCCTTCTGTGTATCAGGGGCTGTACAACGCGATCCACCGGACGGTGGAGAATGAGTTATTTCCTTGCTTGAGGAAGTATGGGATGAGCTTTTATGCGTTTAATCCGCTTGCTGGGGGGTATTTGACGGATCGATATCACCGTGAGGATAAAGATGAGGATGCGGAGCCAGGGTCGCGGTTTGATCCTAAGAAGTTGTTCGGTAGGATGTATAGACAGCGCTATTGGAGCGAGAAGACTTTTGATGCATTGGACCTTCTACGCGCAGCAGCGAAGAAGCACGGACTTGGGGAGAGCGAGTGCGCGCTTAGGTGGATGATGCATCATTCGCAGTTGAAGAAAGAGCTTGGGGATAAGGTTATCATTGGAGCTAGCTCTGAGAAGCAGCTCAGGATGAATTTGAAGGACTTCGAAAGGGAAGAATTGTCAGCTGACGTACTAGAGGCATTGAATCAGGGATGGGAGCTTTGCAGGGGAAATGCTTGGAAGTACTTCCATTAGGGCTTCAGATCAGTCTCCGTTTGAGGAAGCCTAAAGTGCTTCAGACAATACTACCATCATGATGCTAGCAATATGTCATTAGCCGAATTGCTTCTACAGTCTTATATCTCTAATAAATTGCATACTTGCATTAGACTAGACCCAACAAACTTGGAGCCCCACGACCAGCATTCTGCTGCCTGAAGATTTCGGGATCATACCACAGCAGATCCGTAGTTGTCCGCTGACAGCTCTGCTCCTGCTCCTCCGTCCACGGCCAAGGCGACCATCGGCGACCCTTGCCCTGATACTTGAGCGCCTCGAAGCTAGCATCTGGCACAGAATCCTGGTCGTCGATGAAGGTTCCATCGCCCGCTACCTGAGTCCACCGGCTAGCGTGAAAATAATACTTCTCTCAAGACTCGATCTTCAAAGCGCCAGTTGAGTAGACAACGATGACCTGCGCAGGGCCCACAGCGTCTTCAACGTGGGTCGGTAGAAGCTGGTGTGTCCCAGGATGCAGGAGGTAGCGTCCGTGGCCAGCTGGATGCGGCTCAGGATAGAGAGGGTGTTCTGGTGCTAGAAGACTCTTAGCCAGTGAAGAGTGCTATTGTCAGGGAGGCTCGTGAGGACGAGGACGTCTGACTGCAAACGTTTGAGCGCGTGATGTTGGTCAACCATGTGTTGCGTACAATTTCTGGGGTCTCTTGGTAGCTGTGCAAAAAGCTTAGCCGTTGACTCGGCCATTCTCATTGGGGTTCTGTGTGCTTGTAGTCGGGCTAGTGTGGTACTCGGAAACGTGTAGTGGCTGGAGTAGCCGTTGAGCGAAGACTGGAAACTGAGCTCCTTGGGAAGTGTAGTCAAGGATTCGTGTGAATTGCCGTTGGAATTAGAGAGGTATAAGTCTCCTAGGCGCGTTGGCTACCGTGTGTGTCGCCATTGTTTGCTTGGTCGCCGCGGGTGATGGCAACGGGCCAGATTCGTCCAGCTCACGATCATCAACGCGGCGACCACGAGTTACGACTCCAATTCATCGTTGAAGGCCTTTCAGTCTGGTATCGACAACTCAGTCTTCCCATACAACAACGCGCATACTGAAGATGGAGGCTTGCCAATGCACGTAACGAACAGCCAATTGATTGTGAGTCAGGCTGCTTGAGCGTTGAATGCGAGGTAAAGGCAGTCAAAGATGCTGCGCATCTTATAGTAAGTTTCGAAACGCTGTCATGTAGCGAACAAGTCCTGATTTTCGGATTGGAAAGCACGTGGCACCTCGACGAATCGGGGGATAGACTGACGATCTAAGAAGGGGAAATATAGGCGCATGGTACCACCGCGACAGAATTGACAAGTATGAAGCATTATGATAAAAAGATGTCGATGGTCGCTGAAGCATTGAAGGAACGCAAATCGCATAGAATGAAAGACCTTGGAATGCACATCGATTCTTGACTGCCGCTAACCTTAAGGAGGAACGAGAATGAAGGACATGCGTCCTGCAGTGGTACAAAACCAGCATCTATCTAGAGAGACGGGCTCCCAATGAAGCCTGTAGAGTCGACTTGGACAAGGTGTTGATAGGGCATGGGGTCAAACACGAGGAATACGTCGCGGTCGAATAGTTGTCCCGCAAGATGCATGCCGAGGTTCGCTCTTACCGAAATCTACGTCACCTAACCCAGTACCTGCCCAACTTCATGCAAGTGCCCACGAAGCCATCGAGATGTCCGTATCGGCAGTAAACGATGTTGCGCATTTCGAACGAGATTTGGAGTGATTCGGCCGACACGCTCTCATCGTCAAGGCTGAAGGACACCGTGTTCTCCTGCATCGCGCTCGTCGGCCGCCACCTGCGCACGGCAAACCTGCGACCTGGAACCCCGAGTCCGTAGAAGCAGAAAATTGCGAAATACCAAAGCTGCTGAAGCTCCTTATAAAGAAGATTTGGCTAACTCTTAAAGGCACATTTGTATCAGTAATCGATCTTGAAGTGGAGCTATCTAGCGAGCTGCTAACCCAGCCGAGGAAGTCTTGCTTGTACCTGCATAAAGGCTGGCACTATAAAGACTGGGTAGATCCGCATCTTTGTCAAGTGTTATTCATCAACTCCCTGGACAGTTTCTATCGATCTTCCTTTGAAGTCTCACGCGAGTAGATATGACGGGCAATTACTCCCTCTACGCGATCCCTCTCTACTGGACCCTGGCAATGTACCCACATGCCTACGCCGTACGTGCCTTTCGCCCCTTTCCCATCCTTCTCCTTGCTCACAAAACTGTCTAGTCCGGATTGATTAAGAAAGCAAACAACAACAGATACGATAATGCCAATCCGAAGTCCGTGAGCACCGCCGAACAATACAGAAAGTCTGTTCCAAGCGACTGTTTCGCGCGCTACGAGAGGGGTGAAGCGGCGCATCGGAATATGTTGGAGAATGCGCCGCTATTCATTGGGGCCGTCATTGTCGCAAATATGGCGAGGCTGGATGCTAGTAAGTGTGGCTGTTTCAAGATGGGGCAGATCTGACTCCGGCAGGCACGTTGAATCTGGCGATCGGGAGCTACATCGGCTTGCGCACGCTGTATATCTGGCAGTACATCAACGTCCAGAGGCAAAGATACTCCTATCTGAGGAGCGTGAACTGGGCTGTATCGACAGGGATATTGTTTTGGATTTTTGTGAAGGCTGGGAATGTCCTATTCTAGACCCTCGTCTCTACCCCATTTGTCTCTCTACTCTGTCTTTCGCTTCTGTTTTCTCAATCCTCTCTTATCTAACCATCTGACATTACCTTGTTCATTGCCTCGTGGATATTGCTAGAAGGTGAGGCGAGGATCACCCGGCATAATGCCATTTGCGCCGTGGGACGTCTTTATATCAGAGCCGTAGATCACGTTCTCATATCCACCAAAGATAAATAGGCCAAAGTCCTCATCCACAAATTTCTGTTCGTCCTCTGCATCAACAGATAAGTAAAGCTTCTATACTCATTGTTCTTTCCCAAGACTTACTAAGAAGGGAGTCAGGAATGGATAACATGAACGTGCTGAACGACTCAGCGTCTGGCGTGTGGAACTCGGCACAGCCAGAGAACTCATGTGTACTTCATGCCCTGATCGATTAACGGCTGTAGCGCCTTCTTGGAGTGGCTGTCGACGTGAAACTACCAGAACTAGTCAGTCGTTGTACCCGTTCCCGGCTCTCACTCTGACAAACCTGATTGTAACGGTATATGTGAACGGTGAAGTCCTTCGTACCCATGCAATTATCGGCATGCACATGCTTCCAATACCCGTGGTAGGCCTCCTCGGTGATATTTGGACTGTGTTTGAAGCAAAGAGCTCCACGGAAGTAGGTCTGTTGGTTCGACTTGCTAGGGTAGCCGGGACTTAGCTCCCTAAAGCGATACGCATGAGTCGGCGTGGAGGATTGCTGGGTAGTATGCGAGGGTTGACTGTATTGACGAGGCTCATGAATGCTTGCAGCAGTATCTGGGCTGGGCATTCCATTTGCGACAACGACAAAAGAGGAGACAACAGCTAGCAAGCTACCGATCAGGCGTGAGGCAATCATCTCGAAAGACTTGTTCACGTCTAACACGATGAAATCAGTTCAAAGAGGGAGACGGATGGGCAAGGACAGGTAGGAGGAGAGGCGGACAGTAAAGCAATGGGCGAGGGAACAGATGAGGAAGAGGATTGAAATATGCGAAAGGTAAAGAAGTAGAGGACACTTATACTCCGCGCAGCGCCTTCTTGGGCTGGCGGAAATGTTCGGCGTTGCATCAGCTGTCTGTTTGCTTTCCAACGGGCCAACTCAGCTCACGCCCTAAAAACGCCCGACCATTCCACAGTTCTGCATGGTCCCCATTCACCATTTGACGGATAGACATGATCACATGGAAAGACGCTCTGTACCCCCTTGCCGGCGGCGGTGAAGAAACGATTATGGCATACGTAAACAACTGGTCAGTGTCTGATTGGGGATGCAGTCAGTCCCTTCCCAGTTTCTCGGTTGTGATGGTCTGAAGAAGGCAGAAGTTGGGGGCTGCTTCCTCTTCAACCAATGTGGAAGTCATGACCTCGGGACGGTCACGCTCGTTCGCCCCAAGTAAGCAAACGCTTCGCACCGCTCCTCATGCCGCGTCTCAACCACCACTAGCAATTGTACATGAACCAAGTCTTTGCCGCGATCCTGCAAAATCTCACGCTCACCATGTCCGGACCGTTCACAGGCGGCACCCCGAAACAAGGACTTGACGAGGACACGTTAACTCGGCTAGCTTTGTTTACTCAGTTGGACGAGGAGAAGAAAGCTCGTACGTACAAAATCTTGGACTAGGGGGCCAGGAGTGCTTCAGCGTTTGCAGTTCTCTTCAGTGGGAATCGCATCAATCTTCACCTTCTTTGCTCATTTCACTTTTTACATCACTCCAGACCTTTCACCCTTTATCGAATTCCTAAAATCAAAATGGACCCTTTCCACCGAAATGGGAATCTCTCAACGCATGCGTGAGTGATTTATAAATTCCTTCCTTGGGACTTGGTGGGCTGAATGTGTTCTAAAGAAAATGTGAACTACGGTCTCTGGACGTACCTGCTACCAATACCGATACTCAGTTTATACCGTAAACCAACGCAAGAGGCATCAAGTATACACAGAACTGACTTGTGTTTAGCTCTATCTCTAACAGGATGTGTATCAACTTCTCTAGGTATTCCTAATGTATTTACTGTTAAGTTGCGGAGCTTCAATGGACCAAGCTCTCTGCTATCAGAAGTCCGGCTTGGATATTTTGGTCCGTTGTTTTGGAAAGCTGACCTACTATATTTGAGAATTTCTAATCAGGAACTAGGCCTTTGCGCTCCTATATCGAACGGTCTTTCGTGTTCACCTAGCTCCGGAAAATCCGTCGATACTCTTTTCAGCTCGCTGATCGGACCCAATACGAACACCGCATCCAACGTCGGTGACGACTCCAGGCACGTTTTGTCTATGGCACTGGACATACAGTCTAAAATCATCATATACCTTATTGCTGCTGCCAGCATCTTGTTTACCACCAGCCTTTTTTTATCAGTCTCTTGAAGAGGCACTTCAGAATGGCCGGAAACGAGAATGTGAGCGCAGGGAGACGAAGCAAAATGCAGAGAAAAGTTTCCATGATGACGATGTGGAGCTCAGTTGCGTTCGCACTTGCATCAGCTATATCGATCAATCAAGCAACAAGTGCCATGGAGTTTATCACGAGGGTGGATAGCTCATTAAGTATCGAGATAACCGCAGGAAAGACGTTGAACATTCTTCAATGGCTGCTGTTCGCATTCTCGACACTCTTTGCGGCTGGTGTATCGAGCATCTTTACGAGAGAAGGTGGAACGATCAGGTCTACTGGTTCATCTGACATGGCAGGTGCGAGCCGAAGTAATGCTGGAATGGGAAGAGTGGAAGGTTTTGGAGGCGGTCCACATCCTCCACCTCCTCCACCGCCGCCACCACCACCAGTCAGGGCTTAGCTTCCCAATTGCCTCTGGTATGTGGCCCATAAGCATATACAATTAGTGTTTGGTTTTAATATATCTTATTTGTTGTATGCGGTCTCTCTCGCTGTCACGTTCAAGGCGTTTGCTGTGCTTTGCGGTTTTTCGAGTTGGTTCCCATAGACTTTCCGCGCCCTTAAACCGAATTTAGACAAGGAATTTCTTTATCAATTTGCGTCAACGATGGTGTGTCGATAGCAATATTGACTGAACACGTTTCGGCTCAGCGTGGCTAGTAATCTAAAAATAATACATCCCTACCACGACGGCCTCATGCTAGTAAGCATGTTTTCAACCTGCAACTCATCATTGTAGGTTGGGAAAACTTGATGAATCACATCTGCAAGCCATCGGATCGAGACTCGCACTGTGAAATGCGCCTTCGTATATTCCCAGTACTCAGGATACCAGCCTGCACACTCCCAATCAACGATACCCGCAATCTTTCCCCTCTTATCAACAAGGATATTTTTCATGTTGAGGTCTGCATGAGTGAAAACGATGTTGTGTTTGACACCATGCGATATCGAAACCTGTTCCAGTGCATTTTCGTTCAAGAAGAGACCCTCCGTCAGGTGCTCATGGAATCCGGCCTCGTCGCGGAATCTTAGCTCTTTAGTTCTCGAATCGGCAATACGCCAATCTAGAATGCCACCACCTAAAGGGTTACATATCTGGAAATCCGACCCAGTCCTCTTGGGAATTCGTCGTAGTTCCGATGTGTATTCCCGAAGGCTACTTGCAACTGCATCTAGCTGTTCATCTGTCATAGTAGCAAGCATGGGACCGATGCGTGTGCCTGAAATTGCGGTCATGAGTAGGAAAGAATGATTGGAATGCTGAAAAGTATCGACCCCTCTTGGCGCAGGGATTGTCGTGTACTTTTCGACAAGCCGGAGGGCTTCGAATTCCGCTTCATGTCTTGGGGCCCGAGTACTGGGCTCTATTCGCAGGTAGTAATTGAAAGGGAGCTGGTGAACCCGGGCCGACCCAGTATCCCCGTATAGACTCGATGCGACTGATGCGAGACGCATATAAGCGAATGCTCGGAAAGAGGCTGGGGTTCGTGTCCAGAGGTATCGAATGATTTGAGAAATTGACTGATAGCACCACTGACCCCATAAAGTTTCTATCGCTGGATCGTCCGGGGTAGGGCTCGGCGTTCTGTCTGTTCGTTTGTTGCGCGACTCATCGTCGGCCTGCCTCATATACTCCGATACTTCCAGCCATGCCAAAGCATCCGCGAGTTGACTATGCACTTTTAAAAGTTGAGGGTTAGGGAGGGAGGCGAGACCGCTAGCTTTGTTATTTAAGTTCACGGAGAGAAACCTTCCAACAGAAATGGACGGAATGAATTCGTTGACCTTCGCCAAATACTGATCCTAACAGAATTAGACAGGTATCCATAATTGACAGAAGATATCTTACTGTATCCGTCGTTGTTGAGGGTGTGCTTTCCAGAAGTGAAAGCCTCCCGTTCTTGAAATGCTCAAACATTGCCGGCGACAATGAAAGCAACTGATTGGAACGATCTTGCTTAGAAGAGCCGGGTTGTTCGTCTAGCATCGAGCGCAGACTCTGGAGTGGCAGCTGTCCAATAAAGGCTGCAAAGATCCTGTATAGCTTTCCCTTGTCGGGGTCAGAATTGCGGCACCCAGATTGTACGACTGAACCTACATTCTCGGCCATTTCATCATCGCATAACAGTGTAGGAGGTATTATGTAGGCACACAGCAGATTCGCACCATCCTGATACGCTTCGTAGTCCTTCGAAATACAGCATTGGCCCCCATCTCTTCGCCAAATAGTTTGTCTTAGAGACGCCTCCAAGTCGTAGCCGACAACAGGGCGTACTGTAGAGAAGGTTTAGCGGCTTTCGGAAGGTTCATTAATAACCTACCCTTTTTTATAAGGCTTGTCCAATCAGCTAAGAATTCCAGAACAGCGGCTGCGTCCTGCCTATGGATTTCGCTGAGGAAAAATCGCGCCGCGAGTTCACGATCGGCAGCTTGTTGTACAAAGCTACTGAGCAGCGTTCGCTGAGGATGTGCAAGCAATTTGGCAATTACAGAAAGTGCCTCATATTCGGCAGATGCTGTGTTCTGGAAAAAGAGCTTGGAAACGGAGTTGGAAACGTGATAGGGAGTGCCCATGGCAGCGATCAAGAGTGAATACGAGGTTAAACGTCCCCTAAGATATCAGAAACTAACGAAGATCTACCCCGTAGCCAGGAATTGATCGAGGTTCGGAAGATGGTCGTCTACCGCAAAAGCCGAGAACCATGTGCGAATTACGAGGTAGAAGGAAAACGCACGAGGCACAGCAGGAAAAGTGGTAAGACGCATGGATCACTGCCAAGGCCGAAAGTTCTCCGATGCGATACACAATTGTCCACCACCCATCACCACTTCATTCGTCCTATACCTTACAACCTAAGACAGCTAGCGATTACGCTTCAGGACTTCTGAAGTACGTGAAACGAGTTATCCATCTTTCATTATTTGCATGGTAAATGTACCATCGGGACGAGGATTCTCCAGTCGGAAAGCCCTTGGGAGCCTGTGCTCCGCAGGCAGTAGGGCCTTCATGTTATAAAGGTGGCCCTTAAACGGACCCCCCCTCCTTTCGCCATTTAGACCACCCTTAACTCTTTCAAATAGTATGGATTTCTATGTGCGTTGCTGGTTAGCTAATAAGCTTGCCTACTTGCTGGGTACTTTTCAATGTTATAATTATTTTGAATAAAAAAAGAGACATTAATAGTAAATAGGAGGATTTAAATAGGAGCTAGTATTATAAATAACCAGACATATATGTATTAAAGACTAAGTAAAGATATAGAAGACAATCTAAGGTAGTTTTATATACAAGCTGTCGTGCTATAACTGCTTTGGCCTACGGCAGGAGATTCGGCTACTACCACCGGAGGCGGAGAGTATCAAATATCCTGTATCAAGTCTGAGGATAGCCTTAGTTTCAATAAAGCCAAAAAGGCTCTTACAGTAAATCGTTTTGAAAATACCGATTCCATGAATTCGGATACAACATAGTTTAGATCATCCTTCGCTCTAATAGAAGCGCAGCTAGGCTATTGCTAACCAGAGTTCCTTACAGCAATGCAACGTATCGACAACAATGACAACTCTTCATCAACCATTCCAACAATTCCTATTATCCGAAATCGTCCAACCAACATCATCGTCATGAAAGGAGAGATCATCTATTGTGGTGTACACTCCATACATTTCGCTTCTCTTCGCACCGGGTTAAGCCCATGGTTTTGATGCCGAAAGCTGCTCCCCTTCTCCAAGATAATTCCATGCACGAATATTACATCACAGAACATGCGCGCTTCATTACAACTACAAGTCGCCCCGCACCCTTCCCTCCTCTTAGATTCCTACCCCTAACCTCCCGGTGCGAAGACTCACTACCGCCCATGCCCCACCTCCTCCCGCTTCACCCTGAAAAAAGCCAACTTCGCAAACCTTCCCAACCCCGCCCAGAAATGGCGTCCGGCAGGATGTTCCAGGATCCTTTCCAGAAGCTCCACGACCTTAATCCTGACATCCTGTCTTGGATGAAACAAGCCTAGCGCGATATAAAAAAGACCGCTGTTCGATTCTGGGACCACTATGAGGAGTTGCAGGATAGTGTCGTATTGGAGCTGTGCGCTCGGTTGGCGGCGGAGTTCGTTGTTGTTATTGTTGAGGCTAGGAGCGACGGAGGAAGGGTTGTTGGAGGGCGTGAGGGTGAGGGATTGGGACATTAGGGAGGGCAGGTCGGCGTCTGAAGGGCTTTCGCCGCGCTCGGCGCCGGCTTCCTTGACTGCGCGGGCGAAAGCTAAGTAGATAGCAGCAGACTGATCGTGGCTCAGTCTCAAACATCGAAGTCGGTCATGCTGGTGATGGAAATCGATACCCCGGACTGGTCGTTTGTCCCATCGTTTCGCGAGGTCTTGGACGAAGGAGTAGTACGAGCGTGTTGATCGCCAGCCTTCGATTCTGTGGACGTTGGCGGCGAGTTCACGCATTTTAGAGGACTCGTCTGGCCAGACAAAGCCGTGGCCCGAGACACCATATGCACCTGCGTCCGTCTCATGCGAGCCGATATACAGGGCTGATGCGCCGTAGACGGTTTCTTCGAAAGCGGCTGCTATACGTGTGAACTTTAGAATCCAGCTCCGCCACTTTGCGCGTATGGCGTTTTCGCCATGGCGATCTGCGATACTTTGAAGTAGACGGTCCATAAACTGAGAGTCACCGGTTGGATCTGCTGCTCCAGCCACTCCTTGCTGGTTCATCCCAGCTCCATTGAGCAAGCCGCTTTGTTGCTGGAAGTACATGGAGCCTTCCGTGGCAGGCGCAGCTTCGATGCGGTGGCTGATCTTCATGCGACCCGTTGGAAGATCACATAGGACATCCCACCATTCTGGCTTATGTGCGAAGGCAGGATTGGTAACTCCTGCGATGAAGCCTGGGACCTTAAGGAGGTCGTCGATCTTGGTCAAGTCGGTGTAGGGGAAAGCATAGCGGACGAAACCCCGAAGCAGACCGCCAGAAGCTAATGCGGATGCTGCTAGGACCGCTTCTGCAACTTCGCTTGAGGGTCGATTGTGGCCGAGGAAGATGATTCGCTTCTGCGTGAGCAGTGCATTGACAAGCACTATGATAGGATGCGTGTATGCTCCGCTTGTTGTAAGATGTGGGTGTAGAGCAAAGGGCTGTGGTTGCGTAGTATGTGGTGCGGAGAAGGTCTGAATGAGTTTGATGAGCGAGAAATCTCCAACCGTCTCCGGGCTCAGAGCTGTTGGGACTTTGATCGGTACCGGAATACCGTTGTAGTTGACCTTTGATTCAAACTCATGGGTATCTCGTGGTGGGGCATAGCTCTTCTTCCTGAGCTCTGAACCCGGTGCTTCTTCTGAAGGTAATGAGTCTCGTTCAGCATCGTCCTTCTTCCGTTGCCGGATCATTTGGTCGAACTTCTCGATGAACATATCTTTTGAGTCGCTGGCTTGCAGTACGAACTGCTCCATGGACGAGAGCTTAGGCAGCAGCGACAGATCCATTGCGTTGAGGGCATTGTAGAGAGAAGCTAGAGTTTCGAGGACTGGAGCGCGAAAGTATTCTTCGAGTGCCAGCAACAGCAGAGGCTGGATGCGTCAGAAGGAACATCAGAGTCAAAGCATATTGCGTACCTTGTAGATGTGCAAGAAGGAATGTCTCGTGCATATTGCCATTGCCTTGACTATTGCACCTCTGTATTACGTCAGCAAAGGGACAAAGAGGGTGGCTAGCGGCATGTTCACCTTTTGACTGTGTTGTCCTGCTTCGTATTGACAAGATTCAACACGTATATTAGCGGCGGTCCGTCGGCCTCCGTATCTCCGTCGCTCTCTTCTGTCGATTCGTCGTCAGTGCTCTCATCGCCATCCTCCTCCTTCTCGTCCTCGTCCTCGTCTGCGCCAGCAGTGGTATCGTCATCGTCCTCGTCGTCTTCCAGACCCTCCTTCCGCCGCCTACGTTTCCTTCTTCGTTCTCTTCTTGCCTCCCTCTCCTCGTCCTCGGCTGTCGTATCCTTGTGTAGGAAGAAGATGGTCCAGTCCTGACTGCGAACGTGGGCTTGGTCCGGCAACATGAGCTCCGCCAGCATAGTCTCATCGCCACTAATAGGCCCAGGATATTGGTGCTCCATGACCGACCCGCGGTCAATGTCGAATGATGCTACAAGTATGTATTCTACATGGTTCTCGACCGAATCGGCGGGGTATTGCGACCGGACTTTCCCTCCAAGCTTCGACTTGCCAGGCCGGGGCGACAGCGACGAGTTACGCGGCGACGAATCGAGGGAGCCGTCGTCTTCTCTGAGCATCGGCGGCTGCGGCGACCGAGCCTTCTTGTCATTGCGGAAGGATATCGAGGAGGTCGATCTCGAGGGCGGAAAGGAGGAGAAGGACGGCTGTCGCTGGAGGCCGGGCTGGGGAGTGCCGCCGTTCGTGCGTGCTGCCATCACTTCGGTAGAGGCCATGAATGTCTCCATGGCGAGGTCTCGCGCACATGCATGCTCTTGTAGGGGACCCTCCTGCTGCAAGCGCTAGGCCGGAACGACTCCGCAGTGGGCTCCGAAACCCAAAGTTTCAAAAGCGGTGTGGGCGATCGGCGTTTCGTGTGGGCGATGCGTCGAGCTGGCGAGTCAGAAGTTGTATGTGAGTTCCAGTTGCGGCAGGCCAACCGCAGTATTCAATTTCCCCTGACCGTCATCACGGCAGGTGTGCGGCGAGACTGAAGCACCCCTCGCTCCGGCGTGAACTGTGGAGGGGACTTTCTAGGGTCCATCTAGAGCTAATGCAGACTAGGCTCCCGAGAGCAGATAAGCGATTCAGTTGGTGCGTTATCGTTGCCCGGAGCTACCGCCAAGCAAGCCAAACATCAACACCATCGTCGAGCTTCCGGCGCGTCAAAGAAGTCATCTTCCGTCCTCTCGCCCCTCCTAAATCCTGTTCACAATGGTATGAGGAGTATCGCAATCTCGTCCTATCCTGCGCTGACCAGAAACAGTCAACGACACCAACACCCTACAAGCCCTCGCCGCTGTCGTTCAACAGCCCCCGCACCTCTCCCTTCCGCCGACCCACCTCGCCCTTGACGCACTCTCCCTCTACTGTCCGACCGTCGACACCGAGCAGCTCGCCATTGAAACCTAGAGACACTCCGACGCCATCACAAGCTTCCCTGCGACAGTCGACAGCAAGCAACGCGTCGCAGAACCCACCAGCATGGCTAAACACTCGAGGCACAACGACTGCCGCTGAGCCGCCGACATCGCCCACACGCCATGTCTCGACATCAACACAAGGAACAGTGCGACCGTCAAATACAGCTTCAATAGCCGCACGCTTTGACGGTCCAAGCTCGCATACATCGCCTCTGCCCTCGCCTGCGCCAGCTGCGATTCCAGCTCCTCTGTCAATCTCACGACCAGCGCCCCTAGCACGGACTAGTTCCACCGACGCTCTCTCGAAGATACCAGCGCCTCTCCTACACAGCATGCGCGAGTCGTTCAGCGTGTTGGATAGGGACAACAACGGCTCTGTCAACAGCTCTGATGTAGCAGACATGCTGTCTCAGCTCGGTCTTACTGCCACACCTTCGACCTTGGCATCATACTTCCAGAGTGGCGCACAGTCAATGAACTTGGCAACATACCTGAACACGCTCTCCGAGTTATTGTCCGGCCTATCGCACCCCAGCGAGCTCAACGCTGCGTTCGAAGCCTTCGATGACGGCGATGATGGGCAGATCGATCTCGCAGAGCTGAAGGACGCCCTTCTGCATACGGCACCCGAGCCAGGAGAAAGGAAGCTTACAGAGCGGGAAATCGACATGGTAGTCGAGGGGTTCAGCGGGCGGCGAGCCTTTGGCAAGGGCGGCAAGGGACTGAACAGAGGCGAAGTCTTCCGGTATGAAGAATTTGTTGCTAGCGTGACAGGTGGTGGTAATGGGGGCGAGAACGGAGCTAGCACTGTTGCTCAGGGTTGATGATCGGAAGGGGTCATGGAATCAGGGGTTTGGCATGTATGGAGAGACTGGCGTTAGTGTATTACCATATTGAACGACTGTCAACGCAATTATTCTATCTTTGCATCACCAATGTGGTTAGATATGGAGATACAGCGCTGCAGCGTTTTGAATATGGTAGTGACTTCCCCAACAGCACTACTTTCAAGCCTATTCCTTTAGTATGGAACTATTAAGAGTATTCAGCCTCTACTAGTCGAATCTCTTCTGTCGATGAATACCGCTTCCTTAGGTGTATAAAGGACCAATGTTTTTGGACAGGTCGATACAGTATGGCATTTTCGAATTTATGTCTATGACGTAACAACACATGGCACTAGCGCTAGGGAATCCTCATCTTCCTCAATAAACAAACAAACACTCGAAACCTCGAACTGCGATGATAACGCACGTTAACTCGCCAAGCTTTGTTTGCTCATTTGGAACTGCGATGATGCACACGACAGAGTCCAAGCGATGACACACAGACTCCTCTCCAAACCCCCAAGCCAATGTCGCACCCTCATCCCCAACCCTCCGCACCCATGCCCCCACCACGCATAAATATCATTGGCGCCGGCATCGCTGGCCTAACTCTCGGACGGTGCCTCGTCAAACGCGGTGTTTCAGTTTGTTTGTTCGAGAAAGCACCTTCGGGATCAAGACATAATTATGGCATAACTCTGTATGCCTCCTCGTACCGTCCGCTATTGGACGAGCTGGGTATCGATGAGGCGACGTTCAAGAGGCGGGTAGCTGTTGATAGGAATATAGGTGGCTTTGGAGTAATAGATGCAAGGCGAGGGGACGGCGCCAGTTTCCGAGCGAATAGAGGGAAACTCGAGCATCTTCTCCAAGAAGGGCTTGATATCCAGTGGGGCAAAAACTTATTTAACTTTGAGGAGATTGGACAAAAGTCGATAACGCTTTGTCTGCGAGCAGGAAGGAGGATATGGAGTAAGTGTACGGTTGCGGCTGATGGTCCGAATTCCATTGTTCGCAGACTGCTGTTGCCGGAGGAGAAGCTGACGGTGCTGCCGTTTGTTGTATTTAATGGGAAGAGATCTGTTGAGCGTGAGCGGTTTGAGGAGGTGTATGCTCCAGCGATGAAAATTTCAAACGTCATCGAGCTAAAAAGGGACGACGTACTACTCCAGATTTCTATCAACAACCACGGAGCTGAAGATGGACGTGTGAGTATAAGCTGGACATACTCCCGCCCCGCGCTCACAAACTCGCCCGATCCGCTCCATAGGCCCAACAGGAAGGCAGGAGAAGCGGGGCACATCCCCTCCGAATTCTTCGACGAAATAGCCACTCTGAAAACCTTACCGCAGCCCTTCGCAGAAGTCTTCAAACCCGACGCCATACTGCAAGGAAGAGTTCTCCACTGGCTCATGCGAACCTCTCTCACCCCACTCCCCTCTCTCAAAGATCTAGCTGAGAAGCATGTGTACATGATCGGCGAAGCCGTGCACGCTGAACCCATCCTCGGAGGCGAGGGCGCCAATACGGCGATCGTGGATGGAATGCAGCTCGCTGCATGTATCGCTGAAAACCGACCAGAAGGAATTTCAGCCTGGTACGAATCGAGGTATCCAGCATGGGAGGAAAGTGTGAGGAGAAGTGAGAGGGCGATTAAGGAAATGCATGGGAGTGAGAAAGCTGTACTGTAGTCCCGCTTTTAACAGAAGCAGAACTTTAGACTCCTTCTGTGTCCATCTTCTGTCCAAATGATCCGATAACTCAAATCCATCAACCTATTCAAGAAACAATTGCTGGTCCAAACCAAACATCCTCTCCAATACCCACAACCCGAAGCCAACCGCCCAACCAATACTACCAAAAAGGAAAGAATAAAAGGAAAACGTGGGACTTGAGCCCACAACCTTGAGGTTAAGAGTCTCACGCGCTGACCAATTGTGCCAGTCCGGCCTACTAGGTGAATCATATGACTTTTCCTCGCTCTTAGGGTATATATAGTATTATTTTAAGGACCGTACTAAGAGAATAAGAAAGGGGAACATGGAGGAAAGAGGCATTCGGGTGACTGACAAGAGGCGTATTGAGGTGTAGTGTATTAGCTTTACTACGTTGTGTAACGTTCGCGACGGGATACGCCTGCGGGGAAGCAGGTTTGGGAAGCGCTGCAACAGGCAGCGCTTCGAGCAGAACGAACGACGAATTTACGTTACATCCGATTCCCTAGGATCGTTATGCTTCATAACTTTTCTTCCTAGTCTTTTATGAAGCGTCTTTCAAAGCCCGGTTCTCGATAGCATGTAAAGGCTATCTATCTCTGGTTATTATAGTTCTATTGATACTTTACTTAAGACTTGATACTTGAACTTGCCAAATTTCGTAATGGGCAAGGTAATGGTCGCCTAAAGTAGCACCGCCCAGTAACAGGTTATAATAAGAGCTTTTGAGCAACTTGCGTTGACTTGCTAAGCTTTATTTACTTATTTAGAAGACTTGATACTTTCCGCCTCCTGTAGTAGTAGCCGAAATTCCTGCTCTAGGCCAAAGTAGTCCTAGTACGACGCACCTTCTATAACTCAGCCCCAGCCCAGCCTGATGACCTTGGACCGACTGTGTCTGCGAAACCATCTCCTCCCGAGCTGTTCTCTGCTGGAGACTACTTGATGTCTATTTTATGTCTCCATGATGGTGATGCCGGCTTTCGGATTCAGCGTGGGCGACTTCATCGCCGCCATCGGTACTTCCTCTTCCGTCGCAAGGCTACGAGATACAACTAACAGCCTCGGCAGCGCTGTGCACCAAAGTCGCAAAAGCACTGAAGCAGGCTGGTGGAGTAACATCCGAGTACCAGCAGGTCATTATTGAAATCGAAGGTCTCCAGGATGCTCTCACTCGGCTCGCCGCCTTGGAGCCAACGGAAAGCAATATCGATCATGTGAACGCTATCCGGAGGATGGCTCTCGCCTGCAGTCTTCCCTTGCGAGACTTTCTAACGAAGATGGAGAAATACGAAGCTGCCATGTCTCCATTCGCAACCAGAAATTCGTTTCGTTCAACTGGAAAGAAAGCGCAATATGCTGTATTCATGAGCGAGGAGGTAAAGACCATAAGAGCCATGATATCTGGTAAGGTCATCAGTATCAACCTGCTGCTAGCGACGCATGCATCCGAGACCCTATCGCGAACTGAGGCCCGACTGTCGACCAATCAGGAGAATATCCTTACAAGTCTTGAAGAGGCCAAAGACGGCATGAGCAGAATGCGCCAAGACTTTGAGCGCATGAGCGCAGCAACCACCACTACGCAAGAACAGCTTCGGCAAGACACATCGGACTCTACATACCAGTTGACAGAACAACTCAACCAAATTGGAAATGATACCGTGAGTACGAAGCGAAGCATATCTGCTCTGACCACCGGAGTCGCCTCCATTTCCACCTCACTAACTGGGCTCTGCGGTTTGGGGACCCAAGCTTTAGCGATCTTGCGCGCCTTCCCGGCTGAGCTGCAAACGCTACTCCAGACCGTATTGCGGACAAATATGCAAATGTACGCTGTTTTGCTTGAGGTGCATCGCAAGATAGGCGCGCCTCCAACACTTGCACTGGAATCCAACATTCGCATCGAAGATGCACTTGGGGAGATTCGAAGTTTACCATTCGAGTGGTTCCGACATTGGGAGGTAAGAAGAGTATACACCTTCACATGCCAGTTGCTAATTTCGACAGCCATTCGAGGGCCTCCTTCGAGCTGAATTCAAGAACAGATTGGGGGCCGAACGAGTAGAAAGGGGCGACTTCCGTCTCGTACATGCGAAGCGGCCGACCATTTCGATGGATGAACATAACTGGTCTCAGACCATAACGGCAGGCGCGGACATTCTCATGCTCATGCTAATCACTGATCTCGCTTGTCAAGAGTCCTCATGCCCTAGACAATCTTGTAATGGCAGAACAGCCTTGCAAGCCCAAAAGCAGGCTATGCTGACCTGGTGAGTTTTGGCGAACCTCTTCAATCTCTCAGCCGCAGCACAGGGGATGCACATTGCCTTGAATCAAAGGAAACACGCATGTGGTTCTTAACCCCCTTTCAAGATACGCTGTTAACATTGTTGCAGTCCCGAATGCGGCCTTCGATTCATACCGCAGCTAATACTACCAGAGAGCACGGAAGCGAGCTTGGTCGAACAGCTCCAACTGGAGGAAGACGCGAGGCTATTTGGAATGCGCAATGAACCTCGTAATCAGAACACTGGCAATTTGCAAGTGAGAGAGGGTTCGACGCGTGAAGATAACGAAGGATTTGCAGAAGATATCAAGTTTGCGGAAGGTGGAAGACCGAGCATCCATCACAGCTCCACGATAGAATCGATCTCAGAGCAAATGACCGGAAAATCGGAGGTTTCTCCTGATGCCACAAGCCTTCCACCTGAACCACCGATATATGCCTGGCTGGCCGACACAGAGGCTCCCAAAGATCCGGACTCCGTACTCAAGTGGCGCGAAGCAGAGGAAGACCGTCGGGCCAAGCGGCAAGAGCAAAATGCTCAAGACCTCGAAGTGTTCCGTAACGTTGAGATTGCCTTTCCGTTGAGGGATGACGTACCAATATGTGATGCTCAGGATTCTGCACACCTGTCACACAATGCGCCCGATAAGCCTGCAACTGGTGCGTATATGTTGTATCGCAACATTCTAGATCAGTATCCCAAACTAGGAGACCCACTCGCATGGCGGTTCGCGAATAAGAATTGGAAGAGAATGGAAAATTTCCAGAGAAAACAACGCGCAAGTCCGGCACCCACGCCAATCCAGATTGAAGCTCTTGATAGGCGGATGAGCAATCCATCTGAAAGCTCGGATGCAACCTCGAAAGATGATGATGATGCTCCATATCTCCATCCCTTCGCTCCAGGTAGCAAACCTGGGGAAAAGCGAAAGATATGCTCACTCCCACCCCCGCCAAGGTTAGTGCCTGACCACAGTTCGGATTCTAGCTATAGTGCCAAGTGCCACTTGTGTCACAAAACCATTCATCTTCGTCGCAAACGAGATTGGAGGTATGTTTTTTTTTCTCAGAAAAATACATTTCGCGCTCACTTACATCCCGCCAGCAACCATGTCATGGACGATCTACTTCCGTATATGTGCCCCATTGCAGAATGTGTAGCTGGAGACGACATGTATGCCCGTAGACGAGATCTTTCGGCACACATAAAGCTCTGTCACCCTCTTGAGACGTGTCGCCAATGTCACTTTTGCGGGAAAGAGGCGAATTCTGACCCGATCAAGCATGTAGGACATCACATGGAGGAGATTGCTTTCGGTGTTCTATCTACATCTTACGAGGAATGGTCCTACGATGATACCGATTCAGAAGTATCGACCATATCAGTGCGTTCCGCGTCGCCGCCTCCAAGAAAGAAGAAAGAGCAGCGATTCTTTTGCACAGGTTTTCCGCCTTGCCAGCTAAGCTTTACTAGGAGTGAAAATCTGGCGAGCCATATTCGGTACGTGTTTAGAAACAGCTTGAACTACATACTAACAGATATATAGCGAGCATACGGGCGAAAAGCCTTTTCAATGTTCTTGTTCTCGACGATTCTCGCGTCTTGAGTACCTCCAACGCCATGCCGAGACAGTCCATGGAAATGAGGTGCCGCTGTCTGAGTTGAGTCCAAGAGCAAATCCACTTCAGGACCAGTCAAACAGGCGTAATAGTTTTGCTGATGCCTTGGATGCCTCCAGGGGCATGGTATCCCTTTCGCAGGCAGATATAGTCCCACGCAACATCTATGGCTCCGCCTCGGATAACCATCACTCTGTGGATGAATGGGGCATCCCATCGACGTCACACGTCGAGGACAATTATTGGACCCGCAGCTCTCATCCCTCGTCGTCCGCTTCTAGTATCAACTCGCAGCTACGGTATTCAGTCTCAGACTACTTGCATTCATCGCCCGCCGCCACTGGAACTCTGCCTCCCGCGCCGCAAAGTATGATGGGCCAGTTTAGCTCCAAAGTCTCATCGACTACCCAGAAGAAGCACAAATGTAAAATATGCGACAAGCGCTTTACTCGTCCGAGTTCATTGCAGACACACATGTACAGCCACACTGGCGAGAAACGTAAGTGCTTCAAATCTCGTCATCGAAGTTCTAGCTAAACATGTTATTTATAGCTTTCGCATGCGAGGTTGAGGGCTGTGGTCGCCATTTCTCCGTTGTGTCAAATCTCCGCCGGCACCGAAAAGTACACAAGAACGATGACGCGCAGGATTATCCATCGCCGGACGAGTAGCGCCGCTGATCACTAAAGAGTGACGGGGCAAAGAACAACAGTCGCGATGAAGTAGGAGGCGTGGATGCAGTCAGTGCCAGTGACGCGATCGATATTGGATCCGCCATTGCCGTATCGTCTAAGGGTTTGCGCTGGGACCATTGATGCCGACGCCTGGATGTGAAGAGTCGATGCGGCGGTACAGGTGGCAAAGTCGAGAGGGGTGCACATGCGGACGCCATTTCCCGTGCGACGAGGCTGAAAATTAACAAAAGCAAAGGAAGAGGGCGTTCACAGCCGGGGGAAGCGAAACCCTTTTCAGTAATTCAAAAGTCCATCGTGACTTGTTGCGAAGTGCATTTAAGTGCATAACGCAACTGAGTGGTCTCCTCACCGGTGCGTGCGCGGCCCTGTGGGCGATTGCAGGCAAGAGCAACCACGCTTGACATGGGTGGTTCTCGACATGCGCGGCTGAACAACGAAGTAATACATCGAATGTAGGTAGGCTACAAACAGAGACGAATGGTCGCATGGGTCCCAACACTATACCTAGCCCCGGCGTAGGGGTTTAGATACGATAGTTAAATTACCTAGTGGGAGCGCTTCGTCTACTAAGCACTACTTAGGTGGGGTCCTGTCTGAATGACTATAATACTTAAAGAATCATAATACGCTATCTGTACCTCCGTTCCGGGAGCAGTAATTATAACTATCTTGTCCGCCGTGGAAGATAGAGCGCGACTACCTGCCTCTTGGATCTGGATCGAATAAGTGGAATATAGAGTAGTTGGCGCAGCAAGCGAACTGTAGCACCTCATTTGACTTTGGTGGAAGGTTATGAATGTGTTTTTCATTTCGCTTGATCTGAAGGTATCGCTATAGAAAAGATGGGAGATTGTGCGAGGATTATTTGGTAACTTTTGGGTGAGATGGTGGAATGAAGACGTGGAAACAGAATATGGGAAGCTCGTCGGGGTAGCAGTGAAGGCAAGGGGATTGATGGAGGGGGTTTATGCCTCTGTTGAAGGCTGTGATGGGTAACTGTGGACATGACATAGGAAGTGGGATGAGGTATGATGGGGTATACTTTTCAGAATGATGAGCGCATGTTGGAGTTGGCAGACGGGGTTCTGGAGGTATAGCATGTGCTTAAACGAGGCACCCGTCAAAGAGTTCCTCCGCAACATCCTGGAGTTCACGATTACCATCGCTGTTGCCAGGTCCCTGCAGCTCAGGAGCGGCAGGACTTGAGATGCACCGCCGCATACTCTGACAACGCTTCATCCACTCCTCCTCTTTCTGCTCATATTCCTCAAGCTGCTTGCGTGAAGGTCCGAAAGGATTGCCAATCGGCAGCGTTCCATTCTGGTCCCTATACGTCTTGCATTCCTGAATCTTCTTGCGATAGAGATCAGCGGTTTGGGGATCGTGGACGATCTGTTCCCGCGCAGAGGTGCGGTCGATGCAGTGAACGATTGCGTCAACGATGATCGCTGGGTCTGTGAAGAAGATTTGCTCGTCTGTCGATAGGTCGTTGGATGACCACATACGGTGGCTTTTAAGAGCGGGTTCGATGTGCATTTCAAAGACGGTATAGGTCTTCTTTTGGTAGGATTTCCAAGTCGAGCGAGTTAATGTTAGGGTGAAGATGTTGGAGTCTTTCTTGCTGGGCTGGTAGCATACTTCGACTGAAACTGTTAGAAGATCGTCTCAGTGCGGTAGGACGCATAAGGAAAAGGCTTACCGGTCCTATCGCTTAAATCGACTTCATCTGTTGCTTCTTTTCGTTTGTTTTTGGTGCTGGACTTGCTTGTGTACCACACCGATCCATCCGCAAGGTCGATGCGCAGCTTGCCACTGTCATGTAGAGACTTGGGGTATGTCCTGATACCTTCCATGAAGAGATGATTCGGCCACGGCTCTGAATCCACACTGGAGCGGGCTCGCTTATTCGGGATCTGATCTTCACCAGCCCATTTTCGCTTGTTGTTGGTTTCAGACGGCTGTGCCTGTATCTCGGATTCTGGTGTCTGGTTTATCCTTGTCTGGGCCTTTGCTGTAGCATACATTGGCCCAACTCTGACTTCGTCCAATCCATCGAAAGTCCAACGAGCGGACCCTCCGGTCTTACCATCAAAGTCCATGCTTAAGACGCCATCGTTCTTGATAAGTCGCACTAGAAGTCCGACCGCACTCGCATCTTTGCCGCTTGGAATCAACGGGTCCCCTCCATCTTCTTTCTTGACATTCGAGTCATCACCTACAAAGTCGGTATCGGAGATGTCGAATTGCTGCGCCTGCTTGCCATTGCGTGAGATGGAGAATTTCAGGGTTCCTTCGAGCGTCAGGATATAGAATTGCAGGCCAAGGTAAGAAAAGAGTTCGTTCATTGTTGAGGTACTATTGTCGATGGGTTGTGCTGCGAAGGTGGAGAGTGTAGAAGCGATGGATCGTTGACGATAGGTCGCTCTTCTTATACGTCCAGACCTAGTTCAGGGTGAGAGAGGAAATGTGCTGGGTAAGTCCAACAGATCAAAGTATGACCTTTCCTTTAAGAGTAGTATGCAAAACCCTGTGATAGAGATGGTTGTTCGGGTGCGATGGAGCAGTAAGTTTGCTCCGTAATATACTTGTAGCGCAAGTGAGTCTGGGTGTGGCATGAGGCTCGCTGATAGCAACGACCAAGCTAAAGACATCCAATCATTGGTAGACGATGTAATAGAAAGTAATACCACGTATTTCGAGCGACAACATCAACAATCCGAGCTAGCGACGATGACTAGATGCGGCTGCATTATCGAAAGCGCGACGTGAACCATGTGTGTAGTCTCGTTGTAGAAACCTTTCAAGACATCCAGCAGTAACGAACCAAATATCCATGATGATGACTGTAGCGGACGGTTGCTTCCAAGCTAACATTAATGCGTGGACTCCCATAGGCGCGATGTCACTTCTCGAACTGAGATCGATGCTGCTCTCAATGTGTTTACCCAGCAGCCACGAGAAAAGCTGCATTACACTTGGGAACCTCACAAACGGGAGCGCGCGTCGAGTCAGCTTGAATATCATTATCTCGCAGAAAGGCACTAACGCTGTACGAATAAAGTATCATAAGACAGCGGGGGGCTTATAACAGAAAGGAAGAAGGAAATGGAGACAGAAAGTCGAAGGGGAACATCGGGGGCGATCAAGCTTTCCGAAGACTGGTGGGGAAGCTGCGGGACGAACACGGCGTACGAAGACGTCATCTTGAATCGTCCGATGGCGCCAGGGGAACGGCACGTGGCGGAGTCTGGGGTACTTTGACTGGTTAAAATCTTCGAAAACCAAGATGTCAGAAGATATACAGCATCAATGCCGCCAGATCGATCGCATCGGAAGATCAATGGGACACTGAGCGTATGAACCTTGAGTTATGTAGGAGAATATAAACTCTCTCAAATATTGTAGAATGGGACGGGGATTTCGAATTGAATTTCGTCTTGATCAAGTCGTTCCTGGTGGGATGATAGCCTTACGAGATCCGCATGCGGATACGGTGGGGCTGAACAGGTGTTCGCATATCCGTTGCTCGCATTGGACGGGAGCTGTGGTGGATGCACCGAGCCGCGAGCCCCGGTCGCGTAGATAATGTATGAACAGCAAAGCTATTTCTGGATCTATGCTCTCAAGCTGGAATTGATTCTCATTTGGTCTCACGAACCTGATACGGCTTGTATCTCCGCGCTGGAGATATCAACAAGTTGTGTCGGTGGATCCGCCAGGTACGCTGAGTCAAGTGAACTTACACCCTCGAAGCCCTTGAGCCATGCGCACGACATCTTTGGAGGACGGAAAGAAGCTCGCGGAATGGCTCTTATACGTCCAACGATCTTCGTGCGTGCTGGCGAGTGGTGCTGCCCTGCGCCGAGGCAGTGAATGTGCCGCGTCGGTGGAGGCCAAAGTAATTCCGAAGCCCCTGCCGCCACGGGCTCTTGGCTCCAGCCTAGCCGCATCGAGCACGCTAATCATGGACCTCACTCCTCACCCTCAGCATCGCAAAGCGCGTCCAGCTGCCATCGCCACACCGCGCCAGGGCGCTCTTCACCGTGCTTCCATCACTTGCCGGCCCCTCACCGATGAACCACAAGCGCCCGCTCTGCCTGGAGGGTGTGCGCTCGCGATAGTGCCGCAGTCCGACCACATTGCATCAGGGCTGTCGCGTCGATTCCACAATCAGCTTTCGCCCTTTGTCCCTTTCTTTGTCGGCCGTCCACATTCTTGCCAATGGCACCGATCCCTGGCACGCCCAAACAACGCGTGCGAAGCGCTGGCAGACCCCCGAAACGCGTAGCTGAATCAGCTCCTCCCCTCAAGAAGCGCAGATACGTCCCCGGCGGACCAGGTGGCGGGGGACGATACGTCGACGAGAACGGCGACGAGACCCCGGTCGGAGGAACTGGACCTGGAGGCTACAACTACACAGGGCCTCGCGGCCGCATTGGGCGCATGAATGCGGAGCGAGCAGGAATCTCTCTTCCTACACCGTCACCGTCAGCACCGTACACTCGACCGCGCCGCGAAAGGCCGTCGGCTGGACCCAGGTCCAGCTCGGCCGCTGCAGTAGCCGCCGCTGTGGCTCAAAGTGATGGATACAAGCCGAGAGAGGAGCGGGGTTGGGAGGAGTTCCACCAGGATCTTGATATTGATGTAGAATTCCCAGTGTTCAGCGCGGACCAAATCGACGGCATCAGCCCGGCCGACTCGGCGCCAGGCACGCCCCTCAACATCTCGACTCCAGGGCAGTTCGCCGTGGAGAGCGGAGCCTCCCAGATACTGGACGAAGCCCTTCGAGCGCAAGAGGCAGCGCAAGATGCCGCAGACAGCGAGACAGCTAGAATCAACGGATCGCATGCGACGCCCATGAAGAGGCGAGTCGGACGACCGCCTCGCAGACTGGACTCGATGCTGAATGGCCTCGGCTCTCCACCGGCTCCGCGCATCACAGTCTTGCCAACGATGAACCCGCGAGAGAAGCTCAATCTACCCAAGCCATCAGTGCGACAAGTGGACCCGTTCAAGGCATTCGAAGAAAGCGAGGCAGTCAAGGTGAACTACGTGGATCGAACAATGGCGAATATCGGGTACCAAGAGAGCGAGATGTTTCTAAGACCTGAGAAGAGCCTGATCCGCGTGCCAGAGGGCTCCATAGAAGAGGATTTGGACCTTGCTTTGAAGCAGGACGGAGAGACTTCTACAAGCGCTGTACCGGTCGGACGGGTAGAATACGACATGGACGAACAGGACGACCGCTGGCTCGAACATCTAAATGCGCAAAGACGCGAAGAAGGCGTAGAGCCTATCAAGCCTGCCATCTTTGAAGTAACCATCACGCAGATTGAAAAGGAATGGCATGCGCTAGAGAAACGTGAGTGTATCGCTTCGCTAGCTTTTGACACTTGGCTGACTATGGGACAGGCATACCGAAACCGAACCCAAAGCCCCCACAGACGCATCGACCACGGTCGAGTTCTGCAGCAGCGGTCAACGGAGAGCCTGCCGGCCAGGGGGAAGAGCAAGACACGAAATGTGCCATTTGCGATGACGGTGATTGCGAAAACACCAATGCGATAGTATTCTGCGATGGATGTGATCTCGCGGTGCATCAAGAATGCTACGGCGTTCCCTTTATTCCTGAAGGACAGTGGCTCTGCCGCCGATGCCAGCTAGTGGGGCGCGGGACCCCTGTTCAGGAACATCCGGTGCGTCTTGTCCTCCTCCCGACAGATCGGTCCCTTGCTAACGTTAGTAGGGCTGCATATTCTGTCCAAACATAGACGGCGCCTTCAAACAAACGACGTCTATGAAATGGTCTCATTTATTATGCGCCATGTGGATACCTGAAGTCTCGCTTGGTAACACAACCTTCCAGGAGCCCGTGCAAGACGTCGAGAAGGTACCAAAGACACGTTGGAAGCTGGTAAGTCCTCGTTCTCCTCATGGTGGTCTAGCTTTGCTAATATGACTACTAGACCTGCTATATCTGCAAACAGAGAATGGGCGCATGCATACAATGTGGCCACAAGTCATGTTTCGAGGCCTTCCATGTGACATGCGCCCGTAAAGCTAGTCTATGCCTTCGGATGAAGTCTTCGCATTCATCCAGTACACTTGATGCGAGTGTTCTAAAAGCATTCTGCGACAAGCACTCTCCACATGACTGGCGACGAGACAACGATGTCGAGCTAGCTACAGCAGAGGCGAAAGCCTGGTACCGACACAATATGCGTCATGTTCGCTGGGGCGACAGTCAAGCCTACGCTCTTTCAATAGGCTCAACACATCCAATACCATCGATTGAAGCTGCGGATGAACTGGATGGAGAGCCTGGTGACAAGAAGCGCAAACGAGGGCAGCCCGCCAAATCCTGGCGAATGCCATCAGGAGCTCCAGTCGTTCCACAGGCCGTGTACCACAACGTGGAGAATGCACTCATCAAGTTCGCTGTCCGAAAACGCAAGGAGTTTGTTCAGGAAGCCTGCAAGTACTGGACGCTCAAGCGTGAAGCTCGTCGTGGTGCGGCCTTGTTGAAGCGCCTCCAGCTCCAAATGGAGGCGTTCTCTTCCATGGAGATTACGCGCCGTAACTTCGCCGGGATGGGTGCCGCAGGCCGGCCTCGACTGCAACGTCGCATCGAGTTTGCAGAACGGCTGGAGGACGATATGGAGCAGATTCGCGTGCTCTGCGAACAAGTCAAGCAACGTGAACAGGAGAAGTTGAAGGATGTGATGCTTCTCAAAACATTGCTTGATTGCGTCTACTTCCCCATCCCGCCTTTGCTTTGGCCGATTCTCGAACGAGCACAAAAGTAAGCCACACGATTGCGTGTTCACAAGTATATCAATTAACAGCCTGTAGTCTTGACTCCAAGGGAGTGTTCACAGCCGGCCTAAGTGCAATACAAGCCCGGCTGGAGGAGAAGTACTATACTTCCGTACTATCGTTCAGCGAAGACATGGCAGGTGTTTTCAGTACTGTGATAGGGTTCGCCAGGATCACCAACGTTGAAGATGCTGAGCATGAAATGAGTGGCATCGCACACAATTCTTTGACCTCGGAACAGAAGGAGAGGAAGAAGCTAGCCAAGCGTATCATAAAAGCGATCCAGCCTCAGTTCGAGGACGCCCAGCGGAAGGAGTCTGATCTCGCTGGCAAGCAATACGAGGAGGTGCCAGATCTCGAAGCGCTGCTTGATCAACAGCTGCGACGACAACAGAAGCCATCTGTCGCCGAGCATGCAGAAATGCAAGCGGATTCTGGAGCCCTTGAGAACGGACAGAATGTCGCAGAGGATGAAGATATGGCTGATGAAGATGCAGAGGGAGAAATCGATGACACGGCTCCCATCAAGGACGACACCGCTCAAGCCTTAACTCCTGATGACGACGCACCAGACCATCATGTTCACGACGAGGCTGCCGATGAAGCTGCTATAGCTGCACAGCTCGGCCAGGACGCGATGCATCTCACGTCTAATGGAGATAACCATGTCGACAACATGGAACCCGACCAAGAAGAGACTGATGGACATGGCACAGGCACAGCACCTCTGACGCCGCCGCGATCAGAGAAGAACCTGCTCGCTCCGCTGGTCAATGGCGGCATACCATGGTACATGGAGCCATTTGATCCCATTGGAACGACGATACACGATGAAAAGTGGTCGGGCAGAGAGGTCCTGCGAGACATGAGCGAAGAACTCAGCGAGTTAGACGACGATGAGCTCGATGGCTTGGCTGGGCCGGAAGATTTCCCTCCGACGGATGGCAATGCGCCGGAAACAAATGTTTCAGATTCTCTTCAAAAGGCTGCGCGCAAACAGAAGAAAAGGTGGAAGGGTTTTAGATGATGTTCTAATCTTTCTCGGCTGCTGGGCATGCACGAACTTTCGTCATGCCGGTCTTGTATTCTTCGGCATTTGTACAGTATTCAGCGCATCACTAAGGACGTGGGTGGGGTCAGGAATGCTCTTCGGCTTGCAGGGGGCGGTGACTGCATTTCTATGGTTGTGTCGCGAGTTGTTTCAATGGTTGGCACTAGGTAGGTCGGTGCAGTTGGCCCTCTTTAGGCAGCGGCTCTGTGCACGGATGAGTAACTTATTTTCGAGATGCCACGACATATACAAAATTCGTACGAAGATGCAATGCGATTTGTGAAGCCAAGTGAAGCCCAGAGAAAGCAAGGCTTACGAGGGCGTGCGCGGCGGCGCTTTCACCCAGCTCGCGTAGCCCTGTCACGCTGCGCTTTGTTCGTTCTTTCCTCTGCATCTCACCTCGCCCTTGCGCCTTCCTTTAAATACCGTCAGCCCTCCCACACTCTTCTTCTCTCCCACACCTGCTCCACTCCTTTCCCCACCCACAAGCACAAGCACAAGCAGAGCTTCGCCTCCTGCTGCAGTTCCGCGCTCGGCTCGTCGTAGCGCGTTGCTGACTACGAAGCTTCCCCAGGCCTGCAACTTCGATCACAAAAATTTCGAGCTTCACTACTCGACAACAACAACCATCACCAAACACCGCAGCCAATCATTATGGCATCCATGGACTACGAGAACGAGCCGCGTGGCTACGACGGTGAGTCTCTTACCTTTCCCGACATGACGTCGGCCTGTTTTGGCAGCCGTGCTAACGGACGCGTAGACGAGCCTCGTGGGTACGACCGTGAACGCAGCCGCTCACCCCGTGGTGACCGCCGCGACCTCGATCGCCGCAGTGCCTCCCCCAACGGACGCGATAGCCGGTAAGCCGTTGTTTGTACTTCTCAGCGGGTCTTCATCTAACGACTGCCAGTGGCCCGCCGACATCTCACCAAACGGAGGAGGAGATCGAGGAGGAGGTCCGCAACCAAGGCACCAACTTGTTCGTGACCGGCATCCACCCTTCCTTGAGCGAAGAGGAGATCAGCCGTCTGTTCGAGAAGTATGGCGAAGTCGTGCAGTGCAACATCATGCGCGATCCGCACACCAAGGAGTCTCGTGGCTTTGGCTTCGTCAACATGGCCGCCCCAGAGCAGGCCGACGCTGCCAAAGAGGGTCTACAAGGTGAAGTCCATCAGGGCAGGACACTGAGCATTGAGAAGGCGCGCCGTGCGAAACCACGAACCCCGACTCCCGGCAAGTACTATGGTCCGCCCAAGCGCGGTGAGTCTTTCTCCGGCCCCGTCCCGAAACTGCTACTAACAAGCACAGCTGGCTTCCGGGGAGGCCGTGGTGGTGGCCGATTCGGTGGTGATCGTTACGAGGACCGCTATGAAGATCGCCGTGGGGGATACGGACGCCGCGACGACTACGGTGGTGGCAGCGGCGGCGGCGGCGGCGGCTATGGTCGACGAGACGACTATGGCGGTGGCAGCTATCGTGGCTCCTCACGCTATGGAGATCGCGAAGACCGTGGCTACCGTCGTGAGCGCGACTACGATGGCCCTCGTGGCGTGGATCGATACGCCTCCCGTGACGACCGCTACTCCAGCCGTGGTGGAGAGGACCGACGCGGTGGAGGTGGAGGATACTATAGCGAGCGTCCTCCACCACCCGCTGCCGGAGGTGCAGGCGGCTACAGCGATGCAGCTCCTCCTCCACCTCGCGCAGAGGCATACGGCGGCGGCGGCGGCGGCGGCGGCGGAGGCAGCAGGTCCTACGATGACCGTGGTGATGATTACCGCTACTCCAGATAAGCTGCATGACTGACTCTATCAGAACCGAAACGGTTCTAACTACTCTGCGGGGTGCATTCTCCAATGGGCATGGCAACACTTCTTGCGGCACATCCCCTTTCTATGTAACCCTACACCTTCTGTTTCTTGCGAATCGGTTTAATGCGGCTTTACAACATCTCGGGGATATGCGTCGACAAAAAAGTTCATCAGTATGGTTCACGGCTACGTCATAGATGGCTTGCTTCAGAGCACAACCTACCTATCTAGTAGCTGGCTGTCCCCTTTATCACGGTCTACGGCACTCGGTGGATTTCCTTAGGAGAAACGGTTTCAAACTCGGTAAAGGCTATCAAGGCCACAACTTTGGCCCTGGCATCATTCGTCTTCATCTGCGTCGACACCTAAATTGTACTTCTATATATCCCATTGCGATGAACCCAGGACGTCAAAAGATAACCAGTCCCCACCACCTCAGCACCATCAACCAACACTGTCTTAATACATCACAATAAGCTCGTATGGCAACATGGCCCGGCTCCAGCAGCTTCACAGAGCATAACAGCCACACCACCACTCGCAGCACACGTTCATTCAGTCAGTCATGCGAATTGCCGTAGATCGCAGTCCGACATAAGCACATCATACTCTACTCGACACGCGGTAAGACTAAGTGACGGGTCGACGTCGGGGACAGAAGGAACGATGCAGGCAACGCACACCATGCCATGCCAATACCCGTGACGACAAGACACAGCCCTTGAGCCAAACAGCACCCGGGCAGTCTTCGTTTAAGAATCATCACCAGCCCTTCGACTTGGCTTCGCATTGCTGACCAGGTCCAAAGTTGAGGTGCGTGCCCCTTCTCTTTGCGTATGACTCCCGTCACTTCCTTTTTCGTCGCATTTCGTGCTGTTATTGTTTTGGCCAACGTGTGGCACGCGGCAGACTGCAGGTAAACTCCAGGCAGCTCCCACTGATTAGCAGTTCTTTTGCGATCTAATCGACACTTGTCTCCAGCATTTTCTCCAGTTCACCAATTCGGCACTCGTAGCTGGAGCTTGCACAGTCACGGGCATCATCCAGTGTAGAGCAGCTTATGTTGGCAATGCGTTTGCCAACGCGTTTAATGGTCGACGCTGCGCAATTGCATTGTAGCCAGCGCTCAGTAGATCGATATTGATCACAAACGATCACTCACGCTACCTGGTGACGTCGTAACACGCCAATGTAAGGGGCGCTGATGCTGGAGGCATTTGGCCCCGTAAGAACTGTCGCTAATGGCGCTACGGCGCGCGAAAAAGCTTGCCTGTAGAACTCCAGAGGGTCCTTCGAAGGAGTCGGTATGTAGTGTAGTACCTTCTGGATAACTAAAAGTTTTGCTTCAAGCAGACTGTTGAAGCGCAATAATAAATGCTGTGACCGTTGAGGACGTGGCACGGTGCATGTGAAACGACTGCGGTGTTTAACTCTGACAGGTTTAGGGCAGGCCAGAGCTGGAGCCAGTCGCCCTTTCCGCAGATCCTCACAGCCCCAATGGCGCGCGGGGGGCGCAAAAAGGGACGCCTAGCACAAGCACTCCTATTGCGACTCCAGGGCTGTGCCGTTGTGTGCCGACTTTCACTCCACCTGCTGCTGCTGTTTCGCGATCAGTTCCTTCTGCCGCGCTGCATTGTGATACCCGGCTTTTGTTTGGGCTACCTTTCTTCGGAGTCGGACGCGCCACCGACCCTTGTCTGACGGTGAGAACGACTCCCGCGAGCCTCTCCTGACCAAATTGCTGATACCAAGCCTCAGCCTAGCTTTACGAATGTTCACGACTTGAATCTTTGTTCCTGCGCATTCGCTCTCCGTCGCGTCTCCCGAACGTCCTTCGCATCATGACGAAACGGCGGATCGTCCCCTTCGTTGCGCTCACCGTCGTCCTGCTCGTCTTCTTCCTTTACCAGAGCACTACAGTTCGAGACACGGTGCGGCAACTCCCACAACATGTTGGATTAGGGGACCATCTACAAGATGAGGAGCCGCTGGATAACGCTGGAGGCGAGCTGTCCGGCGGTAAGCCAAAGGACCCAGACTACAAGGAGTGGAACCCTAGGCCCGATTTCAAGAAAGGTAGCAGATTGGAACCAGGGCACAACTACACGTCGACGCTCATCATCGCGAAAACAAAAGATGAGGATGTCGACTGGATGCAAAGGGAACTTCCTGATCAAGACACGGCTCTCTGGGTTGCGGATGACCCAACCGCGCCGCTGCATTCACCCAAGAACAAGGGCCACGAAGTCATGACATATCTGTCATGGATCATCGACAATTATGACACCCTGCCCGATGTCTCAATCTTCATGCATGCGCATCAGTATACCTGGCACAACGACGATATACTCGGAAACAACGCTGCGCAGATGATCAAGAGGCTGAGCCGGCAAAGAGTATGGAGGGAGGGCTTTGTGAACATGCGCTGCAGCTGGTTCCCCGGGTGTCCTGACTGGATGCATCCTGGCGAAACCACAGAAAACGTGTACAAACAAGAGGAGGTTCTTCTAGCTAAATCATGGAGCGAACTCTTCCCTCTCGACCCTGTACCCTCCGTCCTTGCGCAACCATGCTGCGCCCAATTCGCCCTCTCACGCGAACGTATTCAGGCCAAACCGCATGCGCAGTACGTGTGGTATCGAGAATGGCTCTTCTCAACCAAGCTGCCAGACTTCCTCTCCGGCCGCATCTGGGAATACGTCTGGCAATTTGTGTTCACAGGCGAAAACGTCGTCTGTCCCAGTGAACACGTTTGCTTTTGCGACCAGTACGGCGCGTGCTTCGGCGGCCAAGATGAATTCCACAAATTCATCGAGAGGAAGAACGAGCTTTCAGATCGCGAGCGCGACCTCAGAGAATGGGAAGACAAGGGCAAGGCCATCCAGGAAGCAAAAGAGGAAGGAAGGCTTAATGAGGCGGAGCAATTGGAGAAGCCGGAACCAGGGAAGGATAAGGAGTTCAAGAAAGAGATTGAGCGGCTGCGACCGATAGTCGATACCCTCAAGTCTGAAGCGTTTAAGCGCGGCGATGATCCGAAGAACAGAGCGAAGGAGGCAGGCAGGGAGTGGCATGACGGCGATGACTTCTAGGCGGGTTCATCGGACGATCAGGCAGCACTTTGAGAGCTCTTCGTGCCCACTCATCCTAATGGCTGGTGCTTGGGTGGGTCCCTTTTGCATATTGGGCGTTTTGTATTTGGATATACTTAGGTCCGGTTCTACTTCTACTGTATCTCTTAGGGATTATTCGGTCGGCGTACTGATGGCGCAGGATTGGTCTTGGATGCGCTACAAGACTTGTCACAAGACACCTTAGCAAAATCTATACCTTGATGTACTACTTCTCCGGCCCTTTGAAAGCTGTGATGTCATCTTCAAGATGCGTACCAAACTGTTGGTGTGTTGAAGCTAGTTGCATTCCATGGTCGGCCTGCTCAGCCTAACAGGCGCTTACATAACGGTGCAGCCATCTCAGCGGTCCGACGATGCAAACAACACAAACGTCCGCCGGCAACACGATTCACATTGAGCTGGTTGCTCTGCTTGCTTCCTCCACTCACCAGCGCAAAGTAGCAAAGCAGAGCAATCAGCACCCGAACAGGTGCGCATTTGCTTGAGCTTCCAATTGTATAGTCCTGCCCAAACCCGTCTAAACCAAACATGTCTTCGAGTTCAAAAGCATGCCACTGCTCTCGAATGTTTCGAGCTTCACTGTCGATATCCGCCGTTATCGCATTTCTTGACCTGGAGCTCTTCAGTCATCTCTCAATCGTATCTTATTTGTTTGATCAAAACTTACCCTTGCAGCATTAACACCACGGCGCAGTTCGATCGCACCACAGCCGAAGGGCGTGTTTGACCGATGGCCGCAAACGCGCCCTACTTCCAGCTACAGCGCCAGTTCACTGACGGGACAAACGCGCCATTCGCCCCAGAAGACGACGAATATGACCTCTCCGCCTCCATTGCTCCGCAGTCCGGCTCCCTTTTCGTCAATGACCCCATTCAAGACCATCAGTCCAATTCTTTGGAGGAAAACCACAACCTTGTTGAACTGCTCGAGGCTGCGACCACAGCTGCCGGACAGGCTACACAAGCTATGAACAACGAAGACAGAGGATCGGGACAAGCTGCGCAAGGCAAAGGCAAGCGGAAGCGGGTGTCAAGCCCTCTTGATAATGCCAATGCTGGGCACGGTGAAGGAGCCGTTCCGTCTGGACGTAAGCGCGCCAGGACACGCGCTCCCACAGATCCAGGGCTCCAAGATCAGCAAAATAGCGCGCAGGGCAGCTCCGACAGGAAGGGCTTGCAGCCGTCAAATGAGTCGTTGCTGGTCGATGCTCGACCGGCTGGTGTGCACTCCGCGGCTGCCCTGTTCAGGCGTTCGTCAGAAAAGACAACGAGGAAGTATACTCGGCCGCCGATGTCGAAGCTGTTCATGTCTCTCCAGCTTACTCCAGAGAACTTCTTGCATCTGCAGTCGCAGGCCAAGACATACATGCTCGATCTTGAGCACCCACAACGACAAGACTGCGTAGGCAATCGAGGCAAAGGCGACACTGACATGGTCAAGCTGCGATTGTTTAACTGCGTTAGTGACTTTCTAGCTGATGGCGTTGGTGAAGAGTTCTTTGGTGAAAATGTAGAGAAGCCAGGTGAGAAGGATACTATCGAAGCAGCACGAGCCCTGGGACAGGACAAGGCGCCATCCGAAGGCAAGCTCACTTGGCCTCGCGATGGCAACAAAATAATCAGCCTCGTCACTCCTTTGTTGAGAAGGATGGTGACGAACGAACGACAGAGGATGTACGCTATCGAGACGAGAAAAGGAGGCGCGAAGAAGAAAGAGGCCAGTGTGGAAGCTGCAGCTGGGCCGACCCCCGAACCAGATACAGGCGCACCTCCTCAAGCTCAGTGTCCCCCATCTGTTCAGCCTTTGCAAACTACATTCGACTCGACATCGTATCCCATCGCTCAAGATTCAATTCAGAGTCCACATTCTCACTCTGCATCTCCAGTCTTATCGTTACCTCTCGGGTCATCCAACATGTCGGTTCGCTACCCCGACATACCACCATTATCCTCCAGCTCAGATGAGTATAATCCTCTAAGAGGCGATATCCGAATGCAACGCATGCCCACGCGATCAGTGCCTCCGCAAAACACATACGATCTCCACAGGTATGTTATTCACCCCGCTTTTTGACTTAGTAGAACCTACTGCATTCGAGGGCTAGGCTTTCAAGGCTTCATGTTACATACTCAGGCGCTTCCTGCATCAATGCATAAATCAAACTCTGCTGACTGTTCGCTCTTCTAGCATTCGCATCAACCTCGCCAAGAACGGTATCCGTCTGAGAACACACAGGAAACTCAAGTGCCCCGAACGAACCTTCCGCGACTACAGCCTAGAGCAATTGTTCGTCTATATCAAGCTCCTGATTCGTAACTGTCAAGACGAGTATCCCGAGCTGCGGGATCAAAGCAGCACAGATGAGCTCTCAGCGCAGATGAAAGGCAAGGCCGAAGCACTTCGCGGTCTCGCTGTCGCAGCTACCGAGATGAACTCCAACTCAAACGATGGTGTTGACGGCAATGCTGACCTTGTTGAAGGCACTAGATTCGACTCGGTTGCTATTCCACCCACAACCTATCCAACAGAATCGGCTGTGGTGACGAATGTAACGGGTATCTCTCCCCCAACCCTCGCCCTCACGACGAACTTCAGACCCAGACATAGCAGTAATCCTCTCAGAGGCTCTTCACCCTTCTTCGGAGAGCAGGAAGACCCTGATACCGCCGGTGCAATGCTAGGCGTCGCGGGCCCAAGGCAAAACAAAGCTCCACGCTTTTATGGCGCGTCAGAAAACGCGTCAACTGAGGCTCTCGCTCCCCGATCTCCGCAATCTCCTCATGGCACACCGGCACCGTTCACTCACGACGATAGCCCGACAGCTTTCACACGTCCTCCAAAACCGCTGTTGCTGTCAGAGCCAGGATGGCCCAAGATCACCATCAAGGTGATCACCGAGACTGGTTTGAAGAGTATCACGAATGCTCAAGACTGGGCTACTGTCAAGGATGAGATTGCGTATGCTCCCTGGGCTGGGGGTAGTATGAGTATGCTTGTTGAGCTCGTATAGGGAGGGTCTAAACTTTGTTGGGCTTAGCTGGCTTCAATTGGGTCTTGTTGGTTTCTTTCGCTGTTGTCTTGAATAGAATGTTTGCGCTGCATGGCTATTGGACAGGGAGGTTCATGGGATGGGTGGGTTACTGTTGATGGTGTTGTTGTCTTAGCTGCTTATGGCTTTAGTCATTGTTATGGCATTGTTTCTTTTCCTTGCATTTGCATTTGCATTTGCATTTGCAGGGGTCCTAGTGTTTCGTTTTCCTACTTGCTTTTGTTCAATATGTACGACTACACTATATTTCTCGCTATGAGCATCGCACCGTATTATAAGACTCTACACGCTCCCCGTCCGGCCAGCGTCAGCAGCGACTGCCGGTAGCAACGTCGGCTTGTCTACATCACCAACGTCACTAGCTTCTACCGACGACCCATCATCTTCCAACTTTCGGACATTCACCGGCCGCCCCGGAACAAGATAGACGGCAGCGAATGTCGAGGGAACAGTCACACCAAACATGACGAAAGCTATGATAAGGTTCACCATCGGCTGGACCTTAGCTGCCCCGATGCCGAACGAGAGGCAGGAGCCAATAGATTCGAAGGATCGCATCAATCCCACAGCTAGAGTCAAGGTCTCGATGTCGTCGAAGAAAGTACCGAGGATCCAGTACACGAACATGTAATGGGATTCGTTCATGAAACTAGAGGGTCATCAGTCTTGGCAATAATTTAAGGACGTCTGCAAACTTACCGGAACAGCACGTTGACTGCGAATCCGCGGCCAAAACCAGGTTGAGCCCAATCCAACGTGACTTTAGGAACCGCTTCCGAGTACAACTTCTCATTCGCAACCTGCCAGCCGAAGAGAGCAAGCATCGAAATCGAGAACAGGATCCAAGTGATCTTAGCCAAAGTCGGCCGACTGAAGACCTTGAGATCATAGAACCAGCCCCAGAAAACGTTCGCTGCTGTCGCAGAGATTCCGGAAGTCAAGGCCCCCAGTGCCCTAGCGCGCACCGAGAAGTACTTGGTTAGGTAAATGCCCTGGTATGTCCCGTTCCAGTTGAAGCCCACAAGAATCGGGATCAGGAGGTAGAACTGCTTCGTTCTTAGCAGCGCCCACCATTTGCGGAATTCCTTCAAAACAGCTTTGTTCTTCGTCGGATCCGGGACTTTCCTCCCATCGCTATGGATAACTTTCTGCGGCGGAGAGATCAAGAGCGATAGCGGCAGACCCAGACATTGCAGCGCAATGAGCACGAGATACGTATTATACCCCACCTTCCCCCTCGCCCCATCCCGAACGTTCAAACTCAACTGTATCGAGCTCCCAATCAACTGTCCCAATTCCCGCAACCCCAGCCAAATCCCCGTGAACTTCCCGCGATCTTTCACATCTGCGTACCCCAGCGCAATGGCGCCCTCGGTCGCCCACAGCGCCGAGGCAGCGATGCCGCAGGTTGCGCCGCCGAAGAGTACGAACCACTCGGTGCCGTACCGGTTGTTGACGTACAGCGATGCGGAGTAGGGCGCATAGCCTAGGGTGCCGAAGACGAGGATCCATTTCAGTCCGAATTTGTTGGCGAGGATGGAGAAGAGGCTGCAGCCGAAGACCATGATGCCGAAGGTTAGCGAGTTGGCGCCGTTGACGAGGTAGGGTTCTTGTTGGCCGCCGGCCCCAGTGTCTGGGGATGGTTAGCTTGGGGAGATGAGAATGAGGTGAATATCAATTAGCAAATAGAACTCAGCTCTTGTCCTGGTTTGGAGTCTGGGAAGTCTAGGAAAGTTGAAAGGTAGGCTTTTGGAAGGTGACTTACTGTTCAGAGCATTCCAAATGCCTGGTTGAGTGAAGGATATCAGGCCGACGACTATTACGTTGAAAAGAGGACTGCGGTACCATCGCGTGAACCGCGAGACGGGTTTGGGCTTTTGATAGACTTGGACATCATCGACATCGGCGTCGGCGTGTTTGGAAGACATCCTGCACCTGCAATACCCTTGAATGAAGCTCTCTCAGAGTCCAAAGGACCACAGCATGGGAGACGTTCTATTTCATGACTTTTGCAGCGCGGCGGACAATACTGCATTCCGAACGTCTTCCGACGAAGAATTCGAGAACGATAGACTCGTCGTTCACAATTGGTCCGCTTCTTCAAGATTTTGTTCTCCAAGGCTTGGCCGTCAAATCGTCATACGAAGACACGATGAGGCGATCCAAGCTAACACCAACCGAACGTTGACGAGGGGTCTGAACCATTTCAACTACCGCAAAGGTCCTAGTCTCTATCAAGTTATACCAGTAGCATGTCCTCGGTGCTACCCTGGCATTCCAATATGCACGCAAAGTCTGCGCGTTACATGCGCGAGCTTATTGTTCATCGAAGACCCTGTATCATGGTCATGAGTGTAGAGTCGACGTGCTTCAGAGGCGAGATTGTGCGATCTGATACTTGCAGCCGATGCAACGAGTTCCACGTACTCGCTCGCTGTAAGACCAGGTCGTTGGGAATGCCATGATTCTATTTCAGCAAACGCCACCGCTGTGGTCGAGCCGAGACCATCAAGTTCCACTTGCAGTAAGTTGTCTTGTCGTATATTGCCGTGCAGGTTGCTATAACGATCTCAAGAGCTTCCGAATTTCAACGCAGAGAGGCTGAGCGGTATGGGCTCCATCGAACCAGCACCACTCTTCCAAGTCGCAAACTATGGTCCGGCCGTGAACCTTCCAGAGCCGTATCCTGGGAATACAACGTTTCCACTTGCGCTAAGCCCTTCGAATCAAAATACACCGTTGACAGAACTCACACAAGAGATATCTCACCTCTCCAAAGCCGGCGAGATCCAAAAGCTGCTCAAAACCCATGGGGCGATTTACTTCAAGGACCTAAATCTCAAGGATGTCGATGAATTTTCCCGGTTCGCACACGCATTCGGCTGGGCACCGCATGAAGACATCGGCAACCCCGTTCGACGCACCGTTCTGGCCAAAAATGTTGCTACTGCGAATGAAGGCCCGAATACGCAGCCTGTGTACCCGCATAATGAGTTCGGGCTGAGCCCTCACTTCCCAGCTTATGTGTTCTTTTACTGCATCTCGGCACCGACATCTGGTGGTGAAACACCAATCAATAACTCCATCGTCCTATATCACCATCTGAAGGAAAGACACCCAGAGTTCATTGCCAAGATAGAAGAGAAAGGTGTCAAGTACCAGCTCTTCTACCCGAACACATCGCGCACGCAGACCACCTCGCCCGGGAACTCAGTTCTGCAGGCCTACGGAACACATGTCCTCGACACCGACGACACCGCGACTGCCCGGTCGAAATCGAAAAGGAGATCGGAAGACTGCCGACTGCGCAATGGGTGTGGGAAAATCAATCCTCTACCAACCTCTTAGGTGATTTGCGAGTATGGCAGCATCTCCCCGCCATTCGTACACATCCACACTCCGGACTACCGTCCTTTTTCAACAATACGATCTCTCGCTTCCTGAACGCGCTCGCGGCTGATACACTTCTACCACCACATATCAACAAAGATGGGAAGTATCAGCCACCGGTTTTCTATGGCGATGGTGAATTGATTCCCAGGAAGTACTTTGATTCCGCGGTTGAGATAATTGGGGAGACGAGGAGTTTGGTGACGTGGAAGGAGGGTGATGTGTTGTTGCTGGATAATCTGGCTGTGCAGCATGCTAGGGAGCCGTGGGTGGGGAAGAGGGTTTTGGCGGCGAGTTTGTGGAATGAGGCCTGATAAGTGGGGTGACCGAACCGATTGAAAGTTGCTGGTTGCGTGAAAGTAATCTCTGCTGTTGTCGTTGTTTCGTCGGTGTTGTGAGTTCATCCAGCCGCTCGGTTTCACTTTTAATGGATCTGATACTTCCTTCCTATCTTCCCATCTTCACCTCTTAGAATGTCATCATTCCAGAATTATCTCCCTCGTATCAAAATCCTCGTTTTCGTCGAAATACTCTCCGTACATGATCCCATGCACATACGCCTCGCCAATGAGAAGGTAGCTGGCGTTTTCTAGCGGGCGGATGATGTGAGGCACTCTCGCGTTTCTAAAGATGCATAACACATCTCCTGCTTGCGTGGAGGCTGGTCCGAGTCCTAGCCAATTTTCCTCAGTAGCAAAGACGGATCGTCCATCCGCTCTGTTCATGGTTTCCTGTACGAACGACTTCATATGTTGAGAGGGTTGGTGACTCGGATATTCCGAAGGTGAATTGGTAGCATTCCAAAACTCGCTGTTGAGAATTTTGTAAGACTCAGATGGCTCCTGGACGCGGTCTTGCGAGTCGGATAGCGATGAGTCCCGTGCAGGTCTCTGGTATGCTGTTGGAACGCAAAAGAGAGCCTCTTCGATGTAGGTAGACTTGCTGGATAAGTGTGGAGGAGTTTGGCCGCCCGATAATTCACGAAGCTGAGACCATACTTGTAATGGAACCAAATGCGTGTCCTCGTGGAGCTTCAAAAGATCGCATGCTTGAACATCTTGGATTGAGTCGACAACAGTAGCCTCGAGTAATATTCTGCCATTCTTCCGGTCGAAACCCGCTGCAGCTATGTTGTCCACTATACCACATGCACTGAAGTCTTCAGTTTCCGCGAATCTATCCGTCAGAATGGTGTAGGATGTCCCTAGCCTCCAGTCGGAGCACCACGAAGGTAATCGGGTGCTAGATTGGGCGCGATCGTGAGTCCATCCAGCGTTGAAGGACAGCATACCCATGCCATGTCTTCGAAGTAAAGCTTCTGAAACTGTTGTGCAGAGGCTTTCGTAAGTAAGTGCGTAACTGGTAGGAATAGAAAGATCCGGTGCGTCCTCGGCAAGCCCCATCAAGGCGAAAATCTTGTCTCGTGAATCAGAGGCCTCAAACCATCCGGTGGCTCGAAGTAGCTCAAAGAGACTTCGGAATTTTGGATAACCACCTAAATCTTTAGGGAGTAGAAGCAATGGTGCTATCGATCTGATGTTGCCTCTTATACCTGGGGCAAGAAGGTGGGGACCGAATTCCGGATCCATAAGTACTGAACGATATAGCACGGCCCACACATAGAAAAAGTGTCGGAGTTTTAGTTCATGTTCCCCAGCAACCAATATTGTCTCCTGGGAATGCGCGAACTCTTGAACAATCCAGATCCTTCTCCAAAGAGGGTGATAGAGAACTTCTTCCACTTGGGATACACATGCTTTGTTCTCGCCTTTAAGCAACTCAGCAATGCGCAGCATGAGGTGCGCCACTAAGTCCTGATTTGTCCAGAGGAGGTCCCTAAACTGCTTTGGCCCAATTTGATCCGTCGTACTTATGAAGTTATTCTCGATTTCAGGATAGGTCTGTTTAGCTTCTGGCGAGCCAATTATTCCATCGATGATCTCTTTCATTCGAGCAACACCAAGAAGGGATGTTGTGTCCATGCTGCCGATCCGTTCTGCGGTTTCCCCGAGCCATGCCAGGGTAAGTTTAGCATGTTCGTAGATTGAGGGAATTTGTTGGACAACAGAAGACTTTTCTGACATGTTGTTCTGGTCAATGCAGATTGCGTCGATCCATATCCAACCTTCGAAACTTTTTCGGCGAAGATGGGAGAGAATCAGCATTAAATTTTCTGTAACGGCGAAAGCTTTTCCATTCACTGAAATTGGGACTTTGGCCGTTGGGTCTCCCCACACATATGATAGTGCATGGTAATCTGGACAATCATCGAAAGGAAAACAATTCAAAAGGAGCTCGACCAAAAGACAACGACTCCCCCCGCTGGGAAGATAGGGTGTGTCCAGATCAAATCTGAGAAGACGTATATTGGTTGACTGGGCATCGAGGACACTATATTCGAATGGGGGAGCCTCGAAACGATCACTGGAGCTGGTTCAGCGGAGTCACTAGGAATAGATGGGTGACGTACGTGAGGTATCGTGATATCGTAGGAAATGGCTTCTGCATTCGACCAAAAAGCCTCGCCAACTCACTAAGCTCTCCTGCAGGGGTGCAGTCCCACGGAAGGAAGCCGTCCCAGTCAGGCAACTCTCGCATGTTCAAGAGCGCATCTGACCAACCCCTCCATCTTCCTGTGCTATCTGATTTCTTTCTCGAGCCTTCCCCTTCTGTTGTACTCCATCTCCTCCTTAATTTCTTGAACAGATTTGACTGCTTCATCCTTCTTGGTTGCCGCCAAAGAGATTGGGTGAGGCTAGGCACCAGTCCGAGGCTCGGCTGCCAGAGAGCGTGGAAATCATCAGACTCTCCGCATGCTGTTAGATCACAACCTGTGCGTAGGCTCTCTACTGCTCGACAGTCGTTCGTTCGCACCTGGGGGCGACCTGGTGGTTGGGTTGAAGGTGCAGTCTGAGGAGCTGTACCCTTTTGGGATGTTTAGCGGAGGGCACTAACGTCATCGCTTACCTCCTTTCACTTCCACTCCGCTCTTGGCAGTGGCTCATCGAATCCTCCGGCACGATGCCGGCGTGTTATTGAATTTCCCATGTCCCATCGTGCACGGGTCTTAACAGTTTCCAAAGCGGTTTCGTGAGTGGCGAGGTTTTCTGCCAATTGCATAGGGCTGCATTACACATCTGACGCACTTTAAGCTTAGGATAAGCATCGGTTTGTGTAAACATCAAAACTCAAGGACACTGAATGTATAGGACGACGAGGACCCCGGCAATTGTTGATGCCGGGTGTTCTTCCGTCATCAAAGAGGCTTCGTCTTCCACATCCCCAGTCTTACAATCTTATGAAAGGTCGTCATTTTCTCATAGCTCCATCGTTCTTCGGAGCGGATCCCAAAACCGTTTGCCAAGATCGTGCAGCCTCACGGAAGGACCACTGCCCCGCAGATCTTCCTCTCACAGCTCGCGCTGGCTTCGGAAAAGTTCTGTTTCACGTCTGAACTTTTGGATTAGCGACGATATCTTGGCCCCAGGAGGTGCGCGGAATACAATGTTATTGGGCGCATAGACCCTTCCAAGACTCGACAACAACTAGAGGATGACATAATGTTGTATACAGGGGCGCAGATATATCGACTTCATCGTTGAGCGGTGGTAATTTCCTTTGCTTTAGGGCCGTTGGAATAGGCGTTAGTGATGACTTGGGAAGGTCGCAACGATCATTTGAGGAAATATACGATCAAACATTTTCGACATGGGAAAGAGACGATCGCGTTATGGTTGAGGCTGAAGAGGCTTGAGGGAGTATATAAGAGATAAGGAGGGCGAGCACAAGAGCTTCATCAAAGCTTCTGCATTCTCTTCCAACCCTTATATACTACGGTATCTGATTTCCTTTTGTCAGTCTCCAGCATCACACGTTTCTGATTTAATTGTTCCAACCTTCTCGATGAAAACAATGCGCACCTCCTGTCATCCCGTGACGGCGCTCGCCTTCTTACTGCCACTCGTTCACTCAGCACCTACATCAAACAAGCCTCGAGAGGGAATCTTCAACGATGTGATCCGTTAGCAGAAGTGCGATGGCCTGACTACCGTCAAACCTGACGTCGGTGGTTGGGAACGTGGCCAAGCAGCATACTGGCCGGACCAAGGCACACAAGGCGCACCAACTGAGCGCATCGTGTTCGATATGTACACCGCGATGGAAGACTACTTTGAAAACGGCAAGGGCTCAAAGTACGGCGGAGAAACCGAGGCTGGAGCCAGTATCTGGGTAGACTTCGTCGACCCAGGTGTCATCAAGGCATCTTCATCGGCCACGCTACCTTGGAGCGAGGCAGTGAACAGCACGGCTACAATTGCTTTACTGAGGACTCGTTCACCTATAAGGATGAGAAGTATGGTACCTGCCACACATATGCTCGATGTGTGCAGAAGGACGCTCTGAAGGTCCACGTTCAATCCACCGAGGATGTCGTACACCAGGAGAACCTGCAAGCGCCAAAGGACATCTTCTCACATTTCGAGGAGCGATACAATACTGCTAGCCGATTCTGCGATACTACGCCCGTCAAGCTCGAGACTCAGACCACGAGCAAATGCGAGGTGGTCTTCAGCTGCGGCGACAACAGCGAGTATGGAGACGTCATGGGCGTGCTTCGCGGCCAGCTCGACAACTTCGTGAAATCGGGTCTGTTCAAAAAAGAAAATGAGCCATCGGGTGCAGAGTGCAACCCTGTCTTTGGTGGCTGCACTCAAGGCTCTGATCACCTATACCGCACCATGCCCAAGAGGTCTCAGCTTGTGGTTCGCTCGATACCTCAATCTGACGGCCGGGAGGGCACCGAAGTTGCGCACCTGAAGGTCTCCGTGAAGTGCGATGATGGCGGCAAGGATGGTATTTGCGATAACGTCAAGTCTTTCTTCGATGTCACGACGATGTCAGAAGTCTTTGCACCTCTGGGTGTTGCTGGTGGTGTGGCAACGGATATTGGATATGGTTTCATTGATGACGACGAATAGAGGATGCGTGGAGAAGCTTGATGCACAACAGCATAGCGCGGTGTTGATTTCTTTCTGCATATACTTCTGCATTGGCGGTTCTTCGCTTCAGCTCTTTGCCTTCCCTTATATAGACTCATAACTCGTATTGCATCAGTCTAGAATAACAGACAACATACTCAGTATTCTTTATAAGATGCAGTCATGTGCTTAAGAGCTTGGTGTACGTGATCTAAAGAGGAGCGAGATATTTCTTCTCATACTCAGACATATCGAAATCGCTGGTGGGACATAAATTAGTAAGGTACTCCCGGAGGAGGGGTACATGTACCGTACCATGGTTTTTGAAGCGCTTTAATCGGTCGAATGAAATCCTTCCTAAGTAGTGTTTGTAGACGAAGCGCTCCTACAGGATAACGACGAGCAGCATCTGTACCCCTACTCCGGGGCTGAGGCAGCTGTTCGACTTACAGGAATCCTATCACAATCAGGACAAAAGAAATACCACGCAAGACTGTCTTCAGATATCTGTTCTACAGCATGGTACTAAAATTGATTTCCTCGTCTACCACCCATACCTCAAGCATCAGAAAAAGGACACTCCACAAAAGCCATCACAAACGGCGCCAAGTCATCAGCCTGCACGCACACTCCCACAGGCGCCGCATACGCCTTACTCGTACACCCGTCATCTGTATACAGATTCGCTGCAGCACGTTAGCACTCATATAAACCCTACATCCCATACTCTCCCCTTCCCAACACTCCCTTCCATATGAACCCTTCACCTCCTCCCCTTCCTCCTTCTACAGAGATCAACTTACCAGAGCACCCCGGATACTGCGACGTAACTTTGTAACTAACAATATCCGGCGTATTGTCATTCCTGTCTAATTTCTGGCACATGCCGCCGCGGCCGAAGATCGGGTCTGCCCAGACGAAGCTGTCTGGGTTGCAGTCGGGCCCGGAGTAGATTTCTGCGACCGTGTTGTAGAAGTCGGGGTCGCCTGGGCCGCCTTGCGGACTGGGGAGGGCGGTGGAGAGGGTGGGCAAGAGGGCGAGGAGGAGGGTTTGGAGATGCATGGTGGTGTATTGTGAATCTTGGAAAGAGGGTTCTGGAAGGAGCCGAGATGATGATATTGAAGCTAAAGCTGGGGATGGTGCAGGACATCACCGTGGTACAAAGACTCTTTATATCTCAAGATATAACTCATTGTTGATACTTCTCACCTACCTATTCGGTGCAACGCACGTCTCTCCCACTAATCCCCGTCAGCACACCAACACTTCCCCTACGTATCCGATTACTTAACCCTACATGTTTCTTCGTGAAACCCACAATTTGGTCCGCTACCGATTGCAATACGAGAATACCCGGTAAGCTTATCCATTGAACACCCAATAACGGCTCTTATCACCATATAAGACTGTGAAGCTTAAGTGTATGTCGTATTGTGGACATAAGATGCCCAGTACACTATGAACGTTGTTGGAAGTTCATAGTTGCAGTTCAGTCATTTTGGACTGAGTAAGTCGTTGAAAAATACCACATGTGCAGCTTGGTGTTTGGCGATCTCGAACATCGGGATCAAGCGGATAGCTACATTTGGAGGGAGGTGAGATCTGTTCGTTGCTTAGAATTAGAACGTGTTGTGCTTGGCGATTCGAACGTACACTGGAACGATGGCTCAAGAGCAATCACGATCTTGCGGTCCGAACAGCCGAGTTGCTGATGGGTTGCAACTCGGCGAAAAGCTCATCATTGGTATAGTGTTGACGCATGTTGAAATGCGTGTTCCGTTATTTATTCCTCCCATGGGTATCATTGCAGTTATTGCTTCTCGCTCTCTAGTACTTCAAGCACGCCACCAACTAAGTGAAGACTTCCAGTGACGAGAACCATTACCTCCGCAGTCTCTTCTCCCGATTTCTTCACCCAGTCTTTGGCTACACCCCTGGCAGTCGAGATAGCTTCTTCAATCGTCTTATGGACACGGACTTCCGCGCGTGGGTCGATTTCAGCCCATGTTGTTGCCAAGGCTTTCTGGACAGCAAGCGTATCCACGTCCTGCTGATTCGTGTTGATGGATACGAGGTCTGGCTTGTAGCCAGCGCTGTATGTCTGATTCGTAGTGAAGATGACATGTGTAAAGGGCGACCCAGAACCTGACGACACGCCGCTCTGGAGAGCGCTGTATAATGCCTTCGCGAGAGCATTTGCGTCGCGTTTTTGTTGATTGAAGATCAGAACGCGGGCGCTTTGGTCCGATTCTGCCTCTGAGGTCTTCCTTGCCGAGGCAATCTGCTCTGCGAACCATTTGCCAGTCACTTCAATGCTCTCTAGTGTATGACCCCCATCGATGTGCCATGCTATGTGAGGCTCCCGTCTAACATCACAACGCCCTGGCCAACGGACCTGCTCTAGGCCGCGCACAAACTTTGCAGGGAGTGGAATCGGCCAATCGCATGCTGGATCAGCAATGTCTGTGTAGTGGAGCTCGCGAAGATGTGCTGCAGCAATGGCGATGGCAAGCGACGCATTGATCTTCTGGAAAGATGCAGAGAGCCCAAGGCTCACTTCATCTTTTTCCAGCACTGGGTGCATGTCAATCACCGTCAACCCTACTCCCTTCTCTTTCGCTCTTTGACCGAGGACCGCGAGCGCCTCCTCTGGTTGTGGTGCCGTAAGAGCCACGGCGTCTGACTTGAATATGCCAGCCTTGTGCCAGGCAATTTCTGGGAGCGTGGACCCCAGCATCGCTACATGGTCGATACCCAAGCTAGTGATAGCTGTAACGGTAGGGTGCGCGATGATGTTCGTGCTGTCGAATTCTCCTCCGATACCACATTCAATGACTGCGGTGTCCACACCTTCTTGTAGGTACGCGTGCAGCGCCATAAGAGTCAGATATCGGAAGTACACAGGTTTTGTGGGCGCGTCCTCAGAGCCTTTTGCTGCAGCTTCCAGCCGATCCCACACGTCGAAAAAATACTTTGTGAACTTCTCTTCTGATATCGGCTCATTGTTGATCTGTATCCTTTCGCGGACGAAGCGAAGATGTGGGGAGGTGTAGAGGCCTACCTTCCTGGGTGTCGCATAGGGACTCGAAGACGCGTTCGGGAGGTATTGCGCAAGAATTGAGGAGACGAAGGCACTTGTCGAGCCTTTGCCCTTGGTGCCCGCGATGTGTATAAGGTTCAACCGGTCGAAATTGGATGGCTAGAATCACGTCGTAAGCGTTTGTGATTTTGTCAATCAGCGTACAGGGAGCCGCACACCTCATATCCAATTTTCCGACACCACTCGAGCATTTCCGGTATTGCCTGCTTGTTCATCCCCTTCCCAGACTTTCTTATCGCATCCACTATCGAGAAGTTGGACTGCAGGGTATTGAGCGCTGCGACAGCGGCCTATCTCACGGTCAGACACATTCGAGCGTGTTGAGAAGAGCATCGTACAGCATAGTCACGTTTCTCCATGTTCGCCATGGTACTGTGGCAGCGGGCAATCAAGAGACTGTGCCTTAAGCACAGGTATCTCCGGGCTATGAACATCGGGGCATTGCAATCTTGAGCTCCGAACTTCGAGAAGAGGTTTTCGAAAATGTTCCGACGGAAGCCGATGACGCATTCGCGCACGGGCCATCAGTTTCTTCGACGCGTCTCGGGTCGATGCTTCCTTCTCTGCTTGCTCTTCCCTGCTCCCGCTGTCAATCGCAACCGTCGAAAGGTTCGAGGTCTTCCAGAATTCTGTTGGTATATTAATTCAGATCTACGACCAGCCGGCGCCGAGTGGCCCACGGAAGAGTCGATCAAATTGTCGCCAACGGAGGACGCGCCATCACCAGAATGACATCCTCCTAGATGAGGTCACAGACTCTCCTACGTGTCATAAGGCCACTTCAAACCCAATTGGACCTTCATCTTGGCCCTCATCCTTATCGAGTTATGGAGTGCCTCCTTAGCGTCTTCGATGCTTCAGTTTTCGGACCTCAGCTCATGCGAAACGCATAATGTTCGAGATCGAAACACCTTCGCTTCCCTAAGGCTTCGATGCCTTTGCAGCCTCATCAGCCGAGAGACATTGTCACAATGCCAACTCTCGGGTCTCCAATTGTCTTGCTTTTAGCCTTGGGCGTGTAAGGTCGGCCTCCGTTGCGCCTGGTTGGATGCCAATTGCTGATGAGGACCCTTCCTTTGGGATCGCTCAGTCCAAATTGTATTATACTACATCTAGTGTACTTCGGAACAGCGAAACCAAGTACGGGCAATCACTTTTTATAATCCGTCGAATCAATGCCAGTCTCATCAATCTGAAGAGCTGCGTGGGTAGCACACGCGTGACTGACATTCATTTTGCCTAAACATGGGCCTTACAAGCAGCCTTACAGGATGCGACAGTCTCATCCACTGGGTACTGCGCAAGTGATTGTGCAACGGACCTGCATCATATCAAACCCGGGTGCAGGGTCGCGTACCTGTCGATCATTCGCTTGGATTCGAAGCTCAGCTTTCGCTCTACAACCCTGAGTCTATGCATGACCTGGGTAAAGGCGGAATCTTGGTAAAAGAATACTGATTGATGCAGCCCGGGCATTCGCTTTGAGTACCTAACAAAGTCAAGAACAGCCAGAGGGTTAGTGTATTCGGCGAAGTGCGGTGTTACTTCCGTGTGCGACCAGTAGGGTCGCATCATGGGGTGATGGATCAGGAACACGTTTCACACACCACACCGTTTCCCTGCTTCTCACACTCCAACTACACCCGATGCCGGTCAGCCCGTCTGCTTTCTTTCATATTAGTCTCATGTCCAGCTGTCATAGTTGTCTCTTTTTGCCTCCGCCAAGTCTTTCTCGACCTTCCGTACTTTCGCCTTCCATGGAGAACAGGTGTTCCTGAGAAGTGGCTGCGCAGTCTTCAGTATGGAACTGGGCGTCAACAAAGGATTACATCCTTGGGCGGATGATCGCTATTGAGGACAAAGAAGGCGAAGCTGGTCTTTGTCTCTCATGAAGCTTGACGGGTGTTCCTATCAAGGTATGACGATCCACCGCCGCTTGCCATTGTACTATCGTTGTACCGCGCCTTATTCTTTATGTCTAACGTATATCAAGCCACGATTGATTCGTTCTCAATAGAGTCCCTTCGAAAGGTGTACTTGATTGCATCTTTAAACGTCCGTTGTCTGCGACTGCGGCTGGATACTCACGACCTATATCAACACACATATTCCTAATTTCTAACTCATCAACATCGCTTCGAAACACCATGCGATCCCTGTTTTCCGCTGCAGGCCTCATCACCGTCTTCATCACTGGCACGCTTGCATTCCCATGGCCGGCTGACACCTTCTACCGCACCTCCAGCAACCATCTCCAGAAACACCAAAAACGTGGCCTTCCCGGCGCCGTCTACACATGTACCGACCAAAACTTTAGCGGTGATTGTGGTTGGATAAGGCCGTCGACCGACTGTCATATCGCCGGCACCGGCAACTTCGCACTTGAGTCCATCGGCCCCGATCCAGGCGGCTACTGCATTCTGTACCAGAACATGAAATGCGACGGTACGCAAGTCAAAAACCTGCAGTTTCCGGGCTTGAGCTCTGGGATCCCGACGTTCGGTAGTTTGGCGTGCTATGCGTATGGTACTGGACCCGGAGCGCAGAATGCGGCGAGTGGTGGGTCGCCGATCGATGCCCAGGGAACCAAGAGGAAGCTTGCTGGTGGTGTAGGGAGTCAGAGTCGGGAGGAGGTCAAGGAGCAGATTGAGGCGATGGAGGACGATGGGTTCAAGGAGGGGTTCATTGGGTTGAGGAAGAAGGAGTACTATTGATGACTCTTCAGTCTTTAGCTCTGCCGTACGCGCGTCTTCGATTCTTGTATACTATGCTTTAGATTTTTTTTGGCCCCAGCGTGGCGGGCTATTTTGGCTGGATTCGATCCGAAATTTACTATCATAAGCAAGATGACCCGTTTCAGACTCCTGGTGTTCAGAATCCACGAGTCTCGCTCTACACAAACCTCAACAGAATCTTGAGAACCCAGTACACCAACACAGGCCCACACATATTGCCAAAATATCTCCTCGCCGAGGCAGCGAAGCTCTCTCGGAAGGGGCTTTGCTTGTTGAGACACCAGTCGAGCAGCGGCAGTGTGAAGATGGCGTGCAAAGGGATTATGAGCAGCATCGCGGCGTCTATTCGTTGGGCTTGAGGCGGCTCACGGGGGTCGATGTATCGGAGACGCGGAGGAGTGCCGAAGTGGTGTTCTACTTCGGTGATGTGTGTTGCGGTGCGGTGCGGAGGAGGGTTTGGATGGCATTCATTGTGGATGGTTGGTGGTTGGAAGTGGAAGGGTTGTGGGAGTGTGGAACGAGATGCACTTGGGCTGAAGATAGATGACTTTCTATGAGCCGAAATGGCGTTGTCTAAAAAAGTGAGCTCGTCTTGTTGAAGGGGTATCCATAGCCGATACAAATCACTACCAGACTTGATAGCCGCTCGCGTAACCCTTCACGGTACCAAACCCACCAAAGCCCCATTCTTACTTTGGTATATCAGCCTTCTCTCCTCTACCCACTCGTGTATCGGATCTCTACACTCCAGCCTCGCATACTCCCTCAGCATGCGCACAAGCACATACCCACACTCGGTATACACCAGCTTCATCGCAGGGCAAATCCTCGGTCCGCCAGAGAAGGGTATATACCGCCAACCAGGCCTTACAGCTTCCCATCGTTCGGGCCGGAAGACTTCGGTGTCCTCACCCCAGTAGGTCTTATCGCGCTGCATAGCCCGAAAGTTAGTTTCGACGATAGTGCCTGCTTCTATAAAAAGAGGACTAAGGCCGTCTAAGCCGCTGCCGGTGGAGAGGACGGTAGAAGTGAGGCATTGGCGTTGTGATGCGGGTGCGACGGGAGTGATACGATGCGCTAGTTGTTCTTCAGTCGAGCTAGTAACCTTTTGGTTCGGGTAAACCTACTTTCTTTTAGGACCCAGTCGAGGTATCTGTATGAGTTGAGCAGCTCGTAAGTTAGAGGCCGCGAAGACGTAGGGAGGATCTCCGATCGAAGCTTGTTCCAACTGGTAGGGTTTCGAGCGAGGTGGAAGAATGTATTGGTTAGAGTGACTGCGACTGTATCGTGAGCTGGGCTGAACGCGCTCAGAACCAGATACCTCAGACTTATCCTATCCTGAGTCTCCTTGATCAACTCATCGATCAGTCGTACCCGCTCGCGACTATTAGCATTAGCTTTACCACTTGCAGACCGTGCAAATGCCTCTTCGACACGTTCATCAATGAAGTCGAGGATCTGCTTGCAGGCTTGCTCGAAATCTTTGTCACGAGCTGCTTCTGGCGTCACAACGCCTCGTTGGGCGGACGTGAATGCGCGGAGGAAGTCCTGACATGCTTCTGGGGACTCGAGAGCATTCATAGACTTGCCGAAGATGAAGTCAGTAGAGATGTCGAGAGTCTGATCCGGATTAGCCGCACTTCTGATGATTGAATGAACGACCAAAACTTGGCCTCAGCAAAGCGGTCGAGTACAAACACTATACTAGTCCATGAGAGCGCTACAAATGTTCGATAAGGCGCTATCGCAGTGATGTCTGGAGGATGAAGCGCTCCTGCATAATAATCCTACTGTGCTATCTGCTCTAATCTGAAGAGAATAAGCAAACTTACCAGGCGTTTAAGACCAGGCATCAGATCGACAGTGGAGCCATCACGTGGCAGAAGCTTCAAGAAGCGACTAACATGTTTCTCGAGTCGCTCGAAATTCGCGACGTGGGCGACGTCAAATGCTGGCCGCAGGAGTGCTCGACTCCTTTTCCAGCGTTGCCCATCGGTGACCAGAATACCGTTCCCGAAGAAGCCCTTACCGCCCTCATATCGAATGGGCTGTAGGCCGAAATTCTCGAAATGCGTTGCGTAAATGGCCTTGCAGACCTCTGGGTCGGCTGTCCTGATGATGGTCTTGCCTGACTGCTTGATCTGATACGTCTTGCCGTAACGTGCAAAGAGAGCGCCCGTGAAATCAAGATACCTGTGAGCTTGGTAGGCTTCCTTGCTCAGTTCCATAAGATCAAAGCCGTAGGGGTTCTTGTGAGGGTAGCTGGGTGGATGCTGGCACCCGTGTCTAACGTACGCTGTTCGGCGAAGGTGCCATCGCTTGATCTTAGGAACGAAAGAGTGAGCTGCAATGAAGACCGAGAAGACCAAGAGGGTACTGAACACAGCCAGGAAAGCCATTGCAAGTTGATGAAAGATGAACAAATCGTTTGGACAGATGAGGCATGACGGTGATGGGGTCCGGACATGGAAGAGGAAGTGGACATCAGGGGTAGAAAGTGGTGCAGTTGGCTACGCCGCAAGGACGCAGTATCTTCAATCTAATATGCGGGGCTCCAACATACTGCCCGTACCGTCGGATAGTCTTATCGATACCTTCAAGTTTTGGGCGAGAAACGTCTAAGAACGCAGTCCTCAATGATCCGGTTCCCTACTGGTAATGCGAGTCAAAATGGCGGACGGTCGGGGTTGGGTAGCCCCGCAACAATGTGACAAACCTGTAAAACGACAACTCCAGAAATGATCCAGTTGACTAGTAGTCCGTAGATGGCTGGGAGATGGAAGCTGCCGCAACGGGATCAACTAGTAGAGTGGTGGCATTTACGTCAGCGCGCGCCAAGAACCACTTCGCGGAAAGCACGTCCCAAACGCGTCGCCTCGCGTTCCTTCCCCAGACGCGGGTCGGGCATTTCATCCCTTCTCTCAAACTTTTCCAATTGCGATTCGACCTTCGCGACAATGGCTCGGGGCATAGAAGGGAACGAAATGTCGACTCCCAAGCCATCATCTCAGAAAAAGAAGACCGCACCCGCGTCGCAGTCAAGCAACCAGAAGTCCATTCTAGGCTTCTTCCAGAAGAAGTCAACCAACTCACCTAGCCCGGCCCCTTCGACTCCCGCTACGGTCAAGAAGAGCCCCAGCTCTTCACTGTCTAAACCATCGTTCACGACAGCTGCAAGCTCGACGCTCACGCCCCTCCCAAGCAGCGATGCCATCGAACCGTCAAGTCCGATCACTGAGGTCCCAGATGCCTCTCTTGGCAAGAACAAGGAGAATGGTCTGCCCTCACCTGTCACACCCTCGGACGCGGAAGCTAACCGTGTCTTGCTAGAAGGTGCAGGTGTTGCATTCAGCAGCCCGTCTCGAAAGGTGCGTCTTGCTAGCTGGAGATAATCGAGCGGACGCTGACAGATGCCAGGCTAGGAAGGCCGTGAACTACGCTGAATCCGACGACGACGACGATGACGAAGTGTTGAAGCCAATTGGGAACAATGCACGAACAGGGCGAGCAACGAAGCGCCGGAAAGTGAGCTTGGAAGACTCAGACGATGAGTTTGGCTTTGATGCTGCGACCCAGGACGCCATGCTCGAGGATGGTATGCTTGCACTGGCATGTAGTCAGCCATGGCTAGTTGTTTCTAACAGTACTACAGACATGGACGACTTCATCGCCCCCGATGACTCGGACGAGGATGCTGTTGTCCCACAGAAAAGGAAACGGCAGCCCCCCATCAAATCGAGCAAACGGGCCAGTCCAGAACTGTCATCTCCCAAGGTCGAAGCCTACATTGACGAAGAAGATGAGGATGTACCAATGACTGGAACGTCAACGGCACGGCAATGGACCTACGACCCAGATAACCTTAGTCCAATCAACCCGCGGCGAGTACAGCACGTAAAGAGGGCGAATCCGAATGCGAAGCAGAGACCTTCCGCTACCGAACCCGATCAGAGATACACTTGGTTGGCGAACATTCAGGACGCCGATAGACATTCCCCAGGCCATCCTGAATATGACCCTCGCACCATTTTCATACCTCCATTGGCATGGACCAAATTCTCCGCCTTTGAGAAACAGTACTGGGAGATCAAACAGAAATTCTGGGACACGATCGTCTTCTTCAAGAAGGGCAAGTTCTACGAGCTGTACGAAAACGACGCCACGATAGGTCATCAGCTATTTGACCTGAAGCTGACAGACCGTGTCAACATGAGAATGGTTGGCGTTCCAGAAGCTTCCCTGGATATGTGGGCCAGTCAATTTGTCGCGAAAGGTTTCAAAGTTGCCCGAGTCGATCAAATGGAATCAGCTTTAGCTAAAGAGATGCGCGAAAGGGACGGTCCGAAGGCTAAGGGAGCAAAGAAGGAAGATAAGGTCATTCGACGAGAACTGGCTGCTGTCCTAACATCCGGTACGCTGGTCGATACGGGTATGCTGCAAAACGACATGTCAACCTACTGCATGGCTATCAAAGAGATCGACCGCGACAACTTGCCCGCATTCGGAGTTGCCTTCGTTGATACTGCTACTGCACAATTCCAACTGTGCGAGTTCACGGACGACATTGACATGACTAAGTTTGAGACTCTCATTGCTCAAATGCGGCCTGGTGAGCTATTACTCGAAAAGTCTTGCATCTCTGCAAAGGCCATGCGAATTCTCAAGAATAATACTGGACCAACTACCATTTGGAATGCCCTGAAGCCTACGAAGGAGTTTTGGCCTGCTGATATCACCATCCGTGAGATTGAAGCTTGCGGCTACTACGAGTCCTCAACAGAGGACAACATTGAAGCATGGCCGCCCGTTCTCCGCGAGGCACGAGAGCAAGAGCTTGTTATGTCTGCCTTTGGAGCTCTGCTGCAATATCTGCGCACTCTGAAGATTGAACGAGAGCTGGTCACTCTAGGGAACTTTGATTGGTATGATCCTATTCGAAAGGCTACAAGCTTGGTCCTGGATGGGCAAAGCTTGATCAACCTTGAGATATTCGCCAACAATTTCGATGCATCAGGCGGTGGAACACTCTTCGCTATGCTCAATCGCTGCATTACACCATTCGGCAAACGACTGCTTCGTCAATGGGTCTGCCATCCTCTTGCGGACGCAAAGAAGATAAACGCTCGCTTAGACGCCGTGGATGCGCTCAATGCCGATTCAACGATCACTGAGAGCTTCACTGCATCACTCAGCAAGCTGCCGGATCTTGAGCGTCTCATCTCGCGCGTCCACGCGGGCCGGTGTCCACCCAAGGACTTCCTCAAGGTTCTTGAAGGCTTTGAGCAAATCGAGTACACTGTCAGTCTGCTGAAGCAGTTTGGAGAGGGTGACGGTGTTGTTGGACAGCTGATATCCGCAATGCCAGACCTCACAACTGCACTTGAAAAGTGGAAGGACGCCTTTGATCGCGACATGGCGAGAAAAGATGGTCTTCTTGTACCTGCACCTGGGATCGAAGAAGACTTCGATAACAGCCAAGAGGACATTAACGTTTGTCTCGCTAACCTAGATCGACTGCTCAAGAAGGTTCGCAAGGATCTAGGTTCGACTTCCATCGTTTTCCGGGACAATGGAAAAGAGATTTACCAGCTAGAAGTTCCTAAGAAGATCAAGGTGCCTAGCCACTGGGACCAGATGTCTGCCACGACAAAGGTCACGCGCTACTATACCCCCGAACTGCGCAAGCTCGTTCGAGCCTTACAAGAAGCCCAGGAAACTCATGGCCAGATTGTTCAAGGGGTCAAAGGTCGCTTCTGCGCTCGGTTTGACGAGGACTATGCCACCTGGCTTGCAGCTGTTAAAATCATCGCGCAACTCGACTGCCTCATCAGCCTGGCAAAAGCTTCTGCCTCTCTTGGAGAGCCGAGCTGTCGCCCTGTGTTCTCAGAGGCCAAACGCACGGTTCTGGAATTTGAAGAGCTTCGTCACCCATGCATGCTCAACACTGTTGACGACTTCATCCCCAACGACATCAGGCTCGGTGGTGATTCGGCGAACATCGATCTCTTGACTGGCGCCAACGCAGCTGGTAAATCCACCATTCTGCGAATGACCTGCATAGCTGTCATCATGGCGCAAGTGGGTTGCTATCTGCCTTGCGTCTCAGCAACACTCACGCCGGTTGACCGTATCATGTCTCGTCTCGGTGCGAACGACAACATCTTCGCCTCGCAGTCCACGTTCTTCGTCGAGCTCTCCGAGACCCAGAAGATCTTGTCGGAAGCCACACCCCGCTCCCTCGTCATCCTCGATGAACTCGGTCGCGGCACTTCCTCGTACGACGGCGTCGCTGTCGCCCAAGCCGTCCTCCACGACATCGCTACCCGCGTAGGCTGCATCGGCTTCTTTGCAACACACTACCGCTCCCTAGCTAAGGAATTCGAATTTCACCCTGAAGTAGCCAATAAGCGAATGCGTATCCACGTGGACAACGCCTCCAAATCCATCACTTTCCTCTACAAACTCGAAGATGGCGTAGCGGAAGGAAGCTTTGGTATGCACTGTGCGGCTATGTGCGGGATTCCTAGTAGGATCATTGAGAATGCGGAGAAGGCGGCTGCTGAGTGGGAGCACACGAGCAGATTGGGTGAGAGGATGGAGGTTAAGCGCGAGGAGGGCGGTGTGTATGTCCCGCTTGGCGTGCAGAGCGATGTTTCTTGGGCTCTGAGGGATGGGATCGAGGGGGTGGGTGAGAGGGCGATGCAAGTGCTCTTGGAAGCTATCCAGGGCCTCTGATCGCAAGCTAGACGAGAGGGAGGTGTACTGTTGTGCGAGTATAGCTATTTCCCGCATTCTAGGCTCGCTGTCACGGGCATGTATCTTTATCCAGGCTTTTTGGGCACGGAGGGATGGATGGGTATTGGTGTTAAGGGACTGATTTACTGAGCGTTATAGTCAGCGCGCGTTAATTATCTGTTGCTAGATAGCAGAATGCATTGTTGGAGTTGTTCTCATCGCTGGCTTGGGCTGTGTGAGCGCGTTCTACATGTTTAGCTTGGCTTTGGATCGTGCACTCAAAGCGCTTCGGCGAGGTGTACAGCGGTGGAAGCGGGCAGTTGTTACGTGCTGCGCTGCTTCTGCAGAGTGGTACGTTGTGGTTGTAAGTGGCATATGGGAAACGTCAAGCGTCACTTGTTGTACGGATTTGGAGGTTTGAGTGCACTAGTTGTCATTATGGACTACCTGTGCTGGAAGACTTCAGAGCCATGGAGCTGCGGGAAAACGCAGAGAAAGACGTATCAAGGCCATGCCAAGTCACATCGATTGTGAACTGTGCTCCTACCCCTACCCATCGCCATCACTTTCCACCTATAACCTAAAGCATCAGATCAGATCAGATCCGTGAAGCCAGCGAAGCCAGCCAGCCCCTCCTATCCACCTAGATGCCATCCTCGGTCTCCTCGGGGTAGTCACCGGTAGCGTAGCTAGCAGTCTGGTTGTAGAAGGCGTCGGCGCCGTTGTTGAGCTCGCCAACCTCCTCCTTCTTGATCTTGAACACGCTGTACTCCTCCTCGTCGTCTTGCTGAGCAGCGGCTGCCTTCTTGGCTGGTGTGCGACGCTTCTTGGTCGGGGACTCGTCGTTGTCGGCGGGCTTCGTGGCGCGCTTGCGGGGAGTCTTGGGAGTGCCGGCGCCCTTGCCTGGTGTTGGGTTGGCGTTCGCGGACGAGGTGATGCGGTTGAGCTTCCGCTTGAGGTTGCCGACGGTGGTCTTGGCGGAGCCGATGGTATAGCCGGTGAGATCGGCGAGTTTGTCGTAGTTGATCTGGGTCGGGCGTTAGGCTGGATTGGTGTGGTTGGGTGGCTTCAGAGCGGTGGGGTGGAGGAGGAAGATGTGGGTGCGGTGGACGTACCTTGGGTTCGCCGTCGAAGCACTGCCAGCAGAGGGCGAGGACCTCCATCTCGCGGGCTGAGAACTTGGTGTCTTCGGACATTGTGACTGATTGATTTGTTTAGTGGATGTCTATAGGATGTTCAAGCGAAGACGTGGGGAATTGGGATTGAATGTGCTGCACGAAGAGCGTTGTTAGAGCGAGCTTGCGAAGCAGTTGTGGTAGAAGTGGGGTGAAGAAGAGAAGAAGAAGAGAGGAAAAATTGAGGGGTGACGAGTATTTATAGTTGCTAGGTAACGGCCCAAGAGCTGCGTAAGATAAAGTGAAGGCGCAATTGTTGGGCAGTTGGCAGAGAAACGTGGTGAGCAAGAGACCCGGAAAGGGAAACAAAAGCGTTGAAGCTCTCCTGCAAGACCTATCACCTTCACTAATTGCAGGAATTGCAGCTGCCTAATAGCTTACCAGATCCGGGAATTTGGGCCCACGACAGCTCCGATCACAGACGCGTTGGAGACATGTCGCGATATCACGTGTATATCCCGGTCCAACGACCGCGAGCCCTTGATGGTCGCCGTTCTGTCCGTGTCTGACGATTGCAAACTGCTTTGTATAATGACCTGGAAGCACTTCAGCACGTAGAGCGGTGCTAGTAGCGGCGACATCATGCTTGACGGTCTGCTTCCATAAACGAATCCGGTGTTGCTGGGTCGCTTGTTGATGGTGAAGTGAGCTCTCGTCGAGGGTAGACGGTGGCGCATATTTGTACCTCCTCGGATAAGCGAAGAGGCCAATGGGACATCACAGGGCACATACGAGACGGCCGAAAGCTCAACACGGAATTTTGTGTCGCTGCCTGAATTTTAGATACGTTTGACATCCTTGCCCCGCAGCTCAGGCCGTTCCACGTCCAGCTCATCTCGCAAGGCTGCGTAGATCGAGTCGCCTACTACAACAGACAGGCCAAGACTCCAAACGAGAGTAATGGCATAGAAGAAGTTGGCGTTTCCAGAGCCTGCATAGATCCATAGATAGTAGAACGCCGGTCCCAGGAAGGTAGCATACAGGATTGTAGATGCCGCTAGGAACGTGTACCGCATCACTATGTTCGTTAGCGACAGATACGGCTCAGAATACTGCAGCGAAACTTACTGGGGAATAGATGCCTAAACAAAGGAACCAATGACAGGTACAGCGCAGCATCTGCAATGCTGGGGTACGGTGTGAACACGGCAAAAATACCGGTCAGTGTAGCAGCTACGAAAAGAGGTTGCTTGCGTAGTCGGATGGTGAGTCCTGGCATGTATGACGCAACATGTAGCCAGAAGACTCCGAGGAAGAACTCGCGGAATGAGTCGAACATCTCAGTGAAGAAGTACCACCAAAGGCCAACGTTTGGCGTGAGATCTGGAAGGAGAAGCCGCACGCCATAAGTGGCGGACAAGAATTCCCAGGAGCCAGTGAGAAACGCGGAGAGCGATAGCAGCCCACCTATCGCATCCACTAGTCCCATGGTATGGTAGAAGGTGAATGCTAGTGGGCTTGAAGATGATTTTGTCTTTGTGACTCGAACATCATAGCAGAGCAGCAGAAGCGGCGGGAAGAGCAGGATTGGGTGCATAGAGAGGTATGAGGCGATTGAAAGAGCGAAGATAAAGGTGAAGCTTGCACCCTGGGAGGCCTTCGCCATAGCAGTGAGGATGAAGAGGTTCGTAAGCGCGGAGGTAGAGCGAGCAACACATGTCACGACCGTGAAGGGATTGAACAGGAAGCTGTCAGCTGTAAGCACTCGATCGGAACCCAAAGCGTGAATTGTGACCATACCTAGCTGCAACAGCTATGCTACTCCACCTCATGTCTTTCCTTGAAGAGCTGAACAGTCTGGTGGTCACCGACTGGCCTGATTCCACAATCTGCATCAACGCGCTCGCCCCCAGCAGATCAACCGCGGTAAAGAGCAGGTTCGTCGCAAACGGGTAGTAGGATGGGTTCGGAAGGAGTGAGAACAGCGGTAACAGTAGGGGTGCCTATGATATGTGAGACTTGAAAATGCACGGTGGCCGGCCTTTGGTGCATACCTGATGGTAGACGCCGCCATCGTAAGGAGAGACATTATGCGTGTAAAGAAAGAGGCCTTCTTGTACTGAAAAAGTAATTAACGGTATGTTCATAGAGCCTGCTGTTGAGTGCACATACACCTCTTGAAGCTCGTCACTGGCGTAGACACCTCGACGCGACCGGCGAGAAGGGTTGGCAAGGAGGGGAACGCAGTGAACAAGAGCAGTCGCACTGCCGCGGCAGCTCCGAATAGGAGTGCTTTCTGCTGGTCAATCGCCATAATGAGAGACCGGCGTCATATACCGTCCATGGCGGAGCAATTCGAGGACGGTTGCCTACCCGAATGGAGTGTCCACATTGCGGAGCTGCTGTTCGGAGGTGCCAAGCCGGCGGCCGGCCAAACCTTCGGCAAGGTCTAACTTTTTTTCGTCCCGCAATTGCGACCCACGACTTGACCCAAGAACTTGACATTTGGCTATTTGTGCCTCTCAAGTCTTCGAAATGGGTCGCATAAAGAAGAAAGGTATGTCGCAATGCACCCGACTCGGTAGTCACAACTGACCCGTTCCCAAGGCACGTCCGGCGCCGCCAAAAATTACATTACTCGTACTCGTGCGGTGAAGAAGCTCCAGATCTCGCTCCCAGACTTTCGACGGCTATGCATCTTCAAGGGCATATACCCCCGAGAACCTCGGAACAAGAAGAAGGTGTCCAAGGGCTCTACTGCTGCTACGACGTTCTACTACACCAAAGACATCCAATACCTTCTCCATGAGCCCCTCCTCGCAAAGTTCCGTGAGCACAAAGCGGTTGCGAAGAAGATTGGAAGGGCTCTTGGGCGGGGCGAGGCTGGCGACGCAGCGCGACTGGAGAAGAACTTGATGCCAAAGGTCAAGCTCGACCACATCATCAAAGAGCGATACCCCACCTTCGTCGATGCGCTGCGAGATCTTGACGACGCCCTCTCTATGCTCTTCCTATTCGCGAACCTTCCCTCCTCTGAGTACATCCCCGCCAAGACAATCGCGCTCTGCCAGCGACTCTGCCACGAGTTCGAGCACTATGTCATCGTTTCGAATTCGCTGCGAAAATCCTTCCTCTCCATCAAAGGCATATACTACCAGGCGACAATACAGGGGCAGGATATCATGTGGCTGGTGCCGTATCAGTTTGTTCAGAGGACGGCTGGAGACATCGACTTTCGAATAATGGGCACGTTTGTAGAGTTCTACACGACTCTGCTAGGATTTGTCAATTTCCGACTCTACACTTCTTTCGGTCTAGTGTACCCTCCCAAATTCAACGCGAAAAGCGATGAAGAGGGAGGCGGCTTAGACGCCTTCCAGCTAGAAGGCAGGGCTATAGTGAACGAGGGACCTGCTGAGAACGGAGACTCCACAAACGCAATCGCCTCGGCCGAAGCCCAGGCAGAAGTCGACAAAATCATTGCTACTACGGGAGAGGAAGTCGAGACTGAAGAGGAAGCCTCTACAGCGCTCGTACCGGTTGACGAAGATGGTAACACCGATGCCATCGACAAGTTCGAGGCGACTGCCCAAGGCGCAGATGTCCTCCCTCAACCCCAGTCCAGCAGCGCAGAAGCCGCTTCGCTCTTCGCGCCTTTCACATTCTATCTCTCACGCGAAACGCCCAGAGCGCCTCTCGAATTCTTAATCAAAGCTTTCGGGTCTAAGCGAGTAGGTTGGGACAGCACACTTGGCGACGGAGCCTTCACGACGAACGAGTCCGATCCCTCCATCACCCATCAGATTGTCGATCGACCTACACTCCCGACTGTCTCGCAGCACGAAGTCTCTGTAGAACCAGAGGCGACGAACGGAGATGCTCCAGCACCGAAAGCGCAATGGCCGCGTTCGACCATGCCGGGACGAACATACGTGCAGCCACAGTGGGTCTGGGATTGCATCAACCAAGGCAAGCTGTTGCGTCCAGATCTGTATGCCCCAGGTGCCGAGCTTCCGCCTCACCTGAGTCCATGGGTTAAGCCAAAGAAGGGAGAGTACGACCCCAACCTACCTCTAGAAGCCCAGGAACCAGAAGGCGAAGCCGACATTTTCTCGGAAGAAGAGGAGGAGGTGGACGTGGACGGAGAGGATTCGGACATGGAGGAAGCGCCGGCTGTCAATGGGACTGGGGCTAATGTCGATGCACTCGTCGATCGTGAGAGCTCAGTCGAAGCTGGTGAAGGCATGGATGTTGCAGAGTTAGACGATGAGTCTGAAGATGAGGAGGACGAGGACGAGATTGCAGACGACTGGGAAGGCTTCGATTCGGACGCAGAATCCGACGTATCAGAAGGTGAAGCTGAGCGCCGTCAACATCAACGAGAGCTCGAAGCCGAAGCTGCAGGCATCCAACTCGAGTCGAAAGCACCAAGTACTAAAGAGAAGAAAGCCAAGCTGCGGAAAGATGCCGAGAAGAAGAGGAAGCGCGAGGAAGAAGAGCGTGAAAGGCTGAAGATGATGCTTCCACAGAGGAAACGAAAGCTCCTCAAGCGAATCGAATTTGGCACAGATAAGAGGGACAAGGAGGCTGAAACCCTTCGCAAGAAGCGGAGACGCATCGAAAATGCGAAGCAAGCTGCGGAGGCTATATGAGCAACGGCAACTGGCGTTCGGGTGGTGCGGCGCAATCGAAAAGGTCACGGCATGGTCTTGGTATCCCACTGTGGGAGGGCATGTCACTTTGATTTCCGAATCTTATTTAGAGGCAATGAAAAGTGTCTCAGTGTCCAAGCTCGCCCGAGCGTCTTTCGTGGTTGGTATCTGAGTTGTCGATCCTTGGTACGGCTGTGTCCAGGATTGTGGCGCAGGATGAATGACTCAACCCCCTCACAATGACAGCTATAAGACGCGACACTGACCCAGAGCTCCAATACCCTCACTACACACTTCTTGCAAAAGCCATCGTAATAAAGCTCCTGTCCCTAGTCGCCACTATGCATAATTAAGCACGCGAAAGCTTTTTTGCGATAACTGCAACACCGACGCTGAAGTGCTTCAGCGTCACATTCAAGATCCACACGATGCTGTGATGACTACCTGCTCTGCTTTCGCGGAGCTATCCAAAACGTAGGTTTTTCACTTGGACCGCTTCGACATTGTGCATTCGCGAGCAGCGCTGAATTGTAGTAGTACCATAGACGCGCGATAGCCTCTGCTATTGTACATCGACCAGCACAATGTAGTCCTTGACAATTTGAAGTCTGCACTGACAGGTGCATAACGCACGATGCCGAACCGAATCCGAGGATCCACCGCTTGTGGAGAGTAAACTTTAAATTTTGCTGGTGGACAATAAGCGAATGCTGTGCTACTGAGAGGTATGTTTTCTCTGTTATTGTTTTATTATCGTTGGCTTCAAGACTTATCGACTGCAGGCCGGGTCTTTACCTATACGCGGTAAGGGTTTGACTATAGACAATAGGAAACCCACGTGATCAAGCTATTCACCGAACTACAATAGCTAGGGGCTCCTATTGTGATATTCAGCAACAAGTGTGAATACCACCGCCGAATCTGCCTATACTTAAGCACAAGGCTCCCCCTCCAGGTTCAGCTACAGACCAACAACTCACATCTCACTACCGACCCATCAGCCTACAACTACAAATCAACAACACCATGGCCACAACTCGCCAACTCTTCCCAACCATCCCACCAGAACTCCGCAACGAGATCTACACCCACACAATCTCACCCGACAACCCAGCATCCAACACCGCCCTCCCATTCACGTCCAAGCAGTACGACATCTGCGGCACAACAGTCCACATCTACCCCGTCCAGCACGGCAACAACGCCCTCCTCGCCCTCACCAACCACAACTTCCTAGAAGCAAGCGAGTACAAGGCCTACCTCCTCGCGCACGGCATCGTCCTCCGCATCGCAATAGTCATCAAAGTCGCGCCCCACATCTTCACCCCCCGACACTGGGATGACAAGCTGCGAACCCATCTCCGCAAGCTGCTGGCTAGGTATCCGTATCTCGGCACTGTGCAGCGGGTGGAGGTCAAGATGTTCTGGGAGCCGAAGGGTGGGTGCTGGGCGGATGCTGCTCAGGATCATAAAGTCTCGGGGATCTTGAATGGCATGGTGGCTTCGCTGCTCGGAAACTTGCCGTCGCACAGGGGCAAGGGGAAGAGGGAGTTGAATGTCGCGCTGCATCTTGAGCCTTGGGCGCAGTGGCGGTTGAAGGACCATCTCCCTGCGTTCGTGCATGGACGGGTTCTGGCGCCGGATGGGGTCGAGAAGAGGATGGTGGTTTTTGAAAGGAAGGGAGAGGATCCGGTGGTGATGGGTAGACTTCTGAAGAGGAAACTTGTTGTGAAGGAGAAAGACATTGTGGTTTTTGATGGGGAGAAGGGAACGGTGTCTTGGGGCGAGAAGTGTGAGGGGATTGTGGGGATGAGTTCGCTTGCTTTTTGAAGAGGCGTTGGCATTTTGATTGAAAATCAAATGAGTTTCATGCTTTCTCTTGCTTATCTCTGCGTATACGATTGATTATTTTCCCCTAAAGTTCTTATGATTGAGCGCGATACTAAGAGCTTCTTCATGCTTAAGCATTCTCTTAAGAGAGATGCTAGGTCTCGAGCAGTGGTATAGAAACCCGCCTTGGATCAAGATTCAGAAGCACTTCAACCAACAATAACCATTCTAGTAGAATCTTACTTAGACATCCACAGCACTTCTGGATGACCAATAAAGAATCTGTAACACATAATATGTGACTCTATCTGGCAGCTAAAATGAACGTCTTTGCCGAAATTGAAATGTCATGCTAAAACAATGCGCTACTTTCCATCTCCTTTGCTCATGTCAGCCAAAGATTTGCTAAGCCGCACATATTTCAATAGCAATACCCCTGTTCGCCGGGCATGGTGCAACTGGATGATGCGCACCCGCAACCTTATCCAGCTCGAAGAAATACGCATTCTCCTCACACTGAAATCGTGGGGCGCACTCCATTCTGTTGCAAGTCACACTCGAACCTTCAGCAGCGGTTGCTAGAATCCCTGCTTCCCATCCTGGACATGCAGTCGCGTCTTTATTCGGAACATTCATATCCTTGATACAGTTGATAAGGCTAATGTCGTACCACGCGTCCCCAGTCGTTACATTTACCGTGAATTCGAACTGTACGACCACCTGCATATCGATGGCTCTGGATATCTTGAGGGAGGTGCCGCAGGGCTTCTCTTGACCTACGCATTCTGGACTGAGGTCGCCGGTCCATTTGCTTGCACCACCGATTTCTTGGGGCGGTGGTGGCGTCTTTGTTGGGTCTCCGGAAACGGCTTGCACGTACACTGCGTAGTCGCAGGAGTTTTGGAACAAGACTTTGTCAGGCGTGGATGGTAGGAGCTTTTGGAACTTCCATTTAGGGTTTAAAGTAGCGGCTGGGGCAGGTGCGACGTCCGCAGCGGGGGCACAGAGACCCAGGAGCGGTAAGACGAGTATCAGAAGCCAGCTTTTAATCATGACTGAACGTTTCAGTGATATTCTATCGAGCAACCTTTTTTTCTTTTTGCGAAGGCTGAAGTGTGGTATAGTCTCTTTTCTATATTGTGATTATACTACTAGTATTGTAGTTGGACGAATCGGGAGCAAATTTGTGCGCTGGTATCTATACACTTTGTAGATGTAAAAATGATGGTCTGTGGTGTCTAGAAGTTGTGATGTGGACTTCCTGGTCGAATCATAACGCCATTGTCTTGTCATGGTGGCCATGCGGGCTGATGAGTAACGGTAGATTTGGTTGGGAGTCGAGAGTTCAGAGCGACAGCGGTTGCTGTATATCCACCCTGCTCAGTATGAATTTGCCCAAGTATGAAATACTCGAAGAGCAAGTTGTTACATTGAGTCAAGGTTCCGAGTATGCGTCACCAATGTGAGTCGTTGTTGAGTCAACGTAGTGTCAGTGCATAGATTCAATGCGATGAGCCAACCAAATGAGTCGACAATCGTAACCTTGTCTATTAGCCATCTAATTCAACCCTTAATCTCTTTCAAGTCTCTATATACGATCTTTCTGCAGCGGTCATCAAAATCTTGTCGCTGAGTTGAACGAGTATGCGTGCCTTGGGCATCATATTCATTCATGTCTCCACCTCCGCGTCTAAGTGGTACAGATCCGTCAGATACCGTCCGCAGCGATAGTAATAGCCAATATCGACGTAGCGCTTCTTACGCTCGGCGAACTGTTCCTTCAGCCAAGCACCCAAATCGTGCAGTGCGGTCAGAGGATCTGCAGAACAGCTACGGCCGATAGCATACTGGTCGATACCGACAAAGACAATCTTCTTTAAGGCTGCGCATTCGATTAGTCCCTCCAGTTGGTAGTGCTCGACGATTTCCTCGACAGACCGAGGGTGACTGGCGGTGAGACCCTCATCATAAGGGTCCCACCGCGGCTCCGGAGTCACCAGCTTCGAGACGTGAAAATTGAGTAGGACGGTATGAAGAGATGAGCAGCGCTTCATCAAAGCGATGTCCGAGCTAACTAGGTCGGAATTTTGGGGAAAGTGTTGGAACGAGTGAAAGTGGAGTCGCTTAACCGAGTCGAAGCCGTGACCATTGGGGACCGATTCCAGAAATTGATGGAGGAACCGATTAGCTTTGAAGCTTCGGGTTTCGAAGATCGCGTTGCGGATGAAGGCTGGTGCGGCATCCCACAGTGTCTCCACACTGGTCTGACAGATCTGTGGCAAGAACGATGGGTTGTATGTGGTGGAGTCGATGTGCTCTTTGACGTCGACAGCTGTTGAGGTGCCACTGGAGAGGGAGTCGTAGATCGAATCGAGAAGCTCAGTGGGCAATCGATACAAGTCTCCATTGAGGTTATACCGCACGACTAGTGGCTTAGGTTCCTCGACCGGCTCCGGCTCCTTGATACTGGACGGATCTTCTACAGCCACTTCTGTCGGCGGACCAGAGGAGTAACCGGACATGTCTAAGAATAGCTTTGCTCTGAAGTCGGGATGCTTACAGCGAACTTTCTGTTAGTGTACCGAATGTAACAATTAAGGGTGATTGTAGGCTAGAGGTCAGGTTTTGAAATAGGCATAGGTCCTGATTTCAGGTGATTTTGTACACTGCGCTAGCGGAGGTAGGCGGGCACTACGCCGTCATCTGCATTGAACGTATCTCCTAATGGAGCTTAGTCAAACTACTGTAGGGTGAATTGGCTCTCCGTTCAGTGAAACTTCTCTAGCATAACAGACCTGTTCCGGTATTTGAGTCGAACGAAAACACCCCGGAGGGCATAAGGCCGCGTACTCTCTACATGGTGAAACAAAACATGAGCGTATAATATTAAGAATCGTTACATTACAGCAAATTGAATAAGTGATCTATAGGAAGCTACGTCAGAGTCGAGCATATATGTACCATTAGACACCCTAAATTAATCTGTTTCAAGTCTCTGCGACATACACCTCCAATGCTAAATATTTAGGACGGTGAACTCAGCTCCACCACATACAACATAGCCGATTTTATATATCCTCCAACAGGATATTCATCATTCCAGCAAGCGTGTATCTTCCATGCTCTTTGCAAGATCACTACCACATATTGCCTCCTTCCTTACCACCTCGCCCTCAAGTCGCTTCCGTGCAAAACCCTTCCTACAAATAACACTACACTCCCCAAAGCCATCACCCCACCCCCGAACACAATCAACCACCTGTATCCCTCTTTATTCTTCTCTCCCATCAAGCTTGCTCCAATCGGTGAACCGATCAAACTTGCAACCGCAATGATGCTATAGAACGCCCCGATCCTAGCGCCCATGTGTTCATTCGGACTGATCTGCGAAATGACAGGCGGCAGAAGCGCGCCCCAGACCCCACCAAAGAATCCGTACAGACAGACGAAGATGATGAGAACCTGGAGACTCTGCTCAAATAGCCAGAGTGTAAGACATAAAGTGCCGAGAATGAGGGCTGATGGGTAGAGAATGTTCAGTCTTCCAAATGTGTCGCCTGCAAAGCCACCGAGGATTCCGCCTAGGATACCTGCCGCGTTGATCAAAGCGACCAGGTATGCTTTGAGGTTGGTCGTGGGGTATATCGATGCGCAGTATGATTCTGTAAAGATGTTTGTTAGTGAGGGTATTGATAGTTTGATGCGGATGTAGGTTGAGCTTGGAAAAATGGTGGAGGTACTTACGGATGTAGTATGTCGGCGCGAAGAGACCTAGCTGAACCAACCAAGCTCCTGCGCAGAGGACAGCGTAACGACGGTCGCGGAAGCCTTGGAAGTCCAATAGCGTTCGCCATTTGCTGGAGACGGCTTGAGCTGTGTGCTTGCTAGTGGAAAGCCCTATCGCGAGACCATAACAGACCCTGTGATGTTTTAGCCATGTTTATCGTACGAAAGGTTGAAGGGGTATCATACATGACTTTGAGTGCGGCCAAGCGCAGGGTCCAAGTGAAACCAACCGCAACAACAAGCTTTCCTAGCATTATTGGGAAGCACACTCCGCCGGCACCACAGCCTGCCGACACGATGCCCATGGCAAGTGCCCGTCGCTGTCTAAAATGTTGGCCCGCTACTGCAAGAGCAGGCTGGCAGCCGAAGCCAATTGCTGTGCCCATGAGAAGGCCCTGGCTAAGAAAGACCTGCCAGAATGCACCGTCTTGGGCGAACGACAATGCAAGCAATCCGCCAGAAGTACCAATGCTTGAGCCAATATAGAGCCACTGTTTATGCATTAGTAGAACCGTCACCAGGATTCAGAAAATAACAACGTACCTTAACTCCGTACATGTCGCAAATTGCTCCACTGACCGTAGCTAGACAGTTCATCAAGGCGATCTGTACAGTACCCACAAGCGCAATCGTCGCGGGTGGAGTGGATTTCAGAAGGCCTTGCTGATAGTAGTCTTGGAAGAAACCAAAGCTGTTGACGATGCCGAAGGAGGCATAGTAGACCAAGAAAGACCCAGCCACAGTGAGCCATGCATGCTTGCCACCTTCAACCTCAGTCTGTTTGCAAGCCTCGAGGCTACCTTGCGTCGACTGCGTAGTATCGGATATGCGACGTTTGAAAGATGTAAGATCATTAGAAAGATTTGAGTTTGCCATGGCTGTGAGTGGTCGCTGTGTTGTGAAGTTGCGCTTGATGAGAGATCTACCGCATTAAAATCCAATTAACCATGTCTTTATAGTCGACGATTCAAATCTTTTGGGGAAGTAGGCAATGTGTAACGGCCGAAAGACCTATGAACTGCAAGTATCATTGCCTAAATTCCTGATCATTACGGCGTACAACGGCCGGGAGGAACGGTGCGCTGCAGCATCGTTTCCGCGGTCCCGGCTCCTGACGTCCTTGTACGACATAACTCTTTCTTCCCTTTCGAGATTCACGGTTCCGACCAGGAAATACCATCGCCCGAAGTAGCAAGACAACCAGTGTACCGTAGTAGTCACGAGGCTGAAACTTTGGTCTCCAATCAGTATTCGTAGTTCCGGAAATCTACCGTAATACGGCTACGGATGTGACCATCGATCCGGTACACGGGAGCTTCTGCCAAAAGCAGCAGGCTCATACGACGTCATGTATGTATATGTCCAGTCAGTGCTTGTTATGTGCGGGTAGTGGATCCTATGTGATCTGGTGAGCTGAGCAAAAAGAAGCTGGTGGCTCAATTTTGGAGTTGCAGCTGTAGCAAGCCGCTGTTCCAGGCCATGTTAGTAGATTACATGATCATCAATGTATATGGTCACAGGACGCAGATCTTAAGGGCTACATCCCTATTCAGTTATGTTCCCGGGACATGTGTTTGCATTCAGATATTCAGAATGTACCCTGGGGAGCCCCATTTCGCGAGCAGGAAGACACTCTTCGGCTGTATTCGGTCTCTCAAGAATCTTTGAGGAAGTCACTTGAAGGCATCTTCTCTACACACTTCGCGAGTTATCCTTGAAGAGTGATGGCTGTCCACCTCGTACCCTTGTAAGCCAGATGACTGAGGGATCTGAATAATGTATCAGTAGCTGCAAGCTCGAGGAATAAGGGCACTTACTTGTTGAAAGCAGCTAAGGCTCCTTACGGTCGTTCTGCCTTTCGCCCAAACTGTCGGCTAGCTTCTCGATGTACCGAAAACCACTTTCGATGTTGGGGCGATCCTCCTCATTGAGTACATCTAATGCAAGGATATACTCACTAACATCCTCGGACGTAGCGGAATTGGAAGACTCGTGATCGAACACCTCGAATGAGATTTGATCCCGGAGCCTGCTTGCAGAAATGCCATTCTCTTCCCACAGAGTGAAGCGTTCGTCGTCATATATGAACCTTCCTCGATCATACTAAGTGATGTATATTAGCGAACAAGCTCGATTTATTAGATCTTTCGGCACACGAAATGGGATGTGCTAGTCCCGGGGTAGGGATACAGATACCGTATTACAATTGCTGAAGCGCTACCGTCTCTTTAGAAAGATCCCACCTACATAGTATTTAAAGATAGAAGCGCTTCTAGAATGTAATACAGTTCGGTATCTGTATCCCCTCCCCGGGTGGGTCGGGGAGAATGACTTACGTGATCCTTGAACCTCTCTCCATCAGCAATGATGTGTGGAAAGTTCTCCAGGGATGGAACATCAACGTCACAACAGATGTGAAAGAACTTGATCTTGCTACCTATCAAGATTACGAGCACACCTTCCCTACTACGCGGATGTTAGTACTATTATTATACAGTCCTTATAACAAAGGCTTACGGTGTATCGTTTCCAAAAGCCCATAGCTTGTAAATACAGTCGAGGAATTCTTGTGATGCGTGGTGTTGCGCCTCATCCATTGCATTCTGCCAGCCTTTTGAGCTATCTTCCTGAGGTTGCTTCGCCCAGAGCATTGCGTAAGGAACAGTCTTATAAGACTTGTTGGTCCGCCCGCCAATCTGCATCCAAGTGTTGAGGGGCACTTTTGGGATGTAGCTCATGGGCTTGGCTCGATATACTGTCTGAACGATCCCGCCATTTTGACAACCGAAGATGTTGAGATCGAGGAAATACACCAAGGCATACAACCCGATGACGTCGGAGGAACAAGCGATGATCTCTTGAGACGGAAAGAGTTTCTCGAAGGCCGAGTAGTCAAAGGTTCCAGCAAAAGGTCCAGCCGTTTCGGAGCGATATCCCGCCCTTTGCCTGTCCTTAAACATCTATGCGCGAAATGAAAGTCAGCAATTAATATTCCTAAGCAAATGAAACTTCGTAACTCGAACATTACGCCGCTCGTCACGACACAGTTGTTGGTCGAAGCAACATACGTACCCGATCTAGCTCGTGCGAATCCAAACGTTCAACTCGCTTAGGAGCGTCATAAAGGTCATTTTCAGTTGCTGTTGCATCCTCGAGATGCTCGCTCATCGTTGGCAGAGAGATCCAGGTCGAGGGAAGAAATTGTGCCGTTCCGTCTGCATTACCAATGACGGGAAACCAAAGACTGTTCGGTTCATCATGGCCCTCCTTCACTTCACTGAAAGATGGAAGATCCTCAACTCCAGTTGCCTTGTGGAAGTACTCGAGCTTGTAACGCCCTTGAGCGACGGAAACCTCTACGTCGTCCGACATATAGAATGCGTCCGACGCAAAGTCACGGAAGGCTCGCGAAACAGTCAGGCAGTTTGTCTTCGTTGCTTCGTCAAGGTAGCCAACGATAATTCGATACAACTCATTCGGGAAGACCCCATGGGTCTGAGCGTTTGAAGGTTTCAAGGTCCTGCGTGCGGCGCTTTCGAATAATAGCGCGATAGCATCGAAAGTGTGAGTGTTATCCATGTCCTTCCAGTCGTTGTCCGACTCGTCGTCGGCGTGCTCATTTTGGTTGTCGCCTCCAGTGTCTTTGCCCGTGCCTTCACCTTCCTCGTTGAAGGCCTTCCACACTACTCGTCCGCCTGATTGTGTGATGATTCCCACCTTTCGCTGGCCCTGGTCGTCATGCCAGACTACCCGCCCCAAATCAACGAACTTCAACCTCTTCGTATGCTCTACTCCATTCGTGGTGACGCGGATGAGGACAGCGTATTCGATCGAGCAAACAAGTGCGTGAAATCCGACGCGTCCTTCGGTTTTACCTTTGCATACAGCTCTAGCTATAGAAGCCTGGTAATTTTCTTTGCAATCGAGACTCCTCTCCAGGGAGATCAACACGTTCTGGAGCCAATAGGACGTTGTTGCCGGTGCGCCACCAGGCTCTTTGTCGCTCAAGTGGTAGCCTTCAAACAGTGCTGACACAAATTCGCGCTTCCGTCCGCTTGAATTACCTCTTCCCATCAATCCATATGGGTTGGTGTACGCATCAGGCTTGCACTTCCGAGCAAGTCGGACCAGGGCCGGAGAAGAGGTTGCAAGGCACAAGAAAGCGAATGCCACCTCTCGAAATAGGTACTCTTTTTCGTGAGAGGTATTCATAGCTTGCCAAATGAGGTCGCGATACTTCAGAAGCAGCTCCGAGAATAGCTCCCAGCATAGGATTGCAAGAGGCTTACGTGTATGTGTTGAAGGTCGCTTCGCTTGGACGAGCACAGCGTCAAGGCGCGCATAATCAGCAACGTCTTCAGGTTTGGGGTCGGCTTTAGACAGAGTCTTTGAAGTAATAGAGCCGTGGACCTCTTTAGCCTCTAAATCGCCGGTGTTGTATTTCTTAGCGTCATCGAGCAAGTCATCGAAATCCCCGGGGACGGATGAAAGCTTGAAGTGAGAGCTACCATTGACGGAGAATATCTCGCGATCGAGATTGATGATGTAAATCTGTTTAGTAGGTCGTCAGCGGGAGCTTCAGTGGCAAGAATAGTGGGTGTACTGTGAAACCTATACGAATGACTGGCCACGACGACCGTCGATGCGATGAGGCGAGGGGGGCAATGAGTGCGATCCTGTTGTCTTGGGTACGTACATATTCGATCCAGAGATCATTAGCTGGCTCAGAGAACGAAGGCATCATCTCAACGTCTTCAACGCCGGCGGCTGAAGTAGAATTGGCTTCGAAAGGGTTCACAACAGTGAAAACCTGCTCGTCGAACTTTTGCTCGATTTCTGAGTACTCGGCGCGCTTCTGTTCGAGCCTGAGAAAGTCATAGTCAGCAATATGTATGCATATCGTAGATACTAGGCATTGACCTGAGTCAAAGGCTTCCAGTATACACTTTGAAGGGTATTGGGTAGTGGTTTTCAATGTGTAGGAGGACCCATAAGGCATTCGCGACATAGTATACAGATAATAGCGCAATAAAAGAGGGCGAAGGGTATTGGTCCTGGTGCGGGGGTACAGAGACCGTATTGCAAACCCTAAAGTGCTATCGTCTATTAAACGAGATCCCACTAAAGTAGTGTTTGATAGACGAAGCGGTCCTATATAGTAATCCGACAATAGTATCTGTACCCCTACTTCGGGCGGTAACGTACCATTTCTTATACTCTTCTGGATCCTTCGGAATCATCGAGAGGAGCGTCTTGCCGAGACCGCTAGGATAGGAGTCCCAGTGGTTGTAGTACACGTAGTAGCGACCGTGCCAGCGATAAACGTAGAAGCCGCGGGTACCCATTATGAGTTGTCGATGCGCGTCTTCGTGTGCCTCGCGGCCTTCAAAAAGTGCCTGCAGGCTTGATGGAGAGGAAAGGGAATTTCGAAGTGAGTGGAGAAGAAACGGGAGAAATGCTCAATCAAAGCTTTGGCGGGGGAGAAAGACGCGCTAACGCGCTTTCACCTGACTTGTACCACCTTGCTGCCTGATTTCTGCAGTTCTCCACCCATACGCGCCTGCCATAGGTCAGATTAGTTCCAGGTTTTTGAGTACTTGAGACAAGAAACCTGTTGGGCTCAGGCACCCCCTTCGCTTACTACGTTAGTTAACTCTTGTACTGTAGAAATGCCTCCTAAAAGACCCTGATTGAGCTCACATGACGCAATACATACCCATTTTACTCACCACATACAACCTACTATACTTCCCAGCTCCCACCTCTACCAAAAATAAAAGCCCCGGAATATTAAGATAAAACTGCAAAAAGAAACCACGCTTGCGTGGAAGAAAACCCGCCGGGTTTATCTTTTTGCCCTAGGGCCCGAGTACGAACACGAGCGTACTCGAACCCCTATCCTCCCCCAGTGTATTGAATCAGCATGTGTCATTGCCGAGAATGTTGTCGCGCTCGCCCGCGGCGAAGTGTCGTGGCGCGCCAACTAGACCAAGCTCTAGATACTGATTCAATACATTGGTAGCTTGGAATTACAAGAATTATATAGATATGTAAATTAGTAGGAGGTACGTGCGTAGGTTTGGTGGGGTTTCGCAATTATTGGAAATGAGCATATAGAATCTTGCAGAATGCGAAGGCAGCTTACTTGCTCGCCGCTTTCTCGCCATTTTCAACCTCCCTATCTAGCACAAAGATGCTTCCAAAACCCTCTTTGATCGTCTCGTCATCCACAATCAGTACTACCATGAACTTTGCATTCACATCCCCCACGTTTTCGCTCCTTTGATGGTGGCAACCAGGTGCCTCGTACCAGAAGTCTCCCACGCTGCTCACGATGGGCTCGTTGTTGTTCATCTGATTGAGGCATGTGCCTTCGATTGGCATGGCGACTATGGTCGCGCCGCCGTGCTTATGGGAAGGTGTCGCGCCATTGGGCGGCACGTCGACGGAGCCGACGATTATCGTCTTGCCCGGAAGATTCGACGGGTTGTAAGTTTTGAGGATTTTGAAGTCTTCGCGCGGTTTACTGGGTAGGTATTAGCTGACACTAGAACAACACGCAAGATGTGCAAGCGGAGAAAGAGGAGACGTACCCTTCGATGTGCCAGACGCCGTTTATTTTGACAGCATTAGGTGATTCAAACTCTGGCATGACTGAAGGCAGCTACTTAAAATATTCTGGTTGAATTAATGGCTTCCTTCAATGGAGTGTGGTGTTGACTTTTCGATCTCTGCCACCCAGGATATGTATGAGTTTGACTCGGCTAACTGCTCGGTCACGGCTATTGCCACTAAAGTGTACGGCATGCTCCTGAAGCCAAGCTCTACTTCCATTCGAAAAGTGTAGGTCGGTAGTCACTACCTCCCGACACCATTCGTGGTAGGCAGGGATCGATTCTGCTGACCGACCCAATAGCCGAGTGACCGACGCACCCCCTGAGTGGTATCTCGGTCAGCAATACATCACTAACCAAGCAAGAGACGAACAACGAGCCGAAAACACCATTGCCGATCATGACTATCAAACTACAATCCACGGCTGTGCCAGAAAAATCTTGCTTTACGTAGTACCATGAATCCGGCCCCAGTTCGGAGCGCGTTACGTTGAGTTTTGACAGCGAAGCTCCGATGTCCACGGCATGACAATCCGCGGAGATATGACATTGACTTGATAGTGGAACATCTGGTGAGATGTCACGTTCGGCGAAAGGTCGTACTGTGTGGATCCGCCACGGTTATGTGGGTAACGCAAAGTCTTTGTCTCCGGAACATTACATTGGGAAGATGTTGCTTACGGCGGAAGTGTCCCGCCTCGAATGCGCTTGGCGATTTGTCAAAGGATTTTATTTATATATGCAAGCTTTGTGAAGAAGCCGATCCCCCAGATGAACAAAGTTGTCCAGCGGGTCCAGACGCCGCGCTTTGAGTATCTTATTGGGACGTAAAAGCCTTTCGGAGCAGGACACGTACAATGGGAAGGAGTAGTCACACCGTTTTGGAGAGTGCAAAGCCAATCTATCGCCCATGCACAAAAACGAAAAATTCAATGCAAGTACCCGGATTGGTAAACGAGAATTCTTCGATACCCTTACGACCCGATAAGCATTGTAGCAAATCTTGAACTCATGTCCGCTCCAGCAAGTTGGCTACCCATATGCCCGCTGTGTCCAAATAAGTCGCAAATATCGAAGGCAGCATTGAAATCGAAGTCGAGATTAACGCTATGAAGCGGTATGGTTGGCGATTCTTGTGGTACCTGAATATCCTCATCTTGCAGCGACAGAACCTCACGGGCGATAATACCCATCTTGCGATACTCTCGTGCTCCTGATGGCCAGAATTCGCCCATCATCTTCAGGACGCCCATATTCAGTCGAATTTTCTCCCTTTCAAGCGAAAGTCTAGGCTCTCGGAAAACATGGCGGCATGCAGAGAGATGTGCAATGGTCATGTTTGAGAGCATGCAGATGATGAATGGTGTGTGAGTGGAGAATCGTGTAGGCAGAGTAAGGAGACCGTTCAGTTTCTCTGTTGCAAATAAGACTTTGGCTGTGTGGAGCGGTGCATCATCTTTGATCGATTGATTACTATCTGGAGGTGGTGGAGGAGCACATTTCGATACCGATTCGATGGGCAGATACTTTAGCGTAGATAGTTGACGATGCAGGTCCACCATGTAGCTATAAACGTTAGTCCACATCTTGGAAAGGGAGACCGGTGACGTACGTGAGCATCAGCATGTTTGCCTTGAACAGTAATTCATCTAGGCTTCCATCCCCTCGGAGGAGTGTTCTCTTCGACTTCGGTAGCAGGGAGCACCAGGCCGTCATCATTACATCCGCATTGGCACAGACCAGCTTCGCGTTCTCGATGTCACCATATCGTGCGTTTACAAGGGCTTTGTTGATTCCCCTTGTGAAGCCGATGAGTTGAGCGAACGAGGAGAAATCTACATCCGAAAACTCCCGAATGTCATATGCACGTAGCGGAGTCGGCGAAGGTATGTTCTGCGCATGTTGTCAGCACTTATTCATAGGAAAGAAACGGTCTACATCTCACCCCAGATTCATAGAACGCCTCTTCGCAAGGCAAGTCAGCCGTAATCTTCAAAGCTACTGTTTTGGTGGGATACGAGTGCGTGCTGCCTGCAATATGTGCATCTGTCACATAGAGCTGCCACCAGGTCCTTCTCCAGCTTTCTTCCAACATAGGATCTCCTAAGCCATGCTGCACAGCGAACTCAGCCTTGTGCATCCCGAGATCACTCGCTCCTCTTATTGCTTCATCAAGTAATTCCCGAGCCCTTTCAGGCTCATCGCACCAGTACACAGCGATTGCGTGCAGGGTAAGAGCTTGAACATAGTAAGGACTTGGAAGGCCACAGAAAGGGCGCGTGTACATAATAGACTGTTCTGCAGCTTCTGCAAGTGGCGTTGATGGTACGGATGGGGTAAACAAGGATCCGATAAAGAGTAAGACCGGAATCAAGGGCCAAGTAGCTGCGGAATCGAGTGTGTTAGTTGGTTTAAGCGACCACCGCGGAAGGACGCATGGGTGTGAAGTGTGGAAATGCGCATAGTATTGCGTCAATAGTTGGTCCACCTGCACGCTCGTGAGCAGCGTACTGTCGAAAGAGAGGTTATCTGTGATCACTCCAATCTCAGGACTGCCAGATGAACTGTGCATTGATCGGCCGATTGACAAGTTCCCGGAAGAGCTACTGGCTGGACCTGTTGCAAAGATCTCCGCCCATGGTGACGATGATTCGGAAAAATGAGGATCTTCAACGGCGACTGCTAATGGTGCAGGGGGCGGACGACGAGGGCGAGCTCCTCGACGAGATCTCTGATACTCGCAACTCTTTTCGTCAGCTTGACACCGTTTACAAGACGGTGTAGTTGCGTCGCATTTGACTTTCCGCGACCGACATTGGATACAGGCTAGCGCAACACGTCGAATCGCTTTCTTTGGATTTGGGGTAACAGGAAAACATAGTACTGGTGGGTCCATGCTGGCTGTGATAGATTTGTGGTAGGAAACATCAGGGGGCATAACTAATATTGACCAGCTAACAGTTGACTCTTGCCAACGGCATATCGCGTTGTTTCTTCCCGCCGGGCGCGGAGCTCGGAGAAAGGCTGGAAGGACGTGCTATTTTGGGACTAGACGAGCATAATGCCATGACAAAGCTACAGGGCTGGGAGCCTATGGAGTAGAGATGCTGCGTGTGCAGAGCTGCGGTAACGATGACTCACCCGGAACGCCGCCGTCGCGGCAGATTCCGCTTCAAAGATGATGAGGTTCGTGCAACGAACCTAAGAGCTCTTCGAATCTGGAAAATACCCTGCCAGAATTGGCTGTAGACTTCTCAGCGGAGGACTCTCATGGTGAAAGGGTGCTGTGCGACAAATGCAATTTTGGCATCACGTGCGCGGAGGCGCACCCGCTAGACCCAAACCGTCTGGACTGAAGTCTGTGGGCACCCATATCATCACATCCTCCTCGCATCTCTAGGTAAAGTGAATTCCGTAGGGTCGAGAAATTAGACTTTTACCTTTTATTCCTTATAGATATACCAGACTTTGATAGGATCAGTAACATACTCTGTCTCCTTTTATTCACTAACTATACTCATATCTAAGAGTATCGTCCATAAGTATAATATTCTTGCGAGCAAAAATAAACATGTATGCTGTCGGGGAGTTACTTGAATCCTCATACATAGGTATTATCGGCCTCGGGCCCCAGGATCCAAATCCGCCTTATCACGAAAAGGGCCCGTTTTGTCTCAACCAACTTATGGAATGCGTCACATGTGAATACTGTTGATCTTATTCCTACTGCTACCTAGAGGATCCGGGAATTGCGTTCACAACTCTATGCGAAACACTTTGCGCACCCAGCTTACCAAACGCCGGACACAGCCTACCATACGCCTCGTACAGCCCACAATATGCCGCGTATGACCTACCACATGTCAGAGCATAGTCAGATGTCCTAGGTACTTTCATTCTTCTGCACTTGCTCTACGAACTTTTCCAATACCTTAACATACTCTTTGAACTTAGATCTGGCCTATGACGCGCTCTATGAAACTCTTGTTGCAACTTATTCTCCTTGCTTTAGTGCTTTCAGCCCGGGCAACTATTGTACCACTTTACATTCAGCATGTCCTGATAACTCCAACACCCGAAACAGTGAGAGTTCCCGGGCACAATAATGCTTATTACGCGAAGATCGCCGCATCTGAGCAACTCTTCGGTGTCCGCGAACTAGTCATTTACCCAAATCCACCGGTCTTGAACTAACACATCTTTTTCTATCTCGGTGGCTGGATCCTAGATTCACTGCTCGATCTTGAGACGCAACACTCGAAGCGTCAGGTGCTTGTCCAGAATACGGGGAGCAAGAGGCTGCAAAAATCACGGATTATTCTAGGCTTGCTGTGCGGCATGATAACGGTTCCTACGGAGGCCCGTCGAGATCCTTAGATAAAAATGTAAGTCATTACTTGCAGTACACTTGGAGACGTGTAGAGAACGTAAGCTGACTACAATTCAGGAGCTCATGTTGGACTGAATGGACTTGTGGTGGTCGCCTGATGAAGAGACATGGAACTGCTCGGTTGAGGCGACGGCTAGACTCCCGGATAACTGGATTCTGTTCAGCTTTGCGCAGGACTTCATTACAGTATCCTCCAAGCCGAAACGGATGTGATTAGCTTGCGACGCTCTCGAAGGCGGTGTCTTCCGTTCCAATTGTCTCTTTTTCATATAAGTATATTATATATCTAGTTAGTTAATAGTACCCCTGAAGCTCCTCAATATAGCGCGGAGTAATAGAGCTCATTTCCCTCACATTTCTATTAGGGAGTCAACACTATATAGTTACTAAGTATATATAGAGAACTTCGTATTATTATAGGAGAGAATAAGCCAGTAAAACTCATGTCCTAGAGTTGGCTTTATGTTTCAACAAGTATAACACGTATTAAGATTACATGCACCCTTTTAATATAGGCTTATAGTAAAAGGCGCTATATCTCATGCAACACGTACTGCTCTGCTGCCATGCCTAGTCCGAGCTCCTGTCCTTCGCTCCCGGTCCCTCAAACCACTTATGCGCTCTGAAAAGGTACCAAGGCACCACCAATGCAAGTACACCACAGTAGAATACGGGACTCCAATTAAACGTCCGGGCCGTGACATGCGCTGAGTGCGGGAACGCCAGCAATGGCAACGTGAACACAGTCCAGACCACAGCAACCATCCGCACTGGCTTCGACCATTTGCCCAGCGTAAAAGGTCCCGGTACATATGTTGGGTTGTTCTCGTACACACATCGCATCAGGACCGGCATCAGGTACGCTGTTGCACCTGCGAGCGAGGAACCGGAGAAGAAGGCTTGAAGGGCAGCCGACGAGCCGAGGGAAATGAGTCCGATGAGTGCGAAGACGAGGGAAAGAGCGATCGTCGCATTGATGGGCGTCTTCGTCACGGTGTTCACATGGCTCAACCATTTCGAAAAAGGGAGGGCCCCATCACGAGCGTATGCAAAGTAGATTCTGGTTCCAGCTGTGTTGTTGACGAAGACAACGCCAAAGTTGGAGAGAACGGTGCAAATCCAGAGCAGCTTGGTAAAGCCGCCGTTGCCCATTGATAGTTGGAGAATGGCGCCGAGAGGTTGCCCAAGCGGAGATTCGAAGATAGCGTCGATGTCGGTGGATGCGTATGCGAGGACGACGTTGAAAACGTAGCCCAGGATTGCGGTCGATACGCACGAGATCCACATGGCTTTTGGAACCACTGTTGCCGCATTCTCCGTCTCTTCAGATAGATGGGCAGTCGAGTCGTAGCCGCTGATGCACCAGCACGGTACCAAGAAGGTAAGCAGGAAGACAAGGCCAGAGTTGGACCAGCCCGTCTGGTTGTAGGAACTGGTGAAGATCTCCTTAGCAGTAGTATGTTGGTTGTTATTTCTGCAGTATATGGGCAAAGCGATCAGGATTACAAAGAATGTCAATGTGCCGAGCCAAGCGAAGACATTGCTGATTTGACCCAGAACGTGACTCGGAAGTACCATAACGAATGCGCAAGCGATAACACAGGCGAAGTAAATCAGATACGTTTGCCAATCCGTAGGTGCAAAGTCGGGATGGAACATGACGACAAGGGCCTGGATCATGTCTGCTTGGGTCATGAAGAACGAGGCGCCACCGAGAGAGCAGGACAGCACCATGCACCAAGCAGTGATCCAGCATGCGATGCGCTTCAGCTTCGGCGGGGCGCAGTGGTACGTCCAGTAGTAAAGACCTCCGGCAGTCGGCATCGAAGAGCTAAGTTCTGCGAGGGAGAAGACCATGGAGAGGATGAAAATAGATGCGACAAGCCATCCCCAGGTCATCGGTAGAAGCCCAAGGTAGCCCAGGCTATACCACATGGTGCCTGTTCAACAAATCAGCTCTAGACTTCATATGTCGATGGACGATGGGCGGCTTTACCTCCAAGGCTGGGTAGAAGACCAAGTCCAGTCAGACAGAACGCAATCATTGACCAGAGGGTGAAGCCGCGCTTCATGTGCTGCTCGTATCCCATGGCATAGAGGTGCTCATCCTCTATGTCGACTTTGAGCACCTTGCCCGTCTCGACGGAGCGCACCACTGACGGCGGCCGCTTGGAGTCGATCTGGTCCGTCATGATGAGAAAACTGAGTGCAATGGTCAAAGACTGGTGTTGAGAACAAGCAACCAGCTGGACACCTGCTGAGCTGGATGCGATGCAATATCGGAAGCATGTTTATAGACCATTGTTGAACTTAATAAGGGACTGTATGTTCGAAGTCCAGACTGCAATGTCCTGAGTTGCCTTATCTCCAGCTACCCTTGGATTCGACGTTAGCCTGTCGCTGAAGAGCGTTGATAAGCCTACCTTATCATTCGGCTCTGTCTGTCGAGGGAGCGTTGTGAGATTGAAGGCATTGCGATGCTTGCCCGCGGGTCCCGAAGCCCGAGGCTAAGTTCCGCTATCTGATTCGAGGGCTTATAGCACGATAAAGGGCGCCATGAGGAGGCATCGAAGGAGAAGGGTTGCAATTGCACCAACCTCGAATGGGATAGCGCCGGCAACTCACCTTACTGTACCTACGGCCGGGATGGATTCAACCTCGGCTCAGACATCTCCTCCAACCACTGCACTACCTCAATGGGCACAGCAATTACTCAAGCGACCCCTCGTAGAGATCCGGCGCGGCATATCTCTCGATTATGATCCTCCATTCGAAGACTGCTCCGTCGTCGCCCTGACAGCTCCATCTGGCAGATATGTCGACGTTCGCTTTCGCCTCTCACCGGACTCTAAATCTGCCATCGGAAAGGACTCGAAGAGGTTTGCGGGCTATGCGACAGCGGGAATCTCATCCGCAAATCTGCCGACCGGAACAGCGACATGTGTACCGTACAATTGCACGATTCATATGATATGGGAGCATCCCATTGATTCGAGCAGCTCTTTCACTACAGATGGCGCCGATATGTACTTGCTAGCGAATGGCGACACAATGGAGATAGGTGCGATGCCGATCAACGGGAAGGTTCGCATGTTCAAGGAATATTGGATACAACCTACAGAGTGCGACCTTTCGACTTATGTGGTGGTTGAAACGAAGCCCTTTAATGCGGTAGGTCGAGCGAAAGGCATGGCAATAATGGTAGGGAACTGTTGTCAGGGTATCTTGCAGACTGAGAACGACTTATGGGTCGAAAGATGGGAGATGAAAGACGGAACGTGGATTAAGGATGCGCGCAGTACCACCAGCGATGACGAGAACGTTGTGCCTTGTCGATGGATCATTCAAGAGGCAAAGGCAGCCAGCGACAGCATCACAATCGAGGGACACACTTGGGAGGTCATTGAGAAGTCAGGTTCCTGATCTGAGGTCCTAGATTGAACACTCAAAGGAAGGCAGATTTGAGAGACGATATAGGTTACTGGTCAACTATCCTAGACTGGCAAATTGAACTCTGATAGTCCCACTAAGTTCATGTAGCCAGAGAACCAATCATCCGATCCAACCGATTGAGAAGTGAGCTCTGGTCCTCGGCCATCTTGCAACTGTACATTATAGCTCAAGCTAGAACTGGGCGAGTGATCTAGGTCGAAGTTGTGCATATTATTGTCTCGATTCAACATAGGCCCCGACTCGGTGATCTGCGGATACTGGGTTCGGTGCTGGTTCTGCGATTGCATGGTCTCTACACAAAGCAGTGCAATATTGTGGAGCAATTGGCACAGTCTAAACAATCTTTCGACATGCTCTGATAGTTCCACCCAGGGTTCAAGAGTCAACATGAAGTTCTTGATGCGGCCAAGGTCCTCCAGGTCAGACGTTTCCAGCACGGAACAGAAGAGGACGATGAAAGGAATGAACGGTGTGAACGAGACTGACCTGGCGATAGCAAAGTTGTCAGTATGGTATTTCCCTACACTTGGGGCTTCCTGGAAGGACTCACCAATGAGCATGAGTTGCAGCGAGCATCCTGTTCGTCCCAGACAGTCGAGTGCATTCCAGATGCAGATCCATAGCTTTCCGAGCAATGAACACGCAATCATCCCCAAATGTTGTCGGAGCTTCTGTGGCATCGTTCATAGTCCTGGACGGTATTGTCCGATAAATCAGTGTTAGAGACGACAAGAGTGCAACCTCATCCGACCGGAGTAGCATCGCAGAAATATTGGCACCACTCTGATTGTTTGGACTAACGTTCGATTCGAACTGTTTCCGTCGACGATAGAGAACATCTCCTTCTTCAAGCAGACTCTGGGCGTAATCTTGAGCAACCTGGATACGTTGCTCTAAAGGCTGTCTCATCGCGCTTGGGCTGAAGAGGTGTCGGTACATCTTGCCTTGTATCTCGGCATGGTTACGCCAGCTTTGAATATTGTCGATGTGATCGCCGAATTCAACGATAGGTTGTATTGTGCGAGACAGGGTGATGTCGTAGTCTTGAAGCGTTGAGGGGCGTCCAAGTCGAAGAGCGAGCGCCTTGTCGAGAATGTAAGCACACCAAAACAGCACGGCGCGCCTATTCCTTGCATCATCGTCTTCTCCGATTAGATATGCATGCCGGTGGTATCCTAGAGAAAGGCATAACTGGCATGCCATTGTGCTGAATGACCATGCTAGAGATGGCTTGGAGATGTCAATAGCATAGCTGGCGCCCATAACTAGAGCTTCGACACTGTCTTTGCGAGCCCGCAATAGGATATTGATTCTGGATAACGCTGTCTCCAGATTAACACGACACATTTCGCGATATGTATTCCATGCATCCACTGCGAGTTCATTGCCTGCATCCAATATTATCTTCTCTTGTAAGATGTAAAACAAGCCTGCATTAACGATGATGAAGGTGGATTGCGAGAAGTCCTCGGTAGCGAAGTATATCCTCTGACACTGTTCAGTGAAATATCTGACACTTGTAAGAGCGCAGAAGAGTGTGAATGTCTGTGGGATGTTCTCCTTAAGCTCTCGAAGAAGCCTGAGCACGGCATCCAGAGGAGGCATCGGCAGGTCGCGCAGTTCATCCATTTCCAGCGGCTTCGCTCTTTCAAGATGAGCTTCATTGCCTTGTTTCCTTGCTGCAAGGAGACCTCTCAAGGATGAGAGGGAGACACGGAGCTCAGGCCGGACGTCTTGCAGGGCGCGTTGTTCCACTGCAGTTTCGAGGAAATCGCCAGCGAACGCAGCATGGGCTGTCATGGAGCTGCCCCCTTCAAAATGTGGAGTGGACTCGTTAGGTTCTGCATCAGATCTAGTTGGTGTCCGGCACTGCCCTCGATCTTGGCTCTCACGAGAATCTTGGTTGGAAGGAGCTACCGATGCGGAAGAAGCCATTGACTGACTAGGTGGGCTGAACGCCGTACTCAATCTCGCTGCGTCGTTCGAAGTCGACACTTCTATACGGCTTTGAGACTGCGCAATATCATGCAATGCAATCTCGATGCGAGACAATTGACTTTCAAGGTGATCGATCTTCTTCTCATATTGTGATGTGATGAGTATCCTGTGTCGAGGTTCCTTCGGCCTTTGTCCAGCACCAGTGAACGAACAATGCTGTTTTGCTATCGAACAGTTCGAGCACGGCGTCTGCCTGTCGCATCGAATCTTTCTAGATCGGCATTGATCGCACTATCCATAGTCAGAAACAATGTTACCCGTTCGAGAATGACTGATCGCTGGGTAATTTGGTGCGTCTAGGCTAGTCTGGTACTTACTACACGTCTGGATAACTCTAATGGGTCTGTCGTCTCTTCGCGAACATCCAGATCGTTAGTGACGTATTGCATTCATGCAGCATGTCGGTTGCGGGACCCGCGGGTTTGGTATCATGAGTTGACGGGAGAATCGAGGAACCGACTCCAATGGAACTGTTATCTTTATCGTTCTTGTGCAAGGAAAGAGGCGCACCCTAGGCCCGAGGCACATATCTACACAATCCGTGCACGACGATAATATAGCCGCAAGGAGTGAAGACAGTAAGCCTGCGCGAGCTGGGGTGCGTGCTTATCAGTTGGAGTTGCTGCGGGAGCCGCGGCCGCCGCTCGAACTAACCGTATCAGACGTACTCGCGGAATCATTTCCTCGTCAAAGAGCAGAAGCATACTTTATTGATGCTGCAGTAGTTGTCGAAGATTTTCCGATAGTGAAAAGGATAGGGATCTGCTAGGGACCTCGAATAAGTCATGGCAGCTGCACTACCAATCATCGATTTTGCACCCTTCTTGTCACCCAACTCGACCTTATCACAGAAGGAAGATGTAGCTAAAGAACTGGACAGAGCGTGTCGCGAAGTAGGTTTCTTTTATCTGAAGGGCCATGGCATCCCGGAGGACATGATCGCGAGCATGCTTGCGAAGGCACGTGACTTCTTCGAGAACGCAACTGCAGAGGAGAAGGGGAAAATCGCGATCAAGAACATCAAGCAAGGTGGAGATAATGCTCGGGGATGGCTGAGGGTCGAGAATTCCGAGAAAGGCTCGCATGAGGTACCTAGGCTTGCGATTTGTGACTTTCCTGAGTCCTAAGGCTCCTTGCCCAACACACAGGCTAACAACATCAGGCTGTTGACTTCTACCGCCCAGTTGAGACCCAGTCACCTCCATATACGACTGGTATGGGTGTGAACCAGTGGCCCTCGACTCCACCCGACCTTCAAGATATTACCGAAACTTATATCAAGCGACTTGAGCATCTGGGCTGCGAAGTCATGAGGGCCATGGCTATGGGTCTACAAGTAGATCCCAGCGTATTCCTTGATCGCATCAACAAAGCTTTCTGGAACTTGCGCATTCTTGGTTACGAAGGCAGGAAGTCTAAGAAGCCCAAGCCGGCCGGCATCGGAGAGCATACTGGTATGTTTTTTCATGTGTCGTTCATCACGAAGTCGAAGCACCGGTGCTGATTGAGATGTAGACTATGGCATCCTGACATTCCTGCTGACCGATGCTACGAAGCAGTCTCTGCAAGTGCTCAGCAAAAGCGGCGAATGGATATGGGCAGATCCAATCGAAGTAAATGAATTCCAATCTCGCTACGAATTCACTCAGGCTAATCTAAATAATCTGAAGGGCTGTTATGTATGCAACATAGGCGACATGTTGGCCGAATGGACACGAGGCGCGTACAAATCCACACTCCATCGAGTCTGCCACACATCTGACTCATTGCGCATTTCGATACCGTTTTTCTTCGACCCAAATTGGGACGCGTTCATCTCGCCAGTACTTCCGGACGCTGATGGAAAACTTAATGAAGTGCAGGGCATACGGTATCGGGACAAATTCTTACAGTCGGTGGACTATCCGCTATGGCGTAAGCCACTGGTTGAGCCGGCTCTGATGCCATGACTTCGTTCATATAGCGAGGATCATTGACCAGGCGTTAGATAGTATCAAAGTCGATAGTATTGAATATGCGCCTCAGTGTTAGTACTATATTTACTCTAAGCCTGGTTTGTAGAGATAGTAAGTTAATAGAGTCAATAGGTAGATTACCTACTATACTATACATTCCTTTTTCTTTTTTCTCTAAGCAAAAATAGATAGGTATTACTGGATAAATTGACTAAAATAAGTTAATAGTACCTTCAGAACTCCTTAACTTAGTATAGAGGAATAGAGCTTGTTTCCTTTACATTTCTTAAGATAAGGGGGATAAGGTTCGAGTACACAAAGCCTATTGTTGCGAAGGGTGCATGGTTGATCGACATGGCTAACGCTCGTTGTCTTCTTCCAGAACAGCTTTTCTAGTGTCAAACAAGCGACATAGGTTGATATGGGGTCAACGTTGCGGGCGGAATGATAAGTTATTAGATAAGTTTCATACGCTCCCCAAACTTCGGCCGAGCAAGTGATTAACAGCACTTCAAAGCCTAGCAACCCAAGGCATAGCATGTTTCCACTCAGCCTGACCTCGCAGTCTTTCCTCGTCTTTCTCTCTTCACCCTCAGCCTCCACGCTATCACACCCAAAATCGCCCCAATCACCGCGAGCGCTGCAAACACAATACCAAGAATAGCTGGCAAGGCAATATGCGCATTGCCACCTTTCGAACTTCCGCTGCTAGGAGGTGCTGCTGTTCCTGGCGCCCCTGTCGAACTTATCGTTCTAGAAGCCGACAAAGTCGGCGAAGCGAATGTTGGTGTTAAGCCAGCAAGGCTCGATATCGCATCTCCGATTGCCATGCTCGTGACAACATCATCGCAGGCAACTATATCCGCCGTCCTACTCTCACAGAACTCCCACACCCTCAACGACCCTATGTCGTCCATCCTGCTCTTCAACTCATCGAGCGATGAAGCGGCTTCAGTCTGCAAAGCAGCGGCACTCCAAGCTTGCAAACTCAGTGCGTCGATGCTAGATATGAGTTCTTTCTGCGACGCACCGTTATCTGAGTTGCCATCTGCTGTGACCTTGTATGATATCGGGGCCCAGATTCCGAATAGAATCGCGGCTGCGACACCAAGGACCTTTAGAGACCAGTCAAGGATGAACTCTGTTTTTGGTGCCAGGTACGAGGGGTGTGCTGATGGTGTCGGTGTTGAAGGTCTTGGAGGACTTTGACCCATTGCAGTCGACGTCGCTGGTTTGGGATCAGGCTGTTGCTGCATGGGTTGTTGAAATGTTCCATGATGTTGTTGTGGGGGTGAGGGTGGGGGCTGAAAAGGTTGCTGGTAAGGCGATTGATATTGTTGCGGGGGAGATGGCGGGTAGAAGGTGGATGAACCTGTATCCATGACGATTGAATTGTTTCAATCAAAAGGCCAGGAAGAGAACTAGGCTCTCAAAGGTTATATGTGAGGGGAGCCTGGGGTGAACCGGGTGGTGCGGCTGAGAAGCACACCATGCCCGAACCTGAATGTGGCTTATCGAAACACTCAGCTCCTTGTGTAGATCCGCTTAGCAATATTGCGAGCTAACTTACTAAGAGGCTTCAACGTCGTGAAGAAGTACAATGTGTGTCTCTTCATCGTAGTCCTTCTTTTCGACTTCGAGACCTATTCCGACCGCGCTCACCCAAGAACGACGAGCTTCCTCTCCGGCTGCCGAGCCATCCATGCAGTTGACTATAGTGGGTTGTCAGGTAAAGCTATGCGATATACTATTCCCTTCCGACGTTCAACCAGCATAGTGTAGATGCCATTGCCAAAGGTGCCGGCGATGGCTACAAATTCCAGCTCCTGGGTTTGCTTTACTCTCCAACTCGATGGCAACGAAACAGGGCTCTGGCCACCCGCGTAGCCAGTATCGATCGCGTATAGTCCGTCCCCATGTTCGTTCTGAAGTGTAGTGATGAATGAGACAGGAAAGCTTGCACAGCTTCCCCAGAATATAAGACACTGCGATAAAGGCGGCTGAAGATCGGCAAGCGCTGGTAGTTGAGGCTCTTCGTCAACTGGATGCAACTGTGGAATGCTGGCTAAATGGAATATCTGACGTATATCGCAAAGAATGCGTAGCGAAGTCGTCGAATCCTCGACCCCGTAGATACGTATTATTGGTGTGAACTCTGTTGCAAGAGCCGTAGTATCGCTTACGAACCCTATCCTCCTTTCCAAGCTCACGCCTTTGCTGAACTCCCAGCCCATCCATGACCAGCTTGGGAATCCTGGTCGGCGAGTAATGCAACATGATTTGTACCGGTCCACTACATACCTGTCCCAGAGCAGTGCTTGAACTAGTATGAGGATTGGTAGACCGTACGGATATTTTCTTAGAGTCGTACGCATAGCGTTTAGTATCCCTGCGAACGCGTCATGCATATCGCTGCTTCGTGACAGATTGCGAACCAAAAATCTGTTCAGCAAGGGCAGTTGATGACCTTTGTAAGCGTCCAGGGCTTTGTCGATAGAAGGTTTTGGCTGGTTCTCGAATGCCGCTTTGAAGTAATTGCGTTGCTCAATGGTAACACCGGTCAGAGGAGAGGATCGTTTGAAGCCGCTACGAGCGTACATAGTTTCAGCTTGTGCCGTCCTTGAAGTACAAATGAGGGCTGTAGCGCTGGTGAAGATAAGCAGTTGGTTCGAGAAAATCAACTCCTGAAATGTCCATCCTCGGGTCGCCCATTTTGATTGATCAACTGCATACCAAGGATTCTCAGCTATAGCGTAAGTACATCCGCCTATCACCACTTGATAAGGCATTTCCGTGTGTGATACTGAGACGCGCGATAGCCCGGAATGGGCGCTAGTACTTGAGCCGTCCACAAGATTTACATACGCGGTAGAATAGATAACGTTCATTTCGAAGATTTGAGAGTGCTTGATGACATGATCGTCTTGTACGACGCATAAGCTGACAAGCCGAAGGTAGGGTATATCCAACTTCGAGCACACTCCCAAAGCGTCCTTGACGATGAGACTGAGCTAATCGGTGATTTCATTTAGAGATCCTTCCTTCTCTAGTGTGGCGATGCGGTCCGTCCGCAATAAGTACTGATTGCAGTTGCCCTAAACGTAGCTCAGGGCTGCAAAAAGAGGTTTAGGAGGCGGCTTTACTATACATCTCGCCTTAACATCAATGAGTCTGAATCCCCTCAACTCTTGAATTTGGTTGGGTTGATCTGGATAAGGCATGTTAATTAACCACTTGGTGACTCTCGCCCAGTCGACGAAGGGATTTGGCACCTCCCGAATCCAAGGATCGCCCGAGACCGAGCTGAAGGGATATATGAAGATGTACTTCTTGACGATTGAGATAAAAGCCCCCTTGCCCCTAAACTTGCCCACAAGACTCTCGACTGGAGGTTCGAGTGGCGTTGGGAAGACGGCAACAATGATATGCCAATTTGAAGAGTCGTGAGAGATTGAAAGACTTCTAGCGTCATGATTCTACCGCAAAATTGATAGGGCCCGCGACTTGCTTTCACGGTTCAATGACTTCTCACATCTTCATGGCTAGAGCTCTTAGCTATGCGAAGTGTTCGCCTGGCCTTTTGGAAGCTGCCCTTCCGGGCGTGTGCCGCACTATCATCCTCCCTGCTGTCATGCTCGAACACAAATCTTCAGACGGCATCGCATAAAGGACAGACTTGCTGTACTGTCTCATCGAATTCGGCGACGCTTGACCCGTCAATGGAACTCGACACGAGGTATCGAACATCATCGCCAATATCGGAGTTGAGTTCAAAAATTGTCCAGGAAAAGTCGAAATTCTGGTATTCTGGCATATATCTAGACATTAGATTTTGATCCTCAAGTTGGCAATGCTCAGTCCCATGGAAATCCAAACCCGCGCAGAAGTTGCAGAGGTTATGCTCTCGCCGTCGCCGTACTCTTCGATGGAGAACGCTATTCGCAGCCCCGAGTTCCACGGATAGGGAATGATAGAAGAAGAACGCCCCTTCTATGGGTTTCAGGTAGTTAGGTACATTGTTGCCCTCCGAGGAAGCCCGTCCAGAATCCTGAAGGCCACGCTCCCTGCCAATATATTTTGGTTCGAGTGTATCGATATACATACCCGGGTCGAGTGACCTTACTCCAGGTCCTTCGTCCTCATAGTCTTCAGATTCATTGTTTCCATGTTCATCGGGTTCCTCGTCTTCATATTGGTAAGATCCTTTTTGTAGCTCAGGAAATGGCAATTCTTCAGCCTCGCGGTCAGGCATCGAACAGAATGCACGTACGAGTGAGGGTGCGGTTGATGAGGAGGAGGACAAGGCAGCAGGCAGCAAGTCCTCCATCGCGACTGCCGAGAGCTGACGCCGGTCCCGAGTCACTCCCTCCTCTACTTATTATCAACTAGACCTCGAAATCCAGTGTAAACTCGCACAATACAGCCCTTTCACCAACATCTCAACTCCCCATCACCATCCCTAGCGCATCCTCAGGAGTCCAGACCCCATCGCGTCATCCCCTCGCAATCCACACCAGCCCCCACCAACCCCAATCCAGCCTAATCCCAACACGCTAAAAATAGCGCCCGCCGTAATCTTTCTTAAAAATTCCCGGGAAATCAAATTTCTGAATGCGAACATTAACGCCGAGGATTGCGACAAGGGGCCAGTTTTCATAGAGCGAGTGGAAATGAGGATGCGATGAGGCGGTGTGGGATTGAGTGCGTGGGATCGCAGATCGTGATCGGTAGAAGGAAGGAGGGAATACTGTGTCAATACGGAGTGCTTGAATCGGATGTCACCGAAGTGGCCTTTAGGAAGATCTTTGGACTTCGAAAATGCTTTCATTTGCTTTGCGATACATCGTATCGGCCTCCGAGATGTGATAAGAAAATGCCATCCGCTCATTGATGACACGGGAAAAAAACCCCAATCTGAAACCGTGCTTAATCCAACACACAACAGTAGCCGTACGAGATAGAGAAACGCCGTCTAGTAATGCTTGTATAGAAATATGCCCGTCGCGTCCTTGATAGTACTCCAATAACTCCCTCCCCAATCTTGCCTCCAAACGCTGTATAAGGGTATTTATATCCTACAAGAAATATGTCCGATGCTGATTAAAGGGTGATACGTTGAAGAAGGGCCGGCTGCGTCTGGTTGGTCGCGGTGTGTTGTGTTCTGGTAATGACGGTAGAAGCGAATGGGTGGTGTCGAGGAGCGATCACTGGCGCCCTTCGGGTCTCCACGGATCGGCATGTCCTCTCTTATTCCAGAACTCCTCGAACCAGCCTGCGCACTTGTTTGTCACCCAGCAGCCCGCAAAGTGCACGAGCAAATCGCCATCGCGATAACCCATGTTGTCGCCACCTTGCACGTAAGCGTTGAACTTGCGCTGCGGGTAGATGCCAACGTGGTTGCGCACAAGCTGGTGCTCGAGCATCAGGTGCTTGATAGCATCCTGTTCAGCGCCACCGTGATCTTTGCCCATGAGCAATGTGTAGTCGGTCATGATCTCGAGGAGGTAGCGGGTGAAGGCTGTTCGGCGGAAGAATGTGCTGCCGGTGTTCACACTCTGGTGGTCTTGCGTGATTAGGATATCGATGTCTTCGACGCGGAAATCTTTAGGTGTGAAGATGTTCGTGGGGTTCTTCTTGAGCTGGCCGTCGAGGATTGGGGTGCCGCGCATCAAGCCCTTCTTAATCGCTTCCGGCGAGAGAATGTCTTTGGCGAGGTCATACTCGGGCGTCATCAGGATAATGTCGGTGTCGATCAGCCATATCCACTCGGCGTTGGGGTACAGGTAGAACGCTTCACTGACGGCTGGAATCTTGGACCAGGTCTATGGAGCTCTTGGTCAGTACAAAGGTCACACTATTGCTACCTCGTGCCGCAGCAACCCGAATCGCCGAGTAACGTACCCTGTGTGCATCGCCAATGTCGTATCGACTTGTGTTCAACCAGAGGTTGGTGTAGCCATGCTTGTCGGCGTAGCCCTGACGATCTTCCAGCACCCGCTTTAACACGTCTGGAATCTGGCTGTTGTGGCCTCCACCGTCACTGGCCGTCAGGATGACGATGTCTTTGTTTCGAGGAGTCTTCGCGTAGCCCTTCCAGCCCTTAGCAGATGGAGGGACGTCGAAGTCCCACTCTGGCTGTGCCTTGAAGTATCCAGGCTGCGGTTTATCATTGTTGTTTTGCACAGGCGCGATGGCCTCCCCGGGGTTGTAGTTGCGGTAGTACTCGTACGGTATATCGCCATAGAATCTGAAGAAGGCAATGAAAATCGCGACGGTAGCAATACCAAATATGATCCACCTTGGGAGTGTTAGTAAACGCATGTTGGCGAACGAAAGAGCGATCGTGAAACGCGGGTGGTCGCGATCGGTTGACGACAAAAGCGTTGGGGTACGTACCTGCGTGGGGCGACCTGGAAAGCCTGCATTTTGCTGGGGAAGAGGCCGTCACCCAGGACCCTGAAGTTTGGTAGTCGCAACATCAGTGAACGAAGCGGCAGCCACTGCTTTTGAAAGAGGGACCTCAGTGGAAATGAGCAAGGGGAACGCGGAGTTGATGACAGGATTGCATGATGGACAAAGACGAGCGCCCCTTTGGCGGCGGTGCCGCAGCATATCTGGGCTGAGGAGACCCCATCCAACAACGAAGACGTGGCTTGGCTCGGTCTGCCAACAGATGCTAATTTGGGCTAATCGCGCTGGGAACGATCGATATCCGGTGTCATTTCGGTACAGCGCGGCTGACACACTTGTCTGCGCCGGCTAATTGGCTGATTGTTTTCACACTTGCCTCGTTTCGCCTCTCAGCTCAACCGTTGCCAGCCACTCCATCGCGAACGGGGGCTCCACTCAACGCCCGAAAACAGCATGTCATCATCGCAACCTTCGCTGACCCTTGGGTCTCGTCCTTCCGCATGCAGCCGACTTTGTAAGGCTGAGAACACCTTTCGCAGTGTTGGAACATCGCCCTCACGTTTCAGTTGTCCGACAAAAGTTTCTCAAGGTCAAGGCACATTTGATCCTCGGCTGTCAACACATATCGCGCCAGATACGAATCAAAGGGTTCGCAGGAATGCTGGGATTGTGCTCCTTGAGATGTCGCTCGTTTCCTGTCATACGATGCTGGGTAACACGCTTTGAAGCGCCGACGCAGCACCGTTGGCTGAGGTAACGGTGACCTGCAGTAAAGAATAGCAGCGCTGCAAATGAACGCAACGTTGCTGGCGATAGTTTCGCGCGTATGGTCAAATGTCTGCTGATGCGTCGAATTAAGGTTATCTATTTATGGATGTAGACTTGACGATTAGGAAGCTTCACGCTCCCTAGTAAACCGAGTGTAGAATCACGTCGCATTACTAGACATTGCGATCAAACACTACGATAGATGTCATCATACTTACCCACAAGTGAGATCGGCTTGTACTCGACGCCCGCCGCAGCAGCTCGTGCCTTGAACTCCTCCAGCTCTGCGGACTCCTGTACCGGCAGGTAAACCAGCTTCAAGTTTGGAAGCACTCGTTCCTTCGATTTGAGCACCTCATACAATAACGCAATTCTATCTTCCAGAGACAGCTGGAAGTCATTGCAGCCAATGTGTAGCTCTTCCAACGATTTTGGAAAGAGTGCGCGGACGTTGAAGATGCATGCGCAGTTGTTGGTGTTGATAGTAATGCCTTCATGCTGGAATTCTTCCTTTTTCAGTTCCTTCATTATATCTTTTTCATTCCCTGTAACGATGTCTTTCAGATCGCATGCAAACGACTTGAGTTTCTCGAAAGTGCGGAGAGAATATACGGGATGAATGCTAAGAGGGGCCTCAGTATCTTCAGCCTAGATACAGTCAGCTTCAACACTCGGATCCGCTTTGTCTACACTTACGCGGTTCTCATCGCTATCATCCTCGAGAATCAATTGCTCCAACGTGTTGCTACGATATTGCCAGAGCCTGTAGATAAAGTATCTTGGGTCGTATGCTTCAAATGCGACAGATGAGCCTCCGTTTGAGTATCGAAAAGTCTTCAGGTCCCTGCATTGTCTCACGATCGCGTCCATTGCGAGCGCTTCCACATTACTATATCCGAAGGTCAAGTCTGTTACGCCGGACAGATCTGGTGGGCTTCTCAGGAGATCTTCATCATCCGGGAATTCGTCCCAACAGCCACCAATCATATTCCCCGTAAAGGACCGCATCGAAGGTATCCGGATGATGCAGTGAACCCAAGCCCAGCGCATACAGCCCTCGGTACCGTAGTGCGCAATCGACACATTTCTCAAGCTTTGAAACGGCAAAGCTGGTCCCACATCTCTCGCGACACATCTAAAAGCGTGAAGGAGCCAGTAGTCCTCGCCGCCTGCCGTGTAGCGAAGAGTATGTAACTTCGGTAGCATGGACAGCAAGGTTGCGATTACAGCACTGTCTGATCCTTTTGCATTTACGAACTCCGGACTTGCATCGGGGCCGGTTGCGAGTTCCCCATTGATAGTGGGCACATCCCAAAACCAATCGTAACAGAACTCCTCACAGGCCTTATCATATCTGGCCGCGGTCTCAGACGGAAGTCGCGCAGATTCGCGAGTAAGAAGAATTGGATCCTGTACTCCGAGATCGTAGCAGAGCGCACGATCGACATCAAGCTGTATTTCCCTAACATATTTTGCGGTAGAAGGGTCGTCCAATATTCTATCCAGTAGATTCCACACGGTTCGTTCACCTCTTACTGTTTCAACAACTCGCAACTCTTCAAAAAGTTTCCCATGCTTCCGTACCAGGGATTCGCTTATTCTCCATGACTCTTTGCTGGTAATAGCGAAGTTGAAACAATCTTCCGGTTCCAATTGCTCGAGAACTGCGAGTCTGAGCTCTGCTGGAAGGCGCGAAGGCATCGTGCTGGTCTATCAAGCACGCTTCGTAGCGACCTTTCGAGTGGCGGTGTCGTGCGAAAGGAATCGTTTCAGTCAGTAGGGTTGCGATGAAGTGCGGACAGGATTAGTGAGAGGAATGGAGAGTGACAGGGAAGGAGGGTGTGGTGTTGGTGGGATCCTTCGGTGCTTGGCCCTGCCCCACTATAGACGCACCCCTTCACGCGCGACCTTAGGTATGCAAGGATGAGACGCGAGACCACGTGTACACAATATAGTCTCCAACACACAGTATATTTGAAAAAGTGATCTGGCATCATATAATGCAGTAAGAGCTCTGTTAAAGTTCTTGGTCTCCCTCATAAACCCAAGCTGCCGCTGACCTCAGTCAACATGATTCACATCAGGTGAGATTTGTTAGTCTACGTTTTCAATCCACCCAAGTATATGATGACTGCGTACGGGTCGACGCCATGTATTCTTCCAACGCTGAGTCTCAAGGTAATGGGGCCAATTCATAGTAGACAGATACTCCGGCAAGGGCATCGTAGTTCCTCCATGGACAACATGAACGATAATGCCCTTTTCCTCAGCAACCTCCAATATCGCGAGCTCACTCGAGCACCTGCTCAGTAATTTCCGTGACCAAACTGGCGGTGGAAGTTCGTAATCGATCCGGAACGTGGTCTTGCTTCCCGGTGCTTGACGAAGCCTGGTCCTGCAACCGTATTTGTCCAGCGCTGCATCTGACGAGAATACTGAGAACATCGATCGAGGATTCGAAGATACGAAGTATAACTCTCCCAAGTTAGCGAGGAGAGCTCCGACAGAGTACCGTTTGCGCACGAGGTGGAAGGTTGGTGTGTTGGTGGGGATTTGCATGGCCTTTTGGATAGTAGGGAGCGCTTCCGAGTGTACAAGCCGGCAGACACACAGGATACTCATGTCGTAAGTCATATCCAGAGCCTTGAAAGATCCGTCCATGAACGTTCTTGTGAGCCATTTTGTCTTGGGGAGGAACTCGTAGATCGCGAGGCGAATCTCAGTAGGTAGGTCGAGAGACCTGGATCCGTTTTCTGGAGGAGATTGGGAGTGCTCCATTTCGCCATCAACGAGAGATGTGGGGAATTCTGTGAGACTGTTCGTTGGTTTGCAGTACGTCCTTCTCGGATTGTCGCTGCCACTAAATATTCTAACGATTTGTAGTGCGTTGACGAGGAAATGAGTATTACTAAAGGTTCTCGCTTCGGATTTCCGAGTCTTCAATCCAGACGTTTACTGTGGCAGACAAGTGTATCCGAAAGAAACCACAGAGGCTCGCATGTTCGGAAGGAGTTTCCTAGGTAAAAACTTGGTGTTAGCGTCCCATAGTCCAGTTTCCAACGATACTGCCGTATCGACTCATTTAGTAACACTATTTCTAGATCTACTCAGGGGTAGCATTTACTAGCAGAAGAAACCTAGTGAAGGCTAAGTGCCCTTGACAGCAGGTCTATACCTACGAAAAAAAATGTTCAGGAGTACTACCGCTAGGCGAGTCAGTATGGTAGTATATTCTCGTTACCCATCAGAAGCATGGAAGAGCAGACACTAGTGACTTACCGTGTAGAAACAACCGCACACTAGATACCAGTATGCTTAACGCGACACTCCGGGGTCGACGGAACAATCGGAGCCCAAGCCCGTTAGTGGGTGATCAGAAGAACAGAGCGGAGCACGTAAATGGGAGCGAAATAATGTTGAGAAGCAGAACGCTCATCCTTACCGAATACACTCCAACCCTTCAAGAGCCTCAAGTGCATGTTCGCAGATCCCCACATTTCGCCGGCACTGTACTCCCTTAGCCCGCCGCTATACACCCTGGTACCTGGCCAAGCAATATAAGTGCGGAATTGGGACCCACGTTACGTCAAGTCGTAAGCGTCATAGGAAACATCATAAGAAGTTCTTTGAATTTTACAATGGAAATATGCAAGCTCATACCTACCCTATATACAATATGTTCCTCTTCTCCAGCCCGGCCACAACTCGATCGTACGCTTACGGAGAGTCTGGCAATAAGCTCACAGTCCTTGTCACGGTCTCGGTGGTAGTCACTCTGTTGCTTGTAACCGTTGTCGTAGTTGTTGTAGTGGTAGCTGCGGCGCCGCCGATGAGGCAAGAGCACGCGGAAGACGGGCCACCGGGTAGGTTGAGCGAGATGTTAATTTGGCGCTTTCTGACTGGGAGCTCGACGGGACAAGCTTGATCGTAAAAGGTGTACGGCGACATGGGGTTGTAATTGACGTTGTCGGCCCTGATTCGCGTCAGTGAGAGTGTTGAGAGACAGAGCAAGATGTGTACTTACGCAGTAACATCGAAGAGCATGCAGTTGGACTCGCCGTAGCCGAAGCTCTTGCATTTGGTATCGCCTTTGCAGGCTGCGGAACACGCTGCGAAAGTGTTCTTCGTGCCGCTGGAGTCGAAGTAGTAAGCAGCCGTGCTCTTGGTATAACCGACGATACCACAACTTGCGGACGCAGATGGCGCACTATAACACGTTAGACGGAATTTAAGTGGCATTAATTCAGACATACGGTGAGCTCGACGGAGGCGTCGGAGGCAAAGAAGATGGCGGCGTGGGCGGAGTAGACGATGGTGGTCTTGGTGTTGATGATGGGGTGGACACCGGTGGCTGGCAAGTTTGTCAACAATCTGTTCTACACGTCTTTGTAGTGTACGTACCGCTGGAGTTGATGACGGCGGTTTGGGTGTTGAGCTTGGAGCTGCTGTGGACGGGGGATATATCGTAGTGTAGACTGTCGTTCTCGTTGTTGTGGTGTCACGAGCAGTGTAGGTCGCCGTTGATGTCGCAGTTCCTCCAGCTCCTCCTCCTTTCAACAGACTGCTGCAGAATAACGAGGCCTCCGCGGTGTGTCCTGCAAACGCGTCTAGTCCACATCGCTCAACTAAAAGACAGTCAGCTTCATACTAGGGTGACTGATGGTCTGGTTGATCAATAGTGAAGATTGGAGGACGAGGATCGCGTTTGCGAAATGGGTCAGCTTTACCGCTTCCGCCTGTTGGTTCTGCGCCAGGTCCTCGACGTGTCGTTGTTCGAAATATTTGCCTGTTCTCAATGACTGCCGCATTTCCGATGGCAGCAAGCGCTACCGCAAGAAGAGCTCCCTTCATAGTGGCGTCGAACAAGCCTTGTCCGCGAATTGGTTGTTTGTTGCTGCACAGAAGTGAACGTGAAGGCTGACGACGCCGAAAAGGGGACAGGGACAGTACTTATAGTGTACACGAGTTCATGCTCAAGCTACGGTACCCATCTCAAGTAGTCGAAGGGAAAAAACCCATAGCGCAACTCGTGATGTAACGTATTTCATTTGGATATAGACGAGATGCGACGATTCGGGACCATCGATACTTCGGGCCATGACATCGGGCCTACTTAGCGACGCGTTGGCGGTATTCTGGGCCATATTAGCCAGAGCGCGAATTCAACTCATCAATCTAGCCCTACTCCATCGTGTCTTCTTTTTCTGAGTGCGCCGAATGCGTTCGTTCCATGCTGTCGACCGGGCAGCTGGTGGCACCGACACCACGGAAGCGTGTTAGGGGTCTCTATAGCCGTCCTGCACGATGTGAAAAAATATTATGGAGAAAGTATGGAGAAGATATATCCAAAGTGGATCAAATTAAGGTTATTTGGCTAGATGCACGCTTACCCCGGTCGCGACCCCGGCCAAACCGCGTGTTGATCGATATTGCAATCTGTACATCTAAAAATACGAACATCCTCCCTTTGCCCCAGGGTTTTGAGCTCAAAGGAAGGGAGAAAAGCTCGTAAGCTGTGTATAAATCGACGCGATACCGAGGTGTTGCGTGCAGTTGCGGAACGTTCCTGGTCCAGGCGACTCGGCAATGGAATATTGAAGCAAATCTGGAGCCGCTCAGGTACCATTCATGCATGAAAATTATTGGCGCACGGAAACCGATAGGGCTTACGTCTGCATGCACTCCGCATCCTGCGGAACATATTATTGTTGCTTTTCGATATAGCTACTGCAACGTCCACCTTCCTCCACGACACCGAATCTTCAGTTGGATGTGTAACCTGAACGTGCATCATTCTCGTCTGATCACGAACCAAATGCGCCTAGTATCAGCGGTGTGGAATCGAAAGTGCTCCATTGCCAATGGCTCAAGTTTCGCTTCCACGATGAATGACACCCCGAGGTCGTTTCCAATTTGTTTCCATTGCTCCTTCAAACTTTCAATGTTGTGTCGGTACATCTTATTGCCTGCATTGGTTGTATGTATCTTCTCTTCCGCACTGACGGCTCCCACTTGACGACCGAGTATTGTCGAACCTTTCCTAGGCCGTAGTAACGAAGCAACAAGTTTTGAAACTTTAACTTGCTCGTCATAACCGAAGAGATGGAAGAAGGAACCCGCATAAATGATATCGAGGTTACCTTTCAGCTCGGTTAGAGCTGAGGAAGTGTCGAAGATGTCTGCTGTAAGGAACTTCGTCTTCAACGTGTCGCGATCGAGGAAAAGCTCGTAGCCAAGGTTGATGAAGTCTTCTCGCAGATCCGCCCCATAAATACTCTCAGCAGGCGCACCATCGGCGACTAATTGACGTATTTCTTGACCGAAGCAGCATGCCATGTCTAGCAGCTTCTCGCCAACTTGAAGCCTCCGAAGAACTTCAGGATACTCGGAAAACTGATTGAGACTCAGGTCAAGGAATCGAAACTGGCCAATACAAGGGTAGGGGAATATTTCCCAAGCTTTGTTGCGAACCAGGACTACATGATCCAGAACCTTCTCTGACGGGATGCCACTGTAAGTCTCAAGGAGCGTTACTGCAGCCGGTGATATTGCGCCCTCAGGTGGTTGCTCGTCGAACCAGGCAACGTCCTTGCCTTGTTGGGCCATAGTTCAATGTTGGGGATGTCTCTTGTCAGATGGACGTCGTATCGTAAAAACGTCCGACGCTGACCTGCCTAACTTCAGAAGGAAGCGGTAGATGGAAGGTAACCGAAGGACTCAAGACGATCATGAGGCACCGTGGCATTGATATGCTAGATGTTGCTTCTTTCTGCTCATAGTTTGTATTCGGCAACTTCGACCTAAAATGACGTCAACTTAAGACTAAGCCACTGAAAATATCCTAGCTCGTAATTTGCGCGTGTTTACAACCTGCCGTATCCCACACCATACCTCTTTCATCGCATATGATGAAGAATTGTCGAATGAGAGGTAGTATCGATGCCGAGGAGCCGAGATTTAGTCCCTACAGACCTGCGATGCTGGAAAGTGTCGATGTCGCCATCGCTACCCCCGCTTCTCCATTGCTGTCTCTCCCGTTCGGCTTAGTGGCATCGAAAGATAAGAATTCTCAGTATTAATGAGGGGCTCTTCTCAATGTCTGCTCTTGGGATATCTATGGAGAGCACTCCGAAGTGGGGACACAGATACGGTTAGAACTGCTATCTAGGAACGGTGCAAATAGGTAAGATCGCATCTAAGTTATGATCAAGAACTAAAGAACTCCTACAAGATGATCTCAACAACAGTATCTGATTCTTGACTCTGCGATATCATCGAGAAAGAGTGATTGTCTAAGCCGCTGCCGGGACCATTGCAAACGCAAATCCGGTCAACCTCGTCACCTCACCCATCCGTGGACCAATCTTTGCATGATCTGACTTAAGACCGGCGAATAATCGAAAAACAATATGAATGATTAGATCTACTCCATAGTAGACGCCCGCAATCATTGCAAGGGGCAATAGTAACGTAATAACAGGGTAGGGTCCTGCCACATCGTTGTAAGCCCCTAAGCTACCGCAATTCGATTCACAACCATCGACCGTAACGACTCGATGTGTAGGCTCAGACGTCGAATAATTAACAACAGGAGAACTGCTATCGGGGGAATAACAATATCCACCAAGGATGATGCTGGAAGTCGACGACGATGCCGATGGAAGATCCATACTGTGTGAGGTTACTGACTCGAAAGACGATGTTGGATGCGAACGAGAATCTTCGCTCACTTCCTCCGGTATCCGCCCTGAGAATGTCATGTGCTCGGAGTCATGGGCATTATCTTTGGTGAGATAAGCCCCGGCTGCGCCAAAATACATGTTCTCAGACGAATCGTCTGGCAAGACCTGTCCGGCGTTGGCGGTTGGAGAAGGTAGTATGGCTTTACTGGTGACCGAGGTTGAAGGAAGAAACGAGACCTGGCTTCTCAAAGACACTGAAGATGTTGCCGAAGGATTTTGTGGTCGCTTGCTTGCTGATGAGGCAGCTACACCCGGTAATTCCTGGACCATTGACGAAGAGGGTGGCTTCGGGCCACGGTCATTGATGTTCATCAACAACATGTCTAACTTGTCTACTCCATCGGTATCGGAGCAAAGAGTAGAGTTCTCCACCAATATCAGCCATATTTTCCAAAGTCCTAGCTCGAATGACTCACGTGATCCTTCTGGCAATAATTCCAGGACTCAAACTCCCCAAGCTTGTACAAAGTACCCGCCATCATCCCCATAGTCTCGATTAAAGCCGCCTGTTGCTTGCGCATCTCTTTCATCTCTTCGATCAACGCTCTCTGCGCTTCGAGAAGCTGCCTCTGTGCTTCATCGTTGCTAGCGTTACCTTCTTGGGCCAGTTTGTAGCTGATAGGCGCCCATATGCCAAAAACGACTGCAGATAGCATGCCTAGGGTCTTGAATATCCAGTCCAGGGCTTCGGCGGCCGCCCTTTTCTGGCTATTTTCGCACATGGTTTTGCCGCTAATCGTCGTAAAGCTACTCGATCGCGGTCGAGTCTGCGGCGAAGGACAGCTGCGCATCGTGATAGATCTCGAATATGCGGCATCCGCGGAAGCACAGTAAAGAACCTTGAGACAAGAATCGTCATGCACAAAGGATGGATCGCAGATTTGGAAGGATTGGAGGTTGAGCGGAGCGCTTCGCGTTGAGGCTGAGCGATGTGCCCCACACGCTAAACTACACTGCCCCCCAGCCACGCGATACAACATCGTACAATTAGCTTCACCCCAGAAAACACTACGAAAGAGATGCCAATGTCACGAAAGCCTGACCTTATGCTGTTATGGCTTAGATGCAATCCAAATTCTCGCGTTCCTTTCCTCTTCAAACCCTCAAAATCAACGGAGGCATTGGATACAGCAGATCCGCCCACGAAGCCTGGCTCTTGCGACGCTTTACCTTACGCTTTCTGCTCTTCGATATCCCAGTTTTTGGCCTGTACAGTAGAGATACTACATTAGCAAACATGTGACAAGTATGAGCTCTCATGGTCGCTCCCGTGAGAACACTTGGGGTCTGCGCAAGCATGGCCTTGTTCTGAAGAACACGAAGGCGCGTGTAGAATAGAGCTGGCCCCAATCTTACGATGGTCCAACTGCCTTCTGCTACGTCTAATCTTTGCGCAGTTACCGAAATGTTCGAGCGCTGTTTGGATCCGTTGAGTCTCTAGTTGATAGAACTGATGGCGGCAGTGCGATGCTTAGCTTCTTATAGCGGTCGTGGAATGTAATAAAATATATCCAAAGCTCAGTATTTACTGTTACTTTCGACTCAAAAAGAGTGTACGTCTACAAAACCCACCAGCTCCCAACCTCACCACACCTCTCCCACCCATCCTCCCAAGACACTACGTAGGACAATTCAACAACCTGCCACTCTTAACCGTCTTCTTCGAGCTCCCATTAATATCAAACGGGCCAATACACCCGCCCAAATTCGGATTATTGATCGGTCCAATGTTCGAATTGATGCTCTCCTGGCAGCCGGCTTCGTGGTACAGCTGCAGGAAGCACGAGTCGGAGCCGCCGCCGGCGACTTGGATGGCCGTGTAGGGCGTGTTGAAGCCGACGCAGTTGCCGTTGCCGGTTATTGTCGTGCCGCCGATGCCTTGGTTGCAGGAGCCGCTTGGAGGATGTTAGGGGGATGGGGGATGGGAAGGTGGTGAAGGGCGGAGATAATTGAAGGGGTTGGGGGTTCTGGAGCTTGGAATGAGGAAGCTTACGGGTCATTGAAGCCTTGGACAAAGACACCGGCAAGAGCGCCGGTGATGAGCGGGAGAGTAGCGAAGAGGGACTGGTAGATGCAAGTCTCAGTGTCTGCTTCATTTCTTCTCGTAGGGACATACCTTTGGGACAAGCATGTTGGAATTGGGCGAGGAGTGAGGAATTCCAGGGCTGGTGTTCGACTGATCAAAACGCCCTGTGGTGTCAGACCCTTATATATATTTCCTGACCTGTGATGGATGGTAGCTGATGCACCCCCTCGCGCATGGGAAGCTCTTAGCAGTACCCTATTGCGACCCGTGAACCCTTTTGAGCTTCTTTGTAAAGCATCAAGGGGCGCTCGTACGCAACACAAAATTCCACTTAAGGAAGGATCGCTAGCAATTTCTTCTTTTCCGGGCAATTGATAACTCAGACTATGCAAGGTTGAGAGAGTAAACACAAAGTCGTTGGCTGGTCTTCGAGTATTTGTGCTACCTTGGCTTTCATGATCATGTGCGCCAATGTTTACAAAATACAGCTGACATCAGCTATGAGCTGCTCTGTTCGGACATTCCCGCTCCCCGAACCTTACTTGGAATAAGCTGCTGATCTTCTTTTCTTACCTTGTGCTACTGTGGCTTATTGCGTCGTGATTATTCATCGCTTGCTATATTGAATAGGCAGCAAATACTCAATCTATACTGTAGAAGGCGCAAGATTGGTCACCGCACCCTCATCTTCTCCCACCCCTCCGTCTTCTTGCCCCTAGCTACTCTCCAGCCTCCAATAACACCCATTATGACAACAACCCCAAAGATAAAGCCGACACCAGCTGCCATTCTGAACGCTTCACCCTCGAAGACTCCTTCACCAAAAGCGCCACCCGAAACCGGCAATGCAGGCGTAGTGTTCACAGGACCCATACCATGCGATGACTGAGACACACCACTAGACGCAACATAATCCAACGGCATCGTCGACGTCGACCTCGGTGCCGGAATCTCCGTTTTCCTCGACAGCGATTCTGCACTCGTAAAAGTCGAAGCAGCAGGCGTAGTAGCGCTCCTGGAGGACAATCTATGCTTCGAGTTCTCCGCAAGATCCGCTATGATGGAATTGATCTCGTACTTTTCCAACACAGATCGACATGCGGATAATTCCTTGTAGAAAACAATCAATACATTGCAAAACATTTGATGAGAGCCGTTCTTACTCTTTTTCCTTTTTGCTCGCAGAATTGCCAGGCTTTGAGCCGGGCCTCGAATTCAGCAATCTTCTTCAATCCAATTAACTCCTCGCCCAATTCCTGAACTCTGTCGTTCAAGTTGTCGATCTGCGTGTTCAAGTACGCTTGCGCGTCGTCGTTACTCGCATTGCCAGAAGTCTGGGCTTTGTAGCTGACAGGTGCCCATATACCGAACAAGACTGTTGAGAGGATGCCCAGGACTTTGAGCGTCCAATCGAACATATATTCGCGGTTCGAAGCCTGTCGGGGATTACCAGAGAAAGAGGAGGCCCGAGACGAAGGAGAGTTTGTGTTCTTAGATTCGTCGTAGCCGTCGATGGATACACATGTTGAGTCTGTGCGAAAGCTCTTCACCGATGCTGGTGGTGAAGGGGCGGGTGTCGGTTGTGGAGGATGGAAGACGGGCAGGTCTGATGATCTTCGAGCCATTGTCGAAGGACACAAGAAACATTGAGAGCTATCCTAAGGCTTCGAGGGGGAGACGTATAGATACCTCAGGTAGTAAGGCATAGGGCTGGGATGAAGAGGGAGGTGTATGCATGTCCTGTGGCTGAGCATTTCCATCCGCCAATCAAACTTTTAGCAGACTGCGACTCTGCCTCAGTTAGGAAAGATAAATGGCATGTCAATCAGGCATCTGTTTCATATTCGCGGTGCCCTCGCATCCTCTTGATCGAACTGTTCACCGGTTTCGCTTTGTGTAAAACAGTACCGAGCCCGCAGACGGAGTCGTTCACTAGTCGCAAGCGGAGCCTAGCCGGATGGTTTCACAGAAAACGAAGACTTTCTATAGCTACAGATACTGCTACAGCTACATATGGACACAAGGAAAAAGAAAACCAAGCCAGGTAGCCCGCCAAGATCCGCTTGTTCGCTCTATACACTTTTACAGGAAACGTCTAGTCGATAAGAAGACTATTAAGTCGGGCTTCCGTAGCGATGACATCTAACGCTTGCTTGACTTCCAAAACTCTCCTCGCCTCGCTCAACCAGTCTTTGCTGAGCACCTTTGCCCACCCCTGTAGGCCATTCATTTCTCGTGCTGCGGCATCGAGATCGCCTTCCTCAAGCAGGACTTCGGTTCGTGCAAGAACAGCCTCGACGTCCTGACCAACAGCTAGACCGGACTTCTTGAAGAGCACTTTTGACATGGCGAGCGAAGCGATATGCGAGGAGAATCCAGCATCCTCAGGCAGCAGAGCAGCTTTCCTGACCTCTTGTGCGACGCGTCGGAAGCGGTCAATCAATTGTGCCGCATTCGGGATGCCACGCTGGTAAGCAGTGGGGTTGATGCTGGAAATAGCAGCACTGACGACCGGGTCATCGGCAGCAATCTCCTTCAAAGCAGCGAGCTCCGAGACAAAAGGCTTCGGCGTCACCTGGTTCTCGAGGGCGGACTTGACAGCCTCAACAGCAACAACCAGGTGTTGCGTCTTGAGGTTCGAATCGATCACCGAGTTCCACTCCGCTGTGAGCTTCTCTAACTCTTGGACTGAGGAAGAAAGTTCGTTGAGCTTGCCAAGACGGCCGTCACGTTCAGCCTCAACGCGGTCTCGGACGGAAGTGGTGAAGTTGTTCTGCAAGGAGATGCTCTGTTCTAACAACTGGTTCTTTAATCGCTGCTCGTATACCTTGTTCGCAGTATCCAGCTCGGATTGCAGCTTGTCCTTGTAGGACTTGGACAACCGTTCGCGCTCGTTCTCGTACTCTTCCTTCCAATGCGACTCCTGTTCGTGCATGTGGCCTTCCCAACGGCGGACTAGTTCTTTCGCGGCGGTGTCGAACTCGCTATGCGCAGCCTGGATTTTCTCTTCGGCAGACTTCGATAGGCCTTCCTTGAGTGAGCTGATATCGGAGACCACTTTGCCCAATTCGGACTTGGCCTTCTCCAACGCTGAATCGTACTTGTTTCCATTGGTGTTGTCGGCATTAATGGCAGTAATAATGTCATTGAGGATCTTGACAACGTCTTGTACGATAGGCTCGCCAGCGGCTGGGGTGTTGAGGTGGTCAATCTGGGCAATGGGCTTCGCGGGAGTTGACGCTACAGCGGGCACAGGAGCTGGTACGGGTGCGGGAGTCTCCTTCTTCGGCTCAGCTTTCGCCGCTTGAGCATCCTTCGGCAGGAGAGTGTGCGACGTTGATTCCGTAGGCTGCTCCTTGTGAACGGTCTCCTGCTTCTCCTCCTGCACGCTCTTCGCAGCGGGGGGGTTATTCGACCCCACCTTAGGTGTCTGCTCTGCATGTTGCGTTACCTGAGTGTTGTGCTCAACAGCACTGACGTGAGGACCCTTGGCGGCCAAGTCGCTGCTGCCCTCGTCCGCTGTCCTGGGTGAAACTCCAGCTTTGCTCGGTATCGTGACCTTGTTCTCGCCCGATATCTGTGGGTGCAGCCGCGGTTGCCCAGCTCGGCCAGGGAAGCGTCTCCTGAACTCGCGTTCCTCGAAGTAGCCGACTGCATCCTCAGCGAAGGGGATGTACTCGGTGAAGAAGTCGTGGAAGTTGTCGGAGACCAACGAGTACCACACACCGCCAGCGTATCCGAATACTGATAGACCAAGCAGGTAGAAGAAGAACCTTCGGAGGCGTCGCTTGGGCTTCTTGGGCTTTGCTGCCTGTGGATCTGGAGCTATGCTCGCGTTGCCGGGTCCTGTTGGCGGTGTCGTCGCAGGCTGGGCTACAGGCGCAGAACGGCCAGTCTCGGGCGCAGGAGGGGTTTTTGGTACGGAGGAGGAGGGTATAACAGTTGGTTTAGGACCATTCGGGTTCGAAGGAGTGACCGATGGCGCTGGATTGGGGACGACCGTGTCGCCCAGGTTTTTCTCGTCGGCGAAGAAGCGCTGGGCGACGCGCCATTGCGGGCGAGCGACGGGCGCAATGGGCCTCAGAGCCGGCCGAGCTCTGAGAATTGAGGCGCGCAGCATCGTGAGCTGCCCTCAATTGACGGGGATGGGGGGAGGGAGGAGGAGGTGGATCGTGTCGTCCGACAGCTCTGAAGAAACTGGGAGCTCTCGGGCCAGCATCGTCAGGGGCGCTCGGGCCAACGCGCCGATCTGGCTGCGGCAAATGCCTCAACTCGACCTCAACGCCAAAAGACTATCACCAGCTCCCTATCGCGAACATGTGCCATGCTAGGCATTAGTCTTCGTTGACAGCCTGGGCTGCTCATGGCAGAACAGCTGTTTGCTCACCGTGACTAACCTCTTACCCTCAAACGCAGCCCCTCCATATCCCGACACCCGGCAGCCATACGTACCACGTCGCTCTGTCTCGGGCTTGACAAATCCGCGTCGGTACCTATCTCTTCTCTTCAAGAGCACCTTTCTCCAACCCTCCCTTTCTTCCAGTGTGCGTCTCTATCCTCTTGAGATCCTTCCTTCCCTCATCTGCTACCCAAGGTTCAGGCCGCGAGCACAGCCACTCTCACCGACGGCTCCGTACGTCATACTGTTCCAGCAGGACCATGAGTCTTCAACCCACCAGGCAGCAACAATCACGGTATTGATTGACCTCGTGTCCCCAGCTCCGGGTCGCTTGTCTTCATCACCTGCATTTACACCCGCATCTCGTGCATGTTGTGGCTTCGTTCCTCCACCGTGCTGTCCTATTCTTCTAGAACACTCCCCACAACTACTACTGAACACCTGTTCACTTCTCATTTCTCGAGTATACAATAAGACGATATGGCGACTTACTCGGGCACTGTCGTGCCGCGTGACGGCCACGATCACAACCTAGCTGATACGCTTTACGGCCTTTTACCTTCGCGAGCACTTGACATGTCCTCAGCTGACATCCGGGCCGATGCGGTATCTACGAAACGTTTCCACGACGCAAAGTCAGCTGCTGCTTCGAAGCGCAAAGGCACTTCCGACGTCGATGACTCTCTGCGCATAGGCAGTTTGCTCAGGCATCAGACTGGCATCAAGCGCAGTCGCCTCCCGTCCCAGAAACAGGCGCAGATGGAGCTTCATCAAAGTACATGTCTCAACCTCTCCAATATCGACAACAACGAATCCGACCTCTGGATCCTACCCGATTTCGACGAGTGGGAGCTTCCCGATGCCGAGGCTTCCCAGAACGCCTCTACGAAACGAAACAGTGACTGGGCGCCGCTGCTCGAGCGCGCCGCAAACTCGAACCGCGAGCGCCTGAGGCGGCGACTGGAAGGCGATGGCTGGGACTTTGTCGGTGGCAAATATGGCGAGGAAGGCCAGGTTTACGAGGTGCCCGCAGAGAGTGTGAGCGAAGAGAGCGTGGACGAAGAGTTCGATGTGGTTGTCCTTCCGGTGGTCGCAGTTTCTTAGTCCTCATCTCTACCCTTTCATTTATCTTCGTCATCTCACCAATACCCATGACGGCTGCTATCTCCTTAGACTCTTCATCGGCTCGCGACAGCGCTTCAGAAAGCTGTTGCAGGGCACGCGCATCTACGTGGCACAAAAGTCTTTTACTCGGAAAAATCGCTACACCTGGCGAGGCTTTGGGGTTCAAAAGTCTGGCGTCTACTGAATGTCGCGGCGAGCCTATCAGCTGGCTACAACATACTACTGTTCAGCACCGAGACATATCCCATGTCTCCTCCTCTGGTCCTGTATCTCCTACCAATGATACCCCAAGTTCATGTACCACCATTTCATGTAACATCCCAATTACACACACGGCCTAGAACGATACCTAGCTTCACCGCTGCCTGCATAATGAATACACTTCCATATACCACAACAATCTTCGTTGTATTGCGAGAAGACGGCTCCCGTGAACAGTAGGCGCAGCCAAATATTATTATAGCTATCTATCTCATGTCCATTTCAAATCCGCTATAGCAAATGCAAGATCTGCATACTCGTACATCCGTACATCGCATCCTTCCACTCCTCGACTGCGCGCCGTCCAGCCTTAGTGTTCAGTCGAGTCTACTCAATCCTCTTCTTGCCCTCTTCCAGATAGCCCAACCGCGCATCACTCTTTCCCCGCTCATGCCTCGTGGACGTAGCAACCATCGGCGCGATCACAGGGTTGTGACTGAACTTCGTCATAGCCTCCTGGTAGCTCTCTAGTGCCCAGGGGAGCTTGTTGAGTTTAGGCCAGTTGACCTACAATACCGTTAGCTCTCCATACAACCCCATTATAGAATGGAAAGAGTGGGAAGACTTACAAAGAGCGTGCCATTCGCCAGAATGAAGTTGAGACACGCAGCCGCCAGACCCAAACAGATGAACATCAAGAGGCGGAAAGGCCACACCGTGGCCGCCGACTCGCGGCTCGTGAAGCTGCCTACGAAGACTAGGAACAAGCTTGCTGCAAGAATATACGGGATGGCTTGGATGAACAGCGGGCGGCGATCCGCGAACAAGAGTCCACTACCAATCCCAGAGTCAGAAGGCAAGTAAGTGCCTAGGAAGAGATCGAAAGCATCCTGTCGCGGCCCGTCGGCGAAATTGTTCCTCAAGTAGCGTGTAGCCGAGTTATTGAAGTCCTGGAGTGCACCCTTCTTCGTTCGGATGCCTAGACGCGTGAAGTCGGTTTTGAGCGCCCCGGTGCCGGAGTAGGACTTCGAGACGACGTCGGCGTTGTCGGCCCACATATTCCGGAAAAGGAATTCGAAGGCAACGTCGTCTTCGGCGCTCTCGCCTTCGTGGAGGATGCCGAGGTCGATTAGCATCCGTGAGAGGATGTAGCGGCCTAACATGCTCTGGACAACGTTCGTTCGGTCGAGGCAGTCCATGCAGTTCGTTCGGACAACCGCTGTCTGGTGTCTGCGCACTTCGACACGACCAGTATCACCTGGCATGTCGACGCCCCGGAAGTATCCATGCTTCAGTAAAGGTTCCTCGAGCTGGTTGAGAAGAAGCTTGGCGCGTTCCCAACGCAGCCCCTTGGTCTCGTTATGGAAGTCGAAGTAGATGTAGTGCAAGCGGTCGAAATTTGTCTGCGCTTGGCTGGCTTCGATGAGATGGAACTTCTCCGAGGTAATGCGGTCGCCTTCGACATTCTCAATAGGAGAGTTGACCAGGATATTCACCATCTGCTCATACGCCTCTTTAACTCTCTGCTCGCGTCCCTTCTGATTAACAAGGTTGACCATCCAGTTGTCTCCATAGAGTCTGATTTGCTCGCCAAAGTGCTTCTTCGCCGAGGTCACTGCGCTTTCCACTCCTCTTATCTGCAGCTTCGGCGTGTACTTGAGAGTATTGACCTCAGCCCAGTAGACCGGAACACTGCCCCGAGTCTGCACGTAGGCGAGAACTTGCACCTCCTTACCAGCATTTCCTCCAACTGTGCCATTCTGAGCAGAGCCGTTGCCTGCAAACCCTCCCATGCCGCCAGAGGCGTTGTCGTTCAAGATGACGATTTGCTCCGTCTCGTTGAAATTGGACACATTGCCGTTCTCGTCGATTCCTCGCGAAAAGTATCTTGTTCCAGCCTTCAGCCTCGACCGTCGAGTAATCAGGATGAATGTGAGAGGGTTGCCTTTGATGGAGGTATTCTTGATTTCCAGCATACCATACATCACGGGCAAGATATACGGGTCGACTTCTGGCTGCTGGCCCGCAGAGTGCCTGTGTCCAAATCCACCACCTAGTCCTCCTCGGAAGTCAACCAAGTCGGACTGGACAAACTTGTTCCAGAAGAAGCGGTCGTCGGCTCTCTTCCATAGCGGGGTCGCGGGGTCAAGATGCGCCTGGCGCTGGAAGCTGTTCGTGATGTCGAAGGAGTAGGAGAAGTATAGCGGCGAGGTCTTGAGCAGGCCCTTGAGCAAGTTGAGATAGGTATCTTCATCAGGATCGTGCAGTGGGCGCTCGCGTAGTGGGAGGAAGTCGGTCGATATGACCTTGTATATCATATGCCCCTTGATCCTACCCATCGGTTGCGCCTTGGTGATTACAATTACATATTTATCTGCGGACACGAGGTCAGCCATGCATCGAAGCAGTAGCAGATACTGACGTACCTAGCCGTAGCTTGATCATTCCCAGTATGCCAGCAATGCTCGTAACTCTCTTCGATCCGAGTAGTTTTCCATCGTGAAGTCGCAAGTCGCCAGATGGTCGATCCACAACGAGGGTCGGTGCCGAGGGCGAAGACGGCGACGAGAAGGCGTAGTGCGAGGGGGACGAGTGCACATTGATGTCGCGATAGGGCAGGACAGCCGCCATTTTTGCGAATGAGTACGCCCTGAGCTGTAGGAAGCTCCAAGTTGTACAGCCGTCGTATCCGAGATTGAGAGAGCCGGATATGCGGAGTGGGCAGCGTGGATTGGCTCGTGGATGTCTGTTGTCGCAATGTGTTTTCTCGCCCTCGCCCTCACAAACGGAAGGCATGACGAAAGCCTGCCGCTGGCGCTGGCGGTCCCTGCGGCAGCACGCCAAGCCCAGGCCAGACCTGTCACGCTCAACCTTTCATTCATTCACCATCGACACGCACGGCACCCACCACTTCGACACCCATAATACTCACGCCGGGCCAGCTCCTCTCCACTTCGACCCCCCGCCCACGCTTCCACCCCTCTTGCACCTGCGTCCGCGCTTCCGCTCCCGTCCCTCGATAGCCGCCGCGTCATTCCAGATCCGAGATATGTCTGCTCGAGTGCAGCAAGGCGGCCGGCCTGGAGGCTCCCGCTTCGCCCAGTTCAAGCTGGTACTGCTCGGTATGCATGGAACAGCATCAGGGCCTTGGTCCGAACATCGCTAATATGCAGCTAGGTGAATCCGCTGTTGGAAAGGTAATTCCAAGATCAAGGCAGCCATGATACGGGACTAACGTTTGACACAGTCGTCACTAGTATTGCGGTTCGTCAAAGTGAGCTTCTCCGACTATCTCGTGTCTGGCGCAGACAGCTAATCTAGCTGCAGGACCAATTTGACGACTACCGGGAATCGACCATCGGCGCCGCTTTCCTTACCCAGACCATCGCCCTCGACGAGAATACAACCGTCAAGTTCGAGATATGGGATACCGCAGGCCAGGAGCGATACAAGTCGCTTGCGCCAATGTACTACCGAAATGCCAACTGCGCCGTAGTCGTCTACGATATCACTCAAGCTGTACGGCTACTTGCACCATGTGATAACGAAGGAGGTACTGACAGGGTTGTAGGCATCGCTGGATAAGGCAAAGGCGTGGGTAAAGGAACTGCAACGTCAGGCCAACGAGAACATCGTTATCGCCCTCGCCGGCAACAAGCTCGATCTCGTCACCGAATCGCCCGACAAGCGCGCCATTCCCACCGCCGACGCTGAGCAGTATGCGCGTGAAGCCGGCCTGCTTTTCTTCGAAACCTCCGCTAAGACGAGCGAGAACGTGCGGGATCTGTTCACTGCGATCGCGAAGAAACTACCCCTCGACCAAGCCGGCCCTCGAGGCCTTGCACGCCCACAGCGACAGGGTGTGAACCTGCAACCGAACCGAAACGATGTACAGAACCCCTCGGGCTGCAACTGTTAGACGGCCGGTCATCATCATACGCGCATCATTTAGTCAGATCTCAGTATCTTAGTGAGAGGGCAGGAGCAATCACGGCAGGGGTAGGTTATCTCAGGTCTGCGACCCGGCAGAGCAGTATCATTCTCGTTTGACGTCAGACACTTGTTTTCATAGGGGCATCTTGGGGCTTTGGAGTCTAGGATTGTTCCCATCTGTCCATCTATCTGCTTTAAGAGACGAATTCGAGGCCACTCGAGCTATTAAATTATAATGATTCCCTTTTTCCTGTACTGACTTTTGATCTATCTACGTTTTCATTTTATTACGCAACTTTTCTTCCTCTACACTAGTCGTGTCTCATCCGGCACGAGAGGTCTCCTTGAATAACCATGGTTCGGACCGAGCGTACACTTTCCCATCAACGGTATCCGTCACATTCACTCCCTCCGTCCACCACGTCCCCTGTTGCGCGAAAGAAGTCATATACATCCTGAACGCCACTGTTAGCAACCAATCTCGCATCATCATATGCACAGGTCAACTTACTCTCCCGAACTCCACTTCCTCTGCACAATCAAATCGCCTCCTCCCGGCGTGTACTTGAACCCCACCTCGCTATTCGCACACGGTGTTGGGATGTCGAGGTATATCCCATCTGGTGTCGGGGCGGAGAGCGTGCAGGTTGTACTGAGCGTGTATTTTGGGCGCGTGTCGGCGAAGGTGAAGGATAGGCTGGAGGTGGAGGATGCGATTGTGGAGGCGAAGTCTGTGACTGTGAAGGTGAGGTCGGCGCGCTTTTGCTGAGTCGGGGCGGCGAGGGCGAGGGGGAAGAGGAGGGTTGACAGGAGTGTGGAATATTGCATTGTGGTTATTGTGCTTGGAGTAGTTGAGTTGGAGAGGCTTGCTATAATGGCTTTGGAAGTCGGAGCTCGAGCGATGAAGAAGAGGGAGCGGTAGCTAGCTCTAGATACTTGGTGTTTTGATACTCTCCCCGCTTATGACGTCCCCAAATCCAAGACCTCCAGAATGGAACAGGGTGGTTGGGAGATATGTAGCGCAGCAAGAACCTATGTTTGTCGTCCTTGCCTCACTTGCCACAATGCGACCGAGCCACGCGAAACCTCACACGAGCCCGCAGGTAGGAGGAGGAGGAGGAGGAGGCGTGGAGACTTCTATTCTCAGGCAGGTTCCTTCTGTGCCGGAATGCTTCGTAGGATGCTGTCTGTGCCTTCGTGATCGTTCCTGATGTCGTAGTCTGTAACACCTCTTTTGATCCCAATGGGGCGAGAACATCTCTCATATATCGCAGCGTCCAAGCGCACCCAGAGGCGCAGGTCAGGCACGAAACATGTTTCTTAACCGCCAACCAACAGCAGCTTCAAGATAGATTGGGCCATGACAGCAAGATTAGCGCTCGCATGCTCGATCGGGGAATATTGATCGGCCGCCTTGGTTGGGTAAATGCGTGTTGGCGGCGCAGCAGGGGCGCAGGCGAGGTGGAGAAGTGGAGATGCGTCGCTTGGCGTGGATGGGTGTTCGTTTAGGACACGTGAGAAACATGTTACATTGCCGTCTTGGAACTGTCTTTGTTGGACAGAGTGACGTGGGCAGAGAAGAAGGGATTGAGGAAGTGGGGGCTGCAGTGCTTTGGTGGTGTGTGCGAGATGACAGGGATGGAAGGATGCGAGCAGCCACGTTGAGTATGCAAACTGGTGTTCGGCGTTCTCGATGCCTAGGAGCTGCTGTTGACTCGTTGACAATGGAGCGTATGTTGCGATACCGTGGCTGTCTCTGTAGTCAAGCAAGGGATATAACTCGTGATCTTGTATTCCTTGTATTACATATGTAGTAGAGACAGTAAGGTCCTCCAGCTCCAGGCTGTCTTATGTACCACCCATCTTTCACCTATCATTATCACAAATCGACGCTCTCGCTAGGTAAGATTCCAGCAAGCCACCAAAGCACGAACCAGAAAGAAACGCTAGTACTAGTATTCCCAAAGAACACCAACGGAGATCAACCAATCATGGTGACCAAAGTGAACTCCCAATCAGTGGTCCTCGAATAGATAAGCCCAGTATTAGTCTTCGTTGCATTTATGCCCTCCGTCCAGTTCCCGTTCTGGTAATCGGACCAAGCATATGCCCACGTTTTCCTGTTGAATGTTGGTATTGAAATGAACGGAACACGCATCGTACTTACGGGTCGGCTGGGTTGGTAAGGAACGGCTTCTTCACTTGCAACGAACCGTGTCTGAAGCCAAATTCGAAGTTGAAATCGGGGTCTGGTAGGTCACATTCGTGCCAGCCATTTCCAGAGATCAAATCGTCACCATTTCTGGTGCTGTAGTTGCAATCCGCCTCGGCCTGATTACCGGTACGGAGATCTCGAATGTGGAAAGATACATGACTGAGTGCGGTAACGTCGTTGCTGAGGAACGCTTCGAAGTCTGTGACGTGGAGAATCTGTGGTTCGTGAGGTACATCGATGGGTACTGGTTTAGCAAGTACGAGGGTGGACAGGAGAGCGAAGGTGGAGCTCTCTGCGAACCGCATTCCGATTGGTGATATCAGTAAGACAAGATAGATTGGGACTGTGGGTTGATAGATCGCAAGAAATGTGAAGAACGAAACCAAGCGAAGACTCAGAGATGCTCTACATTTATATGCATCGTGAAGACATGACAGCAGGTTTGTCCTGCGAGTCACTGCACCAATGAAGAATCCCTATTCTTAGTCTCCATTTCTTCAGTGCTAACGGGGTGTTCGTCGTTCCCAAATCCAAGGCCTACTGGCGACTGTGTTTTGCCACCTCGTTCATCCCATACCAACGACCAGTTTCGCAATATCGACGGCGAGCAGCTTTCAGTCTAGGAAGGCATCACGAATCGATAAAAGCGGGTAGCAGCATGACACGCGCGAAAAACCGGGCCATATGTAACGCTCACTATCGGTCACGGCGAGGAGCGAGAATTTCTTTCGCCCACTCGTGCTTGCATGACGATTCCATGAGTTGCGGTGTGATCCCCAACATAGAGAGTTACAGCGGGTGCGACGAAGTTGTGCGATCGAACGGCGTGAGCGATGTTGAGCGAGGGATGTTTGCTGGAAGTGAGGAGGTTGGGAGGTAATGGATAGAGGACAACCACTAGGCCACGAGGGTGCAAAGCGGCTTGGCAGACTTTATCAAGGAACGAGTCTTCGTCTGCTTTCCCACTCATGCTTGTACCACTATACCCGTTGGAAGCTTTGTGCTCTATTTGTACCTTCTCTTTCATTCGAGCGGTGAGGTTCAGCTTCTATTGCAGAGAGGCAATGTCTGATGCGTTGCCACGTAGTACTACTTTGACGTCGACATACCTCACCGCTACATCGTCGAACACATCATCCTACGGCCCATCCAGGAAGCCTCGCCCACCTTGATCACATCATGTGATGTTTTGATGACTGGCAAATCAGCGCCTGTCTGATTTTCAGTGCCATGATCACAAGATGGGCTCTATCTATCTCGAGTCGACTGTCGACCTTTGCAAGTACAGGACAACACATCTAACCCCTATTACCTCTACGAGAATGCTTTATCTTCCGCTGGAACACGAGGTCTGGTGCTAAGGCGTGTTCTAGAAAATGACCATGTGGTCAAAATCGATAGCTCCGTGTGTGTCGATCATCGGCCCAGTCTTCTTGACCATGATCACCGGTCAATGTCAATGACCTATCGGATTTCAATCCGGCACGAAGCAGTCATACGCCAAGCTTTATTCTTAACTAGGGGATCAAACGTTTGAATTTGAATACATTTACACGGCATAAAATTATTAACTCAAACATGATTAACAAGATTAGGAGTTGAGAATTTCGATCTAAACCTGCTGTAGCAACTTTATTGGCCTAGAGAGGCATCCTGGACCGACTTGAGAGAATAGAAGATGCAGAATGTACCTGGAAGCCTCGCCATGAAGTTGGCTTACGATTGTATATTTAGAATATCCTGCGGGAGCGCTTCTTGTCTCAAAGATCACATAGGTGAGTTCTTACATATACATAAACCGTGCTCCTAGATAATGATGCGTGTCGCAATTATGGCTCGATAGGTCTTGATAGTATGTCTAACTCTCTCTCTCAAATCAATCGGTATCATCGCCTGCCGCCGATTCGTCTGTCCCAGGTAACAGAGACCTTGATACCCGCTCCTTTAGCCATTTCCTTCACTAATGCCTCCAGTTGCTCACCTTCTTCAGCGAACTCATCGAGTACATCAACTTCTACGGTGGTGAGATTGAGAAAGTCTGATTTGCTTACGAAGATATCGGAGAGCCAATTGCAGGCCATGTCATCGACGTTGGCAACTGTGAGAGCCACAATATCTCGTGGTAGGACGTCTATGGGACTTTTCAGTGGCGACCAAGGCTCTTCGAATTTCCTATCGGCATCCGGGTCATAGCGTCTAGGCTCTTCAACGAGTGTTTAGGACCTTTTGTTGGCCGCGTTCCGAGGAGTGCCTTTCTCGGAAAAGTCAACTCTTTGAGCTGCTCAAACTGCACCAAAGTTGCCGGTGCAACAGCATCTTCTCTTGACAATCCCCAGAATCCGCCCGGCAACTTCAAGGTTTCCAACTTGGCCGCTAATGGCGCTATTATGTTGACTAGTTCGTCGTATAATTTTCTCCCGCAAACGTCCTGCAGCCGTGCCACATCCCCGATGCCAGATTCCTTGCAGTACTCGTACGGTTCAGCCCCCGCGTACGTATCTAGCATTCGAACACTGGCGAAACTCGGGATAACGTCTCGTAAAGCGTCAAGCCACGAGTCCGTTCGCCAGCCAATTTGATGTATACGGCAGTCGAGCTCGAGGTGTTCGATATGACGTAAATCTTCTCTAAGATCGGAGGTTTGATCTTCCCTCGAAATCGTTCCCGAAACCTTGTGTGGAGAGTAAGATTTAGCTGTCTCACCGAAGGCAAGTATCGGAGGCCATATACCTGGATAGGTGGGACTGGTATGAGTCTCAATGTACCAAGAATAGCGAATCAGCGGACTTGGTTGATTCCGGAAAGAGATGGTACTCCGCTCGAACTATGCTTCATGCTTTTGGGATGATAGTAGTCCCCAGACCGCCGCCTAAGCGGTTGCACCCTCCCATCCCAACTGAGCGGCGTCGTCAGAGACAAGAGCTCGAGATTCGGGATGAGGGCTAGTATGATACCGGCAGAGGGTCCAGTGTGAAGCCGGTCAGTCTCCATTCTCCAGTTGATTCTACGTTGTTCGCAGTCAAAGTGAGAATTCTCTATCAAGTTCGTAATATGGGTGGTCAATGACCTCTCTAGCTTCAAATTACACAGGTTAGTATAGGCAATACACTCTCGACCGCAAGCTCTTTGGCCCTAGATGCAAGATCGGGCCGCGCCACCAAGGACCGTACAAAACAGTAGAATAGCTGGCCTGACTTCTCGAAACGAACTACCTCTTCGCTCAAGAAGACATTGCCAAACAACTGCTCTTGAGCACTAGTTTGAATCCTCTTGCAGACCAAGGAAAGATTGCGCAGCTTCTCGGATGCCTTGTGATATTCCGTTCGGTTTTTGTTGCTGCGATATTGGAACTTGGGTTTCGTTAGTTCTCGGGCAGCATCACCCGCCAGATTAGCTGCGATATAACCGATCAGCTCAGTTAGCAAATCGATAATCGAAGTGACAGCTTTGACGCACTCTGACGACATCTTCAACTGCTCCTCGACTGCCTCTTGGCTGTCTAAGGTGTAGTCTGCCAGTGCGTTCGAATTTGATCCGTTGAATTGGCCATTCTACGAGGAAAAAAGAGAGCAAGGAATAATCGCATTGAACTGCTCCTGTTAAGAATATCAGAGTTGAGAGCAGATAGTTCTTTGAGAAGAGGTGCGTGCTCTGAACACTCTCCTCGCTTCATAAATTTGAAGACACCATTCACTCGAAGACTCGAGGATATGGTCGGGCGGCGAACCTTGGCAATACGTCACGCTCAAATGAATCATGCACTTATTACGGTCAGATATTACAACCTCGCTGATTAATAAGGATGCTACTTATTCCGATTGGTAGAAAGGTTGTCGCATTAGCAAGCCTTGATGTGAGCTGACGACAAGTTGACACAATCGATCAACTCGGATGATATACAGCAACAAGAACTACATTGGATCTGAACGGTCCCATTCTTTAAGATTTATATGTACGGCTATAATATGAATCAAGATATTAATCGCAGAAAATAAGCAACGAAAAATACTCGCAATCCCTAGCACGAAAGAAATATTCCATCTTTCGAGTCTTTAGAGTAGTCTTATATTAAAGGGTACCTCCCATCTAAGTCTGATCTGATTTCCGAGTAGTCTTAAATTTATGACTATGTTTCAGCTTGACCCAAGCTTTGACCCTTTGAAATTCATGTCTATTCCATTTTTAGCTTAGCAGCCTTGGCGAGAGCCTCATTAACATGTGGTCGTGCCTCCAAACCTTTGCTCTCCTCGAAGACAATACACGTACGACATACAATGCCAATGAAGCGCAATCGAGCTAGCTCTCTCTCTGACTTAGATATTCTACAAAAGCGGCACACCTCCAGCTTGCCCTTGCCATGGCTTGATGGAAGACGCGGAATAGCTCACGACCCATCGCTACCCGCAACCCGGCATCGGCAGTTCAACGAGCGGTTTTTGGCCAGAGTGTACAGCGAAGGTAAAAAACTCATCGAGCGGGATTCCACGGCTGACCTTGGATGTCTCCTCGAGCGTTATTGCTCGACATATTCGCGTATGAAGAAGAATCGTGAAAACCAGCAGAGTCAACGCGTTCAAGGTTTGCAGCAATACACCCTCGAACCAATCAAGTTTTCGGACAACGCCATCGAACATTCAACGTCCTACAGCGCCGTAGTCGTCACACTCCCACTCGATCCCCAGGTGAAAGCAGTGATCGAGAATGAATCGATCAAGGAACCACGACTGGAGAGGAAATCTGAAGACAAAAATATTATCTACAAGATCAATGCATTGGTGAAGAGAGGAAAGACTCTGTCTACAGCTGGCGGATGCACGGTGACGCAAATCCATCCTAACATTATTGTTAAGACTGGAAAGGCACTCGACCTGAACGAGATGACCATTATGGAGCACATTCACCGGGTTTCGAAGAGCTTCCCTTCGCCTCGGCCTTTAGGTTCAGTGACCTACAGCGGGATGACATATCATTTCATGACATTCATCGAGGGAACATCCTTACAGGACCTATGGCCTTCTCTCTCAGCAGATCTAAAAACAGCTGTCCGGGATCAGCTAAACATCATACTCGAAGACCTCCGAAAGTTGCCGTTATCAGGTACACAGTTCGGTGGTGGCATCCCCCCCAGATGTAAAGACGTCAGGAGATCAGTGCGCTCCAGTTCTGGGCCAATATATAACGAAAACGACTTCAACGACTTCCTTCTGTCCACGTGGAAACCCAGAATTGCTCAGAGCTACAAGGAGTTCTTACGAACAAAGTGTCTACGTTCACATCATCGCATTGTAATGACTCATGGTGACCTCCATCCAAGGAACATTTTAGCGGAACTTCAAAACGGGCACATCAAGGTGAAGGGTATCGTTGACTGGGAAGCCGGAGGCTCATACCCAGAATACTGGGAGTATGTGAAGTCTCTCAATACTATGTCTTCTGTTGACGAGGACGACTGGTGTCATTATTTGCCCGTGATAGGGATGGGAGAGTATTGTAATGAATGGACGGCGAATCTTGTACTTGAGAGGGCCATTACCTAAGAATTTAAAAACTACAATTCCCTACTTAAAACCTCCCGCCTAGCTAAACTGTAAGGTTACTTATTGAATATGCTTTTGAGGTATGTCTTGATCGTGTTGTACTTATAGTTATTAATGATATCGTCGAGATTTGCGGCTTCGAGTACGTGCATAACATATTCCAGATAATTCCACGCCGTACTATCTTTCAGGGCTTTATAACTGCGAGCGTGCGTAATGAACCCGTTATAGTTGTCGATTTGCGCCACGAAAACATTTGATTTGTGACGTACCGAAGATTTAGGGAGTATATTAGCTTTCTTGCTAACTTTATACCGTCCCGGTTCTCTAATGACTTTAAAAAGGCGTGAATATTCCGTTTCTTCAAGCCAAAGAGCCCAATGGTGAACGTTCCCTCCCGTTGGTTTGTTAGGCGACATATAGGTTCGTCATATCTGAGCCTTTGTCAATGTCACGTTGGCACAGTTCGTCTTTGGTGTACTCACTATAATACCGTGAAGCTTGCCGTCTACCGGAAACTGAGCTCAACCGTTTCAATACGAGCGTGTTCTTAATGCAAAACCACATCGCACACCCTCCTCACCCACCTACCCTTAAGTACCAACCCTCAAGCACCAAACCCTCAAGCACCAAACCCTCAAGCACCAAACCCTCAAGCACAAAACCCTCAAGCACCAACATACCACCCCCTCATACCAATCATCCACACCAGCCCCACCCCGGCATTAAACAACGGAAACGCAGCCTCCTTCCCCCTCATCGTCTTCCAAACAAACATCTCCGTCACACTCATAAACAGCACGCCCACATACGTCAACAGCGCAAGATCATACAGCTCTCTATTACCAACATTCATCGCAGCGTAGAGCCGGATAAGTGCGGTGTAGACGTTTTTGATGCCGTAGATGTGCGCTAGAAGTGGGGTGGGCGGTGGATGGTTGGGGCCTGAGAATTGCTTGAGCGAGGTTTGGGGGGAGGCGATATAGCAGATTATGCTGTGTGCGAGGGCTAGGATAGAGGTCTGGGGGGTGTTAGATGGAGGATGGAGGGTGGGGGCTTTGGGGGAGGTGTACGAAGACGAGCCAGTATGGAAGATACCCGTCGTTGGGAGACATTTTTACACGGGGTTGAAGGGAACGATGTCAATGGAGAACGCGAAAGAGCCGAGTAGTAAAAGTGAGGCTTTAGACTGGGTTTGGTCCTTGGAGCGAAGAAGATGGAAAAGAAGAAGTAGGGAAAGTGTATTTGTACCGGTAGGAGAAGTCGTTCTACCGGGTCCCCGCCCCACACCTTACCGAATCCAGCTTCAGACTAACCATACCCACCAACCACGTATCGCGGACGAAATATCCAACATACGAAACCACCTGGTAGTCTCAATCCTTCTCTGTAAGCTGGATCCCCTTAACACCCTGACATTGAGCCCGGCCCCCAACGTACTTCCAAGCCAGCATGAGAACTAACACAACGACCAACATAGCGAATGTCCAGAAGACTGTGCGAACGATGAGGATGAGCTGTAGCGTGAGGTGCAGACCCTGGAGCTTGTTGTCGAGCCGATTCATCGTCGTGTTGAACTGGTCAAGTCGACCGAGGACCGCGTTGATTTGGTCGTGGGCCTCTGGGAACAGAGTGTCGAGCTGCCCGAAGTGCGCCATCGTGACACAGACGTACGGACTGGGGTTTCCTTCTGGGTGAACGAGTGAAGTTTCAATCCTTCGAAGTGGTGAAGGGCGGGGTTAGAGAGCTCGAGTGGCGGAAGCTGTTACCCAGGCGATGAAGGCACACAAAAATGGGGAAAGAATTCCGATTTGCCAACCTCGGCTCCGCGATATCGTTTGTTCCAGTTCCAGGATCTGGGACTTTCGATGAAAAGCATTCGCGCCAGAAAATAAGGATCCCAAAGCAATGACTCCACACATAAGTGCATCGCACGCACAGGATTGACCGAGTGAGGAAGTTCATCGATCCTGCAACTGTTCCCTGAAGCACGCCTGGTCCACTGTTGAGTAGAATGAATTAACCTTCTCGAAGTACAATTGAGAATAATGTCTGGCTTCTTCTAGTCCAGCCAAATCTAACATGGATGTTTCGCGGGCCGAACCAAGTCGCAAGCCGAGTTCCCACGAAGAGCAATCAAACGGGTGGGTTTCTCCATTGCTCAGCTCCGCTATGAGACCTCGCGCAAATCCGTATCCGCTTGAAACCGGTGCGACTGAATCGATTTGTTTCGCAGACCGCTCCTCGTTTTTTTGGGGAACGGCTGTCGTGATTCAATCATTCCGTACGACGAATATAGTTGGTGATGTTTGCTCGTCGCTGTTACTTTCACCCTGTATCCTCGATCTCTTGCGGGGACGAGAAGAATAGGAACATATATGTCCATATTTCCTGCAAGAACAGCATGGCTCTTTCCCGTCACATTTCCGTTTCGATTGACGACGTTGCTCACAGGCCTGGCGAGATTTCTAACGTCCGACAATTCCCTCCTAAGACATGGTGACCGCAAGTATCGTCGAGCTGCTTCGGGAGAAAGACGTGCGGATTAAAATGGGAAGTAGGGACATCGAACCAAACGGGAACGGGACGAGCGGCATGAGCGGCATGAGCGGAAATCGCGGCATTTGAGCAAGGACAAGGACCAATCAAGACGACTCCTCATCACTTTAATTGCCTCCTCGGTAGAAGCACGCATCCAACACGTCAATCCTGGAAAATCCTAAAGTCCAGAGGCAAGTTAATGGAGAGTTTTTATCATCTTGCACCGGATGTTGCGGATTGGACGGAAGGGGATACTAAATAGCTTAACAATCTATAAACAATATACTAGACTGTTTTCGTACAGTGAGTCTCTAATCTACAACCTCTTTCCCCCTACAGAATTTAAGATTATTAGATTATATCCCTTACTATTTTATAACTATTCCCCTTCTTAAATATCTACTAAAATCTTTTTTAATATATCTCTATAATTATACCTTTAGTATTAAAATCTATAGAAAAGTATTAGATAATAAGAATAGAAGCCTATTAAGTCTTAAAAGGATCGCTATTTATATTAAACTAACTTAGAAAGAAATAATATCTAGGCTACTAGAGTAGTAAGCTATTTATAGCCTATTTACCTAGATTCTAATACTATTAATATAGACCAGAGTAGTTTTATTATTATAATATTTTTAGATATTAATAGTAAAAACAATCTTTAGAACTAATAATTTAAGCAAAAGTATATACTTTTTTTTCTTCGTAATGAGGCGGCTGGGGACGAATTGGAGTCGTCTGTCCCTTCCAGAGCGAATTACTCTTTGTTGATACGTTGGAACGCGTTAAAGAAGAGCTTGAATTACCCTGTTCTTCGTTCGAGATTCAGCAAGAATGGTGTGCAATTGCTCGGTCCAGCGGAGGCGAGTCTGTCACCGGAGAATGAGAGTGGAGAGCAGACGCAAGCACAGGCTGTTGATGTGCAGTGGAGGTTACAAGTGATGGTTTCTACAGATTCAAAGCTCACATGACGATGGATTGCCCACATTTGAGAAGATCTTCTCGAAAAATACCCCTTCTTGAATCTGTATGGAACCCATTACAAGCTTGTTAACCACCCAAGGGTAAAGACTTTGTTGCAGGCGATAACACTGGAGAGGTCTCCTCGGGTTCGATCTTCTTGCCAGACGATACGGAATATTGAGACCGGGTTAACCATTTCAAATAACTGCTTTTACGTCTCTAAGGCCTTGAAAATGTTGCTACTCTCAAGCTGCGAGAGGGTTGATATCCGCAGAGCAGAGTAGGACAAGAAAGCTTCTACATTATTTCTAAGAAGCGCCATTACCGGTCGAGCGAAGCACAACCCAAGCGGTTTTTGACCAGCAAAGTGCTCCTACAGAGCATCTTAAGCGAATTGTGTGCAACCTAACTCCTGAAACCATAGAGCTTAAACTGTGACAGTCTCATGAAAAGAGGGCCTCAACATTCTGCGCATCCTGCCGAGTCCCGTTAATGATAGCGGCGAACTTGAGTTCGGCACCGGAGCAGGTCATCTCGATGTCGTACGAGATTCTCCGGAACATTTGTCCAGCTTTGTTCAGATGAGGTGGGAGTCTTTCAAATGGGGTGTCGATCCGAACCTTGATGTCGCAGAGTTTAGTAACATCCATGGTCTTTCGGTTCTCCGGCGTCGTGGCTTCGGATATCCAAATATCGCAAGTCAACTGGCCTCCACCAAGTTCCCAAGGCTGCTGTACGAGCCGGTAGAAACTCAGTATAACCGGGTGTTGCGTAGCAACGTCAACTCCCTGACCCTCTGTTAGTCCTCATGGAGCTAGATCTGACGCTTCGAAGCTCACCTTTTTCAGACACCATCGCATTTGGTTGTTGGCGAAATAACAATCTTCCGGATTGCTCCAGACCTTATCAATGGGTAGATGAAATCCATCGACGAATCTTTGTGCTGCGGTCAGGCCATAGTTTCGCTTCGCCACTCGCGTTGTAACTTTGACTTTACTGGGGCCTTCAAAGCCGCCACCGCTCATTGCCTTGATGACTGCTCCTCGACAGATAGCCGTCCAACTCATTGAAGTCAGCTTGGACGTTTTTCTGTAGATTACAAGGTCTCGGGGGTTTACTTACGGGCCGTAATTAGCATTGCCGGTAGTCTGGAGGACCTCGATGCCTTGCCTGCTGAATTCCTTCTCGACTACATGATGCAAGTATCTACAAGCCCCAAATCCACCAACGAGCATTATGTACTAATTATGAGTCAGAACCCAGGGAAGCTCTTTCTTCAACCCATACTTACCTTTGGAGGCTTGCCATACTTCTCTTGGACTTGCTTCACTTGGTTGCCAATAAGCTGCCGAACGCGCCCAAGTACGGGATCGAAGATACTTTGGACTCCTCTCCTTCGAAAAATGTCAGTTTGAACAGCAAATGAAGCTTAGAACATACTTATCGAGCTTGAGCCTTGATGCCTTTCGACTGAATACAGAACCAGTGGCCTCTGCAGGTAGCTCGACTTCAAATGTACCATCTTCTCCAGAGAACCTTCGCTTGATGCCGTACTCCCACTCATGATCCATGACCCTCTTCACCTGTTCTGAGTTAAGCTTATCCCATCGCTTCAGCCTCCCCCGGAGGAAGGTCTGAAATTGCTCGTCTACGAATATGGACCCACACATCTTTCCATCTCCATTGACGGCCTCCTTGACGAACATAGGGTTGATGTTCTGGATAGTGTAACTTGTGATGTCCTACTTCGTGTTAACAGTCCTATCTAGGACTATCGTAGAGTGAGAGCTGACGTACCACAGTCCCACCTCCACAATCGCATACAGTAATGACGTCGCCCCTCTGCACTCCGGGCCTATCATTGAACTCAGCAAGTGTAGCTAGTGCTGCTGCCTCTGGTTCTGGAACTAGATCTAGTGTCGTCTCTCCACACAGCCTTGACTGTAGAATACCGGCTTTTTGCGCAGCCTGGCGAGTGTTGTTTTGTGCGCTGTCCGACCACATCGCGGGCACTGTAAGTATGACACGGAATGGAAGCCCTTTAACAGCTGTTGCTCCGCATTGGCGCTCGAGATCCTCCACAATCGATTCCCAAAGTTGACGAAGGTAGTCAGCGGCAGCGTCTACAGGGGTGACCCCCTCTCGAGACAACATCGATTCGGCGGTGGCGAGTTGTGGAGATTTCTGAACATCTGGATGCAGCTTCGCTTTCTGTTCAAGACATAGCTTGAACCATTTCAGCGGCTCCTGCTTCGTATCTATTTCATAACCCCAACTCGCAACCTTCCTGCCACTGGAAAATCCGTAAGACATGGACGAGTGGCTATCATATCTGTTCTGAGGCGCGTAGACGAGCTGTGTCGGAGCTTTCGCATCATCGGTATTGAACGAATGGTTACTCCGCCATCGCGTTACAATCTTGATGTCCTCTGGTCGACTTGACAGTGCCCAAGCCGCTCCGGAAAAACTGCAACAACGTTAGCCTTTCAACGAGGCCATGGAATGCTCTAGCTTTGTTCACGCACGTTGTTCCAAAGTCAATACCAATGTAGACACAAGGAGCCATGTCGAGGTGGATGTGAATAGCCGATGGGTATGTTGAACGCGAATTGTAGAGGACTGTGAACGCGCAGCGAACAAGGCATACCCCTTCCACAGGTAATGGCCTTGACAGAGCCTCAATCGGCCCCAATACTTTTCTATTTGAGGACGCATAATCGTCTCGGGCTAGAACTAGTATCCATGTGCCCACCGAAAAGCAAACAGACGGCTGGGCATCGGTTACAGGTCGTGGAACCACAGAAATTGAAGCCTCTTACCACTTTTGGCGAGTCTCGCCTAAATTTATGCAAAGATCACGGCAAAGAGGGCTATCAGCCTCCACCACTATCAGGCAGCGACTCAGCCTGCCATGGCCCCCTCAATTGGCGCTTTCATTATCTGCTTCCGGACCGGGCCACCGGTGCTTCAGCCTTGGAGCGACAATGGAAATTGCATTGGTAAAGGTGAATCATATAACAGGCCTGAAAATCTTGCCTAAATAATCACAGCAAGCGCTATCAGCATCTTTCAGAAAACGAAGGCCAGTTGTTTCTGCAACTTCGAATCATGTCTTCAAGCCTAGTCGCGGCAGCAACAACAGATCGTGTGGGGATGATACTTGTCATGGGCGTAACAGGAGCTGGCAAAAGCTACTTCATCAACAAAATCGCCGAAGGCACGGTTCTAGAGGGTCGCGGTCTCCGTTCAAGTAAGAGAATTCTCACCTCAAAGTACGTTCTCATCATGCTGACACTTCCAAAGAAACTAGAAAGCCGCAAATAGTGACTGCGATCCTGGGCGACGATTCTGGCTTTGATACCGAGATTGCCATCGTTGATACTCCGGGATTTGATGATACGGATCGAACCGATGAAGAGATCCTTACCGAGATATCCAGATTCCTGGCAGCTGAATATCTCTGGGAACAGTTCGACTTGCGAGGTATTGTCTACCTCCATCGAATCACAGATCCAAGGATGCAAGGCAGCGCGTACCGCTACTTCAAGATGTTCCAGAGCCTTTGCGGCGAACATGCTTTCAAGAATGTGACCCTTGTCACAACCATGTGGGACCAACTGAAGGACGAGGCAGTCGGCTACAGCAGAGACCAGGAGCTGCGGAACGACTTCTGGAGCATGATGGAGGACCAAGGCTCTCAAATCACGACCTTCGACGGAAGCCACGAACAGGCTGAGAGCATTGTCCTGCAACTGCTCGGCAAGCCACCGGTCACTCTCCAATTGCAACTTGAGCTGGTCGACTATAATCGTCAGCTGGACCATACAACCGCGGGACGGCCCATTGCCGCCTCTCTGGACAATTCCATAGCCAGCGCCGCCAGAGAAGCTGAAGAATTGTCGCATCAGCTCAGGTACGCCACCGGATCCCAACAAACCTATCAGAGAGAGAACCTGATGAGGTTGCGTGATAAGGCTGAAGACGATGCTCGCATAAGCAAACACAAGCGCAATCGATTGAAGTCGAGAACCGGGGTCGAGATGAAACAGAAGGTCAAAGCGGAGGAAAAAGTGAAGAAGAGCAACAGGATGTCGGGGAAAGAGGCTATCTCTATGTTCGCGAGTTTCCTCGGCTTAACCGTGAACTTGGTATTCGCTATTCTGCCATTGGTTGGCGTAATGTAGTGCATCTGGCCAGCCATCTTCAAAAGCAATATGGCTTGCAGGCCCTCCGCATTTGTTCTCGCAAGCGATCTAGCGCAAAGCCTCAATAGACCATCTCGCATTTGCCTTCTGATAACACGGCTGGAGTGACTTACGACAATGCATTGTACAGCCTTCACACATGCCTCTAATCTTAGACTTGACCGTTACCACCGACGGGTTTGCAGACCGGGCTGTACGCAAACCAATAATATTGCGACAAGGTAACGCCGACTATTCTTTCGCCTGCTAGCTCATGGCTTCAGGCTGCAACAGATAAGATGGGTAACGAGAATCCTGCGATATGCGCGTCACCCCAAGAAGTAGCCTTCGACCCTGCGAAATCAACGGGTAAGTGCTTCTCCCTTCTCTCATCATGGACTTGCAGCATTATACAGCCTCTGACAACCTTCCAGACGAGCTTTTTCGCCGTGTGCGAACAAACAGCGACCCTAGCCCTACAGGTCGTAGAGCATCTTTCGAGCCCCGTATGGCCTCACCAACGCGGGCATTGACACAAACAGCAGATGAATGGGAGTCATCATCTAGTCAGCGGCCACTTCCGCCTTTACCGGCGAATGACATGCCTCGCGATACGGCATCGAGATCTATAGTTTCGCGAAGACCCATCGGGCCAACCACGCGCCCCCCAAAACCTGTACGAACGTCTGTTCCTGAGCTTGAACGCCTTTTGGATGAGGCAGAGAGAGTTGCAAAGGACAAAGAGGAAGAAATACAACGCCTGACAATCGACAATGCAAGGCTTCGGAATGAATGGCAAAACACTTCAGCAAGCCTCGCAGCAACCAAAGCCACTGTCAGTCATATCCTTGAGGACAAACACTTCAGCTCAGCTTGGAAGCAACTGCGCTTCAGTATTAAGAATTGGGCATACCAACACTTTGGCCAACGCGCGCCTGCAATGAATTCATTGAAGAAATGGTACAAAACCCAGAACCCCCCGGAACATATGGTTGAGCTGTCGCGATACTGGACCGAATACATGAAGTCCGACGACCACAGGCCACTGCTGGTGCAAGCTTTTGTTTGGAACATCCTTGTGAAACATGTATTCGCAAATGAACCTAGAAAACGCTTGGCCGGAAATCAAACCAAGGACCCTCGCGCCGAACCGAAGCTATCCAAACCCGACGGTGCATATTGGGCCTTTGGGGAGCAGCAGTGGCTCGCGAGACTGAATGAAGACCTCAAACCCGGTAAGTGAAGAAGCCCCATCAGCACAGCATATTGCGATCCAGAGGTGCTGATTCCAACAGGATACGAATCGCTCAGCAACCCAGACTTCAAGCCCCTCGTCCAATCATACTTCACCTGGCGAATCAGCAACGCCGTCTTCATCCAAGAAAAACTCTCCACCTACTCCGGTCCAAACCATAACATTGCGCCCCTGGTAAAGAGTGTCATGAAACACCTCGCCCCCTTCGCAGGGACAGACTCCTCCCCACCAATGTCCACACCTCGCGTAGAGAAGGAGCTCGGCATCATAATATCCGAAGCCATCCAACTCGACGCTGAGATGTGGCGCCAAAAAGCCTTTTTTCACCCGGGCTCCCTTCGCGCAAGCCCAGACTCTCCCTTCAATCCCTCCTCTATGGAGCTCTGGGAAACGCCCCCAGACGCCTATGCTAACACTTTACCCCCAATCTCCCTCATCATCTCTCCCTGCTTGATGAAGACCGGCAACGCAGACGGCGACTTCTACGACACCAGCAATATCCTTGTCAAGAGCCAAGTGAGTGGCGAGTTCGCGTACCAACAGATGGCCACGAAACCGAGCGTAGCTAAGACAAGCACTGCATTGCAGAAAGGTCCGATGTACCAGCCCAGTCATGTAGTTCAGGTGTCGAATCAGCGAGTACAGTATGAGAAGATGCATCCTAATGCTTCCGTTGTGGAGCGCGGGCCGGGGGAGATTACGCCTTATTTGGGACCGAGGAGGGTGCAGTCGACGTCGAGGAAGTCGATGGATACGCATCGTGGTGTTAGATCGAGAGATTTTTATGCCTAATACGGTGTCCCGGTCTCCTAATATCATAATAATGGTGTTCTGGATATCTATATTATTGCACCTGTGACCGTTAGGTTGGCCTGATCCAGATTCAATTTTTGTGCTCTCGGCAGTTGGCTAAGAGTTGTTCTCATCGGGATCGCCTTCCTCGAAACATTCATCTCGTTCTATCTTCAAATGTTACACGCATTCGAATCCTAGCTGTCGGTGCACTGTTCGTTGGGGGCGGGGTCGTCAGGTACGTCGCTGCTGGGATCATAGTGCCGGTTTCCATACCAATGTATGAGAACTTGGGGTTCACTGGACCTTGACTCTTTTGGGTTGTATAAGTACATCTCTGACACCGGTACCATTTGTTATGCGGAAATTCGGATCTGCAATAAGAAAGAGAAGTAGGGTGGCTAGGGAAAAAGCGATAGCTGAGGGACCTATGCACGCACTATTTTCATTAGAGTTTTTGGACGTACTAATATTCATATCTCAAGCGCTAACGCCCAACAGCGACCCGCACTTCCATGGAGCCGATTCCCCGCCTACCCCTTAGTTCTCCAACTCACGCACATGCACCGTAGAACAAGCACTCAGACCCCACCACAATCCCCAGACTGTCCATTGCGCCATACAACTCAGCATCACTCAACAGCTGCCCACTAACTTCACCATCAACAACCTCGTCATTTACATCCCCTTCAATGACAGGTTCCTTGACCTCCTCGGCTACTTCTGCAATAGCGGGTGTCCCCCAGCCTGCTTTCGGCTCCATAGGGAGGACTCCAAAGGTTTGCTGCATGTATCGAGTCAGGGCGTAGTAGACATCTAGGGATGATCCGTTAGCTTTTGTCGAGAGGAGACTAGGAGGAAGTGAGATGGGGAAGAAAGAGAAACGGGCAAACGAACAATTGTCAACATTCTTGTACACGAGTTGTTGCTGCTCCGCCTTCCGGCGTTTGGCGAGCCATTTCGATCGTGCGGCGCCGTAGGCCTTTTGCGTCCACGAGCTCGAAGGGATTACGTCGATTGCTTTGGGTTGCGAGATACCAGCATCCCACCCACCAGCGTACGACGTCGCTATCGTATGAAACATCTCATGTAAAAGCGCCATGCCATTAGACCTCAAGCTCTCCACATTCTCTGCCGGCGCCACCCCATCCTCACATCCTGCACCCTCTCCCCGAGCGTTTTCATGCTCCAAAAGTTCTGCGGTCCCACTCCACACAGATTGATGCGCGGATATTTGCCGCTGTTCTGCGGCGTCCCCGGGTCGTTTTGGTACGCGCGAAGCCCGTTCCGGCAGCGCTTCAGGAGGTCGTCGCAGGTTATTTGGAAGTAGCGATCGTACCACCAGTCGCCAATGGCAGATTGCTGGCATGTCATTTGCGCGCGGTTGTAGTTTCCGGGGAGGATATTGTAATCCCAGTTGGATTCAAGGCCCCAGTAGTCGTATCTTTAGCCCGACAACTTAGTTGAAGAAGTCCATTGTGAAGAGGAACGAGGAATGAGAGGACAGAGAGAGACGTACACAGCTTGATCCTTCGGCGTCTTAGTCCCTGGCTCCCTGCCCAGAATATACGCCGGCTTCCCCACGCTTCCCACAATCTTCAGCGCGTCCGCAAACGCATATTGCACAGTGCTCTTGTGGAACCCAGTGCAGCCCCTGTAATCCGTGAGCCGCGATTCAACAGTGAAGTTAGCTTTCGGCGTAACGATCTCGGAGTAGGCTTGGATATCTTTCCATCCAGGGTTGGAGATGGATGACGGTGGGGAGGGCGAGAGGATGGTCGGGCTGAAGACCGGGGTGCTGGTTGGTGTTGGGGTAGTGACTGGGGGGAAGGAGAGGAGACTGTCGGTGTCTTGGGGTGCGGGAGCAAAAGCGAGCACGACGAGTGGCAAGGTAGTAGGCAGGAATCGTAGAAGGTTCTTCATGGTGAAGTTGTCTGGTATCGGAGCGATAACGCAATGAACATGGCCGTGAAGCTCTTATACGCCTGTTCACAGTAAGGCCACCCTGGGGTGAAAACGCTCCAATTTCTTGCGCCATGAGCAATACAACTCGTCATACCAGGCGAAGCGAAATGAGGCTGAGTTTTGGAAATTTGGTCTGAATTGTAGGTTGGGAGTTAGTGCGGCTGGGTATCGAACGGAGCCGCAGGAATCCGCTGAAGGCGCACCAATCGGCCGAAGGGGCACCAATCGTGCTAGAGAATATAGGAGCTGCTTACTTAAGTTCTTATATAGTCCTAAAAAGATTAGTCCTAGATAACGGGTCTCCAGCTCTCTTAAGTATAGATTATTGACCTGCTGCAATCCTAGTATGTATCTTTGTGGCGCTTATACTGCTTAGTGCGGCATTATGCTGCAACTGTGTGGCTTTGAGGAGGATGGGGAAGGCTACTGGAAGGAGGGGTGGATGGGGCGGGGAGGGTAGAGAAGGGCTGGTGAACGTTGGAGACGGTGACGAAAATTGACGTACCTCACGTTAAGAGTGGATTTTGTTTCTCTGTTACGCGCAGGGGACCGTGTAGTGTTAGAAAGAAACCACTTGTCATTTTCTATGCCACGATGTCCTGCGTATATATATATGATATATGCCCCCATGTACCCATATGCCCAATGTAGAGGCGAAAAGCTCTGGCCAGAACCGCCGTCTAGGGTACCCATGTCTACTTCTGAGGGAAATATTCCCTACACAGTGTCCCTATAGTCTTGTTGGAACCCAGCTCGAAGTATATGTGCCTGTAACGACCATTAATTGTAATCGACACCTTCCTTGCCTGTCCCGAGCAGCGCCAAATAGATCGTTGACGTTATTTGCCGATTAATGATCGAGATGATCATCCATGAGCGAGCGCTTGCGTCTAGGGGGATGGTTGTTGTTGAGGTTCACGCCTATTGGTATCCAAGCCAGAATGCCATCTATGTATAAGATCAGTAAAGTTCAAAAGCCAGGTAAACATGGTTCAGACTTACCTTCGAGATGACTGCCGACCAGCTTATACTTGACGAACGGGTCATAGTTCACGGCCGACGAAGATGGAGCAAAATCATCATTCTTATTCAGTACGATGGGCTCTTGGTTTTGAATATATGGGTCTGCCGCCTTTAGACTGTTAGGTCCAGAGTACTTTAAGATCAAATTGTTATGCAGTTGACTTACCTCGACCGTAGAGATCAGCGACTGATCAAAGTACAGCATGCCGAAATGGGCAATGTGCGATTGATCGTACGGCTTCACAGCGGTATGGATATGCGTGGCACGGCCGGCATAGTGGCCGGGGAATATTGTGTCGTAGTCAACCGTCCCATGAACGGAAGTCGGCTGCCATCCACGAAGGAATCCTCGAGCAGATGTGCTCATGTATTCGCCTTTGGCATTGGCGTGCCAGATGTCAACGCGAGCTCCATGAACCGGGAGACAAGTGGAAATGTCGATGACCTGGAGAGCGAGGCGAAGCGGGATACCGCTCTGGCCGCCCTTGATGTTTTGACGCTTCGGCTGTCCCTCGAGCCAATACGGCCCAGCGATGGACTCAGGAGTCAGGGTGCAGCCCGATTCAGGACCGTACTTATGAGGCTGGTCGGACCACTTGAAGTTCCATAGTTTCTGAGGATCTTGCGAGGATTGCTCCTTGTGCTCATGGTTTTGACTCTCCCAATTGAGCAGGTCGGGTCTGTCGCGGCGAACGAGAGGCGAGTCATCGATCTGGACACCTCGAGCTGCTCGTAGACGATGAAGAGTTGCATTATGTTCTAACGCCATACGAGAATGAATGTCCTGCAATGCTGGGGACTGCAAACAATGGCTGAGGGCTTCGGTGTCTCGTAGTTGAAGCTTCTTGTACTCCGCGAATTCCTCATCTGAGAGACGAGGGTGGCCAAGGACGCCGAAGACAAAGAGAGCCACGATGGCAGCATAGAGAAGGTTGGCAGCAACCATGATAGCTGGATCCTTGAATGACTATGCAGTGAATTGAGCGATCGACTTGTCTTTGGAGGAGCAGCGACAGCAGTATTGTGGTCCAACGAGTGTATGCGCAAGCAGATACAAGAGAAGGCGCTGACCTATATCGTGAGCATCCCACGTGCTTACTTCAGATGCATGACGAAGGGAGCTTATCCTTTCACTGCTTGCGAAGGGCGAGTCCTTACACTGACGTTGATCAGTGAGTGGTAAAGAAGGCAGACCAGGCTAAGCATGGGAAAGATTATGGCTGTGTTTATACTGCTCGTAGAATTCATGAAACGTGGAGCATGTGGCGAGGATCGATGGTCAAAGTTGTGGTCAGAGTATTAGGAGGGGCCATCCACTGGCGAGGTACGCCATGCTATGGACACGGTAAGAACCTTGTCTATGCTTTCTGATTGATCGTGACGCCAATCTTGAGGCGTGAAAGCATTGAGAGTCGAAATTTATTTAACTGATGAAGGACGCCCAGCAGGACTCGAGGCTCTGAGTAGGCCGGCTGTGAGAAAGGATTGGCCAGATGTTGTTTCACGCATTGGCCAGTAATGATCCGCAGCAAGCGGTTGAAACGAAGGTGATGACAGGAAGGATGACGGAGAGACACCAATGACCAAGGGTGTAGAGAATCAAATGAGCCTGACTTCTAGAGAACACTCGACCACATGGTTAGTGGTTTGAAGTGCGGCGTCTTTCCTAGGGCGTTTGCGATGGACGCGACAGATGTTGACAGAAGACCCTTCCACATTCATAGGACCTGCGATCGTGACACCTTGTCATTGTCGATTATCCTACACGTCAATACTGATGAGCGTGCGTTGGGAGTCGAAGAAAGAGCGCAGGTGTCGGTGTCGGATGCTCCCCCAAACAGCCTAGTCCCCGTCGGCGCGCAACCTCCGATCTCGGCCCAGCTCCAGGTCGCGCAACACCAAAATTTCTCCAGCAGCGCTCCAGCTTCCCCAAACAAAGCCCACAATGGCCGCCCGCACGCTCAAGATAGGTAACCAAAGCCTCAATTGCCCTTATAAACCACCTTACTAAGCATAGCATAGGCCTCATCCCCGGCGACGGCATCGGCCGCGAAGTTATCCCTGCCGGTCGCCGCATCCTCGAAGCCCTGCCGTCCTCGCTGAACTTGAAGTTCTCCTTCACACACCTCGACGCTGGCTGGGAGACGTTTCAGAAACAGGGTGTTGCGCTACCGGACAAGACAGTGGAAGTACTGAAGAGCGACTGCGATGGCGCGCTTTTTGGCGCTGTGTCCTCGCCCACGGTCCAGACGAAGGGCTACTCCTCCCCAATTGTCGCGCTACGGAAGAGGCTGGGACTCTATGCGAACGTACGACCTGTGAAGAGTGTAGGGTCAGGGGGCAAAGTGGGCAAGGTAGACATGGTCATCGTGCGCGAGAACACGGAGGACCTGTACGTCAAGGAGGAGAAGACATACACTGCGGCCGACGGATCCAAAGTCGCCGAGGCTATCAAGAGGATAACGGAGAAGGCGTCGTACAACATCGCCGCCATGGCTGGTGACATCGCGCTCCGGAGACAAAGGGTCAGAGAGGCAGGCGCAGAGAGCATACACAGCCGTCCGCAGGTGACCGTCACACACAAGAGCAATGTACTCTCGCAGACCGACGGACTATTTAGAGAAACTGCGAGAAGAGCGCTGGCGGAGCAGAAGTACCAGTCAGTGAAGGTGGAAGAGCAGATCGTCGACTCGATGGTGTATAAGCTTTTCCGTCAGCCAGCCGACTACGATGTCATCGTCGCACCTAATCTTTACGGCGATATTCTCTCCGATGGCGCCGCTGCGCTCGTTGGCTCCCTCGGTCTCGTCCCCTCTGCGAACGTCGGTACTGGTTTTGCAATTGGCGAGCCTTGCCATGGCTCGGCACCGGATATTGAAGGCAAGGGTATTGCGAATCCAATCGCAACGCTGAGGTCCACGGCGCTGATGCTCGAGTTCATGGGCGAAGAAGAGGCGGCTGCTGTTATCTATAAGGCGGTGGATGCGAACTTGGAGGAGGGAAGACTACTGTCGCCTGACCTAGGTGGCAAGGCGACGACTGAGGAGGTCATTGAGGATGTGTGCAAGAGATTGTAAGAAAAGCATGAAAGCCCTATGTTTTCGTTAAGATACCATGGAAAGGTCCAGCTCAAAATATTGCTTTTTTCCATATTTGAACTCCGAGGCAGCTTCCCTGAACCGCCCCTGAACTCTTCATCCAGGTATCCGTGCGAGGCAAAAGGACGTGCATGTAGATATTGCACTCACACAGGTCCCTCAAGTATCTGTGTAAGGACCTACAACACCACCTCTGTCCCTAAGGTTATGTCAGTCGTTCACTCCTCAATTAGAGGCGGTCGAAACCCCACAGATAATCCCGTAGTGCATCGTCATCCTTCTGAAAATCCTCCCTCTCTTCTTCATCAAAAACCCTCGCGGGCAATCCACATACCGACGCGCTTCCTCACGTATCCATCCTCTAGCGACCGTGCATAACAGTCTGCACTACCACTCTTCATCCACCTGCTCCCCCCTATTAAAGACGCGGCGTAGTAATTCTGGGGTTGATTTCATGGAATCGGATATTAGCATAGACGTCTCCGGTCGTGAGAGGCGTGGTGAGAGGGGTCGAAGTCGCGATCGGGTTGTCTGGCTCGGAGGAGGAGGATCGCGGCTGGCAGGTAGGGTTTGAGGTTTTGGAATGGCGGGGAGTGTGAGGGTCTCCGTGGGAGGGGAGGTAAGTGATGTAGTGCTCGACTTGGAAGGCCATTTCCTTCTCGAACAAAACCTCCTTCTCAGCTTCGATCCTCGCTGCGTGCTCTTTACCTAGCAGGTGCGCAGTCTCGCCTCCCGTTCCTTCTCCAGCTCAGCTTTCGTTGTGTCGAGCTCAAACTTCGTTGCGTCGAGCTCTGCTTTCATGGCGTTGAACTGGCGCTTCACGGGCTGAAGGAGGGTCTCCAAGGGGTCTTCCATGCCCGCTTCCTTGTCTGTAACGGAGTCAGTCGTGCAATTTCGTCACCAAGGGGCTTGCAATGCTCGCTTACCCTCGGAGTCGCGCCTCGGGCGTTTTCTAGAGCCGTCTGCTGGTCCGTCAGCCATATTGAGCATTGCAGTGCTTCTCGGACCCGTGGGAGTGCTTGCGAGGTTGGAGGAGATGGAGTTGGAAGAATGAGGAAGGATGTTGCGGGTCGTGGTAGAGCTATATAGCTGCTAAGGTGAAGGTAAGCTGTTCAGGTAAAAGAGATTCTGGGGAATGTATATAATCCAGATTTTCCTAGTAAAGGTCAGAGCACAAACTCTATTCTCAGGAAAGCTTATAGGGAAACGGTCAAGAGCATAGGCACTCTACAAGTGAGATATCCAACCTTCGCAGTTTGGGCCGATATACTAGAACTGCCCCCCTGAAGTGGTCCAGTATTTGACCGTTCCGTTCCTCCCAACCCTCCATCCGAAAACTCCCACCCCAAAACTCCACACTCCTAAGCTCCAAGTACATACGCCTCCACTATCGGACAACTACTCAGCCCCTTTCCCTTCGCCATCTCCCTCCTTCTACCCTCCCCAACTCCACCGCGCCGTTTCTCCACCTTGCGCCTGCGTAACAAGTCAGCACTCTCCATCCTACTCAAATCACTCACTCACTCATCTCGTACACTTTACTCACAAGTAATTCCTCAACGCCACCTTCCCCGTCTCGACCATATCGATCCTGATCCACTTCCGACTCAGCATGTCCTTGGTGGCTTTGGAGAGCGTATATGTGTGCAGCTCGGAGAAGAGCTCGTCGTCGAGAGTGTTGAAGAATTGGGAGAGGGGTGGTGCGGAGCGCAGTTGGAAGAAGCGGAAGTAGTGGATTGCGAGGCGGATGTCGCGGTCTGTGAGGCGGTGTTGGTGTTGGTGTTTGTGGGAGTCTGGGAGGGTCTGGAGGTGTTTGGTTAGTATTTGATGTTTTCGTGAGGGAGGGGATTGGTACCGTGATTTTCTTGATTGCGACCGCGGCGGGTAGGATGAGCGTCAAGATCTCGAATTGCGTGTTCGTCAAGAGGCCATTGGCGAAGTGAGCAGCGTAGTACTCCCTGTTGAGATCCTCCAGCGCTTGCGAATCAAGATCCACATCCCCGGTAACTGTCTTGGGACCTTGGTCGCATTTGACCATGACCTTCTGGTGGACGGATTCGGACTCAGCTAGCGTGGTCGACGAGCTCTGCGCTGTCTCGAACGAGTCTTTGTCGTCGGCCGGGCTGGTTGTTTCTCGGGCGGGAGTCGTGCTGTCCATGATGACGTCGGAGTTACTGCAGACAGAAGGTTGGGTAGTTGACACACTACAGGAGGTGGGTCGCGGTTGTGGCGATTGCAAACGCTGGTGCTCTTCACCGGTATGGTCCATGCTCATACCAAGGTCGTTGTAGACTGGAGGATGACTGCTTGCGGGGGTAGAAGCGGTGGGCTCCGTAAGAGCATTGGGCATAGATTTGTCCACCTGCTCGCTCGAGCTTTGAGCACTTCGTGATTTGCTGGTTAGAAAGACTGCGACGATTAGCTCACGTGCAAGGCTGCGACAAGGGTACTTACCATTCCACTCTTCCGGCGCCTCCCAAAGGCTATAACGATGGGAGTGAGGTCCTTCGCTCATGGTGGTTTCTAATTGGGTAGGCGATGAGAAGAAGAAATACTGCCCGTGTAAAGCTGCACTTCCAGGTGCAGAAAGAAGAAGCTATGACCAGGCAGCTGTTCGATCATGTGGTGATGTAAATGTAGTGAGTGCGTGAGAGTAATTTTGGGGAATCTCTATTACCAGCACCTCATTGTTTCTATGCAAATGGCGCCCTGACCGCATGTCTAGAATGCGTCTTTACCTCCATGCTTATGCTATATCAAGCAACGAACGCCCAAGTCCCGTAAATGCCAAGAGCAGTGTCCTAATCTAACTCGTCGTCGTCCGCACCCGCGCTCTCCTCCTTGGCTGGCTTCCCGTGTACTTCCTTGAACTTGTTCTCGGGTGTTTCTGCGCCCTGCTTCTTCGCCTCCTCGGTAGGGATGAGCTGGAAGATGATGACGAACAGCTCCGTGTTCGTCTCGCGGTCCTTCAAGACATATCTAAGAGAGTGCGTGCTTAGTCAGTCAGACATCGTTTACATCACTTGAAGTACAACAAGCTTGGGGTAAGAGGCGGGAGAAGAATCTACTCACCGTAGCGGCTGCCCATCCCAGTGGCCAAGAATGGATATCGCCGGCAATCCGTAGCCTATCTTGAGCGCAAACTCATTGAAGTCCAAGTACGGGTTGAAAAAATCGCACTTGTACTCCCTCCCCGCCTCGAACTTGAAGTTCTTCCTGTGTTGCTCGGCGAGGAAGTGCTTCTGCCGTTGCGACGATCCGGCCGGTATGCTGTGCTCATCCCTCACTTCCTCTCCATCACCCTCGGCGCCCTCTTCGTACACTATGATGTTATTGCCGTTGACCTCTTGTGCGCTGTCTTCGTCGTCGCCCTTCTCGTCTTTGCCACCTATTCTTAACACGTTGATGGAAGACAGCAGCGCGCCATACAGATACGGCTCGTCGCCGTACACATCTCCATCTAGACCGGGGTCTATCCACCACTTTACTATCCCAAACGCTTTATCGAAGAGCGGCGGTAAGCGGTCGCGGATCGGGTGCTCGAAGTCGTTGCCGAAGACCAGCTTATCGCCTGCAAAATGCTTCTTCGGCGTGAACGAGAAGGATATCGAGTAGCGGTCGTACGGGTGTTGCGACGTGGAGAAGTATGGTGATGTTGACGGCGAGCCTTTTGGGAGTCCTGTGGCTTTTTTGTCAGCACCAGTCGCAAAGACAATGTCTCAGCGCGGGATCCAAATGAGTGCAGCAGGGACAATGGTGGAAGTCGCGACGTGCCTCTGAAGTCCTTCACTCTCACGGTTACCCTCGCATCAATGTGGGCGGAGGATATCGAGACGTGCTTCTCGGAGTTGACATGTACATCTTCATGCCTTGACGTGTCGTACGTAGAGCCGGCCGTGACGCGCAGGATGTATTGCTCGTGGTGAGCCATTGTGCAGGCAAGTTCCGGAGGATGCTATTGCTCTGAAAATACTGGTCCAAGAATCCTGTAAGCGGGAAATGCGCAAAGACTCGAATGCAGTGTAATGTTGACCTGTCCGCGGGCGCATGTGGGACGAATTTGTTGACGATCCATGACGTCGGGGCGAATGCAGGGATCTAGCGCGCTAGCAAGCTTCGGTCATAGCGTCAGAATGCTCGAAAGCCGCAGCACTGAGAAGGACAGAAGGAATGAGGACTACAGTTTTCTTAGATGTTAGGAGAAACATTAGCTAAGTCCAGAATCGTCGCCCAGGATCCGTGCCCCTAGATTACTCCAGACAGGCTAATGCAAGCCGCTCATGGCACCTTCGTAAACTCATCAATGTCGACCCGCTGGTAGAACGATACATGCTCGAATGTCTCCCAATACTGCGCCAGTCGATCATGCGAAATCAGAATCAGCTGTGAAGCCATGTAGTCATCTGAACTTGTTAGCGTGTGCCCTCCCACATTCGAGAACCCAACTGACCCTCTCTGAAGCCCCTATCCGCAATGTGCCCTACACTCTTCACGATCCTAGCACCTCTGAACATCTCTTCGGTCGCAACTCGAATTAGTCCACCTTGTCCGATGTCTGGCGCGATGAACGTATATTCTCCGCGAGGAATATTCGGATCGCCCGTCAACTTGACCGCCTCAATCCTTCCCCTGTATATTGCCTCGTCGTCGTCGTTGGGAAAGTTCGCGCTTGTCGAGGACGGCGGTTCTTCTATTTCTGTAGCCTGCAGAGTCGCTACGCTGTCTTCGAGGTCCATCGCTGACTCTGGACTGTGGATGATTTCAAACTGCTCTTCCTCGTCCAGAACATCTATAGGATCCGTTTCCCAAGACTCGTCACTGCTCACGCTACCTTCTCCTTCCATTTCTCTCGCTGCCATAACCCATTCTGCACGCTCGGGCAGTGGCGCTGGATCATCTGGCTGCATTATGACCAGGAACTCGCATCCATGCCCGGCGTAATCACCGCACCAGATGCCTTGCCACGGCTTCTGCGGTGTCGGGGTGTAGCTTTCCATGGGTAACGTTGCCCAAGTCGTGATATCCTCACCTACGCGCATACTGACGCCGTGCGGTCGAGATGAAAACTCCATCCATTTCCTAATGCGAAACTGTTTTGTGGAAATCTCCGAAAGCCTCCTGGGCCTGTGGTTGAGATCGCGAAATTGGGAGGGCGAGTCGTTGCGCGCTCGGACATCGCTGGGTAGCACGAGGGGAGGCCAGACAGGCGTCGACTGGGTTATAATATTGGAAGGCCAGGGTTTCGCAAGCATGAGCCGCGAGTAGAGTTCTGCTGAAGGGCGAGGTGGCTCAGGGTATACGCTCATGGGTAGTTCCTTCTGCAGTCGCGAATCGCCAATACCCACCGCACTCTGATAAGCTCCCGCATCGAGCCGAACAATTGGGGCATTCAAGTCGAGCTGTACACGAGGGCTGAATGTATGGATGATGGCCTCCGGGTTCCAGTCCCAGGTCTTGAAGCTAGGCTGTCTGCGTTCTGCCACCAAGGCATATCCTTCAATGCTGTTCAAGCGGTGGTCGTAGCGAGCTATGAGAAGCTTCCCTGTATGAGCATTGTCCGCGAACCATATCTTGTTCTGGGGAATGAACCAGTATGGATGATGTTGTTTGAAAAGCTCGCGCCAGGTGATGTTCGATGGCTTTTTAATAGTAGTCCCTGTATTCGCCTGAACAAAGGGCTGGTAGAGTGTATCTTGGAGCGAATGGTCATGCAAAGCATGATTGACGCGGCTGACAGAGAGGAGATCGAGGAGGGGAAGAAAGCCAAGGATATGGTGGATGAGTTCTGAAGGTAGGCTTAGAAGAGGTGGCGCGCTGTCTACGTCCATGGTAGTCGCTCCGCGGACTGCTCCGCTATGGTGTCTTCTTTCCAAATACAATGGATCTCCAAAGGAAGGAAAATGACAGACGTGAGAGAAGGTGCAAAGCAAACGCAGGTGCGAGCAAGGCCAGTAAAAAGGCAGGAATACCTGACCCAACTTTGAGGTCAAACTGATATAAGCTCGTCGCAATAGGCCTACTTGCACTGTATCGGCCTAGGCATGTCGACCGGGCGCCGCAACATGTGGAGAGGCGCCAAAAGTCTCCCGTCCGTCAATCCAAGTACTGCTTGCCGCCGGGCTGTCGTAACCGTCACAGTGGCACCTTCTCGATCCGGCCCTAGCGAGTCCTGTCCCGATCGATGAAAGCACGATAAAACGCTCTCGCCAATCTTGCGGATGTCTTGATACCTGCTGTAAAGGGCGCAAAGCAGGTTCGCTAGCTGTTCAAAGCCGCGATTGCGAGGCTGCGATATCGGTGATGATGCGATGCAGGGTTCTTTCGCCGTGTAGGGAATATTCTCCGTGGAGGGCGGGAGGGCCGCGGGACTGGCGAAAGTCTAGAGACACCTTTAGAGGATACTAACCGAGAGACTGAATGAGCAGCAGGACGTAGCAGTTGAGGGGATCGTGAGAATCGCAGGGGAAAGTGGTGTTACACAGATGACATCGATCGTCATGCTTCGTTTGTCGAGCGCACAGGCCGCATCCGCCACGCGATGTGGAGATCAGCGCCCGCGGGTCAGCCATCGAACTTCTACTCTGCCACCGCATCGCGACTCCTGAAGCGCTTCAAGGCTCTTAAAATGCTTCGCTCAATGTAGAGCTTGCGTGCTGAAGTAGGAATCAAAGGCGAATGCGCAGGACACATGACGGACACAATATCCACATCCACACGACGTAATGTAGGGTCTGAGGCGGGTCACTTGGGGTTTGAAAGCAAACACATTGTATTGAAAGGCACCTGAAGCCGGCATCGTACTGTCAGACGGGGTATCGCAATCGCTAATTCTTGAACTCCATCAATCCATGCAGAAACGCCTCCATCCTGAAGCAAACCATGTCCGACGCACGTGAAAACCACCCTTTGCAGAAGCCATCCATCACAAGAATCAGAAGACTTCGGAGTCTCTCAGTTCCGAAACGCTGTTGTGCCAAAAGGCTTCATTCGGAGAGAGGTGAAGTAGCGACAAAAGGTCCTCGATGGGAAATCGAAGCCGAGTCGCAACACCCTCGACCCATCATCAGCCAGGCAGCCACTCAGCGGCGGTTGGCCGGGACCATGGCCTGGACTTGACGAATCTTGGGCTTGCTGGCGCCGAAGTTGGGAAAGGCGGACAACGGACCTGCCTTCTTCTTGGTGATGGGCACAGAGACCATCTTGATGGCTGGCATTCGCGTCTGAGCCGGGGCGGGAGGAGCACGCCTGATGCCGGCCTTGATCTCCTCGCGCACGAAGTCCCGTGCAGCCTGGCCTTTGGTCGGTTGAGAGAGCATCTTGATGCTCGGCGCCTTGTACGTGCGAGCCTTGACCTGGCCAGCTTCGTAGGCGCGGTCGTGAGCGATGTTGGACTGGCCAGGTCCAGTTAGGCGGTTGATGTCAGATTTGGGAGCAGCTGGCTTCTGCTTGGTGATGCGACCGGACTGGACGACGTTGAGGGTCTTCGACTGTCGGGCGGCATTGCGGGCAGCAAGTTCTTCCTTGAGGCGCTCGTCCATAGACTCGCGCGCGCCAGCACCGAAGTTGCGTACTGAACGGAGGCCTAGAGCTCTATCGAAGCAGCATCCGTTCTGGCGCGAGTCCTCATAGGACTGGAGTTGAGAGCGGACGTCCCAGGTGGTCATGCTGCGTTGGTAACCAGGCATGGTGAGAAGATGTTGTGTTAGTGGTTGATGTGAGTAGTGTTGGCAAGTCTTGAGAGGAGGTAGTGGAGTGCAACGGAGCTGGCAGTGTTGCAAAGGGTGATGGTAAAGAGTAGATGTGGGCTGAGTGGTCGTGAGACTTGGTTGTATGAGAATGTGGTTGAGGAAATTTGAGGAGGTGGAAGATCGGGCAGTGGGCGAGCTTTTATGCCCACTGGCGAGGATTGAGATTTTCCCTTCTATTGACTCAGAGATGCTATTGTGGTATTTCCCGGCTATTGTTCCTCTGGCACTACTATTGTGATGTTAGAGCGGGAAACGACGCAACAATAGAGCCGAGCTGTTCCTATTCACGACCAAGGTTAAGCTCGGGCTACAGTGAAAGTCTACCCGAGCACAGAGCTTCAGGCAAGTTTCATGATCGCAATTAGCATCCCGACATTTGATTAAGTTTGGGATGATAATTTCCTTGGAAGACGACGAACTTGACGCCTCGATTTGACCCAAATTTGATGGAGAATCAGAGCGCACACAACAAAAACCCCGAAGTTTTGCAGATGTTGTGCTACAACCGAAGCCAATATGCTATTCGTAAACCACAGAAGTTAGGAGGGCATCCTCATGACCGCTGCCTCGAGCTCGAAATTTAAGTGATTAGCTGCAACAGGAGCTGCGGCAAGTGCTTGAAAACCAAGCTGTGCGTAAAGTCTGTAGTCGACCTTGTCCATGTACTAGGCGATATCCCTTTCCCCCGTTTAGTGCATTCCGAGACTTTCTAGCGGAGGTCGTAAAGTATACTGTACTCCTGTAGCGTACAGGGTGTTCGCAATCATGCACTATTTGCTACTGCTTCTCCGCGACATGCTCCAATATTCCTCGGAACGCATCAGATACATCTGATCTATAGCTAAACTGGCGGTTATTGAATTATTGACAGATGGCCACAGCTAGTGCGGTCGAATCCGGTCATCGTGAAGCTTTTACTGTTCAACCCATTCTTGTAAACTTGTTCATAGAGGCGCATAATAGAGTACCTTTCCGATCCAACTAAGAACAAATGACAAGAACAAAGCTTTAAAGCAGTGCATTTCCTAAGACTCAAGGTATACCTGCGTCTCAGTAATTAGGTGCCTACGGTGGGATAGCGTTTCCCCGGGTTAGTCTAGCCTAGAGTGTTCTCTCCACAAAATGGGAAGCCCTTCTTAGTATGACTAAGTATTGGGTAAGCTAGACCGCGACCCTGTCCTCATACCCGGAGTACTGATTAGGAATTTCGCCTTTACGAATGATTGTTGACCGCAGAACACAACTTATTCGTGGCACACGTCGTACACGCCCAGTCGTATTGGAAAGTCGACGTATCAAATGCAGAAACTCCATTGGTTTAAGAAGACACGGAAAGGGGATAGAATACTTTTGTTTTCGATCTATGGGCAGGACGTCGCGAGTGAGCTCGTTTACCGTACAATTATACATAACTACATATCCTTCTTATATCATACTAAGATACCTCCCACTCTTCTTATACTCAAACATTTGTGTCTCCGCTCTCGCTTTTACGGCTGTTGAGTTCTTTGGTGGCAGGCTATCAAAGCTTCTCGCATACGTAGCGGTCGAGTGCGCAATACCTCTCGCCATCACGATCCAAGCATCGTAGTTGAGATTGTTCGCGGTGTCACCATCCTCATGGTAATTCACATCGTAAGGAACGCCAGCTGCACCGCCAAACATCTGGAACTCCTCTTCCGTTTTGATGCCCTCCGCACCGCATGCAATACCACCGGCCGCGATGCCGGCGTCTAGGAAAGGACCGTAATCTGAGCGACCATCGAATTCAATCTCGGTGTGGTTCACCTTGGCGATATTCTCAAAGTAATGCGTAAACTCTGCTTCAGCTTCTGCGGATCCAGGTGGTCCGGTGAGGTTGTAGGCTGAACCGTCGCCGTCGTAGATCTGGAAAGCGTAGTTAGGCGATGCCATCATGTCGAAGTCAAGCATGAGTCTGATCTTGTCTTTCTCGGTTTGGTTCAGCGATTTGACGTAAAACTCGGCTCCAAGAAGTCCCTCTTCTTCGGCAGTCCACCTTCTCATGATTAGCTTGAGATGTCTTAACATCATCACACATTGTGCATCAACTTACCAGCTGAAGCGTACAGCGTTTTTGACCGAGAAATGTGTGAGCTGAATCGCAATCTCGAGAAGAGAGATCGATCCTGAGCCATTGTCGTTGATACCAGGACCCTGAGCGACCGAGTCGGAATGACCGCTAACATGAATGACATTGTTTTGGTCTCCACCCTTGGTTTGGGCGATGATGTTGTACGTTGTGATGTCTTTAGCTTCGGACGTGAGCTCAGCAGTGACATTGCCGCCTGCACTGAGCAGAGAGATAATGCCCTCACCAACTGCTTGCGAAATACCAACAGTTGGGACGTAGTCAGTGTCACTTTCTGGATAGCGTTGCAAACTGTAACCAAGTAGGTTGCCCTCCACGTTGTTGTAAACCAAAACTCCAATGGCGCCCTTGGCAGCAGCAAAGGCAACTTTCTCGCCAGATACGCATGTGCCTCGGAAGACGAGCGCAATCTTGCCAGTTAGATCGTCTGGAAAGTCAGACTCCTCGCAGGCTAGATTAGGAATCGCGATGACTGGACCAGATGCATGACCTCCCGGTGCGAGTCCAACAGCGTAGCCCTCAGTTTCCTTTCCGTTGATCGTGACATTGGCACTCAAACCAACAGACAACGGCATGGGTTGCTGATAGACATCGTAGTACTTTGAAAATTTCTTGATCGTATTTGTGATGTAGTCAATGGTGGCTTGGTGACCTTCGCTTCCAATGACGCGGTTCTTGTCTGGCGAGTCGTACGCAAAACGCTCCAAGAGGTGGGCCTTCTCTTCTAATGCCGCAACTTTTATTCGCTTTCGAAGAGCTTCCTGGTGTGTCAGTCAGCCAGCGTCATAAAGCGAGATGGCGAAATCTACCGATGTAACGAGCTTGTTGCTGCGAGGATCAATGGCCAAGCCGTCGACGACCGTAGCTGCAACAGCTGCGAATGCTGCAATTGACGTCCACATGGCTGATTTCGGGAGCGATCTGCCTAGTCCTAGAGCTTGGGAAGGAAAGAAGCTCGGGGTGGATGTTCCTTGCAGATTCGTTCCTGGCCATCTTTTATAGCTTCTCCTGCTCTCGTGTTGAACCAGGTACGCGGAAAGGCAAAGGTAGCAAAGATGGACAACGCCGATTGCCCGATTCCTGAACCTGGCAGTTCCAATGTACAATCATATTCGACCTGCTTGAAGCAGCAAGTAGGTGCAAGGTCCCCTCCAATAAGTAACTGTCTTGGCCAGCTTGGCAACGTGCGAATTAACCGTCCAGGTGGGGATCTTCCGAAGTGGCGGTTAGTGGAACGACATCGTATAGGCGCGGAGTGTTCAAGATTTCGATAAGAGCTATTAGCGGTCTTGGCTGTCAGATTAATGCGAGGCCTGGATCTTGGCGAATGCCTGGATGATGCCAAGATAGATTAACCTTCCTTGTTTGTGTCTGCGCCGGGCTGGGAGAGGACAAGAGGCGAGAAGCGAGTGGAGAACACGAGAGCCGCTTGCGACAACCACCAACGCTGGGATATGTGGTAAGATAAGGAGAGCTGAACGATTGATAGAATAAAAAAGCTTTCCCGTCTGTAATATCTATAATCGCATTGCTGAATCTCTAGTTGTTACCAAGACTGATAGATTGGTGTAGGAACCCGATCCGTGACCCCGCAGCCACACGAAATGTCGCCGGTAGCGAGGCAGAGGACAGTCACTCCAATCGCCTCAGCCAAATTTCGCAAGAGGGCCATAGTCTAGCTTTGGAGTAGATCGAAATTAGATAGTTCAGAGATGAACTATTAGCAGGAGAAACCAGCTTGACAAGTTATGCTACTCAAAAGTCCTCCTTAGGTCTCATAATCTAGGAGAACACATTGGTACTCCAGAGGCGCTTCAGCTTCTATTCCTGCGCCCCAATTGAGCTGTCACTTGATACTGAAGTGCTCCTAGGACTATACTTTCAGACAACAGTGTCCAGCAGGGTCCCTATGCAAAAAGATAGATGCGCGTGAGAGCGCGTTGTTAGTGCGAAATCAGAACCGCTTCGCCAAGCTCCAACACTCCAGTCACGTGCTTGCCATGGTACTCGATCGAGGAGAAACACATAGCGAAATCGTGTGAGTATGCTAGTGTTTGGTTATTACTACATCTGAGCAGGCAGTTAGCCTCGTCCAATGCCAGATGTTCAAGGTTGAAGTACAATGTTCACCGAACCAGGAGGCTCCCGAGCCGTGAAAGCTTTCACGGAAAGCTTCACATTCACCGACAATGTTCCGGACGCCCTATTGCTACGTCACTCACGGTTCTATCTTATTTATACCCACCGCTTCTTCCGCCCGCTCTTCTCGCACACCAACACCACCCCACACTACCCCACACTACCCCACAACACACCACCCTCGCTCGATTTCCTAGGCCTACCCCCAAAACACAAGCACAGCTCTCTGCTAGCTATCGCCTTGGCCATGGCATCGGACTCTTCTCTTTCTCCCGGTGAAGTAGCCATGCATGGCTCCGAGCAGCAATCGAACAAGGCGCCGGAGTACGAAGACCTCAACATCCTTATGATATGCCCAGACTGCCAGGAGAACCCCCCGAATCTCGTCGAAGAGTATGCACAGGGCGAGATTGTCTGCGGCTCCTGTGGACGAGTCTTGGATGACCACGTTCTCGATACGCGACAGGAGTGGCGCGACTACTCCAACGATTACGGCGAGCAAGAAGACCACTCCCGTGTTGGGCAGGCTGCCAACCCTCTCTACTTTGGATCCCAACTGTTTACTGAGATCGGAGCTTTCTCAGGCGGCGCCAAGCTGTCAAAGCGGGAGCGAGGTCTCGCACGCGCCCAGATGATGGCCAACAAGGAATCTGATGTGGAGAAGGCAAATCAGAAGCTCGCGCTTGCCTACAACAAGATCAACACTTTGTGCCAGGCCGCGGGGTTCCAGAAGATAGTGCAGGAGCAAGCTTGCTTGCTGTACAAGGAATTCTGCTCGGCCACCTCAGTCAAATCAATCCACCAAGCTGGACTTATCGCCAGCGTGATTCTGTTTGCCACTCGCTCAAACGATAACAACCGCAGTGCCGAGAGTATTTGTCAGCTGGTGGGGATCGATCGTAAAGTCTTCGGCGCAGCCTTCAAGAAGATGCGGAAACAGCTCCACGAGATTGTTGTCAAACAGGCGGCGGCAGAAGCGACTTCACAGAAACCTCAAGATCCGAAGACTGCAATTGACTCCAGATCTATGACCAGCAAGAACACCTCTGTCAAGTTCGTCCCTGGAATTTGCAGCAAGCTCGGCATCACCGGTAGGCTACTCATGCAGTGTGAGCAAGCTGCTGAGATAGAGAACCAGCATGCAATTGGCGAAGGCAAGCGTCCTCAGACCCGGGCTGCCGCCTGCATTCTACTTGTCTGTCGAGAGCTCGGTAAGCCATTGGACGAGAAGCAGCTGGCCAAACATGCATCAGTTGGGGTTGCGACCATCAAGAAGTTGTACAAGGACTCTATTCTACCGGCGGCTCCTATACTCATCAACCCAGCGTGGCGTCCCAATGATCAGACACCGCTTCTTCTTCCAGCTTAGGCCCCTATCTATTGTCTGGAGACCTGAATCCCTGGATACCTGGAAATGAGTAGATACCGACAGTAACGGCGTTTTGCATGAGGTAAGTCTTTTCCATTTTCTTTCGTCGGTTGTCGCAGCTCACTATGAGAATTTTGTGATGGAAAGATCCTGAGATTGGCGTTTGAAGATGGTGAATCAACAGCACGTAGATGCACTAGTCAGCTAGACTTCATAGCCTTAGTATCTCAAATCCTACTCAACATATACCTATGTTTTCAGTGCATATTCATTACTTTCACATACAGAGTTACTTCATCCGCGCCGGTCGGATCTACTTACATGGAGGTCTGGTTTTCAGTTGTTCATCATTCAGTGTTGCTTTGTCCGCTCTACTGAACTGGAACGGCGATACAGATAGCGTATTACGATACTTAAAGTGCCGCAGTTGTTTTGACAAGATCCTATATAAGTGGTATATAGTAGACGAAACGCTCCCACAACGTAATACTACGGTATCTGTCCCCTACTCCGGGTGATAGCTGTACTCCCGTTCCTTCTCAACCCGACAATCGTTACCACACAGCCTTCGACTTTGATATCGAATGAGCGCTCCAGGACCAGCTAGCTACTACACAAACAATTTCAGCAGCTTTCCTTCGCACACCACTGACGCAATCTGTGCGATACCAATGTTAGTTTGCGATACCCATATTGACTAACCATAGCTTCGCAAACATCGTACTGCCAACCGCCTTAAGTCCTCGTGAGATGTATGGCGTTCATGCTTTGAGCGTGAAGAGCAGAATTGAGACGAACTCTCCACTGGGATCGACTCAAGCTTTCACAGCAACCATTGTCAACTCCACTCTTTACTTCAGTCTCGCTCCCTTTGGATGGAGATATAGCTTCGTGGTGGCTTTACTCACCCACCCGACTAGCAGACTTGAATAGCAGTGTTCCATTGAAAAGTCTAGAGCTGCAATTTAATGCGACTTGCCTTGTTGGCCTGCTCAGAACAGATGAACGATTTGAGAATAAGTCCAAAGTTCTAGGTGCAATTTCCTACTTGTTGATGATATCGTCGATACCTCTATGAAAACCTTCTAACGTGATTGATCTGGGAGAGGAGAATGCCGTACACTTGTCTAGACCCATAACGCCGAAGTATCCTGCTGAGTAATGTAATGAAATATCTGTACCCTATGAAGCCGCTAATTATCCGACTGTGTCGTGCATGCTATCATGTAGATCCCTTTTCAATTCCGCATCATCCAGAACCCGTTGCCAATCGCTTGATATTAGGCTCGTCTGACCGTTTCCTTTCTGGCTCGGGTGCTGATGCACGATTTCTGTATTGCTGGTTATTACCGTTCATGCCTGCTTGAACATCCTCCTTTTGCTTGCTCTGCGAATCCGGCGATATCAGAAACGGATGCTTATCAAGTCCGACGTGCTTGACGACTTTCGAAACATTGGTCAAGGTGCTGCCCGAGTCGAGATAAACCGCACCAAGGATTGCCTCGAACGTCTCAGCGATCATATTGGGCTTAGCATTAGATAGACCTGCATGGCCCAAGATAGCCTCATGAACGCCAATTTTGCGTCCACGCAAGGCGAGGTTGGCTCTTGTTACTACATCTTGCTCCATGATGCTATAGTCCCCTGGGCAGTGGGTCAGACGGAAAGGAAACGCAATTGGGGGGGCGCAACATACTCGTCAGACCACCAGTGCGATACCAGAGATCGCATACCACCATGCTCAACGCGCGATCACCTAACAGCGCAAGTCGATTGTTATTCAGCACCGGATGGATGGTACCTTCAAAGTAAAGTGGCGATTCGCTACCAGACATTTTCAACGCTTCGATACAGAGCATCCTATTTTTGAACCTGTAGCTAATACTATCTTCGACTTTAACAACATTCGCTGCGGCATCAAGGACGTTGTGGTGGTGCTTTGGTGCCGGTAGATGCCAGCGCAGTCGCCTCTCTGCAAGTGCAAGGAAAATCTTATCGCGTCGAGCGAAAAGTTCCAACACACGGCATGTCGGTCCGAAATGCTGCAGTTGCTTCCCGCTGATCCAGACTTTGAATCGCTCCGTCCTTATTTTGAATTGATGCCAGAGCTTCTGGATTTCCGTAGGAGATCCCCGGGAATGGATGGGCGGAGATTTGGCCTGCCGTGCTAGACGCGCGACGCGTTTTTTAAGTCGTTTACTGGACATGCAGACACGAGTACTGCAAACTTGAAATCTGACCAGGTAATCTCTCTTGAGTTCTTCGGTAGCAGATGAAGGTGATTTTTAATGCAATAGAGTAGAGAAGAGCGACAATTGGAGATGGAAACGCGGGTGTTTCGCCACGCCAAGGCTCAATCCCTTCACTCGGACTAGCTGGGCGCTAACCAGGATGAGACTAGCTTTGAATTCAATGACGATTTGGAAAAACCTTGGATGAAGAAAAGACCACATCTGGGTATCCAGAGAATGTCTCCATATCCATTCAGAAGAGGGTGCGTATGAATGAGAAATCAACGTACTTTCCGAGATTGTCTTCACCCGCTAATAGGAACAATGTACTTCTCCCACTCACTCCTAGGAACATTAACAAGCCTGACCTTATAGATTTACGAAGGTATCATATCCTAGCGAGTAAAAACCTACGAGTAAATTCTTCGGATGAACATCTGGAATCTTCAGGATATCCGCCGAAACGAGTGCCGTTACTCATTCGTGAAAAGCGCCTTGCACCAATGCCGAAGGGTACTTCGTTCCATTGGTTGCCGTCCCGCTGAGAAATCTGTGAAAGATATAGACCTGCTGGAAATGTGGGTATCTGAGTATAAGGCCAGCAAATGGATGGCTTCCAACCAGATCCGAATCTTGTTCTGAGAGGCGAAATAGAAGGACGAGATGAATCAGGTCCTCGACATCCTTTGCCTGAGGTGGGGAAAGGATGGCTGGTCTGGAAAGATGTAATCATACGCTATTTCAAGCCCTGGAACAATGTACCGAAACCATGGACGCCGAAGTTGTTGTACGAAGTCAATGACATATTCAGAGGGAATTCAAAAATCCTTGACAGTTGTTTCTTGATTATGCCGCTCCTTTCATCATCAGAGTCTGGGTTCGCGCCCGGTAAGCGGAGTTTATTAGTTTCGACTAGCTGATTGAAGACTCTGATAGTTCCTTGGGGCATATGTTCGGTGTATGGGGCCACAGTCAAGGTTGGATTCTCTCTCTTCCTGCTTGGCTATTAACTTCCCCTGGCGGATTATGTTAAGCCATGCTTCCAGTAGGGTTTCCAAGGGGTACCAGGCCTCGCGATTATTCAGAACTGTTCCGCTGCCCCATAACAATATGCACATAATAGCGGTGCTAAGGACCTGATCAAAACTAAGACATTCCAGCCGCTCTGTTTCGGAAGAGTAAGAAGAATATTATCACACTAGGGCCATCGGACGTGACGCAATAAGATTTGCGGGATAGAGAAGTACGTACTTCGTCGGGTTCCCTTCGTGAAGAGCGATGTCGTTGAATCCGAAGATGCCGCTAGGGCTATGAAGCGCGCCAACATAGTAGAAGAGTGATTAGCGGTCGCCAACTTGGTAAGTTTGTTCCAGGAAGGCAACGAGGTCATTCGATATGCTGTTGCGAATAGCCTCGACGTCTTCACTGTAAAGTTCGAACCATGGGGTAGGTTTTTGCAATGATATGTTCCTATGTAACCCTTCCCAGCCGAGGAGGACGGTTTCATTATGGAGGGCAATGCATTTACCAACGTTCATAGTATTGCTTGCAAGATCTTCTCCTACGTCGATAAGTCGTAACCCTATTACAAAGGTACGGTGGCAGTCAAGCGAGATAGCTCGACTTACTGCGATTTCTTCTCGGCTGAAGTTAGTTAGCAATAAGTAGGGTCAATGAGAAAGTCAATATCCAATTTTTCTAGTGCATCACGCTCATGAACGCTTCCTCCAGCACAGCCAGTAATCGAACTAGCATCAGTTTGATCAGTTGATCAATGAAGTTCCAAGTACATTTGGTTGTTGCCGGCGCTACGCTGATTGATGCGGATGCTGGAAATTCGGAAGAGCCGTGTGGGTCTGCTGCGAACCTCGGAACCAAGGGAGTTAAGTATGAACTTGTACATTACGTGAAACGTGAGTAAGAATTAGGGATCGTAGCCCAGCATGGCGATCGAGAGAGCTAGTCTGCGAAGGCTAATTTCCAATGCCTCGTGGCGTGCAGTAGACGAGGCTGTCTTCGAGTGTTTACGTTGGTTTCGCGTCAAGTGGGGCCCGTTCCTTGAAACCCACTCGCTACCAATGCCCTCCTCAGCTGGGTGCTCCTTCGACGAGAAGTAACAGAACAACCCCTACGCTAATATTATTACATTAATTCCGAGAAATCTTTACTAGGAGGCACGCCACTGATGGGGCAAGATATTTATGCGACCATCGCGGGATCGCCTGAGTCTTTCTCGCTGTCCCATATGGTTGCCATCTAGCATTTCCCAGTATCGAAGCCAGAAGTAAGTGTCGCCTCTATCGTATGAGGTAGTGGAGTTTCTCCAGGTTCTGGGGGGCTCTCAGAGCTGAGAAGGCTATTGCACAGGGTAACTATAAATTCCTTCTGCGCTCAAAATATACAAACACCCACGGACCTCACTAACAATTTCCACATTCCGTGTACTAACACGCGAATATCTTAACCAAAGTAAGCCCTGCCGCCTGCGTACTTCTAGTACTGTCCATCCACGCATCCAGAGCGCTACCCCGGCCCGTCCCATGTCGGGACCATGTTGTCGCTAACCGCATCCGGTGCCAATATGTATTGGCTCGCTTGCCCTCGCAACACCACTAACCCTCAAAGTGATAGTGGATGCATGGCAATGTTTCGACAACCGATTGCATGAGCATGGCAAATGTACAAGGCGTCAAGGACTCCGAACCTCGAACTCAGCCCCTCCGCCTCAGGCTGAGAGCTGACAAAAAGAATGTGAGCTCGGCGGTTACCTGGAAGCGCAGGCTGTCGCCATATCGCCCTCGACAACTTCTGCCTTGTCTCCAGGCTATGCTACCTCGTTACCGCAAGAATCTCAACCGCGTGACGCGCTGACAAGATGTCTATCATTGCAGCGAGAACGCAGGCGCAACACCCCGCATCATCAGACCGCATCAATGCGCCCACCGCCTCCTTGCCAACTGGATCGCAAGAGCAGAGCGGCGATGGACATACGCTCGATAACACAGGCTACTGTCTCTTGTCTCTGGACGGAGGTGGTGTCCGTGGTCTTTCAACGCTATACATCTTGCAGAGTATCATGAAGAGGCTCAACTTCGAGCGGAAGAAACGCGGGCTTCAACCTCGTAAGCCTTGCGAGATCTTTGATCTCATGGGCGGCACGAGCACGGGAGGCTTGATCGCGATCATGCTTGGGAGGCTAGAGATGGACGTTGACGAGTGCATCAAGGCGTACGTGAAATTGATGAAACAGGTCTTCGAGAAGCGCGAGAATCGAAGCTTCATTGGCGTCCTTGGGAGAGTCAAGCCTCGATTCTCAAGTAAGGCATTGGAAGATGCGATCGCGCAGGTGCTTAGAGAAAGAGGCATCCCGGAGGACGAGAAGTTTGAAAGTGCCACGGAGCCACGTTGTAAAGTGTGAGTACAAAAGCAAGCTTTCTATAAGTTCAGTCTAGACGGGCGACAAGAAAGATGAGCTAACGTTGCGACTAGATTCGTGTGCACCAAGTTCCAGAAGATCAACAAGATCACGCGTCTACGAAACTATAGCACGCCTTACGGGTCATCGCATTCGCCCACGATCGTCGAAGCGGCTCTCGCAACCTCAGCAGCTCCTACATACTTCTCTGAAGCCTCGATTGAAGGCTCCAAGTTTGTTGATGGTGCGATCGGCGCAAACAATCCTTCAGTCCAAGTGGAAGAGGAAGCTGCCGATATATGGTGTGAGGACTCCGGGCGCATCCAACCATTAGTAAAGTGCTTCGTCAGCATCGGTACAGGACATCCTGGCAGCAGAAGCGTGAGCGACAAAGGCATGAAAACATTCCTGCAGACACTGGCCAAGGAAGCTTCGGAGACGGAGGACACCAAAGAAGAATGGCTTGGCAGATGGAGGGAGCACTCCAAGAATGGTAGAGCGTTCCGATTCAATGTGAGCCATGGCCTGGAGAATGTGAAGCTTGCGGAATACGAGCAGGAGGAGTTGATCTCAGATGCGACGCATGGTTATCTAGGGGAAAGAGGAACCAAGGGCGACGTCAAGACTTGTGTAGAGAATTTGAGGACGAAGGAATGTAGGTAGAACCGACCTCGTTCTAGCAGAGCACAGAGCTATCAATGTGAGATTAGCGCTGACTCTTATGCGAATGTACAGATAAAGCTACACCAGATATGGAACGAAGATTCCAGCAGCAATCCTCAGCAAGAGCAAATGACTCTTCTAATGATCTGCCGCGCGCAACCTCCTCTGAGATTGCTGAGCTCCTACGACTGGGGAACTCGCATTTCAAAGCGTTCAATCGAAACAAAACCAATCTTCTACAAGCACGCCACTACTTCTCGAAGGCCCTCCACTACCTCCCTAACGACCCCTCAGCCTCGCCCAAACAAGTCGCTCGTGTCTACCAGAAGCTTATGGAGGTGTCGATCGCACTGAGTCAGGTCTCGCGTGAGACGGCTGAGCGGAAAGAGCATGCAGAGGAAGCTCGCAGATATGGAGAAGCGGCGCTAGAGAACGTCTTGAAAGCCCAGGACGAGTGCATGGTTGCTCAGGTCGAGTTCTTGCTTGCGTGTATGGTAGTTTGGAAGGCATATCTGCAACTAAAATCAGATGGCATTGAGCAGATGGACCACCCTCGTAGACACATCATGGCAACGTTGTTATCGGAGCGATTGGAAAGTTTGAAAGGTTTCCAGAACTTAGACGTGGAGGCTTACGAAGCGCAAGCTGGTACATATCTGAGGTATCTAACAGGGTAACGAAGAGAGCACTGGGTTTGTACGTAGATACCAGCGCTCATGAGATTGAGTATTTGTACAGTAAACCAACTCCAAGATTCAAATCAATATGAGACCAAAAATCCAACCCAAGCGTTATCGACGTGAAAATCAAGGACCTTCTTCATTCGACTAGTATCTACGTGGATAGCCAGCAGCGGAAACGAGTGTAGGTGCTGGCCTTGCAGGACCTCCGACCATCGACACTGAGTCATCTGGGCCCACTTCTTCCGTCATGGGACTGGGCTGCGAATAATAGGGTAAACCGTTGTGAGGTTGAGCCGAGTACACGGGTTGCTGAGTGTAGTATGGCGTCTGAGGTGGTGGTGTGTACACCTGCTTCTTATTCCTCGTCTTGCTCAAGCAGTTGAATAAGATCTTGAGAGCAACAGCAAGGAATGCCAGTCCTGCCAAACTTCCAACAACTATGCCGATAATTGTTGATATAGATAGCTTGCTTGAGGAGGAGGAGTTCGAATTGTCGTTGGTTGTTGACGCAGTCGGCCCAGCAGCAAAACCACCCGCTGCTGTTTGCGTCTGCGCACCAGTTCCCTTTGTCGTGGTCGCAGGGACTGTAGCTGGCTTCGCTTCGGGAGAGTATCCTTTCTCCAGGCAATACTGTGCGTAGATACTTCCAGCCGAGCTTGCGTCGATCCTGGAGTCGCCCACGGAGCACTCTCTCTCTATGCACGAGGTGAGAAATGCTTGTGCCGGGCCTTGCAAGTCGGATCGGCAGTAACAGTCGTTGGTAGCTTGCCAGCGACCATTACAGTCGGTGTGCGATGCGCACCCTATATCTGAGCCGAGGATATCATTGGGACAGAAGCCTGTTGTAACAAAACAGTCCCGGGCGCATTGCTTCTGAAGGCCAAAGGCGGCGGCGGTGGTAACATCTTGCGTTATTGTACCAATTTGAGCCTGGGTCGGGCGTAGGTGAACGAAGGGGACTAGTATGGAATAGAAGGACAATAGTCGACAGCAGTATGTAAACTTCTTCATCGTCTTAGATGATATGATAGTATTGGTGATCAACACGGCCGCAAAATTTGACGAAAGACAAAGATGAGGGGTCTAGGGTACGAATCTCAACAACTGCAAATCTGCGGCCCATGAACTAGATAAGGGACCAACATGGGCCCATGTCTCGGGCAGTGCTCGTCTCGTATTCTCTCACGAGAAAAAAGCACAAGGAGCCAAGCCGGTGATTGTCCGCTTCTTTACCCTACATGTGGTACGGGCCGCAGGCTGCTAAATGCAGGGGTACAGGGGCAGAGCGCCACAGCGGTTATGCGACCCTCGCATGTGGTTCTAGTGAAGGCTAGGCGTTACGCAAAATACGCCTGCAGAAGCCACACATAAATTAAGTTAACCTGTTGAACTGGCTCCAATTTCCGTTCGACGGACGTACAAAGTAGTATATTTATAGGTCTTGAATACCAAGACCCCATATCAATGGCTTCCATATCTCTTGTGATTGCTCATATTTGCCCATATGTTTCGCTTCTCAATTGATTGCCTTTCGGAAGTCAGAACAGGCTTACTTGGATTCGATTGCTCCCTCGTGAACAAAAGCTCCTTGCCAGCCCGCCCGACTGTCAGCATCGCAGGACCTGCCTGAGCTGGGAATATGCCCATCCAGCTCAGAGCTGTACCTTCGGTTCGACCTAGCCTTGAAATGCTTGATGAAAGCTGGTAAGCTAGGTAGATTCGCGCAAATGATGCCTGCAAAAATCTCTCCTAAGGTACTTATGGCAATGTCGAGAACTAGTAATGTATCGGGATCGTGTAGATGCTTGATGATGAAGACCAGGCGGATAACGCTCGCTGCACAAGCGCTAGGTACAGTTAGTAATACTTTAACTTTTCTTGTTATGTACTCACAGAAAACCGATCACGAATATAGCTCCGGCAGTCAACTTCCGCTTGTTGTCCATCTGCAGCCGAGCTATCCAAAACATGGGCAGCACGAGCATAATGTAATCCGAAACGATATTAAGTACACCAGCACCAATGATCCAGGTTGAGTAGTCAAGACAGTGGCCTGCCAGCTTCGAATTCCAGGTTTTGCTGACGGGTACACATCGGAACACAGTGACGAGACAAAACGCGCTTGACCATAGAGTGTTGATGACTGCGAACCCAATAATGAAGTAGAATGACCGTGTATAAGGAATAGGAACGAAGATCCGGATCATCTGAAGAAGAATAGACAATTTGATAAGGGCCATTGTTGCTGGGTAAATGCTCTGGTAGGCGAGAGCTATCTTCCAAAAGTTAGCTCCAGTGCATTTCAAGTTAGACAGACTCAATTACCTTTTTCAATACAAGCGAATCTTGAAGAGAAGTCCGTTCAGCAGTATTGACAATACCCAGGCTAATTGACTGTTGCGTCATCGCCAGAATAGTAAGAAACAGAAGCTATTCTCTCAGCACATAAATTAACAGGGACTGGCTCGGCCTCTTGACTTACGAATGCTGCACATATGGTCCCTTGCAAACGTGAGTAATGGTAGGATTGTAGATGTTGCGCAAGCTTACAGTCTTCCCAACTTATTGTCTTTGAGATCGCGATTCGCGTAAACAGTCGAAGAGCCATCGAGAGAGAAACTAGCACGAGTGCAACAATGGCTACGCCAATGAAATCGTTCGAGGTGTAAGTCAGGTTTCTGCTCGCCATGATTGTGTTGTTATGCCTTCTTTGAACCCGCTTAAAAGCACAGCTTATCTCATAGAACTTTCAACATACCATACCTTTTTTTCTCCAGCAAGTAGTATGCCAGCTTGGTCTATGTTTTTTAATCAGATATCAGATGCCAAGACCTCGGACTCCGAATTTGATGAGCATGCAGTCGGATGATTTGGCCCCATCAGCGCATCCATATGATAGGCGCGCACCATTGGCCGCCATCAATATGATCCGCAGCCTCGGGACCGGCCTTTAGGCAGACATGCGCTAGATAGCGCTCCTACTGGATAGTAAAATTGACCCTACTTAACTTCCCGACCAATACTCTTGTGCAGTCAAATCGGCAGTGGTCGCTGAAAGTCTACCAAGACATTACCGGTCGTGTTTCATTATCGAAATAATGTTTATGTAAACGCACGTTTCTTCCCAGTCTGTTCATGTTCTTGCATTCAGATCCTGTATTCAACAACAAAAAATAATCGTCCGTCGAAGAAAATCTACTAAGCCCCGGCGACAGCACCTCCACCTTGACTATTAAATAGCAAGTACATGAAGAAAAACAGATGTCGATTGTTCTATGCTACAAGAATCTGCCCTATATAGTATTCTAGGGGTTAGTGCCACAGTCTTCCCATCAAGTATCAACAAGACATTCTATCTTCGAGGTGTATTCATCGCTATCTTTCATGGCAGAGATCCGCATGAGCTAGTGATCGAGGTTCGAAGGAGCCAATGGTTGAGATCCACATGAGCCAATGGTTGAGATTCGTGTGAGTTAGTCGTCGAATAGCATAGGCCCTGAAACTAATGGTTGAGAAACATAGCTTAAGCTGTTGTCGCTAGTCAAGCTTTCCCTGCATCTCGCTCTCGTCACACGAGGCGAGTACCAGTAGTCAACTTGTATAACAAAGAGCTAGAGTTCCAGCGTGAGTACCTGACCCCTCTGAAGGCAATATCAATCCACACACGTCGATCCACCAACAAAGCTCCCTCACTTCTGCTCCACCGCCTTCCTACCAACAATATACACAATATCCATCAGCAACCTGACTCCCTCCCTACATTCCTCTATCAGCCCCTCAGACATCTCTCTCCACTCCTCAGCCGAAGGGCTCCCAGGTGGCATCTTCCCAGCCTCGCACATTGTGTTAATATCGTTCTCGAAAAAATGGCGATTCGCCATTGGCTGCATCAACGTCCACGGCCTCGCTCCCGCATTACTGACGGTTTGGGAATGGGGAACTAGGGCCTCGAGACCGTGGGAAGTGAGTGTGGTGTCGAGGCTTCTGAGCCAGCTACATACGGAGATGGTCAGTTGGTAATGAAGCGTTAGAGTATACGGGGAGGGGTGAAGGCGTACGAGAAAGGGAGGCCTTGCGTCTTGAACCACATTCTACCAAACTCTTCAATCTTGTCCGCAATCTCGTGTGAAACGTTTGGATCGGAGGTCTTTGGATTGTGAGCCGCGAGATCGAGATCGTCCCAGCATAGGTAGCCGCCCGGTTCTACACACAGCTAGTTAGCAAATGCTCTTAGTCTACCTTTCACCTTTACCATCTGAATATAACTGAGTTCTGTTTCATCACTGTGATTATTGGGGAGCTCAGACAGGGACTTACTCAAAAGCACCATGAAATTAGCCAGTAATTCCGAAGGATCGTCGTTGAAGACATAGAGTACGACACCTCGTACATGCACGATATCGTACTGAGCCAGTAGATTCTCAGGAACAGACTGCATCATGTCCATGTACCCTAGTTTCACATTCTCTGGGAGTTCATCTTTGGGTGGAAAGTGCGCACTCGAGATGTAAAAGCCTTCAAGCTGTGCATCTTTGGGTACCTGTTTGGCAAGTTCGATGAGCCAGATACTTCAATATGTCAGTCGAATTCAACGGCTTCATCTATCTTGATAATGGGAATAAATCTGAGAATGGGAAGTACCCTGTGCCGCAAGCCACGTCTGCAACTTTCAATCCCGGAGTTGGGAGATGGACGGAGGGATGGATGAGGAACCCGACTTCGGTATAGCGCATCCAGTGCTGGAGATAAAGCATGTTGGTAAAGAACTTAGTCGTAAGATGCCTTGGCAGTGGAGGGTGGATAGATAGATACCTCGCTGCTGCATCCATGTCCTGCCTGAAGGGGCGGTATTCAGCCTCCGTCGCCATTGATGCAATGTTATCACAGCGAATTTGATGAATATTTTTGCAACTTCAGAAAAGAACGACTTCGTTATGTATAGTCAACGATGAACGAAAGGCCGAGGACTGCTGTGCCACCGGCGCCGCAACAACATGTAGATGGTGGGCTTATTCTCACGTTGGATCCCAGGGGAGCCAATCAGGTACACCCATGAAACTCCTCGCCTGTGTGTGTAAGCACCCAATGTTATGCGCGTAGGTATTGAACCAAGGCTCGACAATTGCCGTCAAATTTTGTTATGTACAACCCACCCGTCCAAACTCAATATATGCAAGAAACCGGTACCAAGCCCTCCCAACAACCTTCCTACCAACCTCACCCATTTGATGCAAATCGCCGGAAGACCATCTACCTAAACAACTCAATAGCATCCAGGATAACATTAGGGCTCAAGTACGTATCCCCACTACTCCCACTAGCCACATCGATAGTAATCGTATTACTCCCACTCACGAGCGTCCCAGACGGAATGGTATAATCATAGACCTCGCCGAAACCGCGATAGGCGCCTCGCGTCACGCCACGCGAATCGATCTTCGTAGGTGCTGCTGGTGTAGCTGCAGAATAAGAGTTGATCTTAGCCGTCGGCCGCGCGCCAGCGAAAGATAGCGTCGTGCCAACGCGCAGTGTCGCAGCACCGGAGGCTTGCGTGGATGTGAGTGTGAATTTGATTGTCAAGGGGCCGTTAACGCCTTTGAATAGCGCCATGGGGATCGAGTCCAGGGTTGAGGATCCGACCGTATACGTCAACGGGCCCCAAGAAGACATACGCGAGTCGGAGGGATGCATGCGCAATTGCTTATCGGCGTTGCGGAAACCGGTCGGTTGGCCATCCCAGTCTCCGATCTTCCAGATACTCCCGCTCTTTGTCGTCGACGTCCCTGCGATATTCGCCGTCGTAGCTTTACCAGCAGACACTGTGACGGAGCTAGATCCGATCTTGAATTCGTCTTGGTACAGGACCTGTGTATACGTCCCCGGCTTCATAGCGGGGGAGGTGAAAGCTCCAGAGTCAGAGGCGTAAGTCCAATACTGTGCGTCGGCGTTGTACCAATGCAGGACTTTCTGAAACCCGGAGGCTACGCCTGTCGCTGTTCCTGTGACGGTTCCACGACCAGAGGCGGCGACATAGCCGGTCACACCGAGCGATGAGAAAAAGGAAGTATCGAGCGACTTGCCCACGGGGATGCCAGAGCGGCTGAACGCTAGCGCGTAGGGGCCGTGGAGACCCATACGGTAGTTCTCGGTCTGAACGTGGCCCGAGTTCATGTAGAAGTAAAGGTTGGTGGCATCACCGACATTGTTTGAGTTGATGTCGCGGAAGAATGGGCCACCAGACGAGCCTTCGTATGCAGGATTGGGAAGTAAGATGCACGCATGAATGGAGTCTGAACCATCGCGGTAGACGCAGTGCGTGGTGTCATCGATGAAGCGTTCACTGGAGTAGAACTTGCTGCGCGTCTGGCCACTCACGACGAAGACGTCGGAGCCTTCCACGGTGGAGGTAGAGCCGGCCGTTGTGGAGACGATACCGAAGGGGTATTCAAGAGGTAGCTTGGATGCTTGCAAGCGGGCGATAAAGCGTAGCTCACCAACAGTGGGCTCGGCGGAGGTATAAGTGGCCATATAGAGGGTAGAGTCGCCGGACTTGACGACGATGTAGTGCGTCAGTGTCGAGGTGGTGCATGTAATCTTCGCATATTGACCTGAAACCTATCAGCATCCAAGACATTTGTTGCTATGAAAAAGCTGAAAACAGAGACACATCGTGGGGGCTGCAAGGGCGCTGCAAGGGCTCAAGGTTGGGTTGGTCTCAATATCAAGGTCCAGCGACGTACTACTGATTGTCTCTGCCTTCACAGTTGCAGTGCCTAATCCTGAGCTGATGTGCGAATACTGGCTTTGATACTGCAACTCCTCCCCGCGAAACAAAATGCTTGTGATATCGCAGCTCTTGCTGTTGACGGTTACCACCAATGCATTGTCGGACCCTGCGTCGATAACATAGGCGGAAGAGGTAGTTGTGATACCAAAGGCGCCAAAAGCCGAAGAAGAGAAGGCGAACGTTGCCAGCAACACTGAGCCAAACAACATATTGGAAGAACGAAAGGCTGATTTGCGTTCAGCTAGACGAAAGAACGACGTAAAGAGCGAGGAAGATATAATTAAACGAAGACGGAGAGCTGTAGTAGAAAGAATGCTCGCGATGCCTAGATTCTGGATGAGGCTTGTTTGTCTCGGTGCCAATTTTGCCGAAACATATTCATCTCCGCGATCAGATGGTCGCAGTTGCTGCCCTACGAAATGGCGCTATCGCCGTCAAGGGTCTCATTTCGTACAAGCACGTTGATGTACATCATTAGCTGATACTTCATATGCAGCCAAAACCTGGGGTACACGACGACTCCGCATTCAACCAGGTTTTCGCTCCGCTTCCATAGGGTTTCTATGCAGGAACTCGGAATTTCGTCGTAGTTCTCCCCGGTCGAAGATGAACAGCACTTTAAGGAATTGGGAGAGCTTCTGCCTTTGTGGTGATGCGCTGCTAGGATGTGCTGTTTCGTGAAACCGTAGTGGCGGAAGAATAATCTTCGCTTGGACATAGAGGGAATGGGGCCCTATACATGGCTTGGCAAGCTGCGCTTGGCGACTATAGCTTCATCCTGTGATTTCGATATTGGCGTAGGGTGTGGTCGATGTCGTACAAAGATATCGCAGGGTCGTTCGGTCCTTCAATGGCGACATAAAGGATTGCGAGAGCTTGAGGAGATGGGAATAGGTAATTCATCATTTGAGATATGTTGACGACTGAACTTGACACAAGTGCCTTTTGGCATTCGAAGATTCGAGCACAGTTGATGGTAAAATCACGATGAATACACTTGACGAAGGACCTCAGCAGTAGTAGACGAGGAAAGAGCGTTTTGGCCTGGGTAATGAACAAAATTATTGAGCTTACTGGAAGTGAAAAGGAACTCGCTGAAAGGAGAAGTTGCCGTTTGAATCATCACACAGTCCCACCAAAGTCGATCAATCGCCGCCAGGACAATTGTTCTCGTACAGCGGATTGACCGCGACCTCGCGACACCAAAGACCCCAGGGGCGAGCGACAGTTCCCTGATTGGCTTCCCAAGCGTCATGTGCCTCTCGATCGCTCAGGTATTTTATGTCGCCCTCGGCCTTCACCTTCGCTGACTTGATCTTCCCGCCGCCTTCAACGTCGATCTTGCCCTCCACGACGTGGCCGAAGTGCGCGTTACGTATCGTCAATGCGAGTGTCTGTGTCTTCGCAGCCTCTTTCGTGTAGATGGCCTGGTATACCGCCTCCTCGATGCTATGGGCAGCGGTGGTGAAGCCATGGCTCTGCATGAGAACGACGGCATAGTCTGGCTCCTTCGCAGGGTCGGACGATTGGCCGCCGAGTTGCGCTGGGAGCGCAGCTCTCATCTTGGAGTATACGAAGCCCGCCGACGTCGCGGGCTTGAAGGCAGCGGAGAGTGATGCACCGAGCGCAGAGTCACGGACGAGCAGGTCGTGCTTTGAGCCGCTGGCGTAGTGAGCTGAGGCATCCCACACGGGCGTGCTACTCCCTGCATGGACATTGTTATTAGCACTTGCTAGAACGACGGCGGGGCCGCATGTGCGTACCTAAGAAGCCTGCCATGTGCACCGTAGCCTTCAACGGCACTCCGCTGATGCAGTACGGGAGAACGTCCCCACAGTGGCTATGCACAACACTGTTAATTCCGGGAAACCGCTTGTAGATCTCGCTGTGAATGTGTCTCTCCAGATAGCCAGGCTTCGCGTTCTTCTCCACGGGTGTCGCATCATCCACGTTGTACTCGATCAAATCGTCCTGCGAGCTCACTAGCGCGGGCGAGATGTTGCAAGGCATCCAGAACGTCGCGGGGTTATCAGGGCTGCGCACCGAGATGTGGCCGTACGCGTCGAGGACATTGTTGCTGTGGAGGATGTGGGAGGCCGTTACGAGGCCCTTGAAGAGGTCCTCAAGGCCGATCTTTTCGCGCTTGGGGAAGTATCCGGCCGACATGATGGCGATAGTGTAGACTAAGGGTAGGCTGAGGCATGGCGGGCAACGGTTCGTGATGGTGTAGTGGTGGAGAGCGTCTGAGGCTCGATGACGCACTTGCCGCGGATACTGGGCACGAGCTTCTTTGGGTTAGTTTGAGCTGGAGGTCTCCTTCCTACCTGCACGACAGCCAACAATCACTGTTCATGCTCGTCCTGCAGCTAATTCTGATGGAGTAGCCTGATCAATTTTCTATATATGTTTCGAGCTCTTGTATGTCTATAGATGTAATGCTACGAAATGCTGTGAACTATCGAAGAGAATATTGAGCCGCACGCAGTCATCCTACTTTCCTCCTTTATTTGTCTCTTCAACCGACCAAGAGCTATTCAACTATTTGTAAGGGTAAGAAACTCTTTCGCGATCTTGCCGAAATGCTTCCACTCCGCCCGCGACTGAGGTAAGATGTGGCCATCATGGCTTTTTTCGTTCCAAGTCTCTTGCGCTGTTCCAACCCCCTCCCGAGTTGTGTCCTTCTTATCAGTCATCTTCTTCTTCTTAGCTGTCTCGAGTGCCTTTGGGATCGACTCTGACACGTCTTCCGAGCCATTCCTGCTCGATGCTTCCTGTATAGCATTGACTACATCATCCCATTCGTCCCAATGATTCAAGGTCGGAGCTTCTGAGTCAAGGTGCCAGTCCGAAAGCGGCCTCGAATGAAGAGATGTGTTGATATTTGAGCAGGAGGCGTCAGTGAAGGACCTCGCGTAGTCTGAAAGAGTCACGAAGTGGGCGTCCGAGAAGTCGAGCTCGTCCGAGTCGGGCACCGATTCGACTTCGACCAGGACGAAGCCGTCGACGTCTCGCCATCGAACCCTTCCTACTCGATATCGTGAGCGTAGAGCAAATGGATGTCGTTGGGTAAGGAGACTCACCGGGCCGGGCATTGAATTCGTCGATATTTGTCTTGGTTAACGGCAAGTATCCTACTGAGGTTACTCCAAGTTGCAATCTTGATCTCTTGTTATTCGCTTACCTGTCTCCAAGATAGCATACTGTTTCTTCGCATAACCCACAATAGGTTTCAACTTTCTTGAGTACACGGCCGCACTATACTTTGTCACAGCCTGACCAGTCTGACTTCCTGCAAGCAGAGCATAACCTGCCGAAGCGGCTTGACTTGCATAATCGCCACCGGGCACCTTCTTCGCGATATTCCTAATATAATTCATCTTAAAATCTCAGATCTCCAATGGGGTGTACTTGTTGTGGTGGAGCGCGCTGGCACTGAGAGATCGTTGCTATACGTGGTGCATGAATGACGCCCATGGTCACTATTGCGTGGGCCTTAGCACCACACTGTCTATGGGTGCAATCTTGTACCATATCAAGCATACAAACGCCGCAGTGAAGCAACCGCAGTGACGATTGACTTATCTAACGACAGCATACGATTCTCAGAAATGTGGAGAATTCTCGTCAGTTTCACAATTGTCTAGGAATGTAGGCATGCGGTTCTTCCTACAAAGCTCATACTTACCCAGCAACTTTTGCTCAGTCACGCGTCGACGCGTTCAGCACGGCCTTCAACACTTTCAACTTAATATACAGTATCTCTACACAGATCACTAGTCAGGAATACTGATTCCAGCGACTCTTCTCTTCCCTGAATTATATCAAGCTGATAGGGTCAACGTCGTTATTGATATCGCTAACGTTACCAGAAGTAGACCTGGACACGATACCATCTGAAGCTTTTTCTTCTAGATCTAGATAGAATAGCGACCTGTCACAAACTCTTGCTGATGATAGAGGAAGGCCACTTGCAGAATCGCAGATCGCATGAGGATCATCGCGTGCTCAGGACCTCCCCGTTTCGCACCAAGTGCCTGGGGGCAGACTCGGTAAAAACTTCACCATGTTGCTTGAGGCGTTTGCTTCGTTGGACAACACTTCCTTCGCCTTTCGAGATAAGTAACTGAATCCTCATCTCTCGGCAATGTTGGCTGCCCCTGAGGAAAGCTGAAGCTCCCGCTGCTAGTCGCGGTGAAGTGACGTTTCACGACCCACTTGGGCCCCCGCATGACCCTTAAGCGGCGCGCACAGACACGCTAGGAGCTTCCCCAGATTCTCCCCACCTCGCAACCCCTCAGTCTCACACCATCAACACACGACACACACACAGCTCTACTACCATCAACACTGCCTTTTCCACCTTTTCATTCATCGCAATCCTCAACCAGCCAAAATGAGTGCGATTGCTGACAACGCCGACGGTCCGGTTGAGATCGTCAAGGTCCTGTTCACCTTGTATCCTGGCTACAACACGCTGGATGTGACAGGACCGCTCGAGATCCTCAACCGCGCCCTGCACAACTCCAAGGATGCCTGTAAGTCCAGCACTCACCCCGATATTATCTCAGCACCTCAATTGAGACACCAAGCACCAGTGCACTTTGTCTGACCAAGCCATCACAGCGAGCAAGGCCTTTGAGTGCCAATTCGTCGGGCCAGCCGCTGCCATGACCTCCACCCACGGCCTCACAATCAAAGCCGACATGGACTACGAGGACGCCAACGAGGAGATCGAGGACTTTGATGTCGTCATCGTCCCCGGCGGCGACGGTGTCCTTGACGTCCTCAAGAACAAGTCCGAACCCCTCAAATTCCTCAAGAGCTACGTCGATCTTCAAGAGAAGAACCCCGAGCGAGAGCGCACCGTCCTCGCCGTCTCGTCCGGCTCCCTCATTCTTGGCGAGCTCGGCGCCCTTGAGGGCCTCGCTGCCACCACACACCCCGACTACTACATCAAGCTCGAGACCATCTGTCAAGACGCCGCGACCCGCGACCTCTCCATGCGCACCGACGTCATGGAGGAGCGATACGTCGTCAACAACGCACGCTTCGACCTGGGCGAGAAGCCAGAGGACAACCCATACATCATCAAGAAGTCGAGAGGTGTGTCCAACACAGAGCAAGGCCGTAGGAAGTCGATCGCTCGCAAGGGCAGTAATGCCTTCCGCGACTCGCGTCGCCGCGAGTCCATCGCGAGGCGTGCATCCATGCCGCTCGGAGGTATGCGTGTCATCACCACGGGCGGCGTGACTGCTGGTCTTGACGCTAGTCTCTATCTTGTTGGTTCTTTGGTCTCCCACGAGTCGGCTCTGGAGGTCGCTCGTGTCATGCAATATACCTGGGTCAAGGGCGTTACGGTTGATGCCATCGACGTTTAAGCGAGTATTCGCGACGTCTATCGCACAGTTTAGCCACGGCGTAAAAAATCGTTTTGGGGACTACATGGAAATTGTAGCTTTGACCGGAGAGTCGAGCTTCGTCTGATGGATGCAAGGATTGATCTATCTAGACTTGATGTAAGGTTACGATAAATTCACGGCTGTCTAAATATGTAAGAATGAGTGCTGCATTTGGAGCATGCCATCGTGACGTTAGCGAGACGTATCGATGCGTGAGCTGCAAACCACATATGAGAAACAGCGATATAGTTGCACATCGAAATTAGAAATTCGCAATGTAACTTGGCCGAAAGGACGAGAATCGCGATCTATGAGTACCACTAGCGCTGTGTTGACGCTAGACAAACGAGTGCAACCAACATTCCTACCACCTTACCAGAATAGCAAGGCTGCTACGATGGCTTTCGCTTTATCTGCGATGCTGAACGTCGCTAATCGCCGACCCAATAACCATCGAAACGCGCTCCCAATCCTTCTTCTCCTCTCAAACGTCGACCCAGCAAATCAGTGCTCGAGCTCGTCCCCATCCCACATCGACTGATGACTGTCTATACTAGTTTGCCAAAAGTTTTTCCATGTGGGAGGAATTAAACTCGCATTATCGCTGTATCCCCAGCGAGTACGCCATTCGATTATATCAGTTGATGGGTAAGTTTGGTTCGATTTCTCGTCTTGGCGGGACGTTGAGGTATACGACCATGCTCGGGTTTTTGGCAAGAGCAATGCCAGAAGCATCGCATGATTCGTAGTGTGATTCGTCTTGCTTGCGGAGTCCTTTGGGACGAGTCCAGAAGTTCGTGAGTGTTTATCTGGAGCTTCGCTGACACAGTCGGTCATGCTTGTGGATCATCTTTGGAAGTCTCCAGGGCTGGCTAGCGTCTTTTTCTGCAACGTGCTTCGATGCACCTTCTTCTCTTCTCGCACCTTCGAGAACTGGATCAGTCTGCTATGAATGGGACAGGTTCTTCAAGATCATGAAGTAACCAAATCCCGCGCAGAAGAAAGCCGCCAGGACCTCCAAACTCGAAACAGGCTCAGGTCGGGACGCGCCTTTTGGGCTCTCAATACCTCTCCATCGTGGGATCCAGACGAGGCGAGATAGTTCATAGTAGAACAAGCCGTAGGAAACTAACGTGAAATGAGCGAGGCAACTATCCAACCTGCTTTTCGCATAGACTGTATCGCAGATAAGTCCGCCGAGGACACTGGCTACCGATAAAAGAATCACAAAGGTACCTGACGGTACGAGGAGGGCTTTTGTTGATGATACACTGTCTAATCGGTTGTGTATCGTTTGGGCGTTTGCGCCGATGATGAGGATGATGAAGCCAGATGCGAGGAGAAGTGAGGGGTGTAGTCTTATGGCTTGGTACGCAACAGTGGCTAATGCGGCGAAGAGGAGAAGACCAGGTATGTAGGGCCGGGGATCCAGCTCTGTGGGCTGGGTTTGGGGGTGAGAAGATGACATGGTAGAATTGAAATCGTTATATTTGGCCGTGTGCGCGTAAAGTGTTCGAAGGAGCCTTGTGGGAACCTCGGGAGTGTAAAAGAGTAGGAACAGGTGCTTGAATATCAGATGGGATCTGCTTGATTAATAGAAACCTTGTTCGGATAGGTAGGTAACGAAGCGTAAGTATAAGCGAGGGGAGCCATTGGTCCTAGTTGTGTAGACTAGCAGAAACGTCGCCTCAAAAACCAATAGCCCTGGGTTGGAGTCTGAGCACCAACTCCCTAGGTGGCTGCGGGGCAAACGTTATTTATATGCGGTGGCACGTTCCCTCTCAATCACGCAATCATCATCGCTCATTCGGATGTGATGAAGGGTGGCAGTATCGATAGCATTCATACCCTAGGGGATACTCCTATCCTGTTAGATCTAGATTCTCAACATAACCGCACTTTACTCGTTCGCGTATGGTACATTCGTACTGTACATAAGACAAAACATGTCGTTCTCTTGAATCAGGCGTAGAACCAATCTTATAAAGATTTTCTCTACACCAAAAATTCGTTTCTGCTAATAGTTCAAATTGTACTGCTCAGCTTTACGTAGGACTGAAAATGAAATTTGTCTGTACTGCCACAGCTTAAGCTAACCAAGCTGTGGCGGTGCAATCGGTGCTGCAGCCTGTCCTCGCCAACATGCCTGCGAGCGCTATGACTCAAACACCAATACAAGCAGTCGACTGCTATATACTCCACATTCGCTAGGTCGACACTGACCATCGATAATCTACAACGAGCTTCAACCCGTCAAGCAAATTACAAATCATCCCAACCCTATCATCTGCGATAAGTAGGAAAGATGCCGCACCAACCCCGCATCACCACCATCCTCCCATGCACAAGCATGACCTCGGCAACTCAATTCTTCATTCGGCTCGGCTTCACCGCCCCTTCTGACGAAGCACTAAAGCAGTGGGACAGCTACCTCTTGCTCTCGCACCCCAACGGCTCTGATATTCATTTACGAGAGGTCAGCGTAGATGAGGAAGGGTGGTTGGATCCGCTGAAGAATTCTTTTGGTATCTACGTCTATACTCCCGACGTGGAAGCGCTGGCGGTGGAGTTTGCTGATGAGATCATCGAATCGGCGAAGAACGCTGAGGTGAAAGAGTGGGGAATGTTGGAATTCAGCGTGAATGGTCCGGATGGGTGTTTGGTTCGCGTTGGTTGGTCTGCAGAGGATATCGAGAGCAAGAAGAGGGCTGCACAAGGGAAATGATGCTCTATAAGTACTAAAAGCCGCTGCACTTTGATACTTCACCAATTGAAATGTTGATTGGACAGTCTAAGAAAAGCCCTTTTTCACTCATCGCTATGCAAGATAATACTCCCGGTCTGCACTTTGACCCAATGAATCTAACAAACATAGTAGCATCGATCCTTCGAAATCTTGAGCCAGCTCAAGTACTACACCATATCATAACACCTTCTTTGTGCACCATCAATCTGCTTCGCATATCATTGATGAGATTGCATCATTGAAACCAAAATCCGCCAGATTCTGAATACCCTGATGAAAGACTGTAAGCTGTCTCCCTGTACAACCGGCTTCGCTATACGAAACCCGATATTCAGCGATTATTTCGTTTCAATGTGCTGGTGAGGGCGCTGACTTACGCAAAGACGTAACATTTTGCTCCCTGCTGCGGGAATATGGAGGATACTGCGTCGTTGCCCCCATTTATAAATGCATCTATATATACGAAGTTGCATTAGAGACAGTGCGCAAGAGCAGAATTCATGTGTGTGTTGCCCGAGTGCACCGCATGGTGGGTAAAGAAAGGGCATGTACTGCAAATACCATCCTGAACGTGGTTCTGCTGCAAACAATTTTGATCGTTGCTATCACCACAGATTTTTACCTGCCATTGTTTGTCTGACCGCTTTTCAATCGATGATCCATGGGCTATGTGTGGGCCGGAGGATAGAAGCTTTTTTGAAAGTAGTCGCAGGATAAGCGAACGCTGAGAGAGCGAGAGTAGCGACAAGTGAGACGGAGATGGTTGATGCATGATGCCCGCGGGTCTTCTCCTCGTGATAATCTTGGATCAAAAGTGATATAAAAGAAGCCTGGAGTAAACGTGGAGATGTCAAAGGTGCCGATGGTTTGATAGCAAGACGTTACAGCACTCACACTTGCTTATATATGTTTAGATGACCCCTCGAAGTTTACGCTCGGGATCCAAAAACTAGAACGTCTGTTGGCACGGAGATCAAGCGCTAAACGAGTAATCTTAGGTTCCAGGGCCCATAAGCCGGAGCCTTGTCATCGAGAGTACGAGCCTTTGGCCATGGTCATTTGTCTTCCACTGGCCCCGGCATTAGTGGATTGACGTTGCTGGATAAGTATTATTGCAATCGGTGTCGGTTTCAAACATTGATGTCATGAGCAATATAGGCCGTCCAATGATGGTAGCGTTGCTGAATGTGTGGCATAGTAGACTACAGAACTGACTAAGGCAAACTCTGTTCCAAAAAGGTTTGAAAGTTCAACGAGATTCATGCGTTATGTTGAAATTGCGGGATGGGCCTCTTTCCGCTCAGCTATTTTTAGATGCTTGGAAGCTGTGGTCGTTTTATTGGGTATAGAGATGGAGGCTTTTGGCGAGTAAACAAATCGGTGCAGGCTTTTGCTGAGGTTTTTTACGCCCTTCAAGCGCTCTAGCAGTCTCTTGGACACGGTTTAGGCTACCCAATGTTAAAGTCTGCGACACGGTAACGCCGATCTCGTGTAGAGAATTGTAAAGCAGACACTTCAGCGGCGGTTGGCAAGGCTGAGACCCAAATTCGAGGCTGAGGCCGGGCCAGCGCTTAGTCTATCAATTGGACCTCCACAGTGGAAGGGTGGGTATTTGTTGGCCCCATTGCAAGCACTTACGCGCTTAGGATCCAACATGTTCTCTCAACCAGAACCAGCGCCCTCATAGGCTTATTCCTGTTTGCGAGGAGGGCACGGAGAAACCGCGAATGCCGTTCATGGCTTGGCGGGCAGCGCAAACGCACGCAGTGGGGACTATTCTACAAGTGGCTATGTGAGGTCGTGGAACTGTACGTCGAATCGCATCAGACACGGGCAAGGCAAAATACTGCAATACGATGCGGTGGACAGAACGACTGTGCTGTTGTTGTCAGGGACAGAGTTGATGGGGCCTACGAATTCGCGAAGCAAGGCCGAACCACCCCTCCCGGGCATGCCATCTCACCCAAACCTCGCACTATCAACTCTGTTGTTTCACCCTATCTGCCGCCTCGACGAACTACTCGCGCCCAGCTCCGTTCACATCCTCGCTCGCACGGGACGGCAGGCAACTTAGTCCAAGCACGAACGATGCTCAAGACCGGTCGCATCTTACTTATATCAACTTGCGAATTTGTCCACTGCTGATGAAGGGAGCAACAGACGCTAGATTTCGTTGCCAAACGACTTACTAAAGCTATCGCGCAACTGCCATTCACCACAGACGTGGTGGCGAGAAAAGCGATCACAACGCACTCACGGCAGCATGCATGCTTTCGTGCGACAGCTGCGAGCTCTTACCAAAGCTCCTTTGAAGACGTCAGCATAGAGTGTCTTTTAGGGCCTTAGGAACCCGCTGGGAAGCGAGCGCGTGCTGGCGCTGAATGGCTGTATGAGCGATTTATTGCGCGCTAGCGAGGTGAGCTCGGGAGGTGGAGACCCTCCAGGGCACGTTCGCGGACCCTTTCCCTGTGGCCCTCGTCGTCCAAGCTAAACATCAACTGTCGACGAATTTTGAGTTGTGGCCGCAGGAACTAGATGGCGACGGGTAAGTGGAGCTCAATATATGACGATTTCTGCGGGTGACACGAAGGGCACTACCGGTGTCTTTGTGAGAGGAGCAGTTAGGTACTGAGTTTCCGGATCCTACCATGCCTGGAAGCGATGCTGCAGGGTGGTATCATAACACACACGGGATCAACACGTCCAGGCTATTTGCTGTGTCCTACAGGAGACCCATCTCGCCCACTCTTATCTAAGAAATGAGTCCGCAATCAGCGCCGCGTCTAGTGGAGATCTTGGAGCGCCTCTGCCTTCTGGAGCGCTTCAACCTTATTTATGTTCATCATGCAGAAGATTGAGGCCCTGACTCGGGCATTTCTCTGCGATACGGTTGAGCACCTGCCACCCTGCATACAGCACTGACAATGCGGGAACGGGACGAAGAGAGCTGCAGGTGCAGATCCAAACAGTTCTCAGGGCCAGCCGCGCGGGATGCTTGTTGAGGCAATTGCACGCGTCGACAGCGGTTCGACACCTATCAGAAATGCCGTGGCCTGCATCCAGACGCACTCCCACACCATGACCAGGCGCGGGAACCTGGGGGATTCGAAACGCGATGCCTTGTTGTCGGGATGAAAGCAGGAGACGTCACTTCTGGCGGTCCGTGGTTGGCTCAGCTGTCTCACGCTAGCGAAATGCTTGGTTCCAGCACAGCCCCCCACCAGAAATGCCTCATATCTAACTATCAAAGGATAGCTTCAGGATTGCCGCTTTGGGAACGAAATTGCATCTCACATGAAGGCTGTCGAACGAGCCTGCTTTACAGCCTTTCGGCCACCGATCATTGTATCGCACTAGCCGCGATGACTGCAACTGAGCGATTTTCCCTCCTATCGCTTTGTCCGCAACAGCTTGCGCCAGAAGTGAGCCAGCTTTGTTCCAGCACCGAGGATTGCGTCGTCACCGCTGCTTCCGCCAAAAATTATTACGTTGAGGAACGGACATGGCAAACACGTTCTGAACCGCATGCTTGGATGCTCCACAGCCGTGCTTGGGACTACGCTGAGGCACGAGCATCGTTTCCGTCTTTGTCACACAGCTATAAAGCTTCCTGCACACTGCGAGCCTTACTCCTGTTCCTAACCTTTCTTCCTTTTCTCGCACTTCCCTTTGCTTCCCTGCACTCTTTTGCTCTGACAACCGTCGCAAACTAGTACTTCTTCGGTGCTCATCAATACATGGACAAAGAGGGAAAACGCGCTCCTCGCGTCCACTACGCCGACGATGAAGATCGCATAGGCTCTGATAGGACCCCTGGAGGTCACACAAGGCGCCTTTCGAGACAGTCGAGTTCCTCCAGTCTCTCAATTCATTCCAACCACACCCGCACGATCCAACCTGAGACCGCTCTTCCGATCACTTACCGCACTCTCTCCATTGAGGTCGATGAAGATCTACACAAGAAGGAGAAAGCTGTCAAGCGCGAGAAAGAGAAGACCACTGTCGACCTAGCTGATCTCAAGTGGCACACAATCTCGATCGATGAGCTCTACCGTCGCCTTTCGCTCTCTGAGAACCAAGGTCTGTCGGAGGAGCAGGCCAAGCGCCGGCTTGGGGAGTATGGCAGGAACAAGATGACTCCGCCACCCTCTGGCCTCTTCGGAAAGATCATGGGCTACTTCCTTGGAGGCTTCGGATCCATCCTTCTCATCGCAGCTATATTGGTCTTCGTCGCTTGGAAGCCGCTCGGTGATCCCCCTGCGACCGCCAACTTGGCGCTTGCGATCGTGTTAGTCGCCGTCTTCGTGATCCAGGCTGCCTTCAATGCCTGGCAGGACTGGTCGTCGTCAAGGGTCATGGCCTCTATTGGGACCATGTTACCTGACCAGTGCATTGTCATTCGCGATGGACAGCATACGAGTGTTACTGCGCTAGATCTTGTCCCTGGTGATCTCATCGTCATCAAGCAGGGTAACAAGCTTCCAGCCGACGTCCGCCTCATCGATGTGTCGAGCGATGCGATGTTTGATCGTGCCATTCTTACAGGTATGCTTCCCCCCATCTCCCCTGGAATGCCATTGGGCATGCCTGACTGTGGTGTTCGTAGGTGAATCCGAACCCGTCGCTGCGAGCGTTGAGCATACCGAAGACAACTATCTTGAGACACACAACATCGGCATGCAAGGAACACACTGCATCTCAGGCAGCTGTCTCGGTGTTTGCGTGGCTACTGGTGACAATACCGTCTTTGGGCGCATCGCCAAGTTGACGAGTGAGCCTAAGACTGGCATGACACCGCTGCAAAAGGAGATCTTGCGCTTCGTCCTCATAATCTCTCTCTTCATCGCAGTTGTTGTCATTCTCATTATCATTCTCTGGTACGTTATTCAACAGTACTTCTTCTGAAAGATTCCAAAGCTAATGAATGTCGCCAGGGCTGCTTGGCTTCGCAAGTCCTACCCCGACTGGATCAACGTGCCGTTGTTGATCGTCGACTGCGTCAGCTGCGCTGTAGCGTTCATTCCGGAAGGACTACCCATCGCACTCACAACGAGCTTGACTATTGTCGCCAACATCATGAGGAAGAACAAGATCTTGTGCAAGTCTCTCAAGACCGTTGAGACATTGGGTGCTGTATCAGTCATCTGCTCCGACAAGACTGGTACCTTGACCAAAGTATGTACACAACAGTATGACGTTATGGAACCATTGCTGACAGGATATCACAGAACCAGATGGTCGTTACTGATATCTACGCTGCCGGCGAAGAGTACACCCCCGAGGCTGCACGGGACCTCTTAGCTGTTATTCGCTCTGAGAAGAACATCGATACGCCGAACAAGAAGCGCGAGGATGTTATGGATCAAGTCCGCATCGTCTCCGGTCTCTGCAACTCGGGCGAGTTCGACGCTTCGACCATGCATATGTCTCTACATCAACGCAAGATCAACGGTGACGCAACCGATCAAGCCGCCTTGAGACTCTCTGAGAGCCTGGGCTCTGTCGCAGAGCTCCGTCAAAGCTGGAAGAAGTCATTCGAGATCGCTTTCAACAGCAAGAACAAGTTCATGATCCGGTTGTACAGTCCTGCAGACCAACGGCCTTCGTCGAACAACACCACGCTTCTCATTAAGGGCGCACCGGACATCCTATTACCTCGATGCAATACTCTCCTCGCGGACAATGGCGATATCATCAACCTTACCGAGCAACAGAGGCGTCGCATCGAGCATGTCAAGGATACCTGGTCTCGTCAAGGTAAGCGTGTCATCCTGTTGGCGCGCAAGAGCACCATGCCGCCTTTCTCGGTCAACCCCGAGAAGGAGGTACTCGTAGCTGCTAGACAGGGTCTCACCTTTGTTGGCCTCGTTGGTATCGTTGATCCTCCTCGCGACGAGATCCCAGAAGTTGTTCGTATCCTGCGAGGCGCATCGATACGCATCTTCATGGTCACCGGCGACTTCAAGCTCACTGCTCAGGCAATCGCTGAGGAGTGTGGTATTCTCTCTAACATTTCGATGGTCGACGAAGTCTCTGCTCTGTCTCGCGAGACCAAACATGGTTTCGAGCGACGGTCGATCGTACTCAGCGGTCCAGAGCTCATGACGCTCAATGCGAACCAATGGGACCAGCTTTGCCAGTACCAGGAAATAGTCTTCGCTCGTACGACTCCGGAACAGAAGCTTCGCATTGTCAAAGAGTTCCAGGCTCGTGACAACATTGTTGGGATGACGGGCGATGGCGTCAACGATGCTCCCTCGCTCAAAGCAGCCGACATTGGTATCGCCATGGGCAGTGGATCCGACATTGCTATCGAAGCCGCTGACATGGTACTTCTCGACTCCTTCGCTGCCATCGTCGAAGCTGTGCAATATGGGCGATTGGTCTACGACAATCTCAAGAAGACGATTGTATACCTTCTTCCAGCAGGTTCCTTCTCTGAGCTCTGGCCCGTTGTTACCAACGTTATATTCGGTATACCACAGATCTTGTCTTCCTTTTTGATGATCATCATCTGCTGCTTCACCGACTGTGCTGCCGCCATCACTCTCGCGTACGAGAAACCCGAAGCCGACGTTCTGCTCCGACCCCCTCGTAACCCGAAGAAAGACCGTCTTGTCGACACAAAGCTCATCTTCCACGCCTACTTCTACGTTGGTCTGCTAGAATGCTTTCTCTCCTTCACCATGGCTTTCTGGTACATGGAGCGCAAAGGCGTTCTGTTTAGCGCCATGTGGCTCAAGTACGGAAACATGGATCCGAAGTACGACGTGGACTATGTTACTGAGGTTACTAACACAGCTTCATCGATCTATTTTGTTAATTTGGTGGTTATGTAAGTCGTCCAACCCCATTATTGGGTAAGCTCGAACTTACTGACGTGATGGAAAGGCAACTCTTCAACCTCCTCGCAACACGTACCCGCCACCTCTCCCTCTTTCAACAACCGCCCATATTAAACAAGGAGACGCAGAACCTTCTGCTCTTCCCGGCTATGCTTTTCGCCATAGTCGTCGTGTTTATCTTCTGCTACATTCCTTCCCTCCAGCGCACGATCCTAACAACTGAAGTTCCGGTTGAGCATTGGTTCTTGCCTGCAGCGTTTGGCTTGGGCTTACTAATGCTTGATGAGGGCAGGAAATATTGTGTTAGGCGGTGGCCTAATGGTGTGTTGGCGAGGATTGCTTGGTAACACGTGTGGGCGACGGAGGGAGTGCTTGTTGGTCGGCTTGTAAAGTTGAAGGCTGGAGCTGGAAAGAGCTTGAAGAGGTTGGAAATCGGTAGATGAAGCCTGTTAGCTACGTATATCAACAATGTATAAGCTTTGAAAGTGTTCTGTCTGCTTTTACGATGTTTTGATGATGAGCATCGCGGTGCTTGTGCTTTGAGGTGTCTAGACTGTGGTGTTATGCGAGTCTAGAGACATTCTTCGATATGACGACGCGAGAGAGACTTTGGGATACCTATGGCATCGGTTCTGCAATAGGATATTGTTTGTGCGAAAGGCTTGCTTTGTCTTAATAACGGATTCAAGCAGAGTATGATATCATGCCCTGAATAAGTTGATCGAAAATTACGTTCTTCCCGTCATTCATTCATTATCCGTTCGCTCCCTCGTTCTTTTGCTCGTTGGGTCGGTCGTCGGTTTGTTCGATTCCTCTCATGGGTCTTGTTGGGACTCTTGAGACGCATGGTAGAGGTGCGCAGGCATTGAATGCCGACTCGATGACGGAGATACGCGGCTTCATGGTCATTTAGTCTAGTGGTTTCAGGATGTTTGGAGTGGCTGTCTTCTTTATAGGTCAAGTACCATCGGAAAGTGGAGAGAGTTGAGCGCAGCTTCAACATAGAGGTGCAGGGTCGTGGCCTCAGCGTGCAGATTATCGTACGACTGCCACGTTCACACAAACGCCACGTCTCCCAATCGCCTGGTAATTGATTTCGTCTTCAGCTAGGAAACCGAACAAAGTGAATGAGTATGTCGTATCTTTAGCTCAATACGATTGGTTCCCTGGGCGGAATGCTGTCGTGAAGCCGCAACATCAAATGGCAAGCCTGTTAGTGCTTTGTCTTAGAGAGTGTTGAAGGTTGAATCAGGTGAAAATTTCGCAGAAACGAATATGTTATGGCCCTGCCATACCTAGTCTTTCGGTCTATTGTGAGACGATCGATTCTGAATGCCATGGCCGGCGGTATCTCGTACGGAGTGCTGAGTTGCGCAGTGCTGACCTGGCGCCACGATATCATGTGTGCCATGCGACCATAAGAAACCTTGGTTTCATTGAAAAAGGCGTCATACATCCACCTCCCTTTCCCCAGTTTGACGCTTCAACAGTGCCCCACAAGAACCTGCTGGCTGGACGGTATCGATCGTCCGGACCAACGCACTACCAGAATAACAACAATCTGAAAAGACTGAGAGATTATCGTGCCACTGTTTCCATCTTCCATGATCTTCCACCTTCGAGGCTTTGTATTTTTCATCAGACTTGTCCAGCCTCGCGCCGTACCACAGAGCCTCAGGCTTGGAAGCACGGACCTTTCCGGCAAGTGAGCACAACTGTCAGCACAATGCAACCCCGTGGGGTCATCGGCTTTGCTGCCTCGTGCAAAACTCCACGCTGCAAATTGCCGGATATTGGGGTTGCAGGGGTGATGGCAAGCAAAGGAACAGGATGATTGGTGTCGGACGAATGCGAATACAACATCGCCGGGTAAACTTCCTCTGCAGCGATGCGGAGAATGACACTGGGGATTGATAACTTCAAGTCCGTGGAGAAAATTGAGGGAAACGCATGGAGGGTGGAGGATGGTTGGTGTAGTGACTTGGAGCAGCCCATTAGTTGGGGCGTAAAAGTATCTACGGCTATTGGCCGGGCTAGCGAAGAATAGCAGGAGTGGCAACCTTGCCCCAACCTCTTCTCTTCGCCTTCAGCTGGATACAACGATCATAACACCCGCCTAAACCGCGCGGCTGAAATTTCATGCGGGCCAAACGTTGCCAAGAGCCCGGAGCTATCGTGGCGATGCTTTACAGGGATACAGAAGTCTGTTGATTGAAGGTCCGTCTCGCCGCTCCCTTCTCGACCTCGAGTGCGTCTTTCCAGGCACATCCAGCCAGCAGGATCCGCGACAATCTCAGCCCTCCACTACTGGGTTGAGACAGAGCATCGAGGTGCGCGACCAACTTTGTGGTGCATGCTACGGCGGATGATCTGCTCAAGTGAGCAACTCTCGTCTTGTTCGCCCTCCACCGGCTACTTAGCGTCATGCCTCGGATGCCTCCGAATCGATTTGCAACTTCATCGTTACTCTTGGTCTAATGATTTAAGCTTCGACTGGGAATCTCGGATAATGTCCACTTGAACATTTCCTTCTTGTGGCTTCCTCTCCTGCTATACGGAGTCTGATATAGGTCGTTTCACGATTCGGAGCGTTTCTATCTTGCAGGAACACGACATCGATTAAGCCAGCCTCAATAGCCACGAGGGCTGGAGTAGGCAGTCTATGCGCTGCATGACACTCTGATCAATCATCTTCATCCAGACTTCATGTGCAATCAAGACAGCCAGGCACATACCACGCGCGCTCCCGCAAAGCTCGTGGATGACCCCCGCATTCCTTCCTGCACTCCAAAGTAGGTTTTGGGCTCTCGTCGCCTTGGATACTGAAATTTGTACGAGTTTGGGACGATACTACGTCATGTCATACCTAAAGTTTCGAAGAAGATGTTTATGCCAATCTCGGCATTTGTCTCCTCAGCAGGACATTGATGTCTTGCTGGGCCAGGATTGCACCAGAGCGCTTCAACAATGGTACCGTAAGCGCTACTTCGTCGCCGATCCCCTCTTGTTGGACGTCTCTCAAACGATTTGAGGGTGTGCAGGATGCAGATGTACCCAACAAAAGAAGCAGCGTCACAATTACTCTTACCGCGCGGCTTCACCTATCGATGACATTCCATCCAGTATCAGCAGCTGTGGGGGCACTACCAAATCATTCGCTGCCAAGTGCCTTGGTCCACCTGCGACATCAGCGCTCCGCAACTTCAGATCACGGGAATACTATGGATGCGATATGAGAACCCTGCATCCGGGAATCCGGAATGCGATCGAGGAGTCAGGGAACGATTCGGTAGCAGTGCGTGACACTTTATGTCTGTCTTCTGGAAGGCTAGGTGCAGTGCGGAGAGGTCAGAGTTTCCGGATTGGGACCTCTCATGATTAATTGTACGAAGCGTTCCTACCCAATCACCATGTGCAACCATATATCTTAGATTGACCCCAATCACACAGTAAAATCTTGCTGCACAGCCGGCAGTTGGCGTTCCCTGACCTTAGCCGTGTGGCAATCTGGGGTTTCTCGCTGTTATAAGTCATCTCACGATACATATTCTCTGACTTCCGTTCTGTGTCTCATTCTTTGCTGTCTCAAGTCGCTCGCAGTTGTCACCAGTGCTACCAAGGTTAAGGTCAACATCACAGTCGCTAGTCAAGATGCAGTGGACCGCCCTCGCCGCCGCCGCCGCGCTCTTCGCGAACAATGTCGCCGCGCAGCAAATGCTTCGATTCGCCTGCTCACAGTTGGTCGTTGAGCGAACGGATCCTCTCGTTAACCCTGGCATGAAGTACACCCCCCATCTTCACCAGATCGTTGGAGGCAACAGCTTCAACGTCACCATGGATCCCTCAGCGGATCCCGCCCAGAAGTCGACCTGCACATCCTGCTCGTTCGTCCAGGACAAATCGAACTACTGGACCGCAGTCATGTTCTTCAAACACAAGAATGGATCATACATCCGTGTACCGCAGGTTGGCAACGGCGGGCCACAAGGAAAGCTCATCAACAAGGGTGGTCTCGATGTCTACTACATTCCCAGCGGAAAGGTCACCGCTTTCCAGAAGGTATGTTCACCATTACTATTTGGCTAACCGAGATCTAACAGACACTAGGGTTTCCGTATGCTTGCCGGTGTTGCCTCGAATACTGACGCCAACAAAGTCGCAAAGTCTAACATCTGCCATCGATGCTGGACCTCGACCAGCGAGGCCACGTTCGTTGGTGGTGCTCCTTGCTCTGGTAGCGACACTGTTGAGATCCCCAGCGCAACCAACTGCAAGATGATCCGACAGACGATCATCTTCCCAACGTGAGTCCTTGCCCACGCACTCTGGACTGGATACTGTCAGTACTAATATGATGATAGATGCTGGGATGGCGTCAACCTCGATTCCCCAGACCACCAGAGCCACGTCGCGTACGGCCAGGGATCCGGTGCTAACGGCGGTGGTGCTTGCCCATCGACTCACCCCAAGAAGCTTCCTCAGATCATGTACGAACTCATGTGGAACATTACTTCGTTCGATGCCAGCATGCGCCCAGCCTCTGGTAACCCATTCGTCTACTCCATGAACATTGGGTAAGATTGAGCCCACACTACAAGACTGAATAGTGAACTAATTCTTTTCAAGCGGTGCTGCTGCCCACGGTGACTACGTCTTTGGCTGGGAGGGAGACTCTCTCCAGAAGGCCATGGACAATGGCTGCACCCTCAACCAAGCCTGCCCGAAGGCTGGTCTCACCACCCAGTCGGACTCCGCCTATAGCGCATGCACGAAGACCCAGCAGGCACCCGAGAGCGTCGATGGCTGGCTCGCAGCCCTGCCTCTTGGCGAACCCGCCATCAAGGCATAGTTAGAAAAAGATGACTTGCTTTCACCGGCAGCCTTTGACGTCCTGATTCGCTTACCGACTCCCTGCTTCCACGCTCTCGGCAATTTAACCTAGCACATGGTCCCCGCTGCAGCTAGGGGCGGGCCCTGCTGGCGGGTAATGTCGGCGGTTTTTCTTGACGCTCGTTGTATGCCCTCGTATTGGTTGTAGTCTTGTAGTATTTACGCGTCATATGTTTCATGGTCATATATGCAGATTGCTGTAGTTAGATAGCGGAGCTTTTTGCAATTCAGTAACTATCTTCGCATATTTCGGATTTCTGCATTGCTTCCTGTGCGATCTTTGCACCGTTACTTCGAGCGCCAACAGATATGCCCAGCAGTTCTGTAGGATTGAGGCTGTCTCCATGTGGAGATCAGGCTGATCGAGGACGAGCAGGTCACATGCAGAAATAAATGTCGACGTCACTCATCGCGCTTGGCATCTTTCTTCGGACCTGAAAGCGCTAACACGAGTTCATCAATGATGAGCATGTCGAAGAGATCTTCGAAATGGTAGATTATGAGTTTGCAAGCGACGGATCACGGAACTGAGACGAAGAGCCATAGAGCCATAGAGTATCGTATGCAAATAGAGATGCTCGAAATATGTTCAAGAAACGAACTACGTGAAGGCTGACCAGTGCAGCTAATTCTATCTATGCGCAACCTGTCTCGCGGATTCCTTGTTTATAGGGACGTGCCATTGCCGAACTCGTTGTTGTGTCCACCGTTGCGGGTCACAAGATCTGCAAAATTGGCATTCGCGCCGGAGCTGAAGTCGTGATTCCAGTAAACGGGCGAGTCATGTACTGGGATGCTCGATGTGTTGGATGACGGGCTTGATGGCTTGCTTGCCGAGAATGCGAATGCTAGACGGTTGTTGCCTTTCGGGTTGACAATTATGGTGCCACTTGAGCCGGCGTAGGAGGTGCATCCGTTGCAAACCGCGGTGAACTGCCAGTGCGTTCCGTTAACGCGGTTGCCGGTAGTGAGCTTCTCATATGTCGCGCCAGTGTACATTGTCGGCGTGCTGTGTGAACTATGATTGTGTCAACTTCTTAGCAATGAGAGGATTCAACAGTGATCTTACGTAGCCCACCGCGATGACAGGACTGCAGCGTTTCCGTTTGCCCATGCGACCGTGAGGGGATTCTTGATCATGTTGCCTGCCCAAGCAATGCCTCCCCAGCCTACGCCATTGGGGACAACTACTTGGAGCACCACAGGATATGCCGATCCGGAAGTAGCGGTGCTAGGTGCAGCGATTCGGACAACGACATTCGAAGTCAGTGTGTATGCGACTTTGTACTCTGAGAATGTGAAGCCTGTCTCGGAGTCATAATATGCGGCTGCGGCAGCGCGCGCATTTTCGGCCGGCTTTGCGAATGCAAGAGATTGGGCTACAGAATTAGCTAGAACATCTAATAGTTGATCGTCCACGTACCCAAGCCAACAAGGGCCGCTGCCCACGTAATCCCAAAGGTGATGCGCATCATGAATAGTGCCACCAGACGAGAGCAAATGTTGGAACGAGCAATCAACTGGTGATGCAAGGAGGGTGGGCAGTATCAAGAAAAGCAATCGTGTCACTGTCAATTTTTCTAGAGTGGCACGATAAAACCTATTAGTACGGCGGCGGTAGCCAAGGATCAATCTGTCATTATCCTGTCCACTCCCCGGGTCGGCAGGAGAGCAAGTTACGATATACAAGCAGGCGTGCACGATATACTAGAACAGCATCCAGGTCGTGTCCATGACCACGCGTGACCAGATCTAGTCCAACCCGGATCGGAAGGAGGGTAGGGTGGCGATACACAAAGGGAAATGCAGCGTCTGGTGAAAGCGTGCCATTGATTGCACACGAAGCATTCTTCGTCGATTCCATCGTGGTCCCGTCAGGAATGGGGCAAAGCTCCGCTGCAGGATGGCCTTTTCTGGAAACAAGGATTCAAGCTCATCATAGAGAATGGGTGTGTTGTGAGAGGTCAACGCATTTATCCGTAGAGTGCATTGAGTATAGAATAGATGGGACAATTATTGGCGTGTGAAAAAATAGCCGGATGATAGCCACATTCCTGGGTGAGCAAGAGTTTGAACATGAAAATTGCAAACATCCCGGCTTGAGAAGAAAGCGAGGCAACTGAGAGGTGAAGTGGAAATTAACTCGTCCTACGCGACGATTAGTGCGCCATTGTTCTGGGTGTGCTCCTTGGATGGATATCGTGTTGGTGTCAGGGTGCCTGGGCACGCGAATGCTAAGCCTTCATCAGGATGTGTTCTATTTAGGGACCATTAAGATGAAGTCCCAAGAAGCGGCTCTAGAATATCGTGATCCCTATGGCGCTCCGATGTGGCGCTGACAAATTTCAAGGATCCGGATGGTGCTCCACCTCGAGAGGCTAGAATGTGGGGCCCTGTAGTCTGTTTAATATCAGGCCCCAATGTAGTTGCGGAAACATTCATATCATGGAGCTGTGCGGTGCGTTCTGCAAGTATCGATGATATCTTGGACCGTAGTGCAGGCGTAAAGCATCCAGGAAGGTGGTATGGGAGAAGGCGTGGTCGGATCACGCACCCGCCCGATCCACAGTAATTCCAGCTGTCTCCGGTTGGCGATGAGAAGCCATAGAGAATGATGATGGAATGACCGTCAGAAAGGTTAGCAGCAATGTACGCTTAGAGGCTGAACAGTGGATATTCGTGGACCGTGGGACAATTTAAACAACCTGATACCGAAGTTTATATCTTTAGCACAGCAAGCACTAGATCTAACGTACTGTGCAGATAACCACCCTGATAGTCTGATGTCGTTGATCAGTCGGACAGTGATCCGAGAGCTGTAGTGGGAAACAAAGGTGGCGTCACTTTCGAGATGCGATTCCTTAAGCGAAGGTCGAAGTGGCACCCGTTTGTGCCGCTCCACGTGGTACCGGGATATTGCTTCCGCTTTGTGTTGATGAAAGGTATCCAAATAGCGAATCAATTGGGGTAATCGTAGTATAGTACAAACGTTGTCGGAGGGTCGACCCGCGGAGTGACGTCTCGTGGCGTTCCTGCAACAGCCCTAGCTTGATAGATGGTAGTAGGCCGCCGTTAAACCAGCCGTGAGGGTCGCTACCATCCACTGTGCAATCGCAAAGGCGCTCTGTTCGTCGCCTTTCACTAGAGCGTATACTAACGATACGACGAAACTCGACACGAGGATGAAAAGGAAACACAAGCTTAAGACCAACTTATTTACTCCCTCAATGATGTGAACTCCCCACCCAAGATTGAGCTGGTCTGGCTGCTGTTGTTCGCGCATACTCTGTTCATTTTTTTGGGGAATCGGTTGATGAAAACCCTGCTTTGTGAATGAGCATGGCGCTTGTGATTGCCGAAGTAATGGAAGAACGTGCGACGATCTATGGGGGGCAACGGATCTAGCGGGCACTCGTGATAATGATAGCGGCCATTCTCAACTTCCTGACAGGGAGGAATCGAGAGAGGGCTGTCGTATATGCCCACATGCCCACCATCAAAGACGCTGAAGCGGACAAAGTGAATGTCGACAGGCTTGTAGAGCAGCTTCCGCCAATTGTGCTTTCGGATCTCGTTGTAACGTGTGTGGATTATCTCAAACAGCTGAACATCGGTCTCGATAGTCGGCTGAGCCGAGCCCAAGCTCAGCTCACTAAGCGCAATGGTTATAGGACCAGTATTGACGCAAAGCTCGAAGAACTTCCGTCCGGTGAGGGCCGGAGCATTCAGTCCATGTGTGGCGTCCCCAGTTGGTTCTGGGTTTCGAAAAGGTTGAGCATCAGGAGAATCCTGTGCACCGCTAATACCATCTTGTGAGACTGTAAGAGCATGAGAGTCGCCAGGGGGTGTAAGAGTCTCGCCCGCGCTTGCGTACCGAACGAAATCAATGTTCAGACCGTGCGCCATCGACATTGTCATAGCAATCCGCCATACGTGCTCTGAGATAGACTGCGAGAGATAGTATCCGATGAGTTCTGCCATTTCGCCCATCACCGAAGCTCTTACTTTTCCCACATCGATTCCCCAAGCTTGAAGGGTCTGCCAGAGCAATAGTCTCAAGAGTTTTCTTATAACAATTGCTACCCAAGGGTCAAGTCGAGCCGCCCAATCGCGGATATCATAAGCTGCTTCCTTGTCCGGGTGGGCTTCAAGTCTCATTGCTTCCAGGCCTCCAAGAAGTTCTTCACCAGATTCAGGGTCTTTAGATAGATAATCCTCGTAGCGAAGGTCTCCACAGGACTGATTATAAGGTCTTGTCAGCTCAACTTGTGCTTGTTCCGATTTTGGTTTCAAGGTGGCTGATATACACATATCCACTTTAAGCGTGTTTGTCCTTTCCGCAAACGAGGTCGAACTATCCTCAGAACATCTTTGTTTCGAATACGAATCCTTAGGGTGCTCCAGAGTCCAATCAAAGGCTGTATCGATCATCATGACTACAGAGTCGGCATAGAAATAGTTTAAATAATGAAGACTGGTTCCAAGATCATCCTCGATGCGGATGAGGTACTCGTGCTGCCAAGGTTTTGTTAGGGACATTATTTCGTACATCTTAAACCCATGATACTGCTACTTGTAAGCACAGTTATCATATATGCATGATGCACCAGTCATATCTTACCGGCTGTTCTTCCCATCTGAGGAGGCACTGCGATAGTGGAGTCTCGGCCCAAATTGCCTCGTTGTCGAGAGCTGTCGACAAAAGTGGACGATTTTCGCAGGTACTCCAGTCAAGTTTCAACCATATCCATGTTTCTATATGTTCTTTTGCCTGACCGACCAGGGTTCGGTGGCGATGTCTGCGCGGATGTCCTTGAGTATTATCGGGTTGCCATGCTCATGAAACGGGTATCCCACGAGGTGGTATGCCAAGGAAGTTGTATAATTTCCATCAGGTATGGAATCAATCGGCGGAATGAGCGGAAGAGAATCGGCGAACTGAACCGTATCATAGAAAATCGGGGAACAACTGCCACTGGGGGCAAGCCCAGATGTCTGACCTGGTCCAGATGGACACAGTTCCGTAATCACTAGTTATATCGCAGTCAGTCATGAAACTCAATACCGGCTTTTAGTCACATAAAAGACCTGCAAAGGCTTGTTTGACCTGGAAAATGACCGTTGAGCGGGCCCGTTGGGATTCACTAGCGTGCCGATGAAAGTAATGGTAGCCCATTTCGGATCTAGTAGAAACCTTTTTAGGATGTAGTTATGAGAAGATCGTAGGCACTACGAATCTCCATCTATCTGACTTATGAACTGCTCAGAATTTCAGCCTAGTGACGAAGCCGAGCTGAGAGTTGTTGTTGAGGCGCAAGGCGTTCTTAGCCTGATCGCTCTACTTCTCCAATAAGATATCATTCTTAAGCGAAATACGGCCTGCATCGTTTTAGGGCCAAGTTGCAACCTGGTTCAAGGCTGATTCTCCGATTTTTAGAGTTAGAAGAACAAGCAGTGTTGCGTGAAGCTTGCCGAGATCCAAATCGTCGTTATCGAGACCGCTGAAAGGCCATCCGGACAAGGTTAGTGTGTTAAGTGAACACGGGGTAAATAGCGCGTGTCAGCCCCGTGAACGCGGTGACCGCTCTTCCACTGCCATCACAACATCAGAATCAACACGCGAGCGACCGCCGACATCAGATTTAGACCCCATGACGATCTTCGCAAAGAGGAAACTCGAAGAGTGCGCCTCTTAGCCCAAGAAGTTTGACGTGATCGTATCTCCGCCTCATGACACGCCAAGCCACACATCGGAGAATTTCACGCCTATCACAATGACCGGCAGCGATCGCCGCATCTTGGACCTGTCTCATACCTGAGGCATAAACAACCTCCTCCTTAATCGGACTTTGTGGTACAGCTCTCCGCCGGCCGTGTTCGCTGCTGGAATAGGCATGCGCGAATGCGAACGGGTTAGTTCGCTCGCCTCAGCTGAACATGCGTGCCTAATTCGCGCTTTCGGACTCTTGAGGCGGAAACGCTTCCAACGTCTGCACGTTCGCCAGCTGTTAGATGCCCCTGACGGACATTTTGGTGGCGTGGAGAGTTCAAGCAAGGCTTCGAAGGTTTATATGTAGAGGTGAAGCCATGATGCAGATCAGCATTCCGCTCAGCACAATCGTTCTTCGAGTTACGTTTCTCACTACAATCTCTCTCTCATTAGGCCTGGATTTCAAGCACATCACACTCGTTTTTCATTAGTCTAATTGTATCATCTGAGCAAAATGTTATCAAAACACGCCCCATGGGCGCTTTCATTCCTTCTTTTCAATGCCGGCCTTGTTTTCGGCAAGAACCTAGTACCCATTCGACCCGGTGGAGGCAACAGCAAGCGTGCAGAGGTTTCAGGGCTGAACCTTCAAAGCGAAGAGACTTTCCTCTGGGGAGATGGTGACGGTATGTTATATGCATGATCGTAGCCAATAGTCACTCACAAAAGCCTAGATAACTCGGCGATCGCAAGCTTGAAGGTCCAGATGCCTGGGGAGACCGAGAACATCTTGTCCATGGAAAAGTTCGATGGCATGGTCAACTCTGTCCAGTGTAACTCAGACAATATTGCTATGACCTTCAAGGATGATGCAACCTTCGCGTATGCGCAGAAGATGTGGGACTGGGTCAACGGAGAAGCCAACCACAGCTTCGTGATGGTTGCTGGCCCAGGAGACTGTGGCAACAACACAAACCGCCAGCCTTTTGTTATCTCCTCCCTTGCCTACGATGAGGTAGCGAACAAGGCTACACTTGCAGCCAACAAAAGCGACTGGCAAACCATCGCCCACAGCTACGACCTCGTTGTCGGCTCGGTGGCACAGACGCCTGAGACTGCTGACAAGGAGCGAAGAGACATCGATAAGACTACTTCCGTCGACTTCAATCACGATCTGCCTTTCTCATTTGCTATCGGTGTGGGCAATAAAGAAGCAAGGATCGCTTGCACCAACTGCAGCACGACCGGCCAGTTTGATGTCCAATTCACAGTCTCACAGAAGCTATTCATACCCACCGGAGCCAGCATGAAGATATCACCTAAAGGCGTTTCAGCCATTGCACAAATCAAGCTCTCAGGCAGTGTCGACGTGACCGACGCGCTCACCAAGGAGTTTGACATCATCAAGATCCCCATCGATGCTCTCACGATTCCAGGCGTGCTGGATTTCGGACCGTTCTTGACCGTCTCAGTCGGAGCTGAGCTATCAGCCATCAGTCTTACTGCCGGTATTCAGAGTGGTCTGACGGCGAAGATCGACGATGCTGCAGTCGCCGAATTCGACCTTCTTGACCCTTCCAAGAACAGCTTCTCAGGCTGGGACCCACAGCTCGACACTGTTGATCTCAGGGTCGATGCATCGATTTCTGGAGGTGTCGCCGTCTTCCTGAAGCCCGCTATCGAGCTCAAGGCTGAGGCACTCGGCAAGGGCTTCGAATTCGGCATCAACATGAAAATACCCAACATCAGCGCCAAGCTCGCCGCGATAGCGTCGCCTCAAGGGGCCTGCACGAACCCGGGAGACCCTAAAACTACTCTTGGTGTCAACGCTGCTATCAATATCGGTGGCTCGCTCAACATTGCTGCTACGAAGACTGGAGACAGCGATCCGCTTTTCACGCTCCAGCTTGCTGCGATCGACAAGCCTCTGGCTGCCAAGTGCTTTCCCTTCGGCGACCCGATTGCGCCTGCGAAGTACCTGGCGCGCAGCCATCCTCGCCAAATATCTGGACTCTAGATGGTTGGTTGGGTAGGAACTAATGTTTGAATGAAGCAAGGTTATGCTGTAATGGTTTTGCATTGGGTATGGCTGGTAATTGCATTTTTGTGCAACACTCTTTATAGATTTCTTCATTTCTTGTCATCATACCAAACCGCATCTAATCATGATCCTAGTCTTCTTAGTACAGATGCAATCATGGCTCCAATTCAGTCGAAAGCTACTTTCGATAAGAATGTCGTCGAAAGCTGCTCTGACCAATCGCTGTTCGACGTCAATTTGTGATCAAGAACCACACCCATCATTTACAATGAAAGTAGCAATACAATCCTGCGGACCTCAAGGCTGGTTTCACATTGAACGTGCAATTTGTGGAAAAATTCGAGTGTATGGGTTTCCGATCCGTACTTGCCGGGTAAGTTTTGATTACTACAAATATGGGAAATTGCGTTGCCTCTTCACAAACTCCAAAGTACCTGCTTATACGGCGACGGACGCCTTACTCGGCCATAACAGCATTCGTCACCTCGACTCTGCGTGTCTGGAACAAATAAAGGTGTTATTCGCCTTCGGTCGCATATGATTCCGATTGCAATCTCTCATACACGTAGTCTGGAAAGTCGACTGCCAAACGGAGTGAAGCACAGCCTTACAGCACCTTCGATCTGCTGTAATACGCCGAAGACCTTCGTGAACCTCGTAGTTTCCCTTTCACTCGATCTTATTGCTCCGAGGTGTGCCGGTGTCTTTTGGGATCGCGAATATCCGTATGGCCATCCGCAGCGCGTGCTCTGCAAGCAACATGCTCAGCATGAACCTGCACCAGTCTCACAACAGCCGCGCCCTTCCAAGCTAAGCCCATCATCCACCCAATATGACCTTCCCAATCTCTTCATCAAAGCCCCTCACTCATACCTCTCCTTCCTCTCCCCCTCTTCATTCCCGACCAACGTCCCACCCCCCAACCACCCACTCCCGCGCCTATTGCCCCCACTCTTCCCTGTGTCACCCTCCGGTGTGTTCTGCTCTACGACCACCCGAGCCATTTTCCACAGCGCCCAGGTCTGGAAGACGATTACGATGAGGAGCAGGAAGAGCACGACGAGGATTCCGAAGAGGGTAAAGAGGAGGAGAACGGTTTCTTCGTTTTTGAGTCCGCCTGGGTTTTTGTTGTTGTTGTTGTTGCCCATTGTTGCGAGTTGGATTGAGTTGGACCGGAGGGGAGCAAGGTTGGGAGGTTCCGCGCGATCGTTTGCTTTTTTACTGGTGTGGGATTTTGAAGATGCGAATTTGTGATTTGCTCGTTGCTGAGAGATATTAAGTAGATTGATGTTCTCTGTTGATGCGAGAGACGAGAAGAAGGTAAACCGCACACCAGCCAGGAAGCGGACGAGAAAACGACGATCGCAGCAGCAGCTCTTATCTTCAAATACCAAGCTCAGCCCGCGACAACTTGGCATCAATGCGACATTTCATCGCGGTAGTACACCGTGCCGAGCCGTGACAGGTTCGCTCATTCCGCACGATTGGTGTTTCAGCCCTACAACCGAACCACTTCCCGGAACACGCCTCCGCAACCTCAGCCGTTCGCAACTTCACGATCGAGGAATACGCGCACTTTTGAACATTGGAGAGGGAAGGGGTGTGTTGCAGAGAAGATGTGATGATTATCCCATGACTAGGTTCTATCTACTGGTGTACATTACCCATAACGCTATGCAAAATCCTCGTGTATCTCGCCTGCAACATGCGACGCCAAACTAACAATGCCAATGTCGATGCCATCGTAAAGTCGTAACAATCATGCGTGTCGTGAAGGGCGCCCATTATTAGGGATATGCAAGTCGTGTTCGCAACGTCCGTCAACCATTTAACGCCCCAGTGCCGTTGTGAACGCCCAAATTGCCTGAACTAGAGTAACCTATACCCTACAGTTGGGAGAATAGTGTAGGTGTAAACAAATTATGTGCAAGTCGTGCATACCTTTATGCGCGGTCGTGATAGATGTCCATCAAGCGAGGATGACGGAAAGGGACGAAGGGGTTTAACCAACGACACCCTCGTCCACGAGCTCGTTGTCAAACTCGAAGGTATCGTCAACACCAATGCCAGAGTCCCACTGGCGTCGAGTGGTCTTGCTGCCCTTGCGGCCAGTCTTCTTGCTGATCTTAACCTTCTCACTCGTCTTCATGACCTTACCGGTAGCGACCTTGTGAAGGTTTACGCCGGTAGTCTTCACTTCCAGGCCTTCAGTCTTCATGGCGGCAAGACGGTTAATAGCCTCCACGCCACGGTGCTTACTCGCCTCAGCGAGCTCTTCATTGCGTGCTAGAAGCTCACGATGAGCGGTGTTGAGAGCGTCCAGGGTCTTCTGGTTGTCCTCTTCTTGAGCCTTGAAAGCAGCGATGAGCTCCTCCTTCTGAGTAGCAAGGGTCGCAATGAGGTCAGCACGTGTATCAGCCATAACTTGAAGCTCCTTGATTTGCTCGCCCAGGTCATTCAGAGCTGTGGCATGCTCCTCGGCGCGCTGCTGAGCGACTCCCTGAAGATGCTTGATCGTCGCCTCCTGGGTCCTAATGGTATGATGGAGAGCGTTCGACTCCTCCGCGTGAGCACCCATGATGTTGAGTAGCTCATTTGCCTCGTTCTCAACTCGATTGGCCAGAGATTGGTTTTCCTCCTTCAGTTCTGCGGCCTCCTTGCGAGTCTCATTCAGACTTCCCTCTAGGTCACGGACAGAGTCGTCACGCTCAGCAATCTCAGCTGCATGCTCCTGAGCGGTCTCGATAGCATCCTGCTCAAGCTGCTGGATACGAGCGTCGCGTTGTGCGAGGGTGTTGTTGAGATCCTGAATTGTTGCGTTCAGGCTGTCCTGAACGGCCTTGGCGTTGGCCTTCAGGGCAGTCATCTTGGAGGAGATGTCCTCAATAACCTTGTTGAGGCGCACCTTCTCGGCTTCGGCCTCGGCTTCAAGGGCGTCGCGATCTTTGATCATAGCGCTGAGGTCGCCCTCCGTGTTCGTGAGCTTCTGTTGAAGGCTTTCGACGTCACCCTCGAGTTTGGTCACCTGGTCTTCGGCGCCTTGTCGCAGGCGATTCTCAGTGTTGAACTGACCTTGGAGGTCCTCCTCAAGGTCCGTCGCATCTTGTTTGAGCTTGGCGATTTCCGCGTCCTTCTCTTGCTGAACCTGGAAGAGTTTGGAACGAAGCTCGTTGGCCTGGATGCCGGCATCGTGAATGCGCGTGGTGAGATCTTCAACTTGCTGATTGCGGTCATCAAGATCTCGCTCGGTCTGCTCTCGCTGGGCCTTCTCTGCTTCAAGATTCTTACGAACAGTATCGAGCTCGGTTCGGAGATCACGAATAGCCTCTTCGAGGTTCTCGATTGTGTTTTCGTGGCTATAGATGAGATCAGCATGCTCGTCACGTACGGTCTCAACAGCCGTGCGAGCTGCCATCTCATCTTCTAGCCGCTGGCGCAAAGTGTCAATGTTGGATTTGATCTCGTCCACCGTAGCCTCCAGGCTATCGATTCGGTCCTCCTGCTCATCGATGTAATCCGCCTTCTGAGCCACATCAGCCTCAGCATTGCCGAGAGCTTCCTCATTCGCCTCGAGTCGTTCCTGAAGCTTTGCGACCTCTGCTTCGTGTTGTTTCTCGAGCTCATGGATGTGCTTAGCGTGATCTTCCTCCAGCCGAGTGATGGTTTCTGTGAGGGCCTTCAGCTCCGCCGTCTCTTTGTCGAGAGCTTGCTTATAGCGATCGAGTTGAGTGTCCTTGTCTTCCATCTCGTCTTCAAGACCATTGATCTTGGCCTCTTGGTCGTCGAGAACGTTCTGCTGATCGGCGATCGTCTGCTGTCGGCTGGCTACCAATGTCTCCAGGTCCACAAATGCGCGCGCGACCTTATCGTGGGCAGCCTCAGCATCATTGAGCTGCTGCTCGAGATCACTGTTGCGCTGCTCTGATTGAGAGACCAACCCGAGAGTAGCATCTCGCTCGCCGCGCAAAGTGGTCTCGGTCATGCGTAAGTCGTCGATAACCTTGGTCTTCTTGCTAATATTGACACGCATCCCCTGGATGGCTTCGATCAACTGTGGAATGAGCTGGCCGTTGGTGAGGCTCGCCGTCAAACCTGGGTACACGCCCTCGAGCGCGTCACGGGCGATTTCAAAGCCGTGTCGTAGCTCGGTGAGAATCTCTTCGTGCGCAGCACCAGGGGGAGCGACTTGTAGGTTCTGCAGGCTAATGCCAGCAATGCGAACAACCGACTCAAGATGCGCCGACTGTGCCTTGACTTGCTCGATCTCCAACTCATAGCGTTTTACGGCTTGATCTGAGATCTTCTCTGGAACAGCAGCTGGCGTAATATGGGAGATGTCGGTGAGAGAGTCATAGTCAAGCTTGGCCTGTGATGCCTCAAATGTGATTTGAGAGGTCATGACAGTGCGCTGTGTATGCGACTGATATTGGCTCTCTGCCCCGCTGGTGCTGACATTGAAGCTGTCACGGTCGACAGGCATGAAAAGGTCATCGTCAGCGATCAGGGTGTCGCCATTCAGCTCCTGTGCAACCTCACGCGGACTGGGAGATGGAGTGAGCGCCTGCTGTGCTTGCAGCGCCTCGATGACTTTGCGAGCCTCCCGCAACTCTGCTTCAAGTTGTTCGGCGTGATCGTCGGACACGTCGATATCGCCCATGCGACGGGTCTCGAGCGAGAACGTCAGGCTATTCACCTCTTGCTCTTTCTCCTCCAGTCTACGGCGAAGCTCAGCCAGGTCCCTGGAGCGCTTCGAATCCTCCTTCTCGTGCTCGTGAATGGCGTTCATTTCCTCACTCAGCCCATCCCGACGTAGACGGCGATGCGTGCGGGAACCCAACTTGGCGACTAACGGCGTGAACTGCACCTCGGTTGGTTGATTGTCAGTTGCCTCGGGGGTGGTATCGAACTGCGCAGGCATCGACTGCCGAGCCTGGCGAGTTGCCTTCGTCGGTCGTCCGAGACGTTGGAGGTGTGGAGTGAGACCACGGACTGGCTGCGAGGCGGCGGGGGGAGTGGCAGCTGTGTCGACGTCTTCGTCCTCGCTGTCAGAAACGAGCGGCTCCGAGTGTCGGCGCTGACGAGTGTTGCGGGGGATAACGTCGATATTGTCAAGGCGCTCCGGGCCCTGCGAGCGGCTCACTGACTCCTCCATCTCGCGGGCGAGTTGGTCGTGGTCATCAATCTGCACTCGCTTCGTCCGCTTGGAGGGCTCAGGCACTACAGTTGGGGAGGCAGCACGCTTGGTGGCCATCGAGCTGCGGGTGCGTTTGTGGCCGCCGCGAGACTTGCGTCGGGCCTGGTCGCCTGGGCCTTCTGGGTGGTGCTCGGACGAGAGTCGAGCCATGGCTGCGGGATTGTCTGCTGGCTTGTCAGAGGATAGTTAGGACTGGAGGACTGGAGGACTGGAGGACTGGAGGACTTGAGGTGGCTGCGTACCGTTTGAGTTATGCAAGTGGATGTAGATACCCAAAAATGTCGGCGCAAAAAAAGTGTAGTCAAGCGGGGAAGCGACGACAAGAGTGCGGTAATGGGGAGTGCCTGGAAATCAAGTTCGAATGGAGAGGCTGGAGAGGCTGGAGCTTTTGTGCGGAGGTGTTTTATGTTAGTGTGCTGCTACGTCAGTCTGCCCTCCGCGGTGAAGCACGGCCAATCGTGCAGCCCGCCCACGGGAAATTTCACGAGCGGATCCCTGACGCGTCTGGCAGCGACTCACGCGTTTTCTCCACCAACAATGTTGCTATAGCATTTCACGTAATTTGTTTACACTTTCACGGCCTCACTTAGGTGTATTCCAAGCTTTCTGCTATATGCCGGGTCGATCGTGGTACACGACGTCACTGCCCAGGAGCACGCTGCTAAGACGCGCCACGAGCTCGGACCGTGCACGCGCACCCTCTGTTTACCCCTGTTTACACATGCACAATTCCCCACAGCGCTGCACAACTTTCATCTCATCCATCTTCGAAAAGGAGGATCTGCTCATTGACTCACGCTACATGACCTAGATCCAGGATCCAGGATCCAGGATCCAGGGCCTAAACATCAACACAACCTCGTTATCAAGATTGAAGCCCTGTCCTCTATACTATCACGCAGCAGCAGTGGAGAACTGAGGCATGCTATCTGCCAAGCTGAATACTTATCCTAGTCCTCGATACTCGCGCTCGGAAATGTAATTTTTTTGGGATTGTCAGCGACATTGCTTGCTACAATTCATTAGCAGGTTCACGAGCCTTACCTACGAGTTTGAGCTCGTCTTGTTCAAACCTTATTCCTCTCTACGTTTCTATCTTCTTGAACTTCGCATTATAAGGACAACCGTCTCTTCTACAATACTCTATCACTCGAACAATTTTATCAACTTCTTTCCAGGCGATTGGAAGCTGCACCTCCCACTCAAGAAAGGCGAGCGCGAAATTATTTCTGGATAGATCGGCGTCACTTCCCTCACATTCCACAGTCGCAACTTTCGATTCCCCCATTGGGACGCTGGATGAGGCTGTTCGGAAGTCACGGAAGGATGGCTCCACTGCGCCTAGGAATGCTGACGTAAGGCCATCCGTCGGACTTGACTTGGGCCTTGTCAGCATCTCTCTCGAATCATTTACCAGTACAAATCGAAGGTTGTATCGCTAACGTTTGCATATTCCGTTTCTGTCGCTTTCATCGCATTATTTCCGGCTGGTAACATTGATACGCACCGCTTGACTCACAAACACTGGAACCCTCCAGCCAATGCATTCCTAACTGGGTATTCGCTTTCGTTGATACTTGAAAGAGCAAGGATACCACACGCGTTAGACCGCCATGGAGGCCCATAACTCAACTGTATCGCAGATCGCCGCGTCAGTGAAGCACTTCCACAGCACCAATACACCGTTCCGCATATATCATGGCAGCACTCTATCAACACGTCCTTCAGCACGAACCAGAGACAACACAGTCGATATATCAAAGCTCAATCACGTGTTCCCTGTCAATCGCGACACCAAAACATGCTTCGTGGAACCGAATGTCCCAATGGACGCCCTAGTTGCGGCCACGATGAAAGAAGACTTCCTGCCCCCTGTTGTTATGGAACTCCCCAACATCACAGTCGGCGGTGGGTTTGCGGGGACGTCTGGAGAGTCATCGTCGTTTCGATACGGGACCTTTGATTGCACGGTTCGGTCCATCGAAGTCGTTCTGGGCGATGGATCCATTGTTACTGCGACTCGGGGAGACCCCGAAACAGAGGACCTCCTGTACGGAAGCGCCGGCGCCTGCGGCACTCTGGGCATCGTCACGCTACTGGAGATCGAATTGATCGAATCGCAACCCTATGTCCAATTGACGTATTGGCCCGTCAGAAGTGCCTCGAGTGCAGTGGAACTGTTACAGAAATTCGAACAAGACCCTGCGATCGACTTCATAGACGGCATCCTCTTCTCATCAACATCAGGAACGATCATGACCGGAAAGCTTTCGGACGAGGTACGCTTTTGGGGGGACACGAACCCTGCTCCTTTTATTGAATTGATGAAGGCTAGGGGCTTTAGAAAGATCATGAGTGGACCTTATGGACCGCACACGCACGTATCATATGCTCCTAGCCCACGGATTCTTTTATTACCTCTGCTGACGTACTTCGATATGACAGATACCGAGCAAGTCGCTCAAGCGCAAGGTCCAGACATTCGATCGAGCAACAGATCCCTGGTTCTACCTCCACGCAGAACAAGGGTTAGCTAAACATGAGTTCGAACCATGGACGGAAACTATCCCTACGCAGAGCTACCTCTTCAGATACGACCGCGCCGTCTTCTGGAGCGGACGTCTCGCATTCAAGTACTTCCACGTGCCATTCAATCGCATCATGCGCTTCCTCCTAAACCCCTTCATGCGGACCCGCGTCGTCAACCACGCGCTCCACCGCTCCGGCCTCTCCTCCCAAGGTATCATCCAGGACCTCGGCATCCCCTACAGCACCTCCGCAGAATTCATACAGTATATCAGCTCTACGCTCAACTTCTGGCCGCTCTGGCTCTGCCCCGTCAGATCTCCCCACGCCCTAGGCGGCTCGTCCTTCTCGATCGGCAAAAAGGATCTCGGTTTCCCTGACGTGATGCTGGATATCGGCGTCTGGGGCATCGGACCTTCCGACACCCTACAATTCATACGCCTGAATCGCGATATTGAGAAGAAGGTCAGAGAGCTGGGAGGCTTGAAGTGTCTGTACGCACACGCGTATTATACCGAAGACGAGTTTTGGGAGATTTATAACGAGAAGGAGTATTTGGACTTGCGGAGGAAGTGGCGTGCGGGGGGGTTGCCGAGTGTGTACGATAAGGTGAAGGTTGATTTGAAGGGTGTAGATGTAAAGGAGGGCGTCGCAATTGGGAAGTGGACGAAGGGGAATTTGGCGCAGAGGCTAAAGGGGAAGGTTTGGGGTGTGGTGGGTGTGCTGAGTGCCGTGAGGTATATGTTGTTTGGAGGCGACTTTGTGTTGAAGAAGGCGAGGTGAGAGGGTGGGGTATTGATATCGCGTTGCGAGTTTGGATAGGAGCCCGTGTGCTTTGGGTTGTAGAGATACCAATTGAGTACTGTTGTACGCTTTCTGGCATAACTTTCCGCATTAACTTGCGAACAAAACATGTCCAAGCATTTGAGAAGCGCCCTATGAAGGGCTTTCTAGGGCTGTACAGCTCCCGCTCATCACCTCGGTGCCATATCGACATTCACGACGTATTCTTCCATTGTTCTGATTGTAACCCCAACCGCTGCCGTTCTACTATGGCACACGACGCATCGTTGATAACGGGGGGATCCTCGAGCGACGGAAGGTTCGTTCGAAGCGAGAGAAATGTGGAGGCAGCATCGCTGTTCGAGGTGTATCTTAACCTATCCGTTAGAATTGAGCACTAAGCTTAATTAGCAACAGAATTCAAGCATCAATGACTGTTAGTGTCAATGACACCCGGCTCGCAGGCTGGAGTCGACAGAGCGGTTGTGAGGCGTTACAGACAACATAGTGGTGTGCTCTTAGGTTTGCTTTCCTCGAAACAAATTTGGGCTTGTTGATTATCGATCAAGAAGCCTTACGAACAGAGGTGGGAAGTCAATGGCAGCTGGCGGTGATGAGGGAGAGCTCAATCTTGGAACTTGAGCTGCGACGAAACTGGGAGCTATGGCCATCCTTCCTTCGGCCCGACCAAGCCACCGCGATTTCCCTCGTCACGCGCACTTCGACGCCATTCCCCTGGACTCTCACCGGTTTGTATATTTCGCTTGCTCGTAAGTTAAAAGCAGTTGCGACTTTAGAAATCATGAGCAACAGCGTGTGCTCCACTACGTTGGCTTCCGCTGCCGGAAGGCGGAATGGAGACGGACAGAAGCAGGCGCCGAAGAAGCCGAGTCCGCTGAGCCCACTTCTGACGACGCAGCTTTCATCACCATATTAACAGCATCTTTATATTCAAAATTATTCACTCGCGCCGTAGCGCTTCTCATAACATTCTTCCTTCCATACGACTTACTCTTTTGACTTTCCGACAAGCACGCCTCGCATCATCTCGCCATGAATGAAACGATCGCCGACGAGCAACACGCGAGAGCAGTCGACAAGATCAGTGCGGATGTACGTAGCTTCCATAATCGAAAAGTACCGTTTCGCGTCTACCATGGCTCGACGAACAGCACTCGGCATGCCAATTTCGACCGAGATGCAATTGTGGATGTCAGCTCGCTAAACCGTGTGCTTCATGTCAACGAGGAAACAAAGACAGTAATAGTCGAGCCCAATGTCCCTATGGATCTCCTTGTGCACGAGACGAAGAAGTTTGGGCTCTTGCCGCCCGTGGTAATGGAGTTTCCTGGTATCACCGTAGGTGGTGGATTTGTCGGGACTGCGGGCGAGAGTAGCAGCTTCAAGTACGTTGGTCCAGGCTACAGACGAGCCATTGTTCCAAATAAGGCAACTTAATTGGCAACTACAATTACGCCCTGGAACGCTTCTAGGCCTTGTTGCCCACGTAAGTGGCAGATCTCTGCTAATTGCAATTCTCGATCTGCAGGTACGGATTCTTCGACCGGACGGTGAACTGGGCAGAAGTTGTTTTAGCGGACGGAGAGGTCGTTAAAGCGTCCAAAGCAAAGCACCAAGATCTGTTTGAGGGCCTTGCCGGGAGCTTTGGCACTCTGGGAGTGCTTACGCTGGTTGAAATACAACTCATCAGTATCAAGAGTTACGTGGAGTTGACATACTACCCAGTGACTAGTATCGAGGCCTCGATCTCTAAACTTCGGCAGGAGACGTTGAAGGACGAAAATGACTACGTGGACGGCATACTCTTTGCTAAGACCAGTGGTGCGATTATCTCAGGCCGGCTAACCGACAAGTGCCCGAAGCTCAGCATGATTCAGCGATTCTCGCGGGCTTGGGATCCCTGGTTCTACCTCCATGCTGAACGGATCGCAAGCAAGAAAGCTTCGTCTACCGAGATTGTGCCCATAGAAGACTATCTCTTCCGATACGATCGCGGTGCTTTTTGGACAGGCAGATATGCCTTCAAATACTTCTGGACGCCTTTCAATCGCATTACACGTTTCCTGTTGAATTACTTTATGCACACGCGCGTCATGTATGTCCCCTGCATACACCGCCTAAACCGTTAAGAATCTACTGACTCAAATCACTTATCAGGTACCACGCTCTCCACGCATCCGGCCACACTGATCGCTACATCATCCAAGACCTCGCTCTACCTGCAGCTAATTTCGTGGAGTTCATCCGCTATGTCGACTTCAAATTCGGACTGTATCCTCTCTGGCTGTGTCCACTTCCGCCAAATACGAGAGGCTCGATGGCTCATCCGCGCAGTCTAGCAACCACCGCTCAAAGCAAGTCAGATCAGTACATCAACGTCGGCGTTTGGGGCCCATACCCATCCTCCGAAGACGGCTATGTAGCGGCCAATCGCGATCTCGAAGCCAAGCTCTCCGCACTCGGTGGCCTCAAGTGGCTCTATGCTCGCTGTTTCTACACTGAAGATGAGTTTTGGCAGATCTACGACGAGAACAGATACAGAGCGCTGCGCGAAAAGTATAGGGCAACTAGCTTACCTACTGTCTTTGACAAAATTAGAGATCGGCCCGAGAGTCGGAACCAGAGGTTTGGATATGGTGAACCGGGATTGAAGGGTATGACGAAGAGGGTTCTACTCAGTACGAGATTGATGAGGGGATTCTATGGGATCTATAAAGCTATAAGAGGTGGTGATTACCTGTTGGCCAAGAAGAAGAATTGAAAAGAGACTTGCGCTCGGAGTAATGCATCGGACGCGGTTAAGACGCACGAGAATTGAGAGAATTGTCTATTACTATTACAACTATTGGTACTTGTAGCTCGCTGAACAAAATGGATCACGCATCTCAGATCGACTCCTTACCAGTGATCCTCACCCACTCATCCACGAGATGCTTCCAGACCTCCTCCCCTTTCCCCTGCTCCCTCAGTCCCTTCAACACGCTAACAATCTCCGCATTCCCGCTCTCGCACTTCTCATCAACTGTATAACAACCACTCCCAACCTTCCCATCCGTCCCTCTCGCAACCTCAACACCCTTCTCCACCTCCACGCCATTCACGCCGCCCTCCCGCGCCGAGTACCGACTACTAGTCGCCAAATAGAGATGCCTGTCTCCAGAATCTCCTTCAGGAATGAAGACAAAAGGCCCTATGATTTTGGCGCTGGTGCGCATCAAGAGGTTGATGATACCGCCGCCGCGCGCGATGTTGCTTTTTACCGGGCCGGGGAAGTCGTGGACGAAGGATACGCTTGGGGCGAGAGTGGCGAAATGTTCTTGGTAGAGGGTGAGCATGGAGGCTGCCTGGCCGCGCATCTACTTTGGGTCAGCCATATGCTTGCAAAGCTGGTAGCAGCGACGAGTTGAGGGCTGGAGACGTACCTTGATCAAATTCATTCCTAAGTTGCGCATCTGGAAATCTGTGATTGGCATTGGGCCTTCTTTCGTGCCGGTGAAGATACTCAAGACACGTCTCAAGACCGTCGCTCTCTGGAGTTCTGGCAGGAGGTTGGCGATAAAGCGTGCGCGGGAATGGAGAAGTAGCGTCGCGGGAAGGTGCAGGCCCTCTTCTGTGTCCATGCCTTGCGACATTGTCCCTTGACTCATAACCAGTATGTTGATGTACGTCTCCTTCTCTTTGATCTGCTGGCAGACGGAGTCGACGCTCTTGACCAGGCTGATGTCTGATTTGATGAAATGGTACGTGCCATTGGGGTTTAGGGTCCTGAGTTCCTTGGTAATGCGGTCTGCGGCTGCTTGCGAGCGGCCAACGAAGTACGCTTTTGGAGACTGGCAGTTCTGAGCGAAGGATTTGAGAGTGTATTCGCCGATGCCTGATGTTGCGCCCACGAAGACGCCGATCAGGTTCGAGGGGAGTTTGGCGTTGGAGGCGCGGATGAATTCTTGGGATACCATGGTTGCTAAAGTTTTCTTTTTGGTGTGAGGGGTGCAATAGAATTAACAAGTTACTGTTCGCTTCTAAAATGATACGGTGCTTGATGGCAAGACTAGGAGATGAAGACAAATGGCCCTCTTTATATCAATTCATCTCTGGACAATGGCACGCTTCGAAGCCTCCAGCAACTGCCCGACTCCGACCTCCATCGCGCCGTGGCTGCTTTGAGGCTATCCAACATTTCGAAGTGGCTTTCGAGATGCAAGACTTCATTGGTGATGTCAACTCACGATCGTGGGAGTGGTGGTTAGAGAGAGGAGGGCGCAGGCATCTAGCCAATCATCGCGAGTTAAATCTCGCATCGACGGTGGAAGATTCGACCGCCACTAGCCTTCTTTCGTATGCGAGATTTCTCGGCGATGGGATGAGCGCGGCGACACAGACATCGAGTACGCGAATGCGAAGTCGGCTTGACATGCAGGAATGGCTGTGAATTCTTATGAGCTTCGCATCGTCCATAAAGCGACCTCTAGCTGCACATCTCGAAGCAGCAACCCCCTCATCTCCCGAGCCAGATCCGACGGCGTTGATCATCTGCAAAGCGATTGCATCATCGATCAAGATTGCAGCGCGCAATTTGGAGGACCTGATTGACCTTTCCCGGAGACGCTGTGCTCAGTAATAGCGCAGCAATCAGGCAACATCCGAGTGTAAGCCGACAGCACGATATGTCAACCTCGCGGTTGCAGAATAACGCCCGATATCGCCGTTGCGCTTGCTCCATCTAACAACAAAGCCACGCCACTAAGAATACTCGACGAAAACGAAGTCTGCAAGGGGCTGAAACGCATCCAATTAATAGAACGTGAGCAGCGCGTGGAAAGGTAGCAAGCAGCGAAGTGTATCGCAGAGATTCGACCCGACAGCCTGGTCCTGTCTGACGTTCTTCGATTTCCTCCGCTCACCTGCATCTCCAGGCATAAGTCGAGCATCACGGAATCTCAAATACCGACTAGGAGTTGCGGGGCCGGCATTCGCTGGGTGACAAAGCCAGCGGAAGCTTGTCGTCACCCTGCGAATAGCTCCATCTTTAGCTGGCCAAGCTTACCTCATGCAGGTCCTCATGGGCGATGATCCTGCAATGTTTACCATGAGACCTCCGGATCGTGCGCTTTTCTATTGGCCGTTCCAGTACGCGGCTTGCGGAGAAGGTTCGTTCCTGACGGATCCAATGGCGTCGATAGCCAACCTTTGCCATTTTGAAGAAGACTTTCGACAGCTTCCCGCTTCTCATTCCGGTGTGCTCTACCGCCACTCCATGATTGGCCATGCGCCCTATAAATCATGTCCACCATTCCTAACTTGCATCTTCTAGGTACCCCCGGATCAAGTCAATCCGTGGAGGGGTTTAGTTGGCACTATTCCAAATTTCAATAATGGGTGACACAGCAGTCTGCATCCTGGCTGGATAAGAGCTTGTAATTACCTATAGGTGAGCCTGGTACGCAGATCTGACAGCATCTTTGGACCCTGGAGATTCTCGTATCTCGGGTATATATAACGTGTTTTATCCTTCCTGCCATCGTCTTGCCGTCCACAGCCAACACCATGGCACCTCCATCGTTCTATGTATTTGTTCTCCTGAACGGCTTCGCAGCCGCGAAGACCTGCTGCAACCTGACAATTCCTGTCAGCATCGCATCGCGACAGGGCCTGTTTGCGAGTATCCCACAGGAAGGCAACTTGGATGCTACTGCATTCTCGCAAGCTTTCACAACGCTCGGCGGGAATTACACAGAACAGTTGCTGGAAGGCTATCAGACTTTGACTGGAGATTACGAGATTTCGGCGAAGTTCTGCTATCCAGACGGCGGGAGCAAAGACACTGTAATACAGCTGCTTTCCCATGGTATTGGCTTTGACAAAACGTAGGACTCCTTGCAGTATAACTGTCTCACTGCGACTGACAAAAGCATACAGTTACTGGGACTTGTCATTCAACAACTACAATTACAGCTATGTCAATGCTGCAGTGGCCGCGGGATACTCTACGCTTGCTATAGACCGCTTTGGAATCGGCAACTCGTCTCACGGCGACCCCCTCAACACGATCCAGGCGCAAGCTGAGGTCGAGGCTCTGAACGCAATCACTACCAAGCTTCGTAATGGCGATATTTCTGAAATCGGCCATGCCTACGACAAAGTCATACATGTCGGCCACTCATTCGGCTCGGTCCAGTCTTATTGGCTATCTGCGTTATACCCCGACAACACCGATGGACTCGTTTTGACTGGCTGGGCTCAGAACGGAAGCTTCCTGCCAATGACAGTATCCGCATGGAACCTGCATCAAGCGCGCCTGAACCAGCCTCTGCGCTTAGGGAGTGCATCCAATTCTGGATTGCTCCAGGCTTTTAGCAAGTACAGCTCTGGTATTGTTCAGTATGTTCAAGGCCTATTACGGGGCGTCGGTGTTCAGATTGCTTCTCAAGACATTTGGGAAGACATCGCGACCACCGAAGTTGGGAATCTCATCGACGGTTGGAACACCACTGTTCAGACACTCAACTACCCTAATGGCTACCTCATCTGGTCTGACCTTACCGCTAATCAGTTCACCTTCCTACTGAGAGGGCGCTACGATGTCTCTCTTGGCATTGTCGCAGAGACCACCAAGCACCCTGTCACAACTGGCGAACTCCTCACTATTGGCTCAGCGCCAGCGCAAAGCCCCTTCACTGGACCGGTTCTTGTTTTCACCGGAGAGAACGACCAACCTTTCTGTGGAGGCAACTGTTACGCGACTGGTGGAGTCGCGGACAACATCCCGGCTGAAGCTGCAAAAAGCTTCCCTGGTGCCAGCGCGTATGAGGCATACATTCAGCCCGCTACTGCTCACGGTCTCAATGTCCACTATAACGCTACGGCAGGATACAACTACATCCAGAGTTGGCTGGGAAGCCATGGGCTTGCAGCGTAGGCAAGATTCACAACTGTTGAGGCGGTAGACTAGCTATTTTGACGAAACCATAATGTAATCGGTCCTAATTCCTTCTGAATGATAATAATACGATGAAAATGTTGGTGTTGCTTGTTCTGATGCATGATGTCATCGAAGTCCAGAACAACGACGGAACTGGCAGCCCGACCCCAGACGCCTCAACGGTGCCTCCCGTTATCCTTCCGCTCACGCAACATCTACACCCAACCACTCAATTCTTCAGCTGTTACGTCTGACTGTGCGGTCGCACTCGCACTTGTATCGCGAATATTCTGCTCAAGTCGCCCCATCGCTTGCAGACTTCCTCTCCAGGGCTCCTATCTCCAGGGCTCTATCACCGAGACAGAAGCGAGTCGCTCCGTTCGTTCATAGAAGGATATCTTGCCAGCTTCACAGGATTCTGTAGGGCCCCGCACGCGCAGCATGGGCTCCACTGAGCTAGTTTTATCAAAGACCAGATGCGAGCAAGCGCAGTCCCTGAACCCGCTTTGGAGCACGCAAAATTCTCGTAAACTCTATTGCTAACGCGTGACTAACCCCCATCATTGAAGTTTTACCGGCCAAACTCCACCAGAACCCCAGGACCTAGGGAAGTATATGCTCGCGCTGCATATCCGAAGAAGCCTTCTTAGCGAAGATGGTATTCAAGAAACTGCTAGCAAGCCAAGAGATGGTGACAAAGCGCTGATGAATAACGACTGTTGGCGCTGACTTGCAGCGTGAAGCCCGCTAGCTGCCACCGCACATATTAAATGCAGGGCACACCCGAACTTCAAACTTTTGACAAGCCCTTAAGCGAGCTGCTACCTGTGGTTCAGGCTGGGAACACGAAATTGGCATGGGCTTTGATGTGTTAACATAAGCTACTTTTGGAAGGCACGTGGCGCTACGAACCATTGAAATCGCGGTCAATGGTCGCCACGAAGATGCAGAGCAAGATAGCTTTGTTGTCGGTTAAAGAGTTGCACCGTTGGACAAGGCGCTGGACGTGGACGCGGCCAATGGAAGAGCTGGGCTTGAGTAACGTGAATGACTTACTGCGCTGTTAGTCATGCACTTGATAACGGAAAGCCGCCTCCGCCTGCGATGCCTCCCTGGCAGAAGCACGACAGAAAAGACATCGAGACAATCATAGAATGTGCGATCCACCGGAAGGCCGTTGTACATGCCGACTACTGTCGGCCAAGAAGCGGCAAGACTGACTTTGCGTGCATACAGCACTGTCTTGATTACGGAAACAATCGTCGATGAAAGTTTCGAAGTATAAGAATGGCTTCAGGACGAGATATGATCGAATCTTCCACGCGGCCACTCCTTCCATCCTCTCCAGAGCTTCAGAACGCAGTACAGCAGCAGAACTCAAGATGAAGTTCACCTCCAGCATTTCCCTCTTGGCCTTCGGCCTATTCAACGCTGTCCGCGGTGATGGTTCGTCGACCATCTCCTCTTGTGTGCAATATTCCTCTACTAACATCCGTCACCAGCTGTTCCATGGGAGCGTCTCGACAAGAACAACTCGGTAAGCCCCAAACCATCATGAGCCTTCATCACTTAGGGCGCCAACTGACAGGAGTCAAAGATGCTGCTGATCCTGGATCTTCAAGTTGGACTGTACCAGCTGGCTCGAGACTGGGATGCTACTCTCTACCGGGATAACATCCTCGCTCATGCTGAGCTCGGCAAGATCTTCAACCTGCCAACCGTTATGACTACCTCGGCCCAGCAAGGTATGTTTCTGTCCTAACTTCCTCCGCCAAGTGTCTACAAAGCCCAATTTTTACTCTTAATACATCTGCTCCCTCGTCTAACATGAATCATAGGTCCCAATGGTCAACTCCCCAAGGAGATTCTGGCAATGTACCCGGACGCCCCACTCATTAAACGTCAAGGCGAAGTCAACGCTTGGGACAACGCCGAGTTTCGCGCCGCCGTCAAGGCTACGGGAAAGAAGCAAGTCATCGTTGCTGGAATTACGACCGATGTCTGCACGACCTTCCTCGCTCTCGCCCTCCGCGCTGAGGGTTACTCCGTCTTTGCAAACATCGAGGGTTCTGGTACTACCACGTATGTCTATATCCTCAACGACCAAGGACCTCGGACATGGTTCGCTAATTGTTATTGATGTGTAGACAACTGATCCGCGATACTGCGAATGCGCGTATGCAGCAGGCTGGTGTTCAGCTTCTATCGCTCTTCTCCATTGTCTGCGATCTGATGCGCGACTGGAGGAACGTTCCTGGTTCCAAGGAGCTCCTGCCGTACCTTGACAAGTACATGCCTGTCTATGGTTACCTTGCACGTGGTCACGCTGGCGCTATTGAGAACGGAACAGTCGTGCCTGGCGAACAGCAGGTTTACAACGGAGGCAATTAGGGTAGCGTGTCTTTGGAGTGTAAGTGAAGGACTTTGGTGATCGGTGACAGCATGGGGAGTAGTGAGCGCAGCTTGGTTGTACGAACGATTCCATCTCTTAAGGTTGACTGCATTCGAACAAGAATTGATCAGATCTTGGACTGCGCAAACCCTGCCCATGAAGCCTCGCTCCATCCAAAGTCTCTTTGCGAATAGTATCCTCGCCATCACGCCCGCAAATATAATGAAAATCTGTACATGGTGTTGCTGTTGTGTAGCTACGCTTGGGTGATCTGATTGGCTGACGGCCTTCCAAAAGAAACGCGTCTCCACCTCGAGTATTTGCTCCTTCCCCTCTCTTCTCTCACCAACCCTTCCTCCCCCACGCAACGTGAACAGTCCTTATGGCGCAATCACCACAATTTCTCCGGCTTCCAGATGAGCTGCTGGTGGAGGTCATACAGCAGGTCACTACAAGGGAACGGGAGCGGTTCAAGGCTACGCGCAGTCTGTCCCTTGTTTGTCGGCGCATGCGTCCAACCGCCTTCGGACTCATGTTGGCTCGACCGACCTTCCACCTTCGACACACGCGAAGGCTGCTGGAAACTTATCTCGAGCATCCGGCGGCTCTGAATAAAGTACGCACTGTTGAGATCGTGACCATGGGGCCAGGCTATCCGGACGACGTGCCTTACGATTATTACGATGCAAAGTATCGCCCCCAATACAATCACGACGACAAGAAATTCGAACTGGAATGTCTGCGCATCGTCGATGGATTGGATTGCAGCACTCTATACAAGCAGCTTTGGAAAGACCATCTGCAGAATTATAACGGTAGTTGCCAGCCTTTCCTGGTTTTGCTCCTGGGAATCTTGCCTAACCTAGAAGACCTTCTCATTGGGTCCAACCACGTATCTCACATCAAGTTAATCGACGCTCTCAGACCTCCTGCCTTCGATTCGCCTAAGTTCAACTACATGTTCTATACGTTCGAAATCCTGGCGGCAAACATACGCACTCTCGAGCTGCCACTTATCTGGAAGTTCGACAAGAATCGAAGACCGCGGGTTTATCAAGCTCAGCTAGCCGTCCGCCTCGAGGATTTTCGCAACCTCCGCACCTTGACAATCCCATTTGCGGCAATCGACACGAGTGACTTCCTTCCAGCAAGTCTTGAGCATCTTCGCATCGCGGACGCCAAGGATTCTGGATGGTTTTATTATATACTTCTTGATTGGATTAAACGTAAATCCGACATTAAACCCACTATCCCAACCTCCGACTCGTTGAGATTCATCACGAGCGGCGCCATGCCAGACAAGACAATCTCCAGAGTATAGAGGATTTGCAACGTACGGCGTTCGATGCGCATGGCGTCACCGTGCGTATCTCTTATCCAGACCAGGAACTTCGAACCCTTGAAGCATATGGTCGGCCTTGGGATTACACTGAAGAAGAACTCCTTGCGTTGGAGCGACATTGTTGACCCCATCCGTCATTGAGGACGATTAGACGACCAATAGATGAAGACAAAGTCGAAGGGCCGATGGAGCCGGGTTTCTCTAGGCATGATACGTAATAGTAGGACGGGCGGCCCGATGATGAAACCACAACCTTGCCTTGATCAAGTGGGTGGCCTTCCTGTGCAAATTTCCGCTATCAAAAGGACGATATGACAAAGCATTCGCTCGAGCATCTCTGTTCCGTCTCTTCGCCAAAGAAAAAAAGGAATGTAGCTGAGATGAATTCAATGTGATACCTAAGGAAATCAACTTAAAGCAGAATCGGTGCCGTCTACCTTCTGTTATCTCCGACATTCACCAAGGAGGAAGGCTGACAGCGCTGCCGATGGAAACAAGGCCAGTTACGGCACCCTTCAGATCGTCAACTGAATCATAGACTCCGGAGACTCCGACCCCTTTGAGACCAGAGGCCAGCGGAATAAGGGGCGCGACAGCGGCCTCGGCGGACTTGGCGAGTGCCTTGATGGCGGTTTCGACGGCGGATTTCTCGGAGCTGGTGAATGCCATGGCGACTATAGAATTTATTAGCAATCCACGCAAGCGAGAATGAGAAACGAGAATAAGATAGAGGTTGGAGTACGTACTAGGTTTGATCTTATCAACAACCGTCTGAACAGTAGTCTTCAGTTTCAAGACTGCCTGCGCCTCAGCCGTGACAGCGGCACTCAGAGCGTCGATCTGGCTCTGAGTAGTCTGCTCATTGATCGACTTCGCGATCGCGCACGCCTTCTGTTCAACATCGTAAGCGCTGGCCCAGAGCTCTAGGGCTGCTAGGTTGAGCGCTTTGGTCAAATCTACGGTCGGGTCGATGTTCGCGGAGGTGTCGTAGCTGAGATGGGCGCTTGCGGAGACTGGGCACATGTTAGGCTGTATGTATGCGAAGGGGGGAGTTAGAGTTGGGTACCGGCAGTATCGCTGTAACCGCTCAGTGACTTGGAGGTTTTGAGTAACGAGTCTGCGATAGACTTGATTCCGTTGCCAACTGGTGCTGGTGCGGCGGCAGCAATGCTGGCGAAGAGAAGTGTTGAGAAGCGCATCTTGAATGGTCGGCACTAATAGATGCGGAATGAGAGTGTGATACAAGTGTGAACAAGCTTTTAGGGATAAAAGATGAAGACAACAACGAAGAGAAAGTGACCTGGTCTTCAGCTCGAGGGGAGACGGAGAAATACGTTCAACAAGAGCGAAGGGCAAAGCACGGGTACATGTGAAAACAATTACCTATTCCAACCCCAGCAAAGGGTCTCCGGTTGGCAGCATGGGACAGTATGGGAGTCCTTCAAGAACAGGTTCCATGAGGTCGAATAGCCAACGATTGAGATGGTGTTTGACTGTCAGCACGTAAATGAGCCAAGGTTGCTTTTCCTCTGAGGGGATGCAGTCTTCCCCAACCAATGAATCATGCTCGATTCTGGGAGAGACGAACCGTACGGGGCAAAGTCTCACGCAGTTGTAGAGCTTGCACCGCTCTTTATCAAGTGGATCATATTGGCAGACGGAATTCAGTTTGCTAGCTGTAGTGAACACTCCTTGATCGTACTGACGACGATCGGCTGGGCGGGTGTTCTACATCTGCGTGGAGCTCTAGGGGTGTGAGAATATCAGCCTACTCTCACCCATATAGACAGTCTGCTTGAACAGCTGTGAGTTGATGCAGCTTGATGTCTGGAAATGCGGGGGTGTCGGTGTTGGTGTTGGTGGCAGCGTTCAGGCAGGTGCTAGCGGTGAGCATGCAAGCGAAGACGGGAGCTCCGCACTCATCGACCTCAACACCACCCATCACGTAATCGACTGAGCCTGCTATCGCGATGCATTTCCCGCCTGTTCCTTGGGAACCTCCAGGTCAATTGCTCTTCATGTCTGCTTCTCCATCTCTTACAACCAACAATGACGCGCAACTTGCCCACGGTGCGCGTGCGAGCCCCGCCAGCCGATGACGCGCTCCCCACAGAGCCAGCCCAGCTTCCTGCGCCCCTCGATGCAGAGCTTCCTCCTCTGCCGACCCTCGAATCGTTCTGCGACGATGCGACTTTGAATAAGCACGTTGTTCCTGGCGCACATGGCTACGCGTTTGCTGTCGCAAAAGGCAACCGCTTCCGCGTCATCGACCTCCACGGCGAGCAGATCGTCGACTTCATGGCGTGGGTCCACGACAAGCCCTTCACGCGACTGGAGAAGATGTCGACGGCCTATACGCGATACCACCTCTCGGGTGTACAGCCAGCCATTGGCGAGTGCCTCTGGACGAACGCAGACCGGCCTATCCTCCGCGTCACAGCAGACACAGTCAAAGTGCACGATATGACGTTCATGTCTTGTTTCCCGGATCTATACAAGAAGATGGGGCTCAGGGGGCATCGCAGCTGCGCGCAGAACATCTTCGAGGCAATGGAGGACTTTGGGATGAAGGACATACTGGAGATTGCAGAGCCGTTCAACATTTTCCAGAACACTCCCAACTACAGTTTGAAGAGGCTGGGCAGCAGCAAGCCGGGCGACTATATCGAGTTCGAAGCGCTGCAAGATGTGGTGTGCGCGGTGAGTAGCTGTCCGTACGATATTGATGGGGTCAATGGGGGTGTCATCACGGATGTGGGTATTGTGATTGCAGAGAAGAAGTAAGTTTATATGCATATGCTCGGCGCCAGCTTCATCTAGTAGCACTATACCTCGGCGCGCAATGTCAATCATCGATGCAGCGATACATCAAGCATCAAATCCTCAACTTCAGATCCATCGCGGCCCCAACAGCTCATCCCTGATTGACTCCGCAGCTACGTATATCTCGTCTAGCTGCTGCGCCTCCGCCTCATCATTGGCATCTCTCGCAGCTATCATGTTCAGCAAACGCTCCACCCTTTCTAACAGTTGCTCCCTCCTTGGCGAAGGAGCTGGGAAGAATTCGGCCCTGCATAGTGGACAACGATGACTCCATGGCTGCTGTGCCCTGATGTGTTGCTCGAGACAGCGTCGGCCGAAGACGTGCTTGCACTCACCACAGTTGCAGATCCGCACTGGATATTCTTCCGTGTCGTTGAGTAGCAGCGGATGGTTGTACTTGGGATCGCGATCTACGTACGATGCTTTGCAGATAGGGCAACTACGCACGTCGTGCGGGAGCTTGGAGAGCGCCACGGGACAAGTGTGGTGTTCCAGGAAGTTCTGGATTATTGGCGAAGGGATGCGGTAACTCATGTCTAGGTTCTGGAAGGTTTGTTGCTCGAATCAGTAAAGGAAGCCTGGTGCATCGCCTTCACCATCACGAAAACTGATCGAATCGCTGTGATGGTTAGCGAGGTTGAAGAGATCGGTGAGGTGAGTTCGTAACGTCAAATATGGAGGAGCGTAATTCACACCAGAATTCTTTGCATTCAAACTCCTCGAGAGTGGCATTGAGAGGCCAGGCTCATACAATTCTAAGGCTGAGTCGACCATTCCTCAGCTGACCAGTCGCTTGGCCGCTCCTTCCTTCGACACCTCAATGCCAAGGCAGGCAGAATCTAACGCCAACAATGAAGCTCTCCAGCACCAATCCCTACAAAACTGAACATGATATGCCCAAAACAAAATTCGCATCACTGCTGCACCTCGGCCCATTGCTCACGGCCAGCGTAGAGTTGCTCGAGCGTCCTCTCGACATCATCAACACTACCCCTCACCTCATCGCTTCCCTCCTCCACGTTGCATGCCTCCAAGACTCGTCGGAGAAAAGGAGTTGGTCGACGACGTCTCAACCGATCGCGAGGTGTTGTCTGTTCCTGTTCTTGCTTGGCCGCTTCCTCGTCGGTATCCTGAGCCTGCGGCGGCTCTCCAATCTCTTCATCGTTCCTGCTGCTGCCTTCACGCGGCGACCAGAATGCTGGTCCAATATTTACTCCCGAATGGACAGGCTCGAACCTAAAGTGAATGTACAGTTAGCACACTGTCGCAGATGTGGTGGGTGTACCTCAAATTAACGTACCACGTCATACGACACATAGGACACTTTGAGTGCCACGGACCCTGGGCTTTCAGATGCTTCTCTAAGCACCGACGGCCGAAGATGTGACCACAGAGTCGGGTGCGGGAGTCAGGTGTGGCGCACAGGTCAACACGGACCGGCCATTCGAGGAGATCGTCGTTGCTTGAAAGGTCGATCGCCTTCGAGTACGTCCCGTAAGGCTCATTGCAGATTGGACAATCCCGCGAGTATGGGTCGATTTTGCCGACTTCCAGCGGCGTGGTGAATAGGATGAAGCTAGATTCCGATCGGTTTCGAGCGTAGATGGGTGCCATATTGAATCAACAGTGCGCGAATGTTTAGATGGACAGCTGACAGCGCACAGATGAAGACTCCTCGAACGGTGCTTTCCGCAGCAATGGTCGTAATGTCTTTGGCAGCGCTGAACTTAGGTAGTGAAGCTTGGGGAACTCAACCTGAGAATATGGCGGTGTTATATACATCAAGGTGGCAGAATGGAAGGTGAATGGCGGATTCAAACACAATAGCTGTGACTGTTATTGTGGGTTGACAGGTCACAGCTCCACCTGACCTCGACACGTACGCATCTCTATTCGCGACCTCAACATTCCACATTCAAACAATTGCTGATTCAATCCAGATCAATCATGTACACATCCAACCAGATCAAAATTCACGATGTCGCAAATGACTCCTTCGACTCCCTCCAACCGAATGACTTGGACTGCCAGCAGCCCTCGGATTCCTCTCGTCTCTCACTCGCCTACTCGTCTCAAGTCTTTGCCACAAATCTTCAACCGCCATCTCGATCGCTGCGACCATATTCGTTGTTTCCGCATCTCGATCGTCAATGTCAAATTCCGAGATCGTTCGCTCCAGAAATCCCACGGATCGATGCATGCGGCCTCTATTCGACAAGCCTTGCATCGGCGAGGAAGAGGTTCTTCTCGAGCTTGTAAGGTCGAGGACTTGCGGCGCATCATGCATAGGCACCACTTCTGGAGCCTCATGAATCCGCACTCTTGATCGCTGGCGGGAAAGCGGGACCCTCACATTCTGTGCGGCGTCCGCGAGTCCTTCAGCGGCAGCTATAGCCTGCGAGCTTCTCGCGGCATCCCGTGCGTTCCTCTCTGCATCAATCGTAGCTACGCGCTCGTCGTACGTTGGGAACCAGATCTCTCTGCACAAGGGACACTTGTTACACCATGGTTCCATGCTCCGAAAAACCCTGCGTATGCAGTCTACTCCGAACACGCATTGACACTTAGAGTGTGGTTGTCTGCTTACCACACGAACGGGATATTCTGGGCCAACCCACTCCGGGTGTCGGAAGATTGGGTTATGCTCGGCGTAAGGCTCGTGGCAAATCGGGCAGATGTGAGAGTCCCTGTCGAGAGCTGATAGGGGGACGGGATATGTGCAATTTAGGCGCTGCTGCACGTATGGTTGTTCAGGCATAGGCATGGTGTAGGCTTCAGTGGGCGTTGAAACTGTCGTGGATGCAGCGGGTGCGTGGTAGCCGTTGCCGAGGATGTTGCTATTCATGATGGGTAAGGTGTGGGATCTTTCACTGAGGTTGATGTTTGAGTACGGGGCTGCTCGCCAGGACTGTCCGTAGTTTGACATCGTGCTTCAGAAATAAGTTGTGGATGAACTTGATGATCGAATACTTAGACGATATATAGTATTAGCGGTTTGTCGGCATTCACTTTCACGCCAGGTGGTATCAAGGTTTCATTTACCCGTTCCCTAGGCAAGATCAATACTTCAAGCAGAGCTTGAGGGAAGCAACACGATTCACGAACAAATATGGACAGCCAGCAACACTGTCCCCGCGCTCGCTTTCAAATGTTCGAGTCTAGAGCACCCAGTCCAACACACAAACACTACCCCAACCATGACCTCAGCATCAAACACAAACACCTCCCACAGACCAAGTCGCAACGCCACCGCTTTTCTCCGCCTACATACCACATACCCTCCCATTTCTTCCCTCTCCCCCGAAGATCAAACCTGCCCTATATGCCACTTCTCCTACGAAATCTGCAACAAGGCAGCCGAAAGAATCGGCGCTCTCCCCGAACATCCAATACAAATCACCCTCCCTACCTGCAACCATATCTTTGGGCACGTATGTCTCTCGGTCCTCTGCTCCATGAGCGTGCCCTGGGGAAATCGATGTCCGGTATGTCGCACAAAGTGGTTTAGACCGCAAAGATCGACTGTGATCCGAGCAGCGCTGGAGAGGCGGAGAAAAGAGGTTGAGGATATGGAGGAAAATTTAGGGGTACTGGAGGAGAGTATTGGGAGCATGGAGCTCTTGGGTGCTGGGAGGGCGGGGGATGATAGGGGCTTGGCGCGTGCAGCGAGGGAGCAGGTGGAGGGAATGAGGGCGTACGTGGAGGAGGCTAGGGTCGTGCTCGAGTTGGCTACGAGAGACCAGGAGGACGAGGAGTAAGGCAGCTTAATGGTGTTATACGAGCTTCGGAGGATATTCATAAATGTATATAGTCGTCTGTGAAGTTACTATCCTAAGTTAGGGCGTTACCGTTTTCGGGAAACAATGTGGTCGTTCTCCAAGCTAGACCCAGTGAATGTTAGTACCACACTTGAATTCGACATACGCCCTACGATACTTGATTCTTTACTGTTTCGGCCGAAAGTTAGGAGTTAAGCCCTTGGTAGGTGATACCGCCCTTCTCTTCGGCGGAGTTCCGACAGCTAGTATGAAGCTAAGTCATGTGCTCTCGCTCCACTGACGCGCGTATGACTCTGACCACATCATTTGCCAAGGGAGTTCTAGTTCTGGAGCTGTCGATCTCCATGTCCTCGCCGTGAAGTATATAAGAATGAGCGAAGTCTACGTTTCGAGACATCTAACATCTTGCCTTGCAAATACTTCTTCCTACTGCAAAGCCTCTCACAGCCACACTTCGACCTTCGAAACAATTTCTTACTCGTCTCAATGGCGTGGGCAATTAATTACGAGAAACTCGCCGAGGTCACTAAGACTTATGATCTGACGAAGCCAATCTACATGCTCAATATGTGGAAGTATCGCGAGACAGCTCAGTATCTACCTGAACACACCAGCTTCGCAGGTATGTCTACTCATTACCCCCCATCGATACATATTGAATCTGTCCCAAGTACAGAGTCTGACCACTTACACAGGTGAGCCCTGCACTGGCCAAGAGGCCGCGCTCCGCTACCGCACCACTCTTGCCCCTCTTCTTCCTGAGGGCGCTTCGATCTTCATGCGCAGCAATGCCTTGACAGAGCTCGTTGCTCCCAAAGACGAGAGTTGGGACGATGTGTTTGTTATTCGATATGAAACGTTGGAGGGGTTCAAGAAGATGGTTGAGAGCGAGGAGTATATTGGGAAAGCGTTGCCGCATAGATTGGCGGCTTTTGAAGATTGTAGATTGATTATGTTGGATAAGCTGGATTGAAAGGGGGTTATGGGTGGTAAGTTTGAGGTTGTGGGTGGAGTAGAGGGCAGGTACTGTGTGAGGTTGTTTGGTTTCCTCCTTTGTGTGGCTTTTATCGGTCCTATAGTGATGTTGAATTAAACATACTGTATAACCTCAATTGTTACATCCATTATATCGGGACTCTAAGGATTGAGCGACGAGGTCGCGACGACACGTGACTGGGTTGGTCCTCATAAAACTGTGCCAGGTGGTTTCACACTTCGGAATCTCAAGAGGGTCTGAGTATGATATGATGCACGCATTCGGCGTAAGCATATAATCTAGCTTTCGTTTCGCTATCTGAACTTTTGGACTAATTGGCCGAGGCAAGGGTAGCGAGACGAGGTGGAAAGGATGGCCTAGAGATGGCCAAGTGTATCGGTAGAAACCAAGTATGAACACAATAAGCGAGAAGTGATCGGCCGTTGTATATGAGGTTCAAACGAGTAATTCCTCGCCCATGTGTCCTCCTAGGTTTGGTTCTTGCTGTTCTTGAAAGGTTCCCGAGATGGGTGAGGATTACGCCCCAAGATTACACCATTGGGAGGCGTCGGCTATGCCCCGCTCTTGCACCCTTCGCCCTGCGAATCATACCAAACTTCAACGCCCACCTGCACGAACGTACATCAATACGACGCGAACCCCGAAAATTGTTTCTGGCAGATCGCACGACTTGGCCCCTGATCTTGGATATATAAATTTCCAAGCCATCGTTTCTGGAAATTGCCACTGGGGTGCATCGAAGCGGCGTCCCGGCTATTTTCAGACGGCGGCCCGAAAGCCACCTGTGGACGAGCTTCGATCTATTCAGATTATCTTCGGCTCCTCGATGACAGATGATGTCAGTCTACATGGGCCACGGACTCTTGTTCATGAAAAACCAAAGTTCATGATAGCGGGTCGAGGCTTTGTTGTGCTATACAGCACACATCCAACATTCAATTAATCTGGCTCTCTGGAGTATTCGTGTTTGAAAGCTATTTTCCTCCAGTCTGCCGACGTCAACTGGAGAATTGGATGGCGTCTTGGTTGCAGCTGCATAAGCTCTCGGCATATCGTGGGGTGAACCGGTGAAGAGCAGATTCGGTCCATGATAGACCTACTTGTTTCCAGCCCTTTGGCACCTGGTGGGCAACTGCTCACAACCTGCAGTCAGCATGCCGCCTTTAATGTCTGCACCACGCGAGCCAAGGAAACTCCCTTATCGTCGGCGCTTAGAAACAGGATAGCATCTTCCCATTCGCGACAACAATTGCACCTTCCACGCTGACCTCCACAGAACTCAGGGAACGGGCCGTCGGGCGTTTTCTTACGGAAGGATGGACTGGTGGCCATCTGCGATCCAGAAATGTCTGCGCTCTCTCCTGCATACTGTGTTTAAACGCAGTATATTTTTGGACCCCACATTCAACCGGCCGCACCTCATTGGCCCAAATCCGGCAGGCATGGCATCAATCACAAGCTATTTCCTTCTTTAGACAAATTCTCGATTTTGTACCGACAAGCCTACGAGGCGTATTTGACCGATCATAGTCACAAAGTGGTGTGCAGCTGATATACATTGCGACTCATCGCCGACACAGTCCGAGAGTGTGCTGCTCAAGCAACTAAATTACTACCATGGCACCTTTCGATCGATAAACTTTCTTGGATGTATTCTGTACTCTGTTCTTTCCCTATAACAATAGTTCCTTGCTCTCAAGTCCAAAATCTGTTTGCTTGTAATGCCGTCCCATCACGAGGAGGAAATCGAATACAAGGAGGCCGTTAAAGATCATGGTTATGATGGAGGCTCGAAAGAGATCGCTAATGAGAAGAAGAAGGAGCGTCCCTTTGATCTCAAAAAGAAGACTTCGATGAGCCCATCTGAAGTCTCAACATCCTTCACGCTCTCACCAGCCCCTACATTCGACCTACCACCGTACGATTCAGGCTCAGCAGCTCTGCCAGCTCACCCGAAGCATCGACTGTTTACCACCCGGAAAGTCAAATGGAGGAGAAGATCATGGGTACCAGTTCCCCACGCTAGGAGGATACTTCTGGCCTGCAGCATTGTTGTTATTCCGATGATGGTTTTCACGATCATAATGATATGGGCTGTCTTCGCACACTCATTAGGTCGGTCGGACTGTCCTTTCCCAGAGTTATGCCCAGGACAGGACTTGGTGAACTCCACTCTCGCGGCACACTACTACATTGACTTCTCGGCCGGTCGACTGGCATTCATTTCCTCTCTATCTTCAACAATTAGCTTCGCACTTGTCAGTGTGTTGATGATGATCTACGCATACTCCACGGCATCCCAGCTGCTCAACTCATCCGAAGACCATTCACGTCAAAAGGTTCTGCCAAGTCCCTACCAGACAAGCATGTTGATAAGAGTGCTGAATGCTGAGATGCTAGCGCTGTATGAGCTAGCAGAGAGCAAGATAAAGAGCATGTTCTGGCATTCGGAACGTTCAAGCGATGCCAAGCGCAAGGCGCGTGCACCCGGCACCTTGCAAAGTGGTATTCTAGTATTGTTGCTGTGCATTGCTGCTAGGTATGTGTCTTTGGTGAGGACCATGAATCTTGCAGCATTTGACAAACGTACAGTATCCTGATCCAACTTGCGGACACATACCTGCATATCACGGCCGAGCCCACAACCTTTGTCGAGATCCATTCGAGCGACAGCAGCATCCACGATTATTCTCGAAGCTTGGCTCCATGGTGCTACAATCGAGCTGGCGTCGGAACCACAGACAACAAAAACTTTTGGAGTTGCGGTGTTCGCTGGAATGAGACATCGGAGCAAAATAGAATGGCTAATAGTAGCCTGACCAACGAGTACGTCGTCGGCTCGCTCCAAGACTATGCTCTGAACTACACCGACACGGATGGCACGCAATTCGCAATTATTGGTCCGCCCAACGCTCCAGCAGACGTTGACTGGAAAGCGTCATCTTTCGCAGTATCCACGACCTGCTCAGCAATGCCACGCAACTCATGCGACATCGATGAGGATTGGAACTTCAACTGCACCAAGAAACAGAGCGGCATCGATCTAAGAGGCGAATTGGTTGGCTCCCTACATCAGACTCACTTCTTCGACATGCACAGATACCTTCGGGAACCTGCACCATTCTACAACCAGACCTTGTTGGGCATGGACGAGGTGCCGCATATCGCGCCAAATGTCACAGATGAAGAAGCGAATGATGTGTTTAGCAATCCTTGGCACTGGTTGGCGATTTTCTCTATATCGAAGGATCGTGAACTTATGCCTGAAACCTATAAAAACAGCGAGAAAGTGTGGCGAGCAGGGTACTTTGGGCCGCTAGATCAACTGTGGCTTCTTTGCAACACAACAGGTTAGATCTCTTCCATGTATTCGTCGAAGCTATATGTGCTAACATGGAGCAGTGTGGGACGCCACATATACTGCAGTCGGTCACAAAGTAATGAGCCTTGAGAAAACGATGAGCAACGGAACCATGGCCGGCATCTCGAGCATGACAAACCTTCGCTCGATGGGTTTCTTTGGTGCTCGCTTCATGACGACTACACTCGCAGCATCGACAGCGGAGACACCTGAGGAGGCCATCGAAATATATTCTAGCGGTTCGAGTAAGATCTTCACGTATTCGCTTGCTGCACAGACTACATCTCAACCCGCTATTCTCGCCCAGACTCGTACAACCAAAATTGTAACCCAGCTTCCCGTCGCTGCCCTTTGGCTGTTGGTGCTTTCCAACGTGTGCTTCGCTCTGTTAGCCATCGTGCTAGCTGTCGTGGCTCTTCTATCTGCTTCCGAGACTGTGTACCAAGTGCACACACGTCTGAGCATTGCAGGTTTGGTCGCCGCACTCTTCGAAGACAGGCATTACGAAAGAGCTGTGAAAGACGACACTGATCTGTTCGAGGAGACGTCTGAAAAGGACCGTCCTTTAAAGAAAGTCGGCGTCAAGAGGACAAATACGGGTGGCAGTGTGTTCAGCCTTATTGAAGTGCAAGACGACCGTGTGGTCCGAACGATCCACGTATGAGAGCAGGGACTGGCTTGGTAACGCGTAAAGATAGAGAGACGACGTGAAACGACATAATGATTTGGAATACAAGGCATTGAGAGTAAGTGAGATTGGGTGTAGAATATGTATGATTCTGTTTGCAACAATTCAATATCTGTCAGTACGCTTCACAAACAATAGATTGCTTAAGCAAAGTGTCAATCTCTATAAATGTGGACAATGAGAACTCTATCGTTGAATGTCTATTAGTGATGCTTCAACTAGTATTCCTCGCTGGATCAAGGTTAGACACGGATCCTTTAGACCAAGCCACGACATCCTATACCAACCGACCGAATCGCAGAAATGGTTTCTTCAAATCAACTAAATAGCCTTGTAGACTTCTTCATATCTTATTGTGTCCACATTATTGACACTACCAGCATTCCAAACTCGCAGTGTCCCATATGCTTGGAGACTCTATCAGAGATCACGGGCGCCAGAGTTGTGCAAGTCAATTTTCCCGGTTGTCGACATGCATTCGATTCTGATTGCCTCTCCCGCTACGTCTTGTCCGACTACAACAGATATCCTTGCTGTCGAACAGTCTGGTTCGAGAAAGTTGATGACCTGCCGCGCAGGCGCTCGCATCATCGCCGCTCCCAAAGCCCAGCTCCGCTGGACCCTTTTATCCGCGTACTAAGGGGAGGCACTCTGTTTCCGCGAGATATTAATCCCAACGGCGCGAGCTTGTTGGCACCGTCGCTAGAGCGGGAGATCGAAATGGCTGGAGACTTGCCAAGAATGCGAGCGCTGAGCAACGAGTCAAGGGCAGGTCCATCCCGTACTTGGAGGTCCAGAAGAAATACAGGCTCTAGAGCTGTAACTGGAGCCTCAGCACAAGAGCACTCATTCTGGAGAGACTACGTGGCTACATGGCGCGAACGTCAAGCTGGGCAACGAGTCCTCGATGTTGAGCCTGAACCATCTCTCAATTCGACGGTGGCGCCCAACCGCCGCAGTGGCACTGCGATCGCCGAAAGTGGTACCACGCATTTCCCTGGGTTTTACGAGAATACCGTGAACGAGGTAGCTGCTTCACTGTCAAATGGTCAACCAGAGGAGCAGACGAGCGAAGACTCCATCGAAGGCGACTACGTGCCCGATTTCGCTCTTCGTGCGGCAATGGCGACTTCGACGCCCGAAGAACGCGTGGCGTTTCTCAGAGACATTCACAACACCTTCCCGCTATCGAACCCATTGCCTACGCCTTTGGCACATTGGCGTGAATGGAGAAGGCAGACACGTCCAATCATCGCTTCGTATCCGTGGGCTTCCCCGGAGCTTGACTTATTTGATGAGAATGTTAGGGCGTCTTTGGGCACTGAAAGTGAGAGACGAATAATGCCGAGGTTGAAGAACCCAGGATGGGATTCCTTTTTCAAGTATTGGAGGGATTGGAGACAGCTCAGAGAAAACGGAGAGCTGGAAGAGTGACTGGAACTGTGAACTTATAGCCCATGGGGACGTGGTTTCCCCACTTAACGGTGGAATAGTGCAATCAGCAAATATATTCTTAAGCGATGACAGGAAAGCATGATACTGAGGGCAGTGAAGTTATCGCTACTTTATAAGGCATCGAGCTCGCATTAGTGCCTGTTAAAGATATTACCGATTTGTGCGACATCCACGATCACCCAGAATGAGCAGTCATGTTTCCACTATTGCACAAGCGCAGTCTTCTACGGAACTCTATATGCTAAACTGTGGCTATCCCACCAACTAAGCGATCTACGCCGACACACAATGTCCCATCTGCGTGAAAAAGATCGCAGAATTAACGACTGTCAAAAGGGCAGTACAGGTCTACAGGCCTATTTTTCATCGTGTAAACACTTCTTCTATACTAGCTGTCTTGTAGAGTATGTCAAGAACATCTATAATCAGTGTCCACTCTGTCGAACAGTCTGGTTTAGAAGATCTAATGATATAAGTATTGCTCAGGCCTCCGCGTTCGCTTCTCAAGGAGTTGGGGCCGCTTCGGGGAATATGAGAAGCTTGTAAAGAGCCATAGGTAATGATGATGGTTCCGACGTCCTTTCGGTCCTTGACGTTGGGCGTCAGCGATCGACGCAGATTCCAGATTGGCGGAGCACTGAGTACGGTGCATTAGGATCAGAAGAAACAACAAGATCTACGCCACCGCCTTTAAGTATCACAGAACGGAGACGACCTCCTTGGAATCGTGCGCAAAGTTCCCGACTCAACAGAGAATTCCGGCCACCACCTACTTCGACAGATTTAGTTCCCCGAGGGGAGCTTAGCTACCGTACCGCTCGTCTTGAACAATACGATGATATTTCCTCAATCAATGCTAGAGATACTTCTACTAGTGCGGCTAGTCCTCCGCGGCCACCAAACCCAGCGCGTTCAAATAACCTATATACAAAAACTACAGCACCGTCCCCCTTGTTAAATAACTATAACCTAGAGTCCTATCTTTAGTTGAAGATGACAAACTCAACTACCGCTGAGCTTATGTCTTTTCTTAAAGACGTTTAGAAAGTATTTCCTATTTATAGTAGAATTCGACTTCTTACACCTCTAGCATATTAGCGAGAGGGGCGGCGAAAGGAAACCTAGTACAAAGAGCTACGCTGACGTACATTCTATAAGAACCCTCCCGAGCGCAAAACTTTCTTAAATAACCTGAAAGAAACTCTTAGGTTTAAAGGAGGTTATCTACCTCCAAAAACGTAGAATCTATTCGCGTATTAGAAGGCAGAGAAGGCTACTTGAACGTTTTCGCTAAGTAATTACTATCTCTTATACTTCCTAAGTAGAACTCTGGTAGAAGATTATATTATTACTTATAAACTTTATATATAGATAGTAGATTCTACACGTAACGAGCGTATTAGGTTTCTTGATAATATATACTAAGTATTTATTATTAGGAGTAGTAAAAGGAGCGGTATACAACTAGATACGCCCTTTTTATACTAGCGGGTATACCGAGAATCTATCTTCTCTAACAAACTGTTTATTTTTAGAGTAAATGCAATTAGAACGTTCGGAGAAGACCTTATATAAAAGCTACTAATAGATAGAGAGAAAATACAGGTTGGGTAGGTTTCGGATCCTTTTAAGTAGTAGGCTTAGAGACGTTTAAGGGATATAGGATCAGCGTAGTAGAGTTATTATTAATAAAGAAGAGGACTTCTATATAATTAAGACACTTAAGCACACGATAACAAGTGTAATTTATAAAATTTAACTTATTTTATATACTATAGGCTCTCTAATACTAAAATAACAAATATCTTTAATATACTTATTTCTATTATTAAGTAACAAAACTAGCTAAAGTGCTTATAGGTCTAATAGTAATAGTCTATTACTATCCCTTAGATAGAATAAGTATAAAAGTATTTACCTTAAAAGGCGTAGCTTACTTCCTTAATCTCTCTCTATTCTTAACCTTAAGCTAGAACTTAAAAGGGTTACTTATATACTTAAAGTACTATAAATCTTATACATTTATTATACGCTCTAGATATCTCTATAGTTCTCTTCTAGCGCGCATTTTATCTATCCTAATAACTAGGAATTCTATTTCCTACCTCTAATCTAACTATTAATACAATACAGCTATACAAGTACCTCTATACTGTAAAAGACAGTATCGGCAAATATTAGTAAAGAATTAAAGGCAGTCTAATTATAACGCCCGGCCTAAGCTATACTATAGAATGGTATAATTATAGTTTCGTTTACACCGAGGTAAAGAGTATTTATACAATTACTATCGCCTTTATAAACTATTATTATGCTAGTATAGAGAAGATAAACTATTCGCGAATATATTCCTAGAAGACTTTGAAGAATATAAAGGGTTTTTACTGTCTAAAGAGGCTAAGGAGCTCTTAAAAGGGGTTCTTACTATCCTACGCAGTCGTGCTAGTAGAGAGCGAATTCTCAATTAGCCTAGTAAGTTGTTAGTCGCGCGTGGGTGAGCCGGAGCGGAATCTTGTCTTCTCAGATAACTTCTAAGGTGATCTAGAACCCTATTATAGCGTCAATGCCTATGGGATGAGGTATATCTAAGTGGACTCCTGGATCTGCTTGGAGAGCGCATAGCTGACCACCTTAAGCTGCTGGCCGGTCTTGTCGTAGGACTGTAACCGTCTCGCCAATCTGGAGTAGGCGATGCAGCGAACTGTAGATTTCCCTCCCCACCCAGATGGTGAACTATGTATTGACAGATCCCCAATATAGCTGTTTGCTAGCGAGATGCGAAGACTGCCAGCTCCAGCGGAAGGGGTGAGCGGAGGCGAACTGTATACAGCTGCGACTGTGCTCCGCCCCCCATAACTTCCACTGTATGAGCTACTGGAGCTAATATCGGAGAAATGCCTATCCGGGATGGTAAACCAAATTCTGCGGCACGCTGGACAATCGTTGTTCCCGTCAAGAATCTATCTCGAGAGGCAAGTTGAGCAGAAGATATGCCTGCATATCCCAGCCCGCACGAAAATGCCACTGACGTTCCTTCCGTCTTCGAGACAAATGAGACAAACTTCATCAAGTTTAGTCGCAGATGCGTCTAGAGTCGAGAAGTGTGAGAGAAGGAACTCCGCTACGGAGGCTACGCGGCTTTCTAAGTTGGACATCTTACTTTTGAAGAACTAAGAGGTGTGTTGGTAGGATTACTATATAAAAGGTAAGAAGGTACAGTCCAGCGAGGTTGTTGTTCAACGGTTCTGAGGATCAAGGGAAATAAACGGGCCTAAATTGAATTTACGTGCGACACATTATTGATCGAATCACAACAGAACGTGACAAAAGTAGGTGACATAAATTTACAACAATTCACAGTAAGTTTTAGGCTCGGAGCTTTATATTGAATCTGGAAGTAAGCTGTGAATGTGGTCGTCGAAGGATATCCTTGTAGTTTGTAGTATATTATTGCGCATTTGCGACGCCACTCAAGTCAGTAATATTCGAGCGTTTGCATGCGATAAAAGGACCAATATGACTCACGGTCCACCAAACACCCTAGTAGAGTTCATCCTACGCCACTGCACGGTCCTGCCAAACCTAATCATGCGCCCCGATTCCACCGAAATCGTAGACTACTCGCAACTCCAGTGCCCTATCTGCCTCAGCACTATACTAGAAAGCGAGGGAGTGGCGGTCCAGGTCAATATCGGGAACTGCCGTCATATATTCGATGTGGAATGCCTCTCAGCTTACGCTATAGCTAATTTCAACAGGTGCCCAATGTGCCGCATTACGTGGTTCCGAGCACTCGGAAGCTCCCAGGACGCGACACCTGAAGATGGCGAAGCTGCTGAACATTTGAGATTGATACATTATGCGATATTGCAGCTGCGTATTATCCTGAACGACGAGGATAATGTTCCGGATGAGCTGTGGAATGAGTGGCAGAGGCAGCTTGAGCTCGAGTCTGGAGAAGCAAGTTCACCCAACAGATCTCCATTGGAATACGAAGATTCTTCTGTGTCGTCACCTACAGTCGCTAGTATTGGATGGCCGGAATTTCCAAGGCAGACTTCATCGCACGAAGAGACCGAGGAAGATGATATAAGGTGAAGCGCATGTGTATTCCGATATTTGCAATAGACGGCCACAGCAGGTCAATCTGAGAATCGGAGTTCACCATTCATCTGAGAGTCACTTGAGTTATTGAAAGGATGAATCAAGTGAAAACCAACAGCTGCGAACAGTGACCTCAAGATTCAAATGTCGTATGAATGTTGCAGATCTGCTTCCGTGAAGGTGGACCGACCTGAAGATGAGGGCCCAAGTCGTGCATATACTTTCTCTCCTTTGCAAAAGAATGAGGACAAAAGCTGTACTGCAACTTGAAAATGGAGATCTTCATCATTGACTTTTTTCTCACTTACTGCAAGTATCTCACAGTCTCAGACTCCGAAGAGGTTCTCGACACACCATGCCCGATCTGCCAGGAGACTATACTTGATACAAATCGAAGTTTCATTCAGGTCGACCTTCCAAACTGCAAGCATATAATATGTTCGCAGTGTCTGCAACTTCATATTGCCCATGGAAATGTCGAGTGTCCACTATGCCGTACGACCTGGTTTGAGCACTTGCCAGATCCGTTTGTATCCAACCCGGCGCCCACCATTAACATCAATGACTACTGGCATACAAATCGCTCAAACTCTTCTGCAGCATCAACAGATTCTGATATCGGATACCTTCCCATGCCCTCAGACGTAGACTCATCATATGTCGTAGAACAACGGGCTGGACGCACCTCCATCAGCTCAATATCATCAACAAACAACGTGGACGACTACAGCCCTGACGGCTTTTTGAGAGACGGCATGGCTGGCTCCCATGCATCAGAGCGCATTGATTTCCTCACCGACATTCATCGCCACTTTCATCTTTGGATTCGCGAGCCTCGCACCAATCCCCTCACACATTGGCGAGCGTGGCGGGCGCAATTGGGTATGACAAATATTCCATGGGATCCTGTTAATGAGGCAAAGCAGATGAGGCGGGACATTGGCGAGGCAATGGGGCTTGATTCAGATGCGGAGATGTTGGAGAGAGTTACCGACCCTTTTGTATTTTGGAGGAGCTTGAAGGCGTTGAGGAGACTCAGGGGAAGAGCGGAATCTTCACTCTCAAATTCCGATTCGGAATAGATAGACAATTAGTTTGACGTGTAATGTGGGATACTATGACTTCTTCTATCTGTAATGATGCTCTGTTAATTGTCCTAGCTTAACACATATTTGAGTGTGAGAAAATTGAACATCGCAAATCACACATCGTAAGGCATCGAACCACTCCGAAGTTCATCACCTATTATCGCTTGCTCAGGTGACCTTGTGCCTCCCGTAAGGCAACATTGACCATCTCCTTCAATTCTCCCATCTCCCCTACCAAGTTCTTGTACCGCTGCCTCAGCTCCCCAATATATCCTTGCGCAGCCGCCCTCAACTCGTCTTTCGCGCTCACATTTTGCATCGCAAACGCAGGACCAACCACAGGCTCAGCGGTAGAGCGAATCATCTCTCGTATATTACGCTCCTTTTCGTTGGTGCCCTCTGCTCGATACTTGTACACCGCCGTGACGGAAGGGTCGACACGAAAGCGCGACTCGCTTAGAACGTCGTGGACGAATTCGCGAAGTTTGGTGATTGCGCCTCGGAATGTGTTCTGAGTGGCGAAGACCTTGGTGGCTGCGTGTTTGGCTACATATAGTGTCAGTATACTATTTCAATATCGGATACGTGCTCCGGGGGGCTCCAGTGTATCATTAGGGCTGGATTCATGGTCCTGATCAAAGCTTGAAGTGCTTCCATAAGCTCATGCGTACCTCGGTCAAGCTTTGCGAACACTTGTGCAGGTTCGAGAAGTGGGGTCTGATCACCGTTTGCACGCTCAAGCTCGGTGACGGCATAATCGTGATAGGCGCCGATAGCGTCGGCAATTGCAAACATGTAGTCTTTATGCTCTGTAATTTCCCTAAGAGTATGATCGCGAAGGTAAGGACTGAAGCCGAGTTAGTTGCTTACAAAATCAAAATCTCCAAAGATCAAAATTTGAAGTGCTCCCATGGAGCTATGCAGGCGAAGTGAGAGTACCCACCAGATCATTGACGCCAGCAGTTCTGTGGGTGTATCCTTTGCCGGCTGAGCCACCGGCGCTTTCATTGTGCACAACGATCTACAGTTGATTGTTAGCAAAGGTGGGAGGCGCTTCGCCGAGCGTTGCGAAGATGAGCGATGGAGTGAGACATAAGCTATGAAGCATGTCGAACAGACGACACAAAACTTACCGATTAGGGAATTGGTAGATAGGCATCACGTAAGCGGCAAAGGCTTGCTGGTCGGCCATACTTGAGGTTGTCGGGTAGTGCGTTCGATGTCGCAGCTGAAGGTTCTCCTAGCACTGAGTGTGTGGTCACGTTCACAGACCTTAAAAGTGTTTACTTGGACCGAAAGCTACGCAATAGATCTCCTCTTAATCTCTGTGAGTGAAATATCTTGGCGAAAGTGATTGTCATTAATGATATGAAGACGTAGTACAGTGATAGTCAAATCCGTGACTCCGCCTAGTTCTACGAGGCACATAAACATAATGAAACCAATTAAGGGTCGCTAGATAGCATGTAACGCAAGATCAATAAAGCGCAGACCCCCAAACACCAGTAAGAAGCTTTTAGTCGCACTCTTTGGAGGCGAGCCGCTCTCGGGTATGGAGACGTATAGTTCATACTTAAGATGAAGCATGATCAGACCCAGACACTTCAGCAAGCAGCCCAGCCAGAATTGAGGACCTGTTGTTCCTGCTAGCAGCATTTCTGACCGACACATTAGAGACACTTCCAGCTGGCTCGAAGTTTTCATTTGATGGAGAACCTGAGCGACGACGAACTTGCTCTTGGTTTGCATGACGTTCACCTTTGTTAGAAGCAGCTACGGCGCGATCAGTACCTACTCGAGCTGCTCGCTGGAAATGTCTCTTTGCAGTCTCCAAGTTGATAGCGGCCTGGTCGCGCTCGCGTCGAAGGGTACTGTTGCGATCTGCTGTTGTTGAACGGGAGGCACGAGAAGTTGCTGTTGGTGCCTTCACTGCAGAGGCAGATCCCGTCTTGTTCTTCTGCGGCGGAGCTTTACACGCGGGTTCCTTAGTATCGCTCATCTTTGCCCTCGCCAAACGTGGATTTGGAGTAAGCTTGTAGCGATCCTTTGGTGGACCGCGGGGCTTAGCGATGGTTGATGGTGAGGCCTTGCTGTTAATCTTCAGAGAAGCAGTGGCGAGCTTTGTGGGGCTATAATATGAGACTTTGGTGGGATGGAGCTGCAAGTTGTCAATTACGGTATTCCTCAGAAAGCTTGAGGTAACTAACCTCCGTCTTGTTGCTCTCAAGCTTGATTGGTTTTCGAACCGCTTCCTTATGCTGAGCGCCCTTGTGTATCTTAGTGTTTGTGTTTGGCTAGAGATGCGCCGTCAGCATGAAGTGACTCTACAATGTACTTGGGTAGTGACACTAAGATGCACTTGGGTAGGGACACTAAGATTTACTTGGGCGGTGGGGCTACATACCTTGACCTTCTTGCTCATGTGTTCGCCTGAGCCGTCATCGCCATCACCATGGGCGCGCTTGCGTGACTGTGTCGTAGTCTCTTCGGGCGCCGCAAACTGTGTTTGAAGTACCTCTTCATCATCAGGCTGGTTGGAAACCTTTGGTGCCTTCGTCTTCATACGTTTTGCGTCTTTCTTCTTAGTTGCTGGCGGTGATGGTGGAGGTGCATCTTCATCGCTCATCTCCGAATCGCCATCCTCATCTGTGATGCCGTCCTGGTTCTCCTCCTTCCCAGGCCCATGCTTCTCCTAAAAGGTGGAGGTCAGCTCCAAGTTCACTAAGCCAAAGCCCCTGTGCAACTTACCGCCTTACAGGCCTGCTTTTTCTCCAATTCTTCCTCCGCCTTGACGGTAACTTCGACCTCGACCTCGAACTCGACCTTCCTAGTAACATGATACCCCTTCGCCTTTCTACTCTTCAACAGCCTCGCCAGTGCCGCCTCATGGGCACGCTGCTTCTTGTTATCTGCGTCGATCTTGCGCTTCTGGTCCTGAGCTTCCTTCTCCTCTCGAGCGCGCTGCCAGGCCTTCTCGGCTTGCACTTTCTTCTCGGCTTGCGCTTTCTTCTCGGCTTGCACTTTCTTCTCGGCGCGCGCGGCCTTCTGAGCGCCGGTCATGAGGGGCATGGCTGCGGTGATGTATTGCGGGTGTGGTGAGCCGGTTGGAGAAAGCTTGAGAAACGTGTGTTCTAGTCGAAGGGGAGATAATGGGACTCGAGGCAATCACTTGTGTGTTTGAGATATTTGAAGTGACTCGATTGCGATAGAGTTGAAAACTTTCGACTGAAGTCTGATAGACTCGTTTTGAGGATTCTGCCAAAATGTGATCGTTGAAGGCTCTTGCGTTGGCTCTCAAGAATCTTGGGAATGTTTGCAGGGCAAGGCACATGCGAGCTTAAACCTAGCTGCCAGAAGCATTCCTTGGCATCGGCGTCCTCGTCGCCGCTGCCACTGAAATCACGGCTGCCTGCTTCTGCTGGCCGTTTCTGCCTTGGACAGAGAGTATATGTGACGTAGACAAGCATTGAGAGAGTAGCTGAGAGGACTGTCACACCGGTGAGAAACACATTGTAGGACATGATAGAGTTGCATTGGAACGCTACTCCAGAAGCGCTTCAGTGTGCTTCAACAGTTTACTAGATACCTGAACTTTGCTACCGGCTGATCTTGATTCGTATGAAGAATATTAAAGTTAGATTAACTAGTTGAACTAGAGTCTCTCTATTAAACTAAATTAAAAAGGCGTAACTGTAGTCTCTCTTAATAGTATTAACAGTATTCTATAATAGTAAGAGGCCTAATAGCTATTTATAACTATAGTCTATTAAGTAAACTTTAACAGTACTATTTAATAGTTTATTCTCTAAGTTAACTTAAATATCTATCTTATATAGCTCTCTCTATCTCTTATCTATCTTATAATCCTATAATTTATTAGATATTATAAATACTATCTATATTAATAACGTTAATACTAGCTTTAATAGGTAATAGCTACGTAAGCTCTTCCTATTAGTATTAATTAATAAAAGCTATAAACTTTAAAGGAATTTAATAAACTTTTTTAATACTACTAAGTAGCTGTAAGTATAAACTAAGGTTTAGTATATCTAAACTTAAATAAGAGGCTATAGGAGAAACTTAAGAAATATAAAGCTTTATATTAATATAGTAATACTTAGTTAGTTTTACTACCTTACTAGCTATTATAGCTTAGCTAATATCTATAGATATACCTAATAAAGACTATAACTTTTAAATTAGTAATAAGCTAGGTTATAATATATAAATAGTAAATAGTTAATACTTAGCTCTTAATTAAGAGAATACTAGGTATCTTAATAAGCTTATAGCCTTTATAAGAGATAATAAGCTTAAACTATATAAAATTATTATAAGACCCTTAATCTAGTAAAACCCTAATCCCTTCTATAATTAAACCTAATATTTATTAGGTAATTAAACAAATACGCGCTGTAGTAAAGAAGAAGAAGACTAGTTATATTTAAACTTAAATATTAACTTTTATTACTTATCGCTAGGCTAATAAGTATCGGTAATAAAATAAAATAGAAGAAACCTATAACAGGTGCGATATCGAGTTGAGTTGGACTGCGAGATAGGCAGGATGCGATAATGGATGTGGGCTGTTGCTTTGCGTGGTTTCCGATCTAACCAAGTGGGCAGCTCTTTGATAGCTGTAATACAATTTAGAAAGTTCAGTATGTGTGTGCAAAGAGTGCTGTACTGTCTCTCTCTTTTCTCTCTTGATTCGTATCTTCACCTCTGATAACATGACCAACATGAACTGCATTGCTGATGCAGAAGCGCCTCAGCGTACTCAAGTACAATAGCAGACATCTACCTAATTTTGCTATCGAAGCGCTTATACAGAGCAATAGACATCAAGGCGTCCTCAACCGCGCATAACCTTCGCTACCGTCTTGTTCACCTTCTTCTTAGGAGCAGCCTTCTTCCGTTGCGGAGCAGGAGCTGCTCCAGCCCCATTCTTCCTCTTCTTAGTCGCAGCCTCCTCCTTGTCCTCATCGGACGCAGCTTTGCGCTTGCCCGTCGTAGCAGAAGGCTTAACCGGCTGCTGCATGGACACGGGCGGCTCCTCATCATCGTCGTCCGACAGCTCGTCGAACAAGTCGCCGTCCAGCGGGTTCTTGGCTGGAGCCGCGTCTTCAGCGACAGGATTGAAGATGGAGGTCTCTAGGGTACGCGTAGGCTTGACATTAGCCTTTGGCGGCGCAGTCAAAGGAGTTCCATCAGCTCGAACGCGAACGCGAACGCGATTCGTTTTCTTGGTGGTCATGATGGGGTCTTCTTCGATGATCTTTGGTAGCTTCTCTTCCTTAATTGCTGGCACTTTCACCCAGTGTTCGTACGAATTGTTCTTCGGATTGTCCAGCCAGCGCTCGTATCGAAAGTCCTTCCTTGCTCCTGGTAATTGATGCCCTACAGTCGTTTCCTCACCAACTTGCGGAGGTTTCCAACCAATCCCGCGTGCTCGAACAAAGAGCGAGTCTGTAAACGGGGAAGCGAGGAGTTGCTTCGAGTAGGGAAGGATATTTATGCCTTCGTGGTGTATGACGGGAAGGGGCTCTATGCGTTCGCCTGGTAGGATGACGGGGTACTCTTCGCCGTCGATGCGGACGATCTTGTCGCCGTACTGATTGTAGGAGATTGGACGGCCGGGGGAAGAGGACCCTGCCGTGGCGATCTGGTACTCGAAGTTTTTATGCTTGAGCACGCTGTCTCCGTTGTCGTTGATGTAGACAGGGAGAGCTCCTGGTGGAGGCGGGATGGGCATGGTGACTCGGTAATTGACGCCGTTGGTGTTGACAATGTGCAGTCCTTTATGGTCTACCATAATGGGCAGTTCGTCTGATGCGTGCGTCGGGAACGGACAGAACTGGGATTCGCGAGTTGGGCATGCGCATTGCGGAGCTTCCCCAGTCGCTATGTTAGAAGTTCGATTGGACGCCATGTGCTCGGAAGACGTTGTCGGCGGCCCAGAGTTGGATTCATCGTCCGAAATATCATCGAAGATGTCACCGTCTAGAGGATTCTTGAACGGAACCTGCGTGTGCGTGCTCTTGCGTGGTCCAGAACGCGGAGCATGAGCAATAGGAGAGATTTTTGGATACAGTGGTTGGGAATAGGAAGAAACACCCTGCCGCGCTGATGTTGTAGTGATGTTAGAAGCTACGGGTGGGCGAGCGGGAGCGGAAGCTTGTGGTGCGATAGCTGAGCGCTTGCCAGGAAGCTTTCGGCCGTTCGCTGTCTTAACTCCCCTCGTGACTTCCGCGAGAATGTCTGCGAATGTGGTCATGGTAGGCAGAAATTATCAGAGGTTCCGGGGAGAAGATGGGCTGGTGTAGAGGAAGAGACAATATGGAAATTGAAGCTTTGCTGGACGAGAGGTGTGTGCAAGATGGTCTGGTCTAGCAAGAACTCTATGGGTAGGAAGCCCGTATTAAATAGTTGTAGGTGCACAATGCGCGGGTGGTGCTATTGTAGAGTGGGTTGTATCGAGAGTGCGGTGAACAATAGGAGGACTGCGCGAGAATAATGTGCACAATAAGAATGCTCGATTTCGGTCAGGGCTCACTCGCCGCGCTGCTCGAACCCCATTCAGTGAATAGTCTTTGGCACGAACAAGTGACGTAAGATTAGAAGGAGGACTTGAGAAAGCACGTGACCGAGAGACACCCGCGACGATAAGGATATCATCTACATTCTAAGGATGTCATAGAGAGTTGAGATCGATTCCAGAAGAATGAATAAGAATTGATCGCTCACAACACTAAACTCATGCATCAACCTCGTCCTCCATCCGATGCTCTTTTAGCCACCGCAACTTCTAGTAGGTATGCGAAGAGAAGCCTCTCTTCTTCCACCAATCCGAGCCCACGTCCTTGTCATACAATTCATTTATCTCTACGTCCTCGTCACCCGTGTCTCCATCGTTCTGTGCAGCTTCTTCATTCTCTTTATCGCTGTCCTCATCGCCAATTCTCGCGGGGGTCTTCTTCGTCTGACGACTCCGTAACTTCTTGACACTGCGCTGAGTAAAGTCCGGTGCAGTCTCCCCGTCCGCAAGGCCAAGGGAAGAACTGCTGCGCTTCTTCCCCGCGACTGGCAGAAGCTCCTTGTGCTGAGACTGAGAGCGAGAGTGAGCCGTAGCCTCAGAAGTGTTGCCACCCGTTGTAGTCTGCGACTGGACCGCATCGATCATACTCGTGGCGGCAGTGCTGGCTTTGCGCGCGCTTCCATCTTGACTATTCGGCGACACAGTAGGCGTAGCAGGATTTCTAGCTTTCAAGACTTCGACTAATGGGATGTCGATATCGGAATCGCTGCTGTCTTCTCCGTCTCGTTCCGATATCGAGTCGTACTCCTTGTGCGAGTCCTCGTTCTCGGGCGACTTCCTAGAATCTGTCGCTTTTCCAAGATGCTCTTCCAGGTGATCGTGTTCGTCAACTTCGCTTTCGGGAGCGCTCTCAGTTGTGTCGTCTCGGACGATAAAATCATCGAGCTTCGTCCCATTGGCCTTCAGGGTGTGCCTCGTGACCCGCGTACCTGCGACCAAGGCAATATTCGCTGAGACTTCGGCGCTTACCCCAACATCGGCCGGTGTCATCTTCTGTGCGCGTTTAGACCTGCTAGTCACACGCGATGGAGCGTCGACCGGACTAGAATTGGCTTCAGGCTCCTGAATACGCGTACGCTTCCTACTACCCCCCGTAGAGAGAGCCGTTGACTTCGCCTGACGCGAGCCTTTAGTACTTGATGCTGGTATAGCCTCATCCTCATCTTCGGATTCTTGTTGCTGGCTAGGGCGGGTACGCTTCCTGCTCTTCTTCGTCGGCGGTGTGTTGGGCTCAAATGAGGATCCAGAGTCCATTTCCGCCTCAATTTCCACATAACGGTCTTCCTCCTCCTCGCGCGACTTCTGCGCCCGCTTTTTCACCGCTTTCTTTGATTTCACCATCTGCTCAACTTCATCTTCGAATCGAACTTGCTTCTTCTTCCCGGCTGATTTTCTATTCACTTTCGCCTTCGATTTTGGCGGCGCTTTGCGCGAGTTTACTAGCTCAGCATTTTCCGCGAAAACAGAAACTGCTGGTATGTCTTCTGGACGAGAAGGCAGTACTTTCAGCTTGACCTCGTCGCTTCGATCAAGATCGCTTGCGCGAAAGGCGTTTGAGGGTCGCTTCTTGCCTGGTTTCTTGATGGATGGTACTTGCACGCCATCTTCGAGAGGGCCGTGCAAAGCTATCGGTAGAGTAGGAGAAGCATCTATCTGTACCTTGGCGTTCTTAGCTTCTGTCGCGTGGCGCCTGCTAGCAGTGGAGCCCTCTGCTATAACGCTAATGTTATCGGCACTAGCTCCTGCGGCAGAACTGGGTGGCGAGGAGATCGATCGCTCTTCTGCTGCGACAGGACGCTCAACAGACATGACATTGGCCACCGGATTCGGTGCTTCCTCAGCGATCCTGATAGGCTGCGAATCTTTTCTTACTAGATCCACATACTTCCAGAACGGCATGGGTGCGGAACTGTTTGTAGTCTTCGGCCTCCAAGCAGTAGGAGGTTGATCTTTAGCTCCACCCACTGGTGAGGCAGCGGATGAGACAATGTTCTCAGCAGCCGTTTGCTCTTGTACCGTGACCGCGCCCGTAGCATTTTGGTTCTCTTCCCTTGCCTGAATAGCATTGGCAGCAGCAGATACAGACTCGATTCCATCCTGTACCTCATCACGTTTAGAAACAGCGTCGCAAGTAGCTTCGGCGGACGCAATGATATCCTCTGAAGTGGAAGTCTCATCCAGCTCAACACAAAAAGAGAAATGACTAAACTCGTGGTCTTGCTCCAGGTTTGGTAGAGCTTCTGTAATGTTGGGTTCCCCAGATGTCTCTTTGTCTTGTGCTTCGTCTATAACCACCTCCATCACAGTAAGTAGCTCCCTATTTCCAGCGTCATCCATGTCTTCGATGCGACCTTCCATATCTATATCTCCGGCAGGGGTCGGAGCAATAGATTTCAGCACACCATCAATGGACTGAAATCTCTGGACCGGCTCTATCCGGTTGCCTGAGAACGTACCCTTTTCTGCATCGGAAGTGTTGGCTCCAGAGCCAAGTACGAGCTCAGCGCGAGGGTTGTACTCCGTAATCTCATCGGCAATATCGTTGGCATGCAAGTCATCTGCGTGTTCAACAGAGGAGAACATTGAGTTCGTGACATCGATCGTTCCCATACATGTTGGTGTCGGTAGGTCCTGTTTATCTTGCTGGTATATATGAGCAGCTGGCGCCTCGAAGGGAGTAGCAAGCACAACACTCGGATTATCGTTCATCACTACCATGCCCAAACTTTCCCGAAGCTTCCGCATATCTTCAATTTTCTTCCTAGCTTTGTCCTGTCGATCAAAGTTCTTTTTGAGCAAAGCCGTGATCTTCTCGTTCTCTTCTTCTAGCTCCCTGAGCTCGGCTTGAGCCTCTACCTCTAGCGCTTCAACGAAATGTGTCGGCATAGGTAGCGGGATTGACCCTGGAGGGGTTGGCATCGGCGGAGTAGTTGATTCGAGCGGAGGATGTGGTAGCGGTGGTGGAGGCGGCACGAAGCCATTGGGCGGTAGAACGGATGGCGGTGGCGACGGAGCCAGAGTCGAAGACTTGCATGTAGCTGGTGAGGTCGCAGTTGCGTGGGACTTGGCTGCTCCTGCAGAGTCAGGTGTGTGGATGTCATCGACAAGAGCAGCGTCTTGATCCTCCAATGGTGCAGTGACCAAAAGGGAATTTAGATGGAATGTCGATGCGGCGTTTGGCGCAGTTGGCAGAGCTCGATTCTCGAGAGCCGGTGGAGTCACAGAGACGGCCGAACCAGGGTTGTCGATATTTGCGGACATGCCAGCGGCCGGACGCTCTGGATCGTAGGTGGCAGATGTAGGAGTGGAGGAATCCATATAGGGCAGCGTATGAGTGTCGGACGTATGTACTGCTTCAGGGATGATATCTGTTGAATTGATCTGGATCTTTGTCGTGTCTGGTGTTGGGATGGTTGCTCGAATGCGGTGTTAGAATCAGGTCAGCTGCGCTCGAATTCAAATGCGCGGTTAGATGTGCAGCGTCTATTCCAAGCTCTTAATTGCGGTCACATGCGTCGCCTCGCGAAACTAGCGGCGGGGAAGAAGGAGCTGACCAGAAGCTCGAACCATGGTGTTGCAAATTCATTCTTCAACGTGAGACGAGATGCCTTGGGGCTGCGACACCGAGGATTGGGAGGGAAAGGAATATGAGCCGCAGAGGGGAAGGTATGACACTTCGGGATGGCAGAGCATTGTAGGGACATTGAGTGCGACAAAGCCTGTTTCCTACGGCTTTGCATTTGGCGCTGTATGTTCGTATTGGCTATTCCAAGAGCCAACCTGACTATGGCGCCATATGTGCAGTTTCATCGGTTTCCAACCACTTCCCCTTCAGATTGCGCCAGATGCAAGCCGTATATTCGGTGAACGCCGTTCAAGCGTGTGCGCCTACAACTCGTCCTTGCCGACACCGTCGATGGAGACGAGCTCCGTCTCGAAGACTATGGCTCGTTAGCGTGCGATCTCGACTCCCACGTCCACGCTGACTACTCACTCAGCACGCTGTTCGCCGGAATTGGCCCCACGCCCCGCGACCCGTATGCCCAGTCCGGCTGAATGGTCAACTTCCTCTTCTCGCCCGGGCACATGTCCAACAGGCCCTGGTCCCAGCCCTTGATGACCTGGCCCTGTCCGACGGTGAAGGAGAGGGGCGTTCCGCGGTTGTACGAGGCGTCGAACTCGGAGCCGTCGGACTCGAGGGTGCCGCGGTAGTGCACCTCAATCTTGTCGCCGGCGACCGTCTTGCGGGCGCAGTCGACGGCTTCGACGACCTCAGTCTTGAGGTGCTCGTTGTTGATGACGGCGAGGGCGGCGGGGAGGGAGAGGAGCGAGAGGAGGGCGAGGACCTTCATTCTGGCGGTTTCAAGTGTGGAGAAGCTGGAGAGACGGCGATTGAGGAATGGGTGGCGTTTTCAGGCGTAGAAGGGTCAACTGGAAGGTTGTGGTGGCACCGTGGACGTGGACCGTGGACGTCGCTGCGGTTGAGGCGACGTTCTTTGTGGGGAAAGCCGCCAAGGCGCGCGTTCCTGACATCTGGCCCGTCACTAAACACGCGGGAACAGCGATTGGCTGCGTAGCCGAGTGCACCCACGTCACCTCAACCCCAAATGAGCAAACAAAGCTTGGCGAGTCAACGTGAGTGACTCGGAAATCAGAACAGACTTAGATAGGACGTACCTGTTAAGTTTACAGTATAGCTAGTACTCCCTTAAGAGTAGAGTACTAGTATTTAGTATCTCTCTATATACTGTTTAGAGCTGTATATTAGTATTTAGTCTTTATTATAATAAGTTACTTACGTTTTTTAAGGTATAGCTATAATAACTAGTTACTACTAAAGGTTATTATATACTAAAAGTATAAATTATATCTTAAGTATAGGTTACTTCTTATTTTCTCTACTAAACTTATTAAGTTATTAAAATTATCTATTAAGTTAATAGTATTTAATTTATTATACTACTCTTTACGTTATTTATACGCGCGCCTCTATTTAGAAATTCTAAGCTAAATAATAACTTTAAAAAAAAACTTATATATAATTTAGAGGTACTAGCTAAGAAAATAAAAGTAAAAAAAAAAAAAAATAAAATAAAAATACTAGTTAATATTATTATACTTATATTAATAAAATTATTATATAAAATATATATTTTAAATCTTTATAAGTTATCTTTTAGTTAAAGCGCTTTAGTCTTAGTTTACTAACTACTTATAAAATACTTAAAAATTAAAGTTAACTTAAAGTATAAGCTAGTTATAATTAAAGTATTACTTACTAAGCTAGTATATAATAAAAATAATAAAACTTAATATACTATTTATTTTACTAAAAA